>JBBDGP010001165.1:0-600000 GCA_037952835.1 Lithobates septentrionalis
AATTGGCTTGTAAGGATATTATTCTGTCCTGTACTGCAGGAACTGTTACCTCAGGAATGTCCTTAGTCAAGAACGTGGGATGGAACCCGCAGTTGGCCCAGAAGGGCGTCTGGTTGGTAGCCGCGTGAACTGAGTTATTATACGCGAATTCTGCATATGGAAGAAGTTTTGACCAATCGTCCTGGGATCCTGAACAAAAGCAACGGAGATACTGCTCCAAAGTCTGATTTGTCCTCTCCGTTTGGCCGTTGCTCTGCGGATGATAGGCTGATGAGAGGCATACTCTAATATCCAGGGCCTTACAAAGTTCCCTCCAGAATTTGGATGTGAATTGCGCACCTCTGTCAGACACTATATTCTTTGGTACCCCGTGCAGCCTTATGATCTCTTTCAGAAAAACATCGGCTGTTTCAGCTGCGGAGGGAGTACCGATCATGGGTAAGAAGTGGGCCATTTTGGACAAACGGTCGACCACAACAAAAATGGTAGTGAAGCCTTCTGAGGCTGGCAGATCCACAATGAAGTCCATGGACACGTCGGACCATGGTCGTTCCGGAATAGGGAGCGGTTTGAGTAAGCCCCAGGATCTGGCATTCTGACCTTTGCTGCGCTGACAACGGAGACAAGAGGCCACATATTCGCTGCAATCCCGTCTCCAACCTGGCCACCAGAAAGAGCGGGAGATTAAATCAGCTGTCTTCCTAACCCCGAAGTGGCCAGCCAATTTATGATCGTGGCACATCTTGAGAGTGGTTAACCGGGTTTGTTGAGGCACAAAAATTTTGTCCCGGACCCAAAAGAGACCCTCATCTTTCCTTAGGGATTGTACCTCTGGATCGGTACATGTATCGGATGATCTCTTGATCGAAGATATCAGGTCGGTCTGTGTCAAACCAAGAAAATTGTGAGGTGCTAGAATTGTACTTGGTTCTGAGGTCTGGAGTTCTGCTGAGAACATTCGGGAGAGAGCGTCCGCTTTACCATTCTTTTTGCCAGGTCTGTAAGAGATGTGGAAATTGAAGCGCGAAAAGAACAGGGCCCAGCGGGCTTGTCTGGGTTTGAGGCGTTTTGCTGTTCGGAGGTACTCAAGATTCTTGTGATCGGTGAAAATCATCACCGGATGGAGCGCCCCCTCCAGTAAGTACCTCCATTCTTCCAGGGCGAATTTTATGGCCAACAGTTCTCTGTCACCTACGTCATAATTTAATTCTGCTGCACTGAGTTTCCGAGAAGCGAATGCGACTGGGTGTAAGATGGCCTTGGGTCCCTGTCTCTGAGAAAGGATTGCCCCCGTGGCTATTTCTGATGCATCCACTTCCAGCACGAACGGATGGGAAGGATCAGGATGCCGGAGAATAGGAGCGGAACTGAACAGATCCTTCAGCTTCATGAAAGCTTCCTGTGCTGCTTGGGACCACTGGAATGATCCGTGCCGGCGTGTTAACTGAGTGATGGGTGCCACTATAGTAGAGAATCCGACAATAAATTTTCGATAGAAGTTAGCGAATCCGATAAAGCGTTGAACCCCTTTTGTATCAGAGGGGGCTGGCCACTCCTGGATGGCCTGTATCTTTTGAGGATCCATCTCCACTCCGTTTGCTGAAATGATAAACCCTAGAAATTGCACAACTGATTTTTCGAATTCGCATTTCTCCTTTTTTAGGTAAAGCTTGTGCTGTCTCAAAATGGTCAGAACTGTTTTGACGTGATCCCTGTGCAGTTCCAATGTAGGGGAGAAAATTAGGATATCATCCAGGTAGACTACGAGGAAGTCATCTAGGTATTTGCGGAAAATGTCGTTCACTAGGTGTTGGAACGTAGCCGGGGCATTGCAGAGCCCAAAGGGCATCACCAAGTATTCGAAATGCCCGAACCTTGACCTGAAAGCTGTTTTCCACTCGTCCCCAGCTCTGATTCGGATAAGGTTGTACGCCCCTCGGAGATCCAACTTGGAAAAGATTCTGGCTGACCTAAAGCGTTGGAATAACTCTGGAATGAGCGGTAACGGGTACCGATTTTTGACAGTAATATTATTCAACTGCCGGTAGTCCACACAGGGCCTAAGGGAACCGTCCTTCTTACCGACAAAAAAGATACCTGCTCCGGCAGGTGAAGATGAGGGACGGATGAACCCTTTTTTTAGATTCTCATCTATATATTGTTTAAGAGCCTCCAGCTCTGTTTCGGAAAGAGGGAAGATACGCCCAAAAGGAATTTCTGATCCTGGCAACAGGTCGATTGGGCAGTCGTATGGCCGATGAGGTGGAAGACAATCGGCCATTTGTTTGCTGAAGACTTCTTGAAACTCGTGATACTCCTGGGGAACATGCTGGAGGTCAATCGGAGGAGCTGAGATCGTAGCACAAATCTGGGATCTCTGAGGGCGGCAGTGTTGAGAACAGTAGGCGGAAGGAAAAGAGACCGTCTTCGAGCTCCATTGGATAAGAGGGTCATGGGCTTGTAACCAAGGTAATCCCAGAATGATTGGGAACATGGGAGAGTGGATGAGGTCTAAGCGTAAAAGTTCTTGGTGTCCTGACTCGGTAGTGGCTAGGATAGGTTGAGTCTCCTGGGTGATTAGGCCTGAACTGGGAAGAGACCCATCTGCCAAGTGGACTTGTAAGTGTTGTGTCTTAAGCTGTAGAGGCACATGCAAGGTTCGGGCCAGGGCAGCGTCCATAAAGCAGCTACATGCGCCGGAATCAATGATCGCCGGGAGGCGGGATTCCCCTTCCGGTAGCTGTAACGAGATAAACAACATCACATAAGATTTAGAGGAATTGTTATCTTGGTAGGTCATTGTTTTAGGTTGAAAGGACTTACTAGGCCTTATCGGGCAGTTGCGCAGGAAGTGGCCGGCACCCCCGCAATAGAGACACAAGTTGGACTGTCGTCTACGCTGTCTCTCCTCTGAGGTTAGCGGTGGGCGTACTAAACCCAGCTGCATCGGTTCGGGATCAGAAAGTGCAGTAGACCCAGCTGTAATGGGTGAAGATCCTGGAACGGGTTGGGGTCTTGGGGTTGCCCATGCTGGGCGAGGATTTTGGAATCGCTCAGACCGACGTTCCCTCAAACGCCGATCTAATTTGGTCGCTGCCTGAATTAATTCCTCTAATGATGCGGGAGTCTCCATCCTGGCTAATTCATCCTTGAGGAGTTCCGACAGACCTTGGCGATACTGGTGACGTAAGGCTGGTTCATTCCAGTCAGTGTCGGCCGCCCACTTACGGAATTCCACCGTGTAGTCCTCAATTGGTCTCCTTCCCTGGACTAGGCGGTGTAAGATATTTTCAGCGGTGGCCATACGCTGTGGGTCATCATATAGTTGGGCCATACTTTCAAAAAAAGTATCAATAGTATTAAGCACCTGACTTCCTGATTCCATCAGGCTGTGTGCCCAGGCCTGAGGTTCCTCTGACAACAGGGAAATTGCAAATCCCACCTTGACCACTTCTGATGCGAAGGTTCGAGGTTGCAACGCGAAGTAAAGAGTGCATGCGTTTTTGAAGGCCCTGAATCTTTTACGGTCCCCTGAGAACCGTTCCGGAGTGGGAACCCTAGGTTCCGGAAGTGCCATTACTACTGTAGGACTAGCAGTGGCCTGAGGGAGCGGTCCTTCATTACTAGGTGCGGGAGCTGCAGCAGCAGGGGGAAAGGCCCCCGTCAGTTGTTGGAGGCGACTATCCACTTGTGTGTATCCCTCTTGCAGCCTCTGTACTGACTCAGCCAAGGCGGAGACTTGCTGGCATAAGATCTCCAAGGGAGAGCGCGCTCTGTCGGCCTCGGACATCTGGCTGGTTTGTACTGTCACGTCAATACTCACCAAGGCCGAGATGCCGAGAGCGGCTTGCCCTTGCGACCACGCGCACCCGAACCCCCGAGAGTGAGACAGGGGATCGGAGGCACGCAGAGGCACGGGTCTCCGGTAAGCTGTGGAATGACTTGAGTGGAGAGTCTACTGAGGAAGTGCCTGAGGGTGCAAGGGAAGAGGTTAAGAGAACACAAGCTGATGGCAAGAACGTCCTTGGAACTGAGGGGATCGAGGGGGTGTCAGCCCCGTGGTAGGTATAGTTGAGAGCAAGGCAGAGGACAGAAAGTTCAACTGGTCTGGAGTGGTCCTTTAACAGGCCAGAGGTCTGGATGGCAGCAGCAAGAGGTGAACTTTATCCAAGCAGAGAGTCAGGGTATCCAGCAAGCAGAGTAGTCAGGTATCCAGGCAGAGGGTCAGGGTATCAAGCAAGCAGAGTAGTCGGGTATCCAGGCAGAGGGTCAGGGTATCAAGCAAGCAGAGTAGTCGGGTATCCAGGCAGAGGGTCGGTAACAGCAGGTAACAGTAATCAAGGTATACAAACACAGGCAGGGAAGCTGACGACAAACCAGCAACCCGACTGGGTGCTGGTGTCGTCTAAAGTACCTCCCAGTGAGCGCGTCAGCGTGACGCGCTACCGAGCACCCGCACGGGCGACGGCGCGCACCCGCGGGCCGCCGTGCACCCGCGCGCGCCGTACCATCAGGCCGCGCACGGGTGCACGTCTCAGCAGTAACCCCCCGCGCATGCGCCCAGCGGCCCGGCGGACGGAGGTGACTTGCCTACCGTGACAGTGTCCTCTTCCCCCTTCACATCACCCCCCCAAAGTAGTGTTCTTTGCCCCTTCACATCACCCCCCACAATAGTGTCCTCTGCCCCCTTCACATCACCCCCAACAGTAGTGTTCTTTGCCCCCTTCACATCACCCCCAACAGTAGTGTCCTCTGCACCCTTTACATCACCCCCCACAGTAGTGTCCTCTGCACCCTTCACATCCCCCTCTACAGTAGTGTCCTCTGCCCCCTTCACATCACCCCCACATTAGTGTCCTCTGCACCCTTCGCATCACCCCCCACAGTAGTGTTCTTTGCCCCCTTCACATCACCCCCCCCCACAGTAGTGTTCTTTGCCCCCTTCACATCACCCCCCCCCCCCACAGTAGTGTTCTTTGCCCCCTTCACATCACCCCCCACAATAGTGTCCTCTGCACCCTTCACATCACCCACCACAATGGTGTCCTCTGCCCCTCCCCAAAGTGGTGCCCTCTGCATGCTTCACATCGCCCCCCACAATAGTGTCCTCTGCATCCTTCACATCACCCCCTAGAGTGGTGTCCTCTGCCCCTTAACATCACCCCCGACAGTAGTGTCCTCGACACCCTTTACATAACCCCCCACATAAGTGTCCTCTGCCCTTTCACATCACCCTCACAGTGGTGTCCTCTGCCCCTTCACATCATCCTCCCACAGCAGTGTTCTCTGCCCCATATTGATTGGTTTGCGCAAAAGTTATAGCGTCTACAAAATTGGGGATAATTTTATGGCATTTTTATTATTCATTTTTTTATTAAAAATAGTGATAAATTTACTAAAGCTCTGAAGTGGAAAACAAATTATGTGAGAATATATTAAAAGATTCCCAAATATAGCTGCAATCAATATGTGAACTACCCAAAAATGCATAAGTATAAATGAATGATGCGCTAATATTAACCAATTAATATCACACTAGGTGCTAAAATCACACAAGTGTGTTGCAAAATTAAGTCCAAGTGGATAAATAAAGTGTATAAATAAACCTCTGTGTATAGATACACTAGATAAATAATAAATTATGAAAACAATCCACTGTTAAAAGACACACAGGACTCCTCTTAATATAGAAAACCTGAACCTTTTAAACAAACTGAGCATCAATAAACAGAGCTCCTGTGCATAAAAGGTGAACATGTGGTTTATAGAATATTGTGAAAAATACAAATAAAATAGTCCACTAATTAAGACACAGGGATAACTCCTCTTCACATAAAAACCGGAGCCTTGTAAAGCAAGCTTGGATGAATTGACAGAGGGTTGAATAATATTGTTCACCTGCCAGTGTCTTGGTGAGAAAGTTCCCTCGGCGGATAAGAACCCCCCCTGTACTGTGCAGGCGCACTACTATGAGCGAACTACTATGAGCCGCCGAAGATAGCCGAAGATCAAAATCTTCAATCAGCTGTACACGGCGCCTGCGCCCTTGGTCCAGGTTCAAACCCCACCATCCAAGTGGACCTAGAGGCGGAATAAAAAAGAGCCGAGCGAAGCGAGGCCGTGCCCGAAGCGTGGCGAGCAAAGCAAGCCCGCGAGGGACCCTCTTACAGGCACCATGTACAGCCGATTTTCAACTATGCACCTTTGGCTATTTCCGCCGGATCCTACTGCGCAGTAGAGGGGGGTCCTTATCCGCCGAACAGAACTTTCTTGGCAGAACACTGGTACTGGCTAGTGGAATTCTCAGCTCTCATTGACCATCCCCAGTATAGAAAACAAAATAGGGAAACGAAACCATTGCGCAGGAATTAAACTCAAGTGCATACATAAAAGTACAAAGTAATGTCACTCACATATCCCCTTTTAAATCGCATGAGAGTAAATGGTCAGCTACATTCAGCTCCGAGCTACAACCTCCTCATTCACCTCCAGTGTACACACTGCTGAGAGCGTCGCAGGCTCCTCCTCCGGCCGCGTTGCGTCACCAGACACGTGACTTTTTTAAGGGTGCTCATGTGACAGCCCTGAGCGATACTTATAGTATGTGTACTGGTTGCCACAGTAACCCCGGGAGTCAATGCATCATCATACCATTAAGCGATCTCAGAAAATACATGGTATTTTAAATTACTAAACAACGTAGCATATCAAAAAGAAAAAGGAAGTATCCCCCGTGGGGTTTTCTAGGCAGCAAGAAATTATGAAAATGGTAAGCTGTAACTTAAAAAGGTTTTTATTTTGTAGAACTTTAATGGCAGCATGATCACATGAAATGACCATGATGGTTAAAATAAGAGCTGTGCTGCAGGAGATAACACAAAGGAAGCAGGCATAAAATTATACAATGTTCAAGCGCTATAATAGGATAATAATACTGACGTGTTTCGACCCCGTTGGGTCATCTTCAGAGGATTCAGGCGCTGTAACAAAATGTGCGTATTGAATTTCATGGATATGACCATAAAAATTAAAATGTAATAAATATGTGTTTTTAACAGTATAATTACCAATCACATTGCATTAGAACAGTGTCTCCTGAGCCTAAAATTCTCCGAAGTCTCCCCCACCGGGTCCCGGAAGGGGTCCCAGGCCATCCACCAGGTCAACAGGGGGAGGGAGGCTAATCGCCCATGCGTGTCTTACAAGGAGTCACGCCAAGTGGATATTTCCCAAGACCAGGGAGGGGCGTGGGGGCAAGCGAGTGGGACCTGCAGTCAGAGCATCAAATAACAGACAACAGTACAATCAGTGCATTATATTTCGCACAGATAGAAATATATGTATCATTATCACTTTTTTATTTTTGAAAAATAACTCTGTATCATTCATTTAATGTTGTCTGTACTTGTTAGGGTCAGCAGTTTGTGGATATTCCCATAGTAATGATGGTAAAAAAGAGGATTAAAGAAAAATAGATGTGACTGCATGTAGATGTCAGTATATCAAAGTAAGTAATCGGTAAATGGTGGTGTCTATATAATTGCCGTGAGATAAGTGGCAAAGTAGAGTGGGAATGTAGAAATGTGGGGAAAGAGGCAAATGTGAGGAAAACATGTGAGGAAAAGAGAGAACGGGCTGACTAGTGGGTAGGGATGAGCTTCGTGTTCGAGTTGAACCCGCATGTTTGGCCAATCACAGCGCCGCCTGAACAGAGAGCCGTAATTGGCCAAAGCCAAGGAGGCTTTGGCCAATTATGGCTCAGGGGATTTAGTACACGCCCCACACTATATAAGGCCGCCTGCACGGTGGCCCTGTGTAGTGTGTTCTGGCGTTCATTTAGAGAGAGAGAGAGACAGACAGTGACATTTGAGTTGAGTTAGATAGATTAGGCAGAACAGTCAGTCAGTTAGCTGCACTTACAGTGTATTGTGTATATATATATGCATCCCAGGTATATATATATATACATACACTGTATTCAGTTTAGCTAGATCCGTTCTTTTTATCTTCCTACTGACAGGCAGGCTTGTCTTGTTACAGTATTTACAGCTACCTGAAGAAAATTACTGGTGTTCTTTTGATCCTATTAGTACCACAGTCAGGCAGTTAGACTATTTACAGTTAGTGCAGTGCGTCCTGCTCACAGTGTTCAGCTAAAACTACAAGTTAGTGGGGTGCGTCTGGCTCACAGTGTTCAGCTAAACCTACAAGTTAGTGCGGTGCGTCCTGCTCACAGTGTTCAGCTAAACCTACAAGTTAGTGGGGTGCGTCCTGCTCACAGTGTTCAGCTAAACCTACAAGTTAGTGGGGTGCGTCCTGCTCACAGTGTTCAGCTAAACCTACAAGTTAGTGGGGTGCGTCCTGCTCACAGTGTTCAGCTAGATCCGTTCCTGTTATCTTCTTACTGACAGGCAGGCTTGTCTTGTTACAGTATATACAGCTACCTGAAGAAAATTACTGGTGTTCTTTTGATCCTATTAGTACCACAGTCAGGCAGCTAGACTATTTACAGTTAGTGCAGTGCGTCCTGCTCACAGTGTTCAGCTAAACCTACAAGTTAGTGGGGTGCGTCCTGCTCACAGTGTTCAGCTAAACCTACAAGTTAGTGGGGTGCGTCCTGCTCACAGTGTTCAGCTAAACCTACAAGTTAGTGGGGTGCGTCCTGCTCACAGTGTTCAGCTAAACCTACAAGTTAGTGGGGTGCGTCCTGCTCACAGTGTTCAGCTAAACATACAAGTTAGTGGGGTGCGTCCTGTCACAGTGTTCAGCTAAACCTACAAGTTAGTGGGGTGCATCCTGCTCACAGTGTTCAGCTAAACCTACAAGTTAGGGGGGTGCGTCCTGCTCACAGGGTTCAGCTAGGTCCGTTCCTGTTATCTTCTTACTGACAGGCAGGCTTGTCTTGTTACAGTATATACAGCTACCTGAAGAAAATTACTGGTGTTCTTTTGATCCTATTAGTACCACAGTCAGGCAGCTAGACTATTTACAGTTAGTGCAGTGCGTCCTGCTCACAGTGTTCAGCTAAACCTACAAGTTAGTGGGGTGCGTCCTGCTCACAGTGTTCAGCTAAACCTACAAGTTAGTGGGGTGCGTCCTGCTCACAGTGTTCAGCTAAACCTACAAGTTAGTGGGGTGCCTCCTGCTCACAGTGTTCAGCTAAACCTACAAGTTAGTGGGGTGCGTCCTGTCACAGTGTTCAGCTAAACCTACAAGTTAGTGTGGTGCGTCCACCTCACAGTGTTCAGCTAAACCTACAAGTTAGTGGGGTGCGTCCTGCTCACAGTGTTCAGCTAGATCCGTTCCTGTTATCTTCTTACTGACAAGCAGGCTTGTCTTGTTACAGTATATACAGCTACTTGAAGAAAATTACTGGTGTCCTTTTGATCCTATTAGTACCACAGTCAGGCAGCTAGACTATTTAGAGTTAGTGCAGTGCGTCCTGCTCACAGTGTTCAGCTAAACCTACAAGTTAGTGGGGTGCGTCCTGATCACAGTGTTCAGCTAAACCTACAAGTTAGTGGGGTGCGTCCTGCTCACAGTGTTCAGCTAAACCTACAAGTTAGTGTGATGCATCCACCTCACAGTGTTCAGCTAAACCTACAAGTTAGTGGGGTGCATCCTGCTCAGTGTTCAGCTAAACCTACAAGTTAGTGGGGTGCGTCCACCTCACAGTGTTCAGCTAAAGCTACCTGTAGAAGGTTGGTGGTGTTCTCATACTACAGGCAGGCAGTTGATTTTGCTAGCTGCAGTATCAGTACATATACACATATACACACACATATCCCAGCTTAGTGCAGCTACAGGCCATTAGTATGTCTGGAAGGCCAAGAAGGAGAGGCAGACAGTCACAAGCCAATAAGAGAGGGCAAGCAGGCTCTGTGTCTAGTGATGGTCGTGGAGACGGTGCATCCTCATCAGCACGTGGCCATGGGACACGCTTGGCCTTTTTTTCGGCAGCTGGCCTTGTTGAGCCGCAACATGCGGAAGACTTGGTCGAGTGGATGACCAAGCCGTCCTCATCCTCCTCATCCTCTCTCACCCATGCCCAGGGTACTTTGTCTGGCAAAGCAGCGGCCTCTTCCCTCGGCTCAATGTCATCAGTGACTCCTTCCCTAGCCCCACCATGTCCTCCTGAGGAGTCCCTCGAACTGTTTGACCACAGTGTTGGGTACATGCTCCAGGAGGATGCCCAGCGTTTGGAAGGCTCTGATGATGATACTGAGCTCGATGAAGGCAGTAACATGAGCATGGACAGAGGGGGTGCCAAAGAAGGACAGCAATCTGGCAGTCATGCTCCCCCTGCTGCAGCATACTGCCAGGTTTGCTCCAGTGATGAGGAGAGAGGGGATGATGAGGTCACTGACTCAACGTGGGTGCCTGATAGGAGAGAGGAGAAGGAGGAGGAGGAGGAGGCGGCACATCACCAACGAGGCAGGATGCCCTCCAGGGGCCAGCCTAAGGGCAGCACATTGACTGCATCACACCCCAAAGCTCCACATGTGCAGGGCGCTGCAGTCTCTGCGCGTTATTCAAAAAGTTCTTTCGTGTGGGCCTTTTTTGAGACGAGTGCATCAGATCGCACCGCTGCTATTTGCAACATATGTCTCAAGCGTATCTCGCGTGGCCAAAACATCTCCTGCTTGGGTACCACATGCTTGACCAGACATATGTTGACCTGCCATGCAGTTCATTGGCAAGCGTATTTAAAAGACCCACACCAAAGAACAAAGAGGACCTCTCCTTGCTCCTCATCAGCTGAGATTTCCAACCCCACTACACCTTCAGTCCTCTGAGACCTGCACTGAGAGGAATGAAGGTGTAGAATTAGGTGTGTCACAGCCAAGTACTTGTGGGCAATCTGCTTTTGGACACCGACGTCAGATTGTACCAGGCAAATTTCCCTGCCCCAGCTGCTGCACCGCCGAAAGAAGTTTGCTCCCAGCCATCCACATGCCCAGCGGTTGAATGCTAGCTTGGCAAAATTGCTAGCACTTCAACTGCTGCCTTTTCAGTTGGTAGACTCTGCCCCCTTCCGTGAGTTTGTGGAATGTGCGGTTCCTTAGTGGCAGGTACCCAGACGCCACTTTTTCTCACGGAAGGTGATTCCGGCTCTCTACCGGCATGTGGAAGGCAATGTCTTGGCCTCGCTGGACAGGGCGGTCAACGGTAAGGTGCATATTACCGCTGACTCATGGTCCGGCAGGCATGGACAGGGACGTTACCTAAGTTTCACGGTGCATTGGGTGACTCTTCTGGCAGCTGGGAAGGATGCAGGACAAGGTGCAGTAGTGTTGGAGGTTGTTCCGCCACCACGTCTCCAAAATGCTAATGATTGTGACACACCTCTCTCCTCCACCCCCTCCTCTTCTTCTTCCTCCATGGCCTCTTACTGTGCTTTGTCCTCGGAACCAGCGGTGCTCCGTATCCGTTCAAGGGGCTACGCAAGTACGCAGGCCAAAAGATGCCATGTGGTGCTTGAGCTGGTGTGCTTGGGGGACAGGAGCCACACTGGGGCAGAGGTTCTGTCAGCTCTGCAGGGGCAGGTTCAGAGGTGGTTGACGCCACGCCAACTTAAGGCAGGAATGGTGGTTTGCAACAATGGCACCAACCTCCTCTCTGCCCTCCGACAGGGACAAATGACCCATGTGCCCTGTTTGGCTCACGTCCTTAACTTGGTGGTGCAGTGGTTTTTGGGCAGGTACCCGGGCTTACAGGATGTCCTGAGGCAGGCCAGGAAAGTCTATGTGCATTTCCGCTGGTCATATAATGCCAGTGCTCGGCTGACGGACCTCCAAAAAGGAGTTTAACCTGCCCAAGAACCGCCTAATCTGTGACATGTCCACCAGGTGGAACTCAACGTTGGCCATGCTGCAGCGGCTGCACACACAGCAGAGGGCCATCAATGAGTACCTGTGCGACTATGGCACCAGGACAGGGTCAGGGGAACTTGTTTTTTTTTTCCCCACGCCAGTGGGCCATGATCAGGGATGCATGCACTGTCCTGTCACCATTTGAGGAGGCCACGAGGATGGTGAGCAGTGACAGTGCATGCATCAGTGACACTGTCCCCCTTGTCCACCTGTTGGAGCACACGCTGCGTGGAATAATGGACAGAGCACTTGAGGCAGAACAGAGGCAGGAAGAGGAGTACTTCCGTAGCTCTCAAGGCCCCCTTTATCCAGACAGTGTTCCTGCATGCCCGCCGATCACACAGGAAGAGGACGAGGAGGAGGAGGAGAAGGAGGTGGAGGAGGAAGATTGTGTCAGTATGGAGGTGGAGCCTGGCACTCAGCATCAGCAGCAGTCTTTAAGGGATCAGTCCCAAGAAACACATGGACTTGTACGTGGCTGGGAGGAGGTGGCTGCGGACCATGTCGTCCTTAGTGACCCAGAGGACTCCGGACCGAATGCCTCAGCAAACCTACGCTGCATGGCCTCCCTGATCCTGCAAAGCCTGCGGAAGGATCCTCGTATTCGTGGTATCAAGGAGAAGGACCAATACTGGCTGGCAACCCTCCTTGATCCATGTTACAAGGGTAAGGTTGCGGACCTTATCTTGCCATCGCAGAGGGAGCAGAGGATGAAACATCTTCGGGAGGCCTTGCAGAAAGGTCTGTGCAACGCGTTTCCAGAGACTGGGAGGTTACAAACTCCTGTTTCTGGACAACGTGTTGCTGAGGCTTCGGTCAGTCAAAGAAGGAGCGGTGGAGAAGGTGGCCGTCTGACCGATGCGTTCAGACAATTTTTTGGTCCACAGCACCAAGGTATGATCGGTTCCAGCAACCATCGCCAGCGTCTGTTTTACATGGTGCAGGAATACCTAGGGGCAAGATCAGACTTGTACACCTTTCCCACCGAAAATCCTCTGGGTTACTGGGTTTGAGGATGGATCAATGGCCAGAGCTTGCACAATATGCAATTGAGCTAATGGCCTGTCCTGCATCCAGCGTTCTTTCGGAACGCACATTCAGTGCTGCTGGAGGCGTGGTAACCGATCACAGGGTGCATCTGTCCACCGACTCGGTCGATCGACCGACCTTCATAAAAATGAATCAGTCTTAGATCACCACCAGCTACCAAGCACCTGATGCTGATGTAACCGAATATTTTTTTTTTAAATCTCAGATCCCTTCAAAGACTACCTATGAAGATTCTGAGTGACTATCCCTGAGTAATTATCCTCTTCCTCCTCAATCATCACGCTGATAGCTTGTAAGAACATTTTTGGTACTGGGCGCCACCACCAGTGCATAAGGCCCAATTTTTCAGCCCCTGTTTAACAGGGGCGTGTAATTACAATTTTTTATGCAATACTTTGCAGCAGGGCTCGTTCCTGCGTTCCCACTAGAGTGTCTGTGAGGGGTTGCAGTGTTGTGGCACCAGCACCACTACCACCACCAAAGGCCCAATTATTCTGCCCCTGTTCAACAGGGGCATGTAATTACAATTCTTGATCTAATATTTCACAGCAGGGCCCTGTGAGGGCTTACGTTGTTGTGGCCACAACAACACCTAAGGCCCAAATTTCTGCTGAGTATATAGGGCAGGCCCCTACTTTCAAACATCTAACTTACAAACGACTCCTATTTGCAAACGGAAGGAGACAACAGGAATTGAGATTAAATCTACCCCTAGGAAGGGAAATTCTCTCCTGTAAGAGTTAATATGGGAAAAACATTTCTCCTTTATACTGATGCTTTCCAATCCTTGTTCCACAAAAAAACCCAAATTTTCAAAAAACATTTGTCATTGGGACAAAAAGTGAGGTGAAATCTTCTAAAGAGGAGGAAAGACAGCAAAACAAATGTCACAGGGGTGATAACCCTTCCCTATGTTTTCCAAAAAGCTTAAAAAAGATTTTTTGGCTGGAGCTAACACATATGAATGTACCTGTTCAAAATGACAAACAGATTCTACTTAACAACAAACCTACAGTCCCTGTCTTGTTTGCACCGCCTGTATACTGCTGTTCAGAGTATATAGGGCCTGGTGGCCCCACAACTTTCCTTATTTTAATTTGGGTGCGGGGTTCCCCTTAATATCCATACAAGACCCAAAGGGCCTGGTAATGGACTGGGGGGTACCCATGCCGTTTGTCTCACTGATTTTCATCCATATTGCCATGACCCGACATGACATTAAACCCGCAAGCAGTTTTAAATGAGATTTTTTCCTTTAAAAATGACATTTGGTGCAGGGACTGTTCTAAACACGGGAAACACGCACCACTTTACAGGCATACTATAGACACCCCCCAGGTACGATATTTAAAGGAATATTTCACCTTTTTTTTTTTTTTGTACTTTAAGCATCATTAAAATCACTGCTCCCGAAAAAACGTCCGTTTTTAAAAGTTTTTTTTGCACTGATACATGGTAGGACCCGGGTCCCCAAACCCTTTTTAGGACAATACCATGCAAATTAGCCTTTAAAATGAGCACTTTTGAACGTTTGAGTCCCATAGACGTCAATGGGGTTCTAACGTTTGTGCGAATTTTTGGTCCGTTCGCAGGTTCTGGTGCGAACCAAACCGGGGGGTGTTCGGCTCATCCCTACTAGTGGGGAAAAAAAAAAAAAAAAGGGGGGGGGGGGGAGGGGGTTGGAAAGAATGAACAGGAAGGAGGGGGATGGGTAAAAGGGGAATAGGAAGAAGGAAGGGGGAGTGGAAGAAAAGAGCCAAGAGGAAAAAATAGAGGAAAAAAGGGGAGAGAAGGGGCGTAATGGGGAGAAAGAGCTGTGAAGTGTAAAGATAGTGCAGGTGGGGTAATGAATTTGAGTGGGAGGGAAACATAATGTCATCTCTCTTTTTTGTGATAGTTACATCTTTTTGGACAATTCATATCTGATTTTACCCACCCATAATACACGTTTTACCATTATGTTTTCTTGCTTCACCCCTGTCCCATCTTTCTCCCTTCTTGACCTCTCATCACCTCTTTCACCCCTTTCCAGCACTTGCACATCCTTGCCAGTACACTATCACACACTTCCATTTCTCACTCAGCCACTGTTGGATTGTTTTCTCTGTTGATGTTTTTGCTTGCATTTTGTTTGCTTCATTTTGGCCCCATGCACTGCACTTACCTATCTCCCCAGTACCCACCCGTATGTTTCCCTCCCACTCATATTCATTACCCCACCTGCGCTATCTTTACACTTCACTGCTCTTTCTCCCCATTACGCCCCTTCTCTCCCCTTTTTTCCTTCTTTTTTTTCCTCTTGGCTCTTTTCTTCCACTCCACATTCCTTCTTCCTATTCCCCTTTTACCCATCCCCCCTCCTTCCTGTTCATTCTTTCCAACCCCCTCCCTCTCCCCCCCCCCCCTTTTTTTTCCCCACTAGTCAGCCCGTTCTCTCTTTTCCTCACATTCGCCTCTTTCCCCACATTTCTACATTCCCACTCTACTTTGCCACTTATCTCACGGCAATTATATAGACACCACCATTTACCGATTACTTACTTTGATATACTGACATCTACATGCAGTCACATCTATTTTTCTCTGAATCCTCTGAAGATGACCCAACGGGGTCGAAACGCATCAGTATTATTCTCCTATTATAGCGCTTGAACATTGTATAATTTTATGCCAGCTTCATTTGTGTTATCTCCTGCAGCACAGCTCTTATTTTAACCATCATGGTCATTTCATGTGATCATGCTGCCATTAAAGTTCTACAAAATAAAAACCTTTTTAAGTTACAGCTTACCATTTTCATAATTTCTTGCTGCCTAGAAAACCCCACGGGGGATACTTCCTTTTTCTTTTTGACAATAATCGGGGTGTGAAGCACTTCATATCTTCTCAGCATGTGTCCCTTCCCTTTTTTTACAACGTAGCATATCATTTATTTACATACAAATATTTTCACAATATTCTGTAAACCACATATTCACCTTTTATGCACAGGCGGTCTGTTTATTGATGCACAGTTTGTTTAAAAGGTTCAGGTTTTCTATATTAAGAGGAGTCCTGTGTGTCTTTTAACAGTGGATTGCTTTCATAATTTATTATTTATCTAGTATATCTATACACAGAGGTTTATTTATACACTTTATTTATCCACTTGGACTTAATTTTGCAACACACTTTTTTTGTGATTTTAGCACCTAGTGTGATATTAATTGTTTAATATTAGCGCATCATTTATTTATATTCATTTTTTGTATTAGTAATGGGGCAATCTGCAATTGTTATTGTGACTGCGACATTATGGCGAACACATTGGACACTTTTCACACCATTTTGGGACCATTGTCATCTATACAGTGATCAGTGCTATGAAAATGCACTGATTACTGTGTAAATGACACTGGCAGGGAAGGGGTTAATCAATATGGGGTGATCAAGGGGTTAAGTGTGTCTTAGGGAGTGATTCTAACTGTGGGGGGGATGGGCTACTACTCACATGACAGCGATCACTGTTCCCGATGACAGGGAGCAGTCATCTGTCATGTCACAAGGCAGAACGGGGAAATGCCTTGTTTACAAAGGTATCTCCCCATTCTTCCGCTCTATGACACAATTGCGGGCACCCGGCGGACATAGAGTCCGTGGGACCCGCAGTCACGGAGCACACGGCTGGCGTGTGCATACGCCGCCGGCGGGCGCGCGCCCCCACAATGCTGTATCTTTAATGGGAAGTACCTGTACGCCCTTTTGCCCACCCGTGCCATTCTGCCGACGTATATCAGCGGTTGGGAAGGTGTTAAGTGACTAGTTAACTAGTTAATAAGCTATGTTAGTCCTGTTTCTGGTTACAGTTTGTATTGCTAGGGTAATATATATATATATATATATATATATATATATATACGGGGGTGGGAAATGTCCTCCTGGTGTATATATTTGTGTGAGCTTGTTCAAATAAACATTCCATGTTCCTACAAGCTAGTGTAGGCTAGTGTTGTACGTTTGGCTGGAATATCTGACATCTGAAGGTCCAGACTGGAGGAAGCGGGTACTGACGGAAGCACTCAAGCAGAGTGTGATGGGGTTCCATGGCACCCCCCCCCCTCTCACAGCTAATCCACATAGACATATACATCCCATAATAGGTTGCTCCCAAGGCAGACAAAAATTAGAACAATGGGATACAGCTACACCTCAAATGATCTAGTAAAAGTATACAACAGTCCCAAGTGAAAGAGCCCCATTATTCATTCAGCACACACCATACATATAAAACCCTGGATAACAGGGGTAAAACTAAATGTTGAGTCCAGTGTGGTTGTACTGAGAGTCGGAATAGTGAAGACCAGACTGGACTTCTCGGTCACCCTGTGCCCCTAATAGACACAGGGTAACTTACACAAAGGCTAGGAGAGCTGGACAAGGATTTTCCCGAAGTAAGCTGGGTTCCACAAGCCCTCTGCCCAAAGTGACTCCCGTCACATATCAACCCTTTCAGTAGGGGACTAACACAGAAGGAGACCCCAAACGGGTTGACTTTGAAGTGTGTCCATAGTTCAAGTCCCCCAATGTCTGAAACCACGCAGTACCCCAAACACATTGTCCCAAACAGAGAATTACTTACCCAGCCAAACTCTGCCTCTCTCAAAGAAAATACCGCCGTTGGGGGGAAGTGTGGACTGGCTCTTCTCCCTGGAGTCCTTTTAGCTGATGCAGAGAAGACAGGATGGCTGGGCTCACTCAGTCATGCTGTTGGGGATCTGGGCCGACTGCCCAACATCCCTGGGGTATAAAGATGGGGACAGTAGCCCCATCCACTACCACAGGAAATCCATCTTTGCTTAGTTGAGGGCAGTGGCCAGCAGCACTCTGCCCTGTTGCCAGCCCTTCTGCTGGGTGGCTGTCAGTGGAGACTGCAGGCCTATCCATGGATACCAGCTCAAGCTGCAGTAGTGAGGTGCAGATTGCATTCTCTCCCTGGAGCTCCTGCAGAGTTGATTGTTGTGTGCGGAGGCCAGTAGAGTTCTGCCCTGTTAGCGCTTCAGCATTCACATCATCCGCTCCAGCTAACTGTTGGGGAGGGAAGGCAGTTTCCTTCACTCTGTCTGACTGTTGAGGGAGGATGGCAACTTCCTCTCCTTTCTCCCCCTGGATCCAGATCTGCTGATGGAAAGTGACCATCTCCTTCTCACCCTGGGCCTCAGGAAGTGCTGCGGGTGTGGGGCAGAGGTCCTGAACCCTCTCTCTGGTTGTCAGCATTTCAGCTGGGGAAGTTTCTTGTAACTCCACAGATGCTGCTGGCAGGGAATCCCATGTCCTTGTCACTGTTGGAGAAAGTACCTCTTCTCTTGGGAAGCCTGAAGCTGCTGTTGGTGCTGGGCAGAGTTCAGTGATGTTCTGCCCTGATGCCAGCCCTTCTGCTGGAGGCTCACTTGATTGTTCTTCCTCGGCAGAAAAGTTGATGAAATCAATAGTCTCTGGAACTGCTTAAAATCCAGGACACTGGTTTGCGGCACTTGGGCCCAGTGCCAACACTTTGGCAGGTGATTCGTAATCCATAACATCCTCTGATGAAAAGTCAATTAAACCCATACATTTTGTAATCTGTGCTGAGAAATGAGGATGGCTTCCTCTTCTCCCGAGCTCTGGAACTGCAAATGGGAAGATGAGCTGGCTGCTTCATCTCCCATACTTTTATCCAGCTGCTGGACAGACGCATTCCTCCATTCAAGCTTAACATTTTCAGAAACAGGATCGTCAAGGTCAGTCAACACTTGCTGCATCCACCATAAGACCTCCGCGTCCATAGCTGCAGGCAGAGATGAGTAAAACACACTGTTACTCTGCCACATTGCTGACTCTTCAGCCAAGATTTCAGGACTGTCGGCTGGTACTTCTGGATAGTCCCAGGCAAAGGGAGCCCAGACCTGCTGCTGAGCAGAATGTAGCAGGTGTCTGTAGGACATCTCCAGCTCCCATTCCTGATTGGCTAGAACCTCCAAATCTTCCAGTGCCCAGGGAACTTCCGAGACATTCAGCATATTTTCTCTGTATTCCAAGATTTCTTCCAAATGCCACTCCAAATCGCTCCCAAAGTCAGGGTCCTCGGACAGCCTCTCTAATAACAGCCCCAGGCCGCCGTGGTCAAAGCCTTCTGTTGGGGTGTCGTCTGCTGTCCACGGGCACACTTGGGTTACATACCAGCAGAAGGCTCTGTAGCTCTCATCCAACTGCATCTCCACCTGGGCCAGACTGGTTCACTCAGCTTTCCATTCTTTGTGCGGTTGTTTCCCCAAAAACACCATTTGCAGTTCATAATGCGACCAGTACCTTTCCTGGAAGGAGGAGAGAACTTTTCCCCGGTGTCACTGCTCACAGGCTAGCGCTTCCTTCCAGAGTTCCCAGGGGACAGAATCATACCATCCCAGCAGGACCTACTCTGATACTGGTCACCTGTGCTGTATCCACATCTGTCGCAACCTCCTTCCAAATGTATCTTCCATTGCGGTTGGTATCTGTACCTCTCCTCTCCTGCTATCCGGATCATGGATCCAGGTGGAGGTTTGGATGTCCCAGACTACAGGAAGCCTCCCACTGCTTGCCACCAAATGTGACGGAACCCAGTTGCACTCCGCTTGAGTGCTTCCGTCAGTATGTTGCTTCCAAAGCTCTGGAACACAAGACCAGTAGAGTTACTACAAGAACTAGGCACTATCGGTTTTGGAGTAAACCAGAATAAGAACTGTTTATTTGAACAGAGGCACAAAGATATACACTCAGAGGACAACCCCCCCCCCTTCTTTTAATAACGACACAGTAAATAAAAAATAGCAGGCTAGGGACCAATGAGATGTGACGAGATCCTTCCCCCCCCATTTGAAGCTGAGGATACCTGATGATCCATCTTGCCAGCCCTGGTGGCTAAATAAGCAAGCTTTCTGAGACTTGTAAGACGTAGGTCTTCTCAAGTCACCGGTTTCCGGTAAGCCTCTCTGATGCTCCGGTGATGGTCCTGTCACTTATTTAGACGTCCCATTCATTTGATGTTCTATCTATCCATTTACCAGAAGCTTTCCATTTTTGTCTTCATCATTCAACCCTCAGAGACGTTTGGTGGTGGTTTTCTATTTCCATTAGGAATACAACTGTCAACGTCCATGGACTTTTTTGGTTGATCTTTTACTTATTTAGGATTTGTTTCTGTTCACCACACCGTTTTTCTTTTTTTTCCACTGGTTTATTACAATCACTATATCTCATATGTTATTTTGTAGCACTCAGTGCATTTTTGATTGTATTTCCTTATTTTATATGTAATTTTGAATTATTTAGTTTATTTCCTGGCCCTTAAGGGATGGCTAGAGCTTAGTTCACTGTTTTTCAACCTTATAATATTTACACACATAGCGCTACACTATATATTTTGTATTTAGTTATTTCAACCTGTGTCTAAGAGGCGTGTTAACTGCTTACTGTGTAACCATCTCTATAACATCATTGGTGCAGCACTGTACTCATTCCCCATCAATAACGACACAGTAGCATGACACAGGTGTATTCAACTTTCCAATAGTAGACCATCTTTGGGAGGGGCTGCTGGAGAATCCCCCCCCCCACAGCTAATCCACAGACATATGCATCCCATAATAGGTTGCTCCCAAGGCAGACAAACAATAGAACCACAGGATACAGCCAAACCTCAAATGATCTAGTAAAAGTATACAACAATCCCAAGTGAAAGAGCCTCTTTATTCATTCAGCACACACCACACATATAGAACCCTGGATAACAGGGGTAAAACGAAATGTTGAGTCCGGTGTGGTTGTACGGGGAGTTGGATTAGTGCAGACCAGACTGGGCTTCTCGGTCATTCTGTGCCCCTAATAGACACAGGGTGATTTACACATAGGAGGGGCCGTGAGAGCTAGACAAGGAGTTTCCCAACCTCTCTAAGGTAAGCTGGGTTCCACAATCCCTCTGCCCAAAGGACTACCATCACAATGTCCTCTACCTTTCCTTCACTTCACAGACCCCCGCAGCTCTGCCCTCGATTTCACACCACAGTCCCTCCACAGCTCTGCCACTAATATATATCAAAGACCCCGCAGCACTTCCCTCCACTTCACAACCCCCTGCAGCTCTTCCCCCCCACTTAATACTGCAGCCCCTGTAGTTATGCACCCCACTTTACACCACAGCCCCCCCACTTCACACCACAGCCACCCCCACAGCTCTGCCCTCCACTTCACACCACAGCCCCCCTCCACAACTCTGCCCCCTCACTCTCCAACTTTTACATAGGTGTACAGCAGTGTGGAGTGCTGAAGGCAGGACAGCTCTCGACAGAAGGTGGGAGCAGGAACTTTTCATATAATCAAGCTTATGACTGGTGGCTAGGACTTCCCTTCATCCTAGCAACCAATTACAGGCTGGTTAACTTGAAAAGTTCATTCGGGCAGATCTCGCTACTGATTTCTGTCCAGAACTGTTCTGCCTCCAGCTTTCTGCTCTGCTGTTATGACTGAGGTGGAAGCTGGGGGAAGAAATGGCGGCTAAAAGGCGGGACTGCAGGGTTCCGGATGGGAAAGTGCCCCGGTCTGCCATTTAGTGATGCCTGTGCTCCATGTGTTTCTTATTCTGTATCTAAGAGAGCTGCAGTGGGTTTTTGAGGACTCTTTTTGAGGACAAACAATCACTGTGTTGGAATTGTGTGGATACACTGATCACATGAAGAGTTTTTCATTTCATCATTTTATGGACTATTCATGTATATGTAGGATTTATTTATTTTAGAGATTTGTACTTTATATTTATATATATTTTTTACACATAGCGCTACATGTATTTATTTACTATCTATTTTGAAATTAGTGTGGTGTACCACTTGGAATGTTTAGCAGCTGTGCACATTTATTATTATGTTATCTTATTTAAACATCACAATATTTTTTACTTGTGACGCTGATTGTTTCATCTTATAATACACAGATATATGTGCCTAGGTCAAATTTCATGAATTTGGTTTGCAACTCTTCTAATTTTCAATTTTTAATCTTGGTTATACATCTTGGATTTCTCTCCCCTTTTTCCTTTTGGCAAAAGCGCAATTACCATTCACTTTAATTAAGTGTTCTTGCTTAGCAAGACCACTTACTGTTATCTCACATATATATTATTCTTATTATTATAGCCAAATTTACCACCCTAACTCCTCCCACAGTTTTTACACTACATAGACAAGTAATATACCGAAACGTGCGGATTGTTCCCGAATGGTGTGCTATTACTTTGTGGAACGTTTCGCCGAATGGTTCACGAAATATCGTCGTTTTTGCGGCGAAATTGGTCCCATAGGAATGAATGGGGAAACTAGAGTGGGAGATGACAAAAGCTGGAAAATCAGAACATGATTTCTAAACTGCCGCCACTCCCTCATTTTCAAGCCCACCTACACAAATCTTATATCAAAACGTTCAGCTATCCCTGCTGCCACTAAACATGTCCACGGCTAAGCCATAGGCCTGATAGTTTTCACAATATGACCATTTGTTTGCAACTCACGCCGTCCATTGACATTCATTGAAACTACACTCTAGCCCCCTCCAAATTTGAAGGGCAATTTCTAAACTGCGACTGTGCCTTCATTTTTAATATTTCAGAGACATACTATACATCAAAATCTAGGTCTGGGTCTTGTGATTCTCAAAATATAAAGATCTTCGCTGTAGGATGTATAGTTTTTAAAATACGGCCATTTGTTTAGAGGTCATTTCAGGAAATTTTAGCCATTAATCAGAGTGTACTGTTAGTGTTTGTTTTGTTGCCATGGTTACCAAAGCTTCTGTTATACACAGGGGGGAAGGTGGCTGGAGCATCTCAGCTGATTACAGAGCCCGGGGGAGGGGACAGACACACCATGTACTGATTTATAATAGAGGAATATGATGGGGCAGTTTTGATGGGGTAATTCTGATGGGGCTGTTTTGATGAAGCAGTATTTGGGAAGCATAAACAGGGCATGAGCGTTGCTAGGAAACAGTGGTTGTAAACACAAGATGCTGAGACACTCCAAATGCATGTGACTTCATCTGCTAGACTTGATAATGCTTGTAGACTCCTCCCACAGTTTTCACACTACAGAGACAAATAATATACCGAAACGAGCGGATTGTTCCCGATTGGTGTGTTATTACTTTGTGGAATGTTTTGCCGAATGGTCCACGAAATGACGTTTTTGCGGCGAAATTGGTCCCATAGGAATGAATGGCGAAATGTTCAAAACTAGAGTGGGAAGTGACAAAAGCTGACAACCCCATGATCAGCCAAAACATTATGACCACCCCATGATCAGCCAAAACATTATGACCGCCCCATGTAAAAAAAAAATATTTTTGAAAAAAAAAAAAAATTTTTGAAAAAAGTAAAAAAATCATTTTTGAAAAAAAAAAATATTTTTGAAAAAAAAATTTCTTTTAAAAAAAAAATTTTTTGAAAAAAAAATATATTTGAAAAAAAAAAATATTTTTGAAAAAAAAAAATTATTTTTGAAAAAAAAATTACTTTAAAAAAAATAATAATTTCGAAAAAAAAATTATTTTTGAAATAAAAAAATTCATTTTTGAAAAAAAAAATTACCTTTGAAAAAAAAAATTACTTTTGAAAAAAAAAATCATTTTTGAAGAAAAAAAAAATCATTTTTGAAGAAAAAAAAAAATCATTTTTGATTAAAAAAAATTCATTTTTGAAAAAAAAAATTACTTTTGAAAAAAATGTTCAGCTCTTTCAGCGAATGATGGAAGTTTTTTACTACTATTTATACTTTTTAAAATATTAAGCTTTTTAACACTTTTCACAGTTACTCAAGCCACTCCACCCCACCCAGTTACTCCGCCCACTCCAGTTGTAGAGGCAAGAACACTTTCACAATTTCCCCAGAAATTGTACCTTTTCTAGTTATTATTATTATACAAGATTTATATAGCGCCAACCGTTTGCACAGCGCTTTACAACATGAGGGCAGACAGTACATTTACAAAACAAATCAATACAGGAGGGATCAGAGGGCCCTGCTCATTAGAGCTTACAATCTAGAAGGGAGGGTCAAGTGGAAACAAAAGGTAATAAATGTGGGGGATGAGCTGATGGAGAAAATGAAAATACAGTTGTTAGGTGAGGGTAGGCTTCTCTGAAGTGGAGGGTTTTCAGGGATCGTCTAAAAGCTAATAGAGTAGGAGATAAGCGGACAGATTGGGGTAAGGCATTCCATAGGATTGGAGAGGCTTTGGAAAAGTCCTGGAGGCTAGCATGGGAGGAGGTGACGAGGGAGCTAGAGAGCAGGAGGTCTTGAGAGGAACGAAGAGAACGAGTAGGTTGGTATTTCAGACATCTCAAGTCTCCCGGAAGTTGCGGGAGCCCTCCGCACACCTGCAAGTGCCCCCCAATCTCCCGGGAATGATCAGTGCGGTGGGAATCAGCTGTGATCACGATCTCCTTTATATAGATTTTTAGCTGACAGCCGCTTCTCCTTCTCTCTCTCCCGCAGCTGACGGCTAAAAAGCTATACAGGGAGATCGGTGATCACAGCCGCACCGATCATCCCCAGCTTCTCTGTGTAATCCTTCCCCGTCCCCCTCTGTGTCCTTCTCTGCCCCCCTCGTCCCCCGCAGCCGGCTCCTCTTCTCTCCACTCCTGCTAGCGGTGGGGGGAACTAGTAATAGGACACAGTGAGCGAGATCTCTCCTGTGTCCTGTGATTACTGAGCAGAGTAAACTGCTCAGTTTATGAATGGACAGGAGCCTCTGTCTCCTGTTCATTCATCTTTAGTACTGAGAAAGGGACTGGGGAATGTGTCCTCAGTCCCTATGTCAGTCTCAAAGGGAAGATGTCAGGGGTCTGTTTAGACCCCTGACATTTCACTAAATCCCCCCAAAAATAAAAAATAAAATATTGTAAAAAAAATTCTAAAAAATTAAAAAGTGTAAAAAAATTAAAAAAAAGCATTGTGAAAAAAAAAAAATTAAAAACAAATTAAAATGTAAAAAAAAATCAATTATTAAGAGTAAAAAAACTACTGACACTGTCCACTGCCAAAAAAAACCCACCCCCTTCCCCAGAAGCACTGCAAAAAAATATTGAAAAAGTAATTTAAATAATATTTTGCCGCGTGGGGGGCGTTTGCAGGTTGGGATGTCTGGTATTTAGAGACTAAGCTAGTGATGTAGCTGGGGGCTAAATTGTGGATGACTTTGTAAGTAGTTGTTAGTATTTTGAATTTAATTTGTTGGGTGAGCTGAAGCCAGTGGAGGGATTGACAGAGAGGGGTAGCAGACACAGAGCAATTGGTAAGGTGGATGAGTCTGGCAGCAGAATTCATGATGGATTAAAGAGATGATAGACTATGTAGAGGTAGGCCAATGAGAAAGGAGTTGCAATAGTCTAGGCGAGAGATGACCAGCGAGTGAATTAAGAGCTTTGTTGTGTCATTGGTTAGAAAGGGATGTATTTTGGAGATGTTGCGGAAGTTTAGGCGGCAAGATTTGGACAGTGATTGGACGTGGTGCTTAAAGGAGAGTTCAGAGTCCAGGACTACACCTAGAACCTTGGCATGTAGGGATGGGCTTATAGTTGTGGAACATATGGGGGAAGAAAAATTATAAGTTCGGTTTTGGATAGATTGAGTTTGAGGAAGTGGTGTGACATCCAGACTGATATATCTGATAGTAAATTAGTGATACGTGAGTAGACAAAAGGGAGTGAGCTGATGGGTAGAGAAATAGATTTGGGTGTCGTCAGCTTAGAGGTGGTATTGGAAGTCACTGGAGGCTATCAGCTGACCCAGGGAGGAGGTGTAGATTGAAAAAAGGAGAGGTCCAAGAACAGAAACTTGGGGGACCCCGACAGAGAAAGGAAGAGGAGAGGAGGAAGTAGAGTTGTAAGAAACGCTAAAGGTACGGTAGTAAGAAGAGAACCAGTGAAGAGTACATTCACGGTGACCAAAGGTGTGGAGTTTTTTGAGGAGGAGGGGGTGGTCAACCGTATCAAAGGCAGCAGAGAGGTCCAGGAGTAGGAGTACAGAATAGTGTTGATTGGTTTTGGCCGTTAGTAGATCATTTGTTAGTTTTAGGAGAACAGTTTCTGTGGAGTGTTGAGGACGAAATCCAGGCTGAAGGGGATTAAGAAGGCTATTATCAGCGAGGTGGACGTTCAGTTGGTTGTAGACCAGACGTTCAAGGAGTTAGGATAAGAAGGGGAGCAAGTAGATGGGGCATAGATTGTTAAGATTGGGTGGGTCCAGTGAGGGCTTTTTAAGTATGGGGCTGACAAGTGCATGTTTTAGAGAGTTGGGGAAGATGCCAGAAGAGAGGGAGAGATTGAAGATGTGGGTTAGAGAGTGTAGCATAGAGCCAGAGGGTGAACGTAGCATTTGCGAGGGAACAGGATCCAGAGGGCAGGTGGTATGGTGGACGTTAGGAAGTTTAGCAACCTCGTCTATAGTGGTGGGGTTGAAAGAGGGAAGTAATGATTGTACCTGTGATCACACTTTAATGACATGTGTGATCAATTAAATATGCTAATTGTTTATACGTTGAGTCTGTCTAAGTGCACATATATATATATCTTGTCATATCTGTCTTAAACCAGCTACGACTAAGGCTTCTGCCGAAACGCGTCAGCATTATTGTTTTATTGTCACTCCAATGTACCAATAAATTACACTTCAAGGATTTCAGTGTTGCCGGATATTTTCTACTGTGAATGGGGTTTACAACCACTTTAAGGGCTGGATGTGAGGCTGGAGAAGGTAAGTAGGCATTGTGTGATGTCATATACTTAGATCAATCTCTATGGTATAAATTCTGATAAGTACTTCTTTTTGTTAGAACAGAAAAAATAAATATGACAAGAGATCTTTGTGTGCCATTTATATATTACATTTCTCATATTTTCATTGTTTGAATAATAACATCCCATTAAAATATTTTCTAACATCTTATCCAGATTATTTATCGAGTCATTGACACTCCCCTGAGTAATGGAAAAATCTATCCAACTTTATTTCGTATGACACCAGATAACCGGGTCCGTTATGCAGCTATTTTTATGTTATTGCAGCATTTAGGGTGGAATTGGGTTGGAATATTCTCATCAGATGATGGCAGCGGTGATGAGGAGTCCCAAGAACTGAGTAAGATGATGAGCCAACATGGGATCTGCACATCATATATCATTCCGCTCATTAAGAATATTGAAAATGATATTCAGAAAATAATGACTATTATTAAATCAACAGCTAAAGTTGTCATAGTGTGTGGAAGTTACACAGACCGATTTCATCGGCTTGCTTCTCATATACGCTCTGTTATAAGAAAACTCACATTTATTTTTCCACCATCATGGAGTAAACTAAGTCATCTGTTTAAGGGTGACTATACACCAATCAACGGCAGCTTTATGTTTTCATGGTCACCAAAATTCAACCTAGACAACAATATTTATAATCATAGCATGTTTCCTAAACGCTTACGTGACACAATACTGGAAGATATTTTGATTTTCAGTTTTAAGTGCCGCTCCCCAAGTTCCTACAAAAATGGGGTTTTTAAAATATTCCTTAAGTATCCTTACAAACCATGTCCTAATTCAACAGATTGGTCATCCATATTAACTAGTTATACATCTATACCTTCCAATGCATACATGGCTGTATATGTTCTGGCCAGAGCTCTACATGACATGTACATGATGAACATTACATCTGAACAAAAGGGATTCCAGCATAAAGTAAGTGAAATAATAAGTGTTTATATTACTGTGATCCAATCCTATATTATATAAGAATTATGTGAATGAAGTGAGATCCCTCTTATGCCGCGTAAACATGAACAGACTTTCCGGCAGTAAAAGTCCGACGGAAGCTTTTCATCGGACATTCCGATCGTGTGTGGGCCTCAGACTTTTTCTTTCTAAAATTCTGATGGACCTAGAAATAGAACATGTTTCAAATCTTTCCGACGGAATCATTTCTTATCGGGAAAACTGCTAGTCTGTATGCTGTTCCAACGGACCAAAAATTATGCATGCTCTGAAGCAAGTACGAGACGGCAGCTATTGGCTACTCGTTATTGAACTTCCTTTTTCTAGTCTTGTCATACGTGCTGTACGTCACTGCATTCTAGATGGTCGGACTTTGGTGTGATCGTGTGTAGGCAAGACAATTTCAGCGGAACTCTGTCGGAACTCCGTCTGAAAGTCCTTCAGAGTTCATTCCGACTGAAAAAACGGTCGTATGTACGCGACATTAGAGTCCATTTACACTTGTACGACTTCAAAATTGTGTGATTTCCATTGCGACTTTACAGTGTGACTTGATGCGTCTTTGATGCGATTTTGATGACACTTTAGATTAGTGCAACTTTGACCAATGTGATTGTTTGTGCTCTACAGTCACATGTGTAACATACAGGTGCAACGTTAATGTGACTTTTGAGGGTTTACATTGAAGCCTATGGCACTCAAGTCACAAGAAAGTCTGACCAAAGTAGTGCAGGAACTACTTTGAAGTAGCTGCGACTTTAAATCACACAGATATGAATGGTACTCATTGGGAAACATGAGGTGTGACTTGTCATGCGACTTTGGGTCCAAAAGTGTGAATAAGGCCTTACTGTGTGGGTGATCAGGAAAACTGCAATCACCTTTTTTTGTATTTTATTGTTTTTTTTTTTACCAATTGCTTTGTATATACCAGATTAGATAGATTAGATTGAATCTATCTGTATATATTTATTTATATGCATTTATATTATAATATTATATATATATATTTATAATATGTATTTGTATATGCTTATGTTCATATACATTTCTGGTTAAGTCTTTTTTTACGAGTAAATTGTAGAACAAAGTGCAAAAGACCTAAGTGTTTATCTAGAGCAAGGATATGCAATTAGCAGACCTCCAGCTGTTGCAGAACTACAAGTCCCATGAGGCATAGCAAGACTCTGACAGCCACAAGCATGAAATCCAGAGGCAGAGGCATGATGGGACTTGTAGTTTTGCAACAGCTCGAGGTCCGCTAATTCCATATCCCTGATCTAAAGGGTGTCTCTTTAAAGATTTTGTGCATCTTGATTATGAGCCCCGTGTCTTTAGGACTTTGGTTGGCTCAATAAAGTTTTAGCGAGAAAGTGATGTCACCATTGTTCACTCATATGTGTTCTTTGAACTGGTACAATCTGGTATTTGGGAACACAGCAGCAATTGCTACATAAATCCAGATGTGTGACACCATGATAACTCCGCCCATCACCCTGTGCTTTGCACTGAAAACATGGCTGTGGTTATCAACAAAATGGTGTCCACAGGTGCCATTTTGTAGAAAACCACATCAATGTTTTCACTACAGGGCAGCACCTCACCTCCCTTCCTGGCATCTCACCTGCACTCTGGGCACTTCATCTTCCTACAGGCATGTAAACTACCTCCAAGTTCCCATCTCCTTCCACAGTTGAGATTGGCCAAAACAATCCAAGGTACGGTTTGCGCCAGAACTCAACATCCCAAACATTTTTGCCCAAGCAGCGAACCCTTCTATGGGACCCGAACTTGAAAAATCAAAAGTCACAGTTTTGAAGGTTTATATTCAAGTTATTGGCCATAAAAAGGGTATGCTGGCCCGGGTACTGCCCTGGGGGACATGTATCAATGCAAAAAAAGTTGCAAGACAAAGGCATAGCATGCTAGCTCATTATGAATTACTTACCTTAGATTGAAGCCTCCGCAGCGGTCCTCGTACACTGCTCCAGCCGGCAACATCGGTCCCGGAGTTACTTCTGGGTATCGCAGGCTCACTCCCACGCATGCAAGAGGGAGTTGCCGGTAAAGGCATACTAGCTGAAGCAACGGCACTGACGTGCTGTTGCTGAGTGCGCATGTACCGATGGTATCGGCACATGCTGATACAGGGTATCAGGGGATACCCATGCAGGTTTACGAGATATCCGGGGTAGCTACAGGTAAGTCTTATTTTAGGCTTACCTGTAGTTAAAAGTGGTTGTAAAGGGTTTACAACCACTTTAAAGTGAAACAATAAAAATGAAAAATTCCTTTAAATAAAGTGCCTGGGGGGTCCTCTTAGTCTGCCTATAAAGTGGTACATCTGTACCGTATATAGAACCTGCTGCGGTATAACTGATATTTACAAAGAAAAAAAATTACATTTAAATTTTAAAGCTTTCTTTATTTTGTAAACAATGGCTTGGGGAGTCTGTATGATAAAGCTACATTTTAGTGCACTTGGAAAAATATTGGAGATTTTTTGGATAAATCCTGGCAGACTTTGGATGGAAATAAAGTTTTGCACCACAGTGAGCAAGCCTTATGCGAAGAAGCCAAATTATAGTACAATCAGGCCAAGATTAACAATTTTTTTCTAGATAAAATCTGGCATCTCTTTTGCAGATTTTGGATAGAAGTAACAAGTGCAGACAAATTGGTCTTTGGGTGTTGGTGGTGCCTTTACACTGCATCCCTATAGAGGTACTCTTGATAAAAACAATAATTGGCCTTGCTGTAAAAAAAAATTAACTTATATGCCCCAGTTAAACAGGTGTGGAAAAATTGGTCTTTGGTTGTTGGTGGTGCCTTTACACTGTACCCTGTGAAGGTACTCTTGATGAAAGCAAGAATTGGCCTTGCTGTAAAAAATTGAAATAGGTCTTTGGGTGTTAATTGTGCCCATGAAACCTTTACCAAAAAAAAAATCACTTCAAGATCAGATCAACCCCCACAAAGCTAGGCAGCCTAGACAGTCTTGCATAGATTTGAGATCTGAAAAACACTTAATCAGCGATGTCGGCTGCTGCTAATCCAGGATTGATACATTTTGACAAATGTCAGTCGGTCAACAAGGTCTGTGGACAGGCATGCTCTTTTATTGGTCACAAAACCTCCAACAGCACTGAATGGCCATTCGTAAAGCACGCTGGATACAGGGCAGTCCAGCAGCTCAATTGCGTACTGGGCAAGTTCTGGCCAGTGGTCTATTCTCATGACCCAGTAACCCAGTGGATCGTTTCCTGGAAAGCTCCCCATGTCTGTTTTCGCCCCTAAATAATCTTCCACCATATGATGCAGATGGTGCCGATGGGATGTTGGGTGCCGAGAACTAAAACATTTTCTAAATGCATCACTGTGGCGGCCCCCTTCTCCATCACTCCTCACTTGACCAACAAAAGCCTTAAAACAAGACTTTCCACAAGACTATAACCTACCTGTCTGGAAAGGGGTTACATAATAATGTACTCCCTCTGCGAGGGCAGGATGAGTTCCAAGACTTTCCCCTTGTAACGGTGGTCAAGGAGGGTTGCCAACCAATAGTGATCCATCTCCTTAATGCCACGTACTCTCGGGTCCTTTCGCAGGCTTTGAAGAATAAGGGAGCCCATGCATCACAAGTTTGCTGAGACTCACTGAGGTTCACTGAGGATTACAGTATCTGGAACTGTCTCCTCCCAGCCATGTACTACTCCCAAGGTTTCTGGGGACTGAGAACCATCTCTTAAGGTTTGACGTATGTCTTCCTCTGCTTCAATGCCTCCAAAACTGCCAGAATCCTCCTCCTTTTCCTCATCCTCCTCCATCTTCTCTTGTGTGTTCTGTGGCATTGCAAGAATGGTGTCTGCATAAAGCGGGCCTTGATCGTAAAGGAACTCCTCCTCTTCCCCCCACAGCTCTACCTCAAGTGCCCTGTCCATAATGTCATGCAGAGTATGCCCCAGCAAGAACACAAGAGGGATTGTCACTGATACATGCATTTTCACAACTCACCATACTTGTTGCCTCCTCAAATGGTGACAATACAGTGCATGCAGCAAACAATGGCATGGGGAAAAAATCTGAGCTTCCCTGAGCCTGTCCTGGTGCCATACACACACAGGTAGTCATTGATGGCCCTCTGCTGTATATGCAGCTGCTGCAGCATTGCCAAAGTTGAGTTCCACCTGGTGCTCACGTTACAAATCAGGCAGTTTAAAAGATCTTGCAACCCTGGGTACCTGTTCATACCCACCCCCCCATGTATAGGTTGTACTCATGCACACATTTTGGCTTCTGTATTGGGCCTCCTCTTCTCTGAAGTTCCACCAAGGTGTCATTATGTATTGTTGAAAGGATGTAGACATCTCTTTTTTTATCTCCCCTACTTTACCGCTAGTACCTCTTCAGTCCGCATACTGGCCATTTTACCCTGCTTCAATTTCTTGGTGACCAATCTTTGTGGGAAGCCTTTGCGGTTGGTCCGTGCTGTCCCACAGGCCACAGTGTTCTTTAGGTACAAATGGCGGAAAAGTGGGAGACTAGTGTAGAAATTGTCTACATATATGTGGCAACCTTTCCCAATTAATGGTTGGATCAGCTGCCAGACAATTTTGCCACTTATTCCCATGTAGGTAGGGCATCCAGGGGGGTTTAGCTGTCTGTCTTTTCCCTCATAAATTATAAAGTCATATGTGTAACCCGTGGCCCTGTCACACGCCTTATAAAATTTTACCCCACGTCTGGCTCTTTTACTGGGGAGGTATTGTTTTATTCCGAGACTTCCGGTGAAGTGTACTAGGGATTCATCCACACATATATTTCTAGCAGGGGTAAACATCTCCTTGAAGCTGGCGCAAAAAAAATTGATTAGAGGCCGAATTTTTAATAATTTATCATAACTGGGATGATTTCGAGGGAGGCATTGTTATTGAAGTGTAAAAATCTCATGATCATCTCATAACGGTGTAACGAGCCCCTGCTCGCTTGGTTCCACTCTCCCGACACTCCTCTGCAGCTATAGAATCAGACTGCAGATCGCACGTTTGATGGTTCAGTCATCCGATGCTCCGGGATTAGAACTACAGCTATGTGCTGTTCTAATCCAGTTGTGTAGCTCAGTACAAACACCAGGCAGGCTGTATGTAAGTTCAACCAGGAATCTCCTTTATTGAAAAATACAGGCTCTTTTATACAATAAAAGAGGAGGTGTATACCTCCGGCTCATATTACTCTGAACATACAGCTGTGACCAGAAACCTAATTAACATGGGCTAATTAACTAATCCCTTTAGACAGCCTAGATGACTCAGACATGACCTTTAGGCCAGACTAACCGTCTTGTAGCTCAGAGAACCCAATCAACATTATCACAATAGCAGAGTTAATTAACACAAACAATGGGGATCTAATGACTCTTAGATCCCATACTAGAGACTTATTTACAATACACATTCTAGCATGCAACAGACAGACAGGCAGTTTGAATTGACATCAGCATCTCCTTACAGTATTTGTCCCAGCATTATGAATCAGCCACTATTTCTAATATGGCAAATCCAGGGTCCCCAGAGTCTGTGTGTCCTGGGTGACCAGGACCAGAATCCACAATAATACCACCTCAAGGGTCCCCAGGCATACAGCTCACAAAGAGCACCATTCCTCTAAATGCCAGGGCCCACGATCGATCGGCAAGAGGCTAGCATTCAGTCCCCTCCAAAAGTCACTCTCCCAGCTAGGTCTGTCACAAACGGGTTCTGGGCATCAATGACGAATAGACCGGCATGTGGTGGATAAGTTGGGTAGAAAAGTAGGAATGGAGTTCATTTTTTTTGTCAGCCCCATGTTGAGGGTTAGGCCAAGGAAAATTTTTAATTCTTCCATAGTGAGGGGTTTCCAAACAAAAGGACGGGCATATGAGGAACTTGGATTGTTGGCTATATGTTGGCTGGCGAATAGATTACATTGCTCCACAATGTAGGTTAGGAGATCATTGGTAAAAAATAAATGAAAATAATAAAGTGGGGTTACATTTTCCGTCTGCATCTGAGGGCCTGGCTGGGCTGTAAAAAGGGGTATTACAGGTTCTACTGACGTATCGGGCAGCCATGTTGGATACAGTAGAACATCTGGGAGGCTAGTATGGGCACTGCCTCCTTGATGGGATCTGTTGCTAGCATCTGGCCTATCTTCTAGGAAGGTTGCAGAACTGCTGGTGGATGCCTACTTATCCCAGGGTGCTGCGATTCTAGTGGATGCCCTGGAGTGCTGCGCTACTGGTGGATGCCTGCATATCATCCTGGAGAGCAGGGCTGCTGGTGGATGCCTGCATATCATCCTGGAGTGCTGCGCTGCTGGTGGATGCCTGCTGGTGGATGCCCTGGAGTGCTGCGCTGCTGGTGAAGGTCTCCTCCTGCTCATTTCTCCCGATTCTCCTTGTTAGGATTCTTCCTCCGTTTCCAACTCGGAGCCACTGCTTTCCACTGGCTCATAGTCGCTATCCGAGTCTGACGGAGAGAATTCCCCGCTACTCTCATCCGACATACTCTGGAGTATTTGGAGAGCCTCCTCTGCACTGTAAGATCTTTTTGTCATGTTGGCGGGCAGATGTGCCAGATGGCAGGTGGCAAATGTGTCAGATGGCAGGCGGCAGATGTGTTAGATGGCAGGCGTCAGATGTGCCAGATGGCGGGCGGCTGTGCCAGATGGCGGGCGGCTGTGCCAGATGGCGGGTGGCCAGGTGTGCCTGATGTTGGCGGGCAGATGTGCTTGATGTTGGCGGGCAGATGTGCCTGATCGTGGGCAGATGGTGGGTGGCAGATGTGCCAGATGGCAGGCGGCAGATGTGCCAGATGTTGGCAGATGTGCCAGATGTTGGCGGGTGGCAAATGTGTCAGATGGCGGCAGATGTGCCTGATGGCGGGCGGCAGATGTGCCTGATGATTGGCGGGCAGATGTGCCTGATGATTGGCGGGCAGATGTGCCTGATGATTGGCGGGCAGCTGATGTGTCAGCTGTTGACGGGCTGATGTGTCAGCTGTTGACGAGCTGATGACGGGCTGATGTGCCAGCTGATGACGGGCTGATGTGTCAGCTGTTGACGGGCTGATGTGCCTGATCATGGGCAGAAGGCAGATGTGCCAGATGGCGGGCGGCAGATGTGCCAGATGCTGGTGGGCGGCAGATGTGCCAGATGTTGGCGGGCGGCAGATGTGCCAGATGTTGGCGGGCGGCAGATGTGCCAGATGTTGGCGGGCGGCAGATGTGCCAGATGTTGGCGGGCGGCAGATGTGCCTGATGACTGGCGGGCAGATGTGCCTGATGACTGGCGGGCAGATGTGCCTGATGACTGGCGGGCAGATGTGCCTGATGACTGGCTGATGTGCCCGCTGTTGGCGGGCAGATGTGCCCGCTGTTGACGGGCAGATGTGCCAGTTGTTGACAGGCAGATGTTCACTGACAGGTGTTTTCACTGTTTTGGGGACACTGTGTTTTGGGGAAACTGTTTTGGGGACACTAGCTGGGTGATCAGTGGGTAAACAGCAGACAAACAGCTATAAAACTCACTGATCTCTCTTCCTCTCCTCACTGACAGGCTCTGTGTGAGGAGAGGAAGAGATGAGAGCAGTTACAACCGCTCTCGATTTACATTACATGACGACTGTGATTGGACACAGTCGTCATGTGATCAGGAGGGCCAATCACAGGGCCCTCCTGTGTTATAATACTACACTGTGTCTGGGGGGCACAGGCAGATCGGGATTGTGCCGCTGCGTGGGCACGTGGCGGTGTGATCTCCTGTCAAATGCCACCCCTCCCCCATGTTTACTATACGATGGCTGTGAATACACACAGCCATCGTGTGGATCAGGAGGGCAAATCACATTGCCCTCATGCCATTCCGAGATGCGGCGTGTCCGGGTGACACACGCGCATCGGGATCGCATCGCTTCTTCTGAAGGACATTCGGGAATGTCCAGTCAGAAGGAGGGAGCTCCCACCCGGCCGTTTATGTGCAGTGGCTGGGTGGGAAGTGGTTAAAGAACACGTGCAAAATATATTGAAAGGCTACGATAAGCATAGTGTGTCCAAACACTTTGTAGAGGTTCATAAAAAAGATAATACAGTGACAGTGTAGCCTTATTAAAAAGTATAAGTAAAAAACTAAATGTGAAACCAAAACATATTGGCTAGACTAAACGTAGCCCAGTAAGTAGGTGAAAAAAGTGTCCACAAGAGTGTTGAATGGTATGTCCCTCTGACGAAGGTAGTCCCAATCTTGGAAAAATGGTGTAAGGCTTGTCTGTAGTCAATAACAACGAAACTCGAAAAGTAAATGGGTACTCTTACCAGCTGTGATGGACCCCGAATGAGGGGTCAAACAAGCTTGGGATCTTGTGCTGTATTCATCGGAGGTTGCTCGGGTGCTGGACACAGATGAATGGGACCTGGTTCAAGGTAATATCCTCGGCTCCTGAACTGTGCTTGATAGCCCTCTCCGAAGCTGTTCCGTGAAGGCTCCAGGAAGTAATCATATAAAACAGAGGAAAGGAGGACTCCAATGGTGCAGGTCAAAAACCAATTGGGTTTATTAAAAAAGTCAAATGGTAGACTCCAAGGTAATAAAAGTGATCACAAAAAACAAGTAATAAAATAAGATAAGAGCAATGTGGGATACAAGAAATGCTGGCCCGACCAGTTTCGACACTAAGGGGTCCAGGGGGGGGGGGGGGGGGGAGTTAGAGACCAGCTAGATGGCCAGTGACACAGGCAGAACGAACAAATTATTAGGTGGCACTAGATAACATAACTAAATCAATATATGTTACACCAGAGTTTGTAATGAAAAAAGGGGTTTAAATCCTATCAGTGACTGAAAAGGAGACCGGACATGTGTTCATGAGTTCCAAGCCTCAATGTGAACTCCCATCATGTGATAAGCTAGGACCAATGAGGCCTGGTATTCATAGAACAGTACCCAAGGAAGGGTTATACACAGCCTAGTGTAAAAAAGAACCTGCATATTTAAACTTTTGGGGTATTTTACCCTATGTATAAACAGAAAAGTCAGTGCTACTACCCATACACCACATAGCAGAGCTCCCAGGTGCTCAATCCACAGTCGCTGGCTGAGTAGAGTAATGTAGAAATGATCCACAATCCGGTTGTTGCTCTTAAAATTTCTTCATTTTATTGAATAGCCACAGTGAACAAACGCAGATAAGTCAGTTGACGTGTTTCAGCCTATAAGGCCTTAGTCATAACCACATTACAGACATAAAACTTTGAAATAAATAGTAGCTCTAAAGATCACAGGCTCCTCCCAGTGATCCATGTGTATGCCACTAATTTTCACACACCTTGTAGTGACAATATTCACATGTATGTACACACACGCATGTACACACACGTGCATACATTTATACATGTATAGACATATGCATAAAGAAGCACACCATAAAATTCAAAAAACATTAAATAAAATGAAGAAATTTTAAGAGCAACAACCGCAGTGCGGATCATTTTTTCTACAGTATTGTACCCTATACAAGACACTGGCGAGGTAGCCATGAGGTCAGAACCCTAATGCCCTGTACACACGATAGGATTTTCCAACAACAAAATCCATGTTTTTTTTCTGACGGATGTTGGCTCAAACTTGCATACACTCTGTCACACAAATCTTGTCGGAAATTCCAAATGTCAAGAACGCGGTGATGTACAACACGTACGACGAGCCAAGTGTGGCTCTTCTACTTGATTCCGAGCATGCGTGGAACTTTGTGCATCGAAATAGTGTACACACAACAAATTTTGTTGTCGGTAAATTTGAGATCTAGATCTCAAATTTTGTGTGTCGGAATTTCCGATGGAAAATGTCCGATGGAGCCTACACACGATTGGAATTTCCAACAACAAGCTCCCATAGAACATTTTCCGTCTGAAAATCCTATCGTGTGTACGGGGCATTAGTCAACTTGAATCCAAATTGATATTTCTAATGGATACTCTTTCACCTCATGGACTCAATATTGAGTTTGACTTAAATTGTTTTATTAATGATTTTTAAATATATTTTTTCTAATCTTTTAGTAATATTCTCTGTTTTTTAGCGTCACAATTTTGGTTCTCTCATTATGCACACCGTACCGTGGTCAGGACTTTGTATAAATTAATATATAAAATAAAAAACACTTAAACAGACTTGGATTAAATAAGGCCACAGTTTTATTATAGGCTTAATAACAAAAAACATGTATGCTTGAATATATATCATATATAAAACTCAATTTTATTCAACATTACTATTCATATTAATAAATAATAATAAATAATACTAATAACCTAGCTATCAAAGCTCAGGTTAAAATAAATATCATCAAATATCATCCATACACCAGGATCACTTAAGATCCTGGCACCACCCCACCTTCAGAGCAGCCAATTCAATACAAGTCTGCAAGTCTAAATTAAAAATGTCTAAAGCAATATCAGACAAATGAGCACCATCCGAGTGATAAAATCCTGAAATGCCCCCTTCTAGATCAACATGTCTAAAAGACAGGCCATTCAAGGAATTCATAAGTTTGGCTATTGTCCTATTAATCCTTTTTCTCACTTTTTCGAAAAATTTAAGCTCTGTGGAAGCCAGCCAAAGCAATCTTGGAACAATTTCGGAAAAAAACAAAATTGCTTCCGGAAAAAAAAACAGAATGAATGCACAAAAATTCCATTTTAATCTGTGAAATAAGGTCAAAGATTTTTCAATGACCAACATCATTGCCCGCCAGGTGCAAAACAATGATGTCAGGAGAAGGCCAAGAAATACAGTATATAATAATGACAAAGTCTCCCTTAAATTAGACCATTTCATCCCCATTTTACCATACCACCAAATTCGAAAGTCCGATAAAGAAAGACCCAAATTAGAGCCGTAAATCCTTCTGAAAGCACAATGGTGAGACCAAAACACATACGAATGTCCAATAACCCAAACATTGAACTTGACACCTGTAAATTTCAAAATGAAACATTAGGGCGTACATAGCATAGATAACAATCTGACTTCCACCCACCTAAATGTTTTATTTCATCACTAGACAAACCCAACTCGGCTACCTCCGTAGCAACACCGATTCTAAACGAGTGCGATGAAATATGAAGGTGGCTGAGCTGCAGAAAATGCAAAAAAAATTTCAGTACAGAATTAAACTGAAATACAGTTAAAGGCAAAGAGGAAAGGTGTAAAAATAAATGCCCAGAAGAACTGTTCCGAATCGACAAAAATCGACCAAGCAGGGAAACAGCACATATAAGAGGATTATCAATTCTACCCACTGTAACCCAACGACCTCTATCCAATTGATCTGTCTTGCTGCGCCTAAGTAAAATATGTACAAAATCAGGACCTATTAATAAATCCTCAAATAATAAGCCCGCTGTATCCTCAACAGTACGAGACACCAACTCCGACACTCTGAATGCTCCAAAAAAACAAAGGCTAAATGCAGCTTTGAACAAAATGGATTCGTAATCAGAAAAACAAATCGATGCAGTAGCTAAACACAGACGGCCCAAAAGAGCAGAAGTAATAGGCAGTCTATGATCGGGCACAAAATTACTTTTTCGATAACCTTTTAACGCTTGTTGAACCGAAAAGAACTCTGACAAGAAGGAAAACAACTTAATTTCAGAAAATAAGAAACACCACATAATGTTTTATGAATATGAGAACAAGAGGAATTTCGAGACAATAAAAAATTCAAAAATGCCAAAACTAAACTCTCCGAAAAGTCCACAGATAAACTACTAGACTGTCTCAAAAAACTAAACCACAGAGACCATGCGGCTTCATAACTCGCCCACGTGCGTGCAGCGATAGAATTACGAACAGCCAAACTTATGAACCCTAGATCAAGTTCCATAAGAAATCCTGGCATGGGGCACCACCCATGTCTGCTTCCGGAACTAGGGCATGAAACCGATCCAACTGTAAACGTGATAAAGCATCAGCCACAGTGTTGAAATTACCAGGAACATACTTAGCTTTCAACCACACATTAAACATCTAAAAACTAAGTGATGTAAAAAAGCAATCACAGGTAAAGACTTTGAAGACAAACAATTAATAGCGTACACAACGCCTTTATTGTCCGAATGAAGCAAAATGCGACGATGCCGAAAAGCCTCACCCCATAATTCCAAAGCCACTACCACAGGGAACAACTCCAATAAAACTAATATCTTCATAAAACCTTTAACATGCCAAACCTCCAGGCAATTATCTGCAGACCAACATCCCTGCCAGTATGCACCATAACCTATCGCACCCGAAGCATCAGTAAATAAATTTAAAGCATCAGCCAAACAGAAGGGGGCCTGCCACACAGAACAACCATTAAAACAAAGCTAAAAAACGTTTTCAAATAAACAAATCTTCTTTAATAGACACCGTCAAGTGAACAAAATGCCACGGAGAATGAACTCCAGCAATAGCCCTATATAATCTTTTAGGAAAAACCCCACCCATTGGAATAACCCTAGACGTAAAAGCCAAAAGGCCCAATAAAGATTGTATCGTTTTCAAACAAACTTTAGTCCTGGAGAGAACAAAATCTAATAAAAAACAAATTTTCTTCACTTTTGCCAAAGGGAGATGAAATTACATCCGTATTGTGTCTATAGTGACACCCAAAAATTCTAAACAATGCGTAGGTGACACCAATTTTTCAGGAGCCAACGGAACACCAAACCGTTCGCAAATGATTTTGAACTCAGTAAATAAATTCAAACATTCCATCGAGTCATCCTTACCAACAAACAAAAAATCATCCAAATAATGAAGCATGTTAACTGAACCAGACTGCGAACTGACCACCCACTCCAAAAAGGTTGAAAACATTTCAAAATATCTGCAGGACAATGAACAGCCCATTGGTAGGCACTTGTCAAAATAATATTTCCCCTGAAAATAAATGCCCAATGAACTAAAGGCCGATGGATGAATCAGCAATAATCGAAAGGCTGATTTCACATCAGTTTTAGCCAAAAGTGGAGAACCGCCTACTCTCCTAATAATTTCCAATGCATCATCAAATGAAGAATAGGACACCAAACAAAATTCAGGATCCATTTCATCATTCAAAGAAATACCATCTGCGTATGATAAATTGTGAATTAGTCAAAAAGAATTTACTTCCTTCTTAGGAACAATTCCCAAGGGCGAAATACGAAAATTAACAAACGGAGGCTCCGAAAAAGGGCCCGCTATTCGTCCCGCAGAAATTTCTTTACAGAATTTATCAGAAACCACATCTTCATAAATATCAACAGAAGATAGATTATCATAAACTAAGCAACCAAAACGAGAAAACGAAGGCAATGGAAAACCTTCCAAAAAACCCTCAATTAGAAATGCTGCTGACACTTGATTTGGGTAATGAATAAGCCACAGAAGCATGTTTTCTAAAATCACGGGAGTCATTGCTTTTAAGAAAGGACTCCTTTGAAGAAGTATTATCACCAATAGCTATTTTTTTTAAAACATAAAGCTGCTGAATGCGCACCAGAACAATATGCACATTCATGCTTGTATTTACAAGTGGCTGGCCACTTAAACTGACCATCATTAAAATTAAAACATAAACCTTCACAAAATCAAACAGGGTTTGCAACAACTGGCTTAGAAAACTGAGTTCTTTGCGGCAATAGTAGGTTTGACCAAAGACCCACATCTTTTATTCCCCATTTAAAAGAATGATGTACTGCCAATTTGTCGAAATGATTCATCATAATAATACCAAGCTTGTCCATGAAAATTTTTATAGGCCTCCAAAATAATCTCAACATGTCGGAAAAGCCCACTACAACGATCAGGATATTTTTCACCTAGAACACTAGCAAAAATACAAAAAGATTGCAACCAATTATTAAATGATCTGGGAACTGAGGTATTTCTTTTGACTTCAAATTTGTCATCTCTTTTATGATAACGACGTTCCGTGGACAAAGGAAGCAAAGAAAAAATATTGATATATTCACCTCTCCAGATTTTTTCTTTACAAGCAGAACTAAGATGAAAACCCAAAGGCGAAATCTCTCATGACAATGCTTCTTTCAAACAACCTTCGGGAACTTGTGCAGAAGGAACATTTATAGACGACACAAACACAGAAGGAACAACACAATTAGATGTAAGATTATTAGAATCTGTAGACCGAGTCAGCGTGGAATTAGCAGACTTAACTCTCCACGTTGACACAACATTACTAACATCAAATAGGCGATTTCAATTTTTCAACAATCGTAGAAAATTGTTTTGCTAAGTCACACAATAGAGCAATGTCAGCAGATTCACCTAACGCAGCTGTACTAGTAGAAGGGACAGCCTGCATCGAATGGTCAGTTAACACCACTGCACAAATAGGCAGAGCTCCATGGTAACAGCATCAACATCAGTAACACCAGTTACAGTCTCTTCAATCAAATGTTCAGATAATACAGGAGGCTCCACAGGTGTAATAATAACTTCCCCCCCTTGGAGCAACACTCACTGCAGAATCAGGTTTTTTATTTTTAAAATGTTTTAAGAACTCCTAGGAATCCTCACCTGCTCAGTCATCTTCTTTAAAACTCTAGGCGGTGACCGGGATTCGAACCTGCGAGGCCGTTTAGTAGAACGCCTAAGGGCAGACTGCACTACTGCGCATGTGCCTGAATTCAGCCTCGGCGATAGTTTCCGACTGCGTCTCGAAGCCTCTTGATTGATAGGCAGAGGAGGCGGATGTGTAACCCGATCAGTCACGGAAGCTTGACCCGAAGGAGGAAGCAGTCCAGGGGGGCAGAACAAAGCTTCAGGCCGAACATCCTCCATCACAGAAACAGCTGTAAAAGTCTCGGTTTCAGGGACAGGAGCCTGAGAACTCACAGGCAATGATAGACACCGACGCATCCATTTTTCTCCGCCTTCCGAACCGGCCCGTTCCATCAGTTGTCGCAGCATAGATTTCATCTTGTCCAGAAATGAACAGACTTCAATCCAAATCAAACGATCTTCTTCTGTTTCTCCACATCGTCTGACAGTTTGTGATGCAATCAACATACTTATATACCCTCCAGCATGAGCTGAGTACTGTTTATATTTAACTAAATACTTTAATAGACCAATCAAAAATCTTTTATATTAACCTATAAAATGCATTCTTTTATGCCTGACACGTTCCCATAGGTGGTTGTGGGGAACAGTTTTGCCCCACTTCCCACTTGTCATTATGCTATTCATCATTCCTAATGAGTTCATCACTTCACTATTTAATTCCTTACATTATCTTGAACAACTTTGTTCACACATGTATGTTTACTATACCCATTTCCTACACCTTCTTTGCGTCTATTTGACCTCTATTTTCAATTACATGTCCACCTCTTTTGATCTTAATTTGGGGGCTATTATCATCCTATCTAAAGATATGTTTGTGTAGTAGGTCTGCTTTGGCTCAATTATGCATTTTGTACACTCTCTACTGCCCAGTTACCGATATATTCAGCTTCCCTTTTTGTGATCTTGCTGCACCTCTGGTATCCCTGGGCTCGATATAATAATTTTTTAGCCAGTATATCTGTTTTTCCTTTTTTTTTTTATCTATTTTTGCACATGTAGTCTTCCATTAATATATGCCCATTTTTAATTAATTTTACTTAAATTTTTAATACATACAATCATATATCGCATTCCATTACCATCCAACGACGCTCTCTGGTCTCTAGTGTTGAGCTGTTATGTCCACTATTATGTAAAATTAATCCGAGACTACATTAAAATGCTGGTAATTTTTATTCCTATGAGGGACCATTGCAAAATGGCTACCACAATATTATCCCTATGAAAGACCATTGCTAAATGGCCGTTATAATACATCTTAATAGCAGGCTACCAGAAAATGGCTGCCACAATGCAATTTCATTATACTATTTAATGAAACCTTTCCCCGCCTTTCATTATACCCTGATGAAGTTACGTGGGCATGACGATTAAGCGATAAGCAAAACCGGAAGTGATGTAGGAATACGAGCTCGCCACTCGTGGATTGTTTTTATGTGACCTTTTTAAAAAAAAGTGAGTGTATCAGCTCTATGTTTTATTTCAATAAACCCTCTTCCAAAAGTTATTACACCATCTGGGATATTTCTTCCACCTCTAATACTGGCATTGAGGTAACCATGTAGGAGGCTGTATTTATCGGGAGGAACTACCACTGGATTCACATGAGAGGGACCCTTGGAGGACCCCTGGAGGCTGTCTGGAGTATTTGATCTAGTTATATGGTGTAACCTTACAGCAGTAAGGTGAGAGGCTAGTGCACATTGAGGTGTCATCACTTTGGATTGGCTGGACACCAGCCACTTATTCACTGTCTATGGTAAAGGGAGTCATCACCTTTTCATTTACATTTAGATTGACAAGCTCCAGCACTGAGCCCTGTCCTGCATCCTTCCTCGTTGCAAGCAGAGTTACCCAGTGTGCTGTGAACTAAATATGTCATCCCTGACCATGCTTGCTGGACCACATGTCAGCAGTAGGGATGAGCCGAACACCCTCTGGTTCGGTTTGCACCAGAACATCATAACATGCAAAAAATTTTGTTTGAACATGCGAACACTGTAAAAGACAGGAACGTGAAAAATCAAAAGTGCTAATTTTAAAGGGTTATATGCAAGTTTTTGCCCTAAAAAGTGTTTGAGGACCCAGGTCCTGCCCCAGGGGACATGTATCAATGCAAAAAAAAGTTTTAAAAATGGACGTTTTTTCAGGAGCAGTGATTTTAATAATGCTTAAAGTGAAACCATAAAAATGAAATATTCCTTTAAATTTCGTGCCTGGGGTGAGTCTATAGTATGCCTGTAAAATGGCGCAGTTTTCCCGTGTTTAGAACAATACCACAGCAAAATGACATTTCTAAAGGAAAAAAGTCATTTAACACTTGCTTGCGGCTGTAATGTATTGTCGGGTCCCGGCAATATAGATTCAAATCATTGAGAAAAAACGGCATGGGTCCCCCCCCAGCCCATTACCAGGCTCTTTGGGTCTGGTATGGATATTAAGGGGAACCCGCACCCAAATTTTTAAAAAAATGGCGTGGGGGGTCCCCCAGGCACTATATACTCTGAACAGAAGTATATATACACTATACGGCCTGCCCTATATACGCTGCAGAAAATCGGGCCTTAGGCGGTGGTGGTGGTGCCACAACACTGTAACCCCTCACAGATACTCTTGTTGGGAGCAGGTGTTGTGAAAAGATCAAAATTGTAATTACATGCCCCTGTTAAACAGGGTTGGTTGGCAGGTTGCATTCCCTTTGAATGTCAGCCAGCCGAACACTGGCATTGTATGACCAGCGGAAATGACCACAGACTTTTCTGGCCTGCCTCAGGAGATCGTGTAAGCCTGGGTACCTGCTCAAGAACCGCTGCACCACCAAATTCAGGAAGTGTGTCAAACATGGGACATGGGTCAAGTGTTCCTGTCAGAGAGCGGAGAGAAGGTTGGTGCCATTGTCGCATACAACCATTCCTGGCTGAAGCTGGCGTGGCATAAACCACCTCTGGGCCTGCCCCTGCAGAGCTGACAGAATCTCTGCCCCAGTGTGGCTCCTGTCCCCTAAGCAGACCAACTCAAGCACCGCATGGCATCTTTTTGCCTGAGTGCTTTCGTAGGCCCTTGAATGCTTACGGAGCAGCGCTGGTTCAGAGGAGAAATCTGCAGAAGAGGCCATAGAGGAAGAAGAAGAGGAAGGGGTGGAGGAGAGAGCTGTAGCAGAATCACCACTAGCATTTTGGATGCATGGTAGTGGAACAAGCTCCAACAATACTGAACCCTGTCCTGCATCCTTCCCAGCTGCCAGCAGTTACACAGTGCGCCGTGAAGGAAAGATAACGTCACTGCCCATGCCTGCTAGACCATGAGTCAGCGGTAATATGCACCTTACTGCTGACTGCCCTGTCCAGCAAGGCCAAAACATTGCCTTCCACATGCCAGTAGAGAGCCGGAATGGCCTTCCGTGAAAAGAAATGCTGTTTTGGAACCTGCCACTGAGGTACAGCACATTCCACAAATTCAGGAAAGGGGGCAGAGTCTACCAGCTGAAAAGGCAGCAGTTGCAGTGCTAACAATTTGACCAAGCTAGCATTCAGACACTGAGCATGTGGATGGCTGGGACCAAATTTCTTTTTACAGTTTAGCAACTGGTGGTAGGGAAATTTACCTGCTAAAATTAGATGGAGGTGTACTGATAGCAGGTTGGTTGCAAGTACTTGGGACATCTATTGCTATGCCTTCATTCCTCTCAGTGCAGGTTTTTGAGAGGACTGGAGGTATAGTGGGGTTGGAGATCCCAGATGAAGAGCAAGAAGAAGTCTGCCTTTTTCTTTGATGTGGGTCTTTCAAGTGCTGTTGCCAATGGACTACATGGGAGGTCATCATATGTCTGGTCAAGCATGTGATGCCCAAGTGGCTGCTGTTCTGGGTATGCTTGATCCGCTTCAGACATAGATTGCAAACAGCAACGGTGCGATCTGCTTCACACGTGTCAAAAAAGGCCCACACCAAGGAACTTTTCAAAATCAGCAGGGAGTCAGCAGCGCACTGCACCTGTGGAGCTCTGTGGTGTGATGCAGTAGGGTGTCTGCCCTTAAGCTGCTCCCTAGAAGACATCCTGCCTTGTTTGAGTTGTGCCTCCTCCTCTCTTCTTTCAGGCACCCAAGTAGAGTCAGTGACCCCATCATCCCCTCCCTCCTCGTCACTGGAGCAAACTTGGCAGTATGCTACAGCTGGGGGAACATGACTGCCAGTTTCTTGTCCTTCTTGGGTATCCCCTCTCTCTAGGCTCACGTTACTCCCTTCCTTAACCTGGGAACCAACATCGGAGCCTTCTAATCGCTGCGCATCCTCCATCAGCATGTACCCGACACTGGTCGAATAGTTCGGGGGACTCCTCCGTGCATGATGGTGGGGCTACGGAAGGAGTGACTGTGGACAAGGAGCCAGTGGAATAGGCCACTTTGGGAGCTGCATTGGAAGGCAAACAACTCTGAGCCTGGGTGACAGGGGATGAGGAGGATGAGGACGGCTTTGTTATCCACTCCACCAACTCTTTTGCATGTTCTGGCTCAATAACACGCCAGCAGCAGAAAAAAAAAAGGACAAGCGTGCTCCACGGCCACCTGCAGAGGATGCACCATGTCCACGACCAGCACTGCTGACTCTAGACACAGAGCCTGCTTGCCCTCTTTTAGTGGCCTGTGAGCGTCTGCCTCTCCTTGGTGGCCTTATGGACATGATGTATATTTTGTTTTGCAACACCACACTGCACTTTATTGTGTACTGTGTACACTACCAGAAAAGTAGTAGCAACTGCACTACAGCTGCACTGTATTGTGTACTGAGTACACAACCAGAAAAGTAGTAGCAACCTCACTACAATTGCACTGTATTGTGTACTGTGTACACCACCAGAAGCGTAGTAGCAACTGCACTACGGTTGCACTGTATTGTGTACTGTGTACACCACCAGAAAAGTAGTGGCAACTGCACTATAGTTGCACTGTATTGTGTACACCACCAGAAAAGTAGTAGCAATTGCACTATGGTTGCACTGTATTGTGTACTGTGTACACCTCCAGAAAAGTAGTAGCAACTGCACTACGGCTGCACTGTATTGTGTAATGTGTACACCACCAGAAAAGTAGTAGCAACTGCACTACGGTTGCACTGTATTGTGTACACCACCAAAAAAGTAGTAGAAAAAGTACACCATGGAATGCACTGGAAGCTGCAAAATATATATATATTATACACACACACACACACACACACACACACACACACACACACACTAGACTGACTGTATATATATATATATATATATATATATATATATATATATCAAATACACTGCCTGAAGTAGATTAGAAATAGTACACCGCAGAATGCACTGTAGAATGTAGATCTAGGCTACATTGACTAGATGCGAAGAATATATATATATATATATATATATATATATATATATATATATATATATATATAATCGCTTTTCAATTTACTGCTTATAGGTAAATTTAGTGGGTTATCTGTTCATACATAGTCAGGTTTGCCTCTGTTCCAGCTTGGCTGAGTTGCATGTAGTTTCACACTGTGCCTGTGGGTGTCATCACCATGGGTCAGTGTTGTAAAGGCAACACGTTGAAGCGTATGAGTGCTCCTCTGTCCCGGAGATAACTCGGTGGAGGTGGTCCTCCGAGTTGCATTCTGGGAGAGGGCATTTTTGGGACAGACGCCATGTTTTGGGGTTCGTTTTCGTTCCACCTGCTGGCCCTCCTGGCCGACAGGTATGTGCTAGGAGTACTACCTTGTGGTCCTCCGACCAGGAGGCTCACATTGCTACAACGTGTGGGTGGGCCCAGAAGCCTGTCTGGGGCCTACCACAGCGGCAAGAGAATGGTCCTGGGCTGTCTGTCCTGCGGGAAGAAGCTGGACAACTGAGAAGATCCCAGGGGGAGGACCCATCATGGAAGGATCATGCAGAGTGCTGGTCTGGAGAGGGGCCTGGTGACTCAGTTGGAGGACACATCCTAAAGTAATTCTACCGCATAGTACTGCCGGGTCGGCTTAAACGTTCTAGTGCTGTGTTTGCTATTCATCGTAAACCATTACATCCTGTGGCAGAGGATTGTACGGGTTTCTATTCCAATCAAGTCTGTGGCAGAGACTTTTGTTCATGCTGCGTACTGGCTGCTAGGTTAGCGAGAGAAACCTATCCAAGCGGGCAAAGATTCAACCCTAAAAAGAGAGTACATTCATCTACAAGATTCCAATTCCTAATACTACACTAAGAAAAGGTATTTGAACTTCCCTGCAACTCTTCTACCTCTTTCCTGCTATTACGTTTATTAAAGCATTGGAAAAGATACTCAAGTGTCCGGTGCCTACATTGTCTGGTACTAAACTCAACGGGACCCTAGACCCGGTTCTGGTGAAATTAAGGTAACAAAGGTAATGATAACAGCCCGCTTTAAACCAGCAGCTCCACCGAGAATTATTGCTACATATATATACACTATACTGACTGTATGTATGTATGTATGTATGTATGTATGTATGTATGTATGTATGTATGTATCTATATATATCTATCAATCAAATACACTGCCTGAAGTAGATTAGAAATAGTACACCACGGAATGCACTGTATGATGTAGATCTAGGCTACACTGACTGGATGCAGAGTGTGTATATATATATATATATATATATATATATATTCTAGACTGACTGTATATACTGTATATTAGGGATGACCCGAACACCCCCGGTTCGGTTCGCACCAGAACTTGCAAACGGACCGAAAATTTGCACGAACGTTAGAACCCCATTGAAGTCTATAGGACTCGAACGTTCAAAATCAAGAGTGCTAATTTTAAAGGCTAATTTGCATGGTATTGTCCTAAAAGGGGTTTGGGGACCTGGGTCCTGCCCCAGGGGACATGTATCAATGCAAAAAAAGTTTTAAAAACTGATTTTTTTTCGGGAGCAGTGATTTTAATGATGCTTAAAGTGAAAAAAAAAGTGAAATATTCCCTTAAATATCGTACCTTGGGGGTGACTATAGTATGCCTGTAAAGTGGCGCGTGTTAGAACAGTCCCTGCACAAAATGATATTTTTAAAAGGAATAAAAGTCATTTAAAACTGCTTGCGGCTTTAATGTAATGTCGGGTCCCGACAATATGGATGAAAATCAGTGAGACAAACGGCATGGATAACCCCCCCAGTCCATTACCAGGTCCTTTGGGTCTTGTATGGTTATTAAGGGGAACCCCGCACCCAAATTAAAAAAAAGGAAAGGCGTGGGGCCCCCAGGCCCTATATACTCTGAACAGCAGTATACAGGCGGTGCAAACAAGACAGGGACTGTAGGTTTGTTGTTAAGTAGAATCTGTTTGTAATTTTGAACTGGTACATTTTTAAAGTGTAGCTCCAGCCAAAAAATCTATTTTTAAGCTTTTTGGAAAATATAGGGAAGGGTTACCACCCCTGTGACATTTGTTTTGCTGTCTGTGCTTCTCTTCAGAAGATTACACCTTACATTCTGTCACAATGACAAATGTTTTTAGAAAACTTGGGGTTTTTAGTAAAGTAAGGATTGGTGATAAAGCATCAGTGGAAATGAGAAACGTTTTTCCCATATTAACTCCTACAGGAGAGAATTTCCCTTCCTAGGGGTAGATTTCATCTCACTTCCTGCTGTCTCCTTCCATTTGCAAGTTGGATATTTGAAAGTAGGTGCCTGCCCTATATACTCAGCAGAAATTGCAGAAACACTGTAAGCCCTCACAGTTACTCTTGGTGGGCGCTGGAATGGGCCCTGCTGTGAAATATTAGATCAAGAATTGTAATTACATGCACCTGTTGAACAGGGGCAGAAAAACTGGGCCTTTGGTGGTGGTGGTGCTGGTGCCACAACACTGTAATGCCCCGTACACACGGTCGGATTTTCCGACAGAAAATGTGTGATAGGACCTTGTTGTCGGAAATTCCGACCATGCGTAGGCTCCATCACACATTTTCCATCGGATTTTCGGACACACAAAGTTTGAGAGCAGGCTATAAAATTTTCCGACAACAAAATCCGTTGTCAGAATTTCCGATCGTGTGTACACAAGTCCGACGCACAAAGTGCCACGCATGCTCAGAATTAGGGATGAGCCGAACACCCCCCTGTTCGGTTCGCACCAGAACATGCGAACAGGAAAAAAGTTCGCTCGAACACGCGAACACCGTTAAAGTCTATAGGACACGAACATGAATAATCAAAAGTGCTAATTTTAAAGGCTTATATGCAAGTTATTGTCATAAAAAGTGTTTGGGGACCCGAGTCCTGCCCCAGGGAACATGGATCAATGCAAAAAAAAGTTTTAAAAACTGCCGTTTTTTCAGGAGCAGTGATTTTAATAATGCTTAAAATCAAACAATAAAAGTGTAATATCCCTTTAAATTTCATACCTGGGGGGTGTCTATAGTATGCCTGTAAAGGGGCGCATGTTTCCCGTGTTTAGAACAGTCTGACAGCAAAATGACATTTCAAAGGAAAAAACCCATTTAAAACTACCCGCGGCTATTGCATTGCCGACAATACACATAGAAGTTCATTGATAAAAACGGCATGGGAATTCCCCACAGGGAAACCCCGAACCAAAAAAAAAAAAAAAGACGTGGGAGTCCCCCTAAATTCCATACCAGGCCCTTCAGGTCTGGTATGGATATTAAGGGGGAACCCCGCGCCAAAAAACAGCGTGGGGTCCCCCCAAAAATCCATACCAGACCCTTATCCGAGCACGCAACCTGGCAGGCCGCAGGAAAAGAGGGGGGATGAGAGTGGGGCCCCCCCTCCTGAACCGTACCAGGCCACATGCCCTTAACATTGGGAGGGTGCTTTGGGGTAGCCCCCCAAAACACCTTGTCCCCATGTTGATGAGGAAAAGAGCCTCATCCCCACAACCCTGGCCCGTGGTTGTGGGGGTCTGCGGGCGGGGGGCTTATCGGAATCTGGAAGCCCCCTTTAACAAGGGGACCCCCAGATCCCGGCCCCCCCCTGTGTGAAATGGAAAAGGGGGTACTTACCCCTACCATTTCACTAAAAAACTGTCAAAAATGTTAAAAATGACAAGACAGTTTTTGACAATTCCTTTATTTAAATGCTTCTTCTTTCTTCTATCTTCCTTCATCTTCTTCTGGTTCTTCCTAGAGCGTTCTCGTCCAGCATCTCCTCCGCGGCGTCTTCTATCTTCTCCTAGGGCCTCTCCGCACCCATGGCATGGGGGGAGGCTCCCGCTCTTCTCTTCATCTTCTTCATCCTCTTCTCTTCTTCATTTTCTTCTCCGGGTCGCTCCGCATCCATGCTGGCATGGAGGGAGGCTCCCGCTGTGTGACGGCGTCTCCTCGTCTGACGGTTCTTAAATAACGGGGGCGGGGCCACCCGGTGACCCCGCCCCCCTCTGACGCACGGTGACTTGACGAGACTTCCCTGTGACGTCACGGGGAATGCCACAGGGAAGTCCAGTCATGTCCCATGCGTCAGAGGGGGCGGGGTCACCCACGTCATTTTTTTTTAAATTTTGGTTTGGGGTTTCCCTGTGGGGAATTCCCATGCCATTTTTATCAATGAACTTCTATGTGTATTGTCGGCAATGCAATAGCCGCGGGTAGTTTTAAATGGGTTTTTTCCGTCGAAATGTCATTTTGCTGTCAGACTGTTCTAAACACGGGAAACATGCACCCCTTTACAGGCATACTATAGACACCCCCCAGGTACAAAAATTTAAAGGGATATTACACTTTTATTGTTTGACTAAGCATTATTAAAATCACTGCTCCTGAAAAAACGGCCTTTTTTAAAACTTTTTTTTGCATTGATCCATGTCCCCTGGGGCAGGACCCGGGTCCCCAAACACTTTTTATGACAATAACTTGCATATGAGCCTTTAAAATTAGCACTTTTGATTTCTCCCATAGACTTTTAAAGGGTGTTCTGTGGCATTCGAATTTGCTGTGAATACCCCAAATTGTTCGCTGTTCGGCGAACTTGCGAACAGCCAATGTTCGAGTCGAACATGAGTTTGACTCAAACTCGAAGCTCATCCCTACTCAGAATAAATAAAGAGACGAAAGCTATTGGCTACTGCCCCGTTTAGAGTCCTGACATACGTGTTTTATATCACCGCGTTCAGAACGATCGGATTTTCCGACAACTTTGTGTAACCGTGTGTAAGCAAGACAAGTTTGAGCCAACATCCGTTGGAAAAAATAATAGGATTTTGTTGTCGGAATGTCCGATCAATGTCCGACCGTGTGTACGGGGCATAAGTCTTCACAGTTACTCTTGGTGGGTGCTGGAACGGGCCCTGCTGTGAAATATTAGATCAAGAATTGTAATTACATGTCCCAGTTGAACAGGGACAGAAAAATCGGGCCTTAGGCACTGGTGCTGGTGCCACAACACTGCAACCCCTCACAGATACTCTATTTGGAGCGCAGAAACGAGCCCTGCTGCAAAGAATTGCAGCAAAAATTGTAATTACACGCCCCTGTTAAACAGGGGCTGAAAAATTGGGCCTTAGCCACTGGTGGCGGTGCCCAGAAACAAAAATATTCTTACAAGCTATCAGCATGATCATTGAGGAGGAAGAGGATAGTCACTCAGCATAACATGATAGTCACTCAGCATCAGCATAGGTAGTCTTGAATGGATCTGACATTTCAAAAAAATGTATTCGGTTACATCAGCATCAGGTGCTTGGTATCTGGTGGTGATCCAAGACTAATTCATTTTTATGAAGATCAGTGGATCGACCGAGTTGGTGGACAGGCACACCCTGTGATCGGTTACAAAGCCTCCAGCAGCACTGAATGTGCATTCCGAAAGAACGCTGGATGCAGGACAGGCCAGTAGCTCAATTGCATACTGTGCAAGCTTTGGCCAGTGATCCATCCTTAAGGCCCAGTAACCCAGAGGATTTTTGGTGGGAAAGGTGTCCAAGTCAGATCTTGCCCTTAGGTATTCCTGCACCATATAAAACAGACACTGGCGATGGTTGCTGGAACCGATCATACCTTGGGGCTGCGGACTAAAAAATTGTCTGAACGCATCGGTCAGACGGCCACCTTCACCACCGCTCCTTCTTTGACTGACCGAAGCCTCGGCAACACTTTGTCCAGGAACAGGAGTTTGTAACCTCCCAGTTCCTGGGAACGCATTGCACAGGCCTTTCTTCAAGGCCTCCCGAAGATATACATCCTCTGCTCCCTCTGCAATGGAAAGATAAGGTCCGCAACCTTACCCTTGTAACGTGGATCAAGGAGGGTTGCCAGCCAGTAACAATCCCTCTCCTTGATACCACGAATATGAGGATCCTTCCGTAGGCTTTGCAGCATCAGGGAGGCCATGCAGCTTAGGTTTGCTGAGGCATTCAGTCCGGAGTCCTCTGGGTCACTAAGGACGACATGATCCGCAGCCACCTCCTCCCAGCCACGTACAAGTCCATGGGTTTCTTGGGACTGATCCCTTAAAGACTGTTGCTGATGCTGAGTGCCAGGCTCCACCTCCATGCTGACACAATCCTCCTCCTCGTCATCTTCCTGTGTGATCGGCACGCAGGAACACTGTCTGGATAAAGGGGGCCTTGGGAGCTAAGGAAGTCCTCCTCTTCCTGCCTCTGTTCTGCCTCAAGTGTCCTGTCCTTTATTCCACGCAGCGTGTGCTCAAACAGGTGGACAAGAGGGACAGTGTCACCCATGCATGCACTGTCACTGCTCACCATCCTCGTGGCCTCCTCAAATGGTGACAGGACAGTGCATGCATCCCTGATAATGGCCCACTGGTGTGGGGAAAAAAAAAAAAGCTCCCCTGACCCTGCCCTGGTGCTATAGTCGCACAGGTATTTATTGATAGCCCTCTGCTGCATGTTCAGCCGCTGCAGCATGGCCAACGTTGAGTTCCACCTGGTGGGCATGTTGCAGATTAGGTTGTTCTTGGGCAGGTTAAATTCCTTTTGGAGGTCTGCCAACTAAGCACTGGCATTAGATGAAATGCACACAGACTTTCCTGGCCTGCCTCAGGACTTCCCTGTAAGCCCTGGTACCTGCCCAAGAAACGCTGCACCACCAAGTTAAAAACATGAGCCAAACAGGTCACATGGGTCAGTTGTCCCTGTCGGAGGGCGGAGAGGAGGTTGGAGCCATTGTCGCAAACCACCATTTCTGGCTTAAGTTGGCGTGGCGTCAACCACCTCTGAACCTGCCCCTGCAGAGCTGACATAATCTCTGCCCCAGTGTGGCTCCTGTCCCCCAAGCACACCAGCTCAAGCACCGTATGGCATCTTTTGGCCTGCATACTTGCGCAGCCCCTTGAACGCCTACGGAGCACCGCTGGTTCCAAGGACAAAGTACAGGAAGAGGCCATGGAGGAAGAAGAAGAGGAGGGGGTGGAGGAGAGAGGTGTGTCTGAATCACCAGTAGTGGCATTGGAGGCGTGCTGGCAGAACAACCTCCAATGCTACTGCACCTTGTCCTGCATCCTTCCCAGCTTCCAGCAGAGTCATCCAATGCGCCGTGAAACTTAGATAACGTCACTGTCCATGCCTGCTGGACCATGAGTCAGTGGTATTATGCACCTTACCGCTGGCCGCCCTGTCCAGCAAGGCCAAGACATTGCCTTCAACATGCCGGTAGAGAGCCGGAATCGCCTTCCATGAGAAAAAGTGGCATTTGGGAACCTGCCACTGAGGAACCGCACATTCCACAAACTCACAGAAGGGGGCAGAGTCTACCAAGTGAAAAGGTAGCAGTTGAAGTGCTAGCAATTTTTTCAAGCTAGCATTCAACCTCTGGGCATGTGGATGGCTGGGAACGAACTTCTATCTGCGGTGCAACAGCTGGGGCAGGGAAATTTGCCTGGTACAATCTGACTTTGGTGTACCGATAGCAGATTGGCCGCAAGTACTTGGCTGTACTAATTCTACACCTTCGTATCTCTCAGTGCAGGTCTCAGAGAGGACTTAAGGTATAGTGGGGTTGGAAATTCCAGCTGATGAGGAGCAAGGAGAGGTCCTCTTTGTTCTTTGGTGTGCGTCTTTTAGGTAGCTTGCCAACGAACTGCATGGCAGGTCAATATATGTCACCAATGCCAGGAGCATGGCGGACAAGTTGGGTGAACTAGAGATACTGTTGTACAAGGAGGATTTGGATTTTGTGGGAATTTCAGAGACCTGGTTCAACAGCTCTCATGATTGGCTGGCAAACATTCAAGGGTATACCCTATACCGCAAGGATAGAGAGGGTAAAAAAGGGGGAGGGGTGTGCCTATATATCAAGAATAATGTACAAGCGAATGTGAGAGATGACATCACTGAGGGAGCTAGAGAGGAGGTGGAATCCTTATGGGTAGAGCTCCAAAGGGATGAAGCTAAGGGGAAAATAATACTGGGAGTATGCTATAGGCCCCCTAACCTGAGGGAGGAAGTGGAGACGGATCTCCTATCACAAATTGGATTAGCAGCAAGGATGGGAAGTGTTATCATAATGGGGGATTTTAATTATCCAGACAGACTGGGCAGAGGGAACCGCGCATTCATTTAAGGCTCGCCAGTTCCTTAATGTCTTGCAGGACAATTTTATGGGTCAGATGGTAGACGCACCAACTAGAAATAAAACATTACTGGATCTACTGATTACCAACAATACAGACCTGATCACAGATGTGGAAATACGGGGCAATTTAGCGATCACAGGTCAATTAGTTTCAGTATAAATCACACAAATAGTTAACATGAAGGGAACACAAAGACACTGAATTTCAAAAGAGCCAACTTCCCTAAACTACAAACCTTGCTAAAAGGCTTAAATTAGGATAAAATATTAGGAACAAAGAATATGGAGGAGAGATGGGTTTGCTTTAAGAGCATATTAAATAAGGGCATTAGCCAATGTATCCCATTGGGTAATAAATTTAAAAGAGCGAACAAAAATCCTGGATGGCTTAACTCCAATGTAAAAATGCATATAAAAGCAAAGGAGAAGGCCTTCAAAAAATACAAGGTTGAGGGATCATCCTCAGCATTCAGACTTTATAAAGAATGCAATAAGAAATGTAAGGGTGCAATTAGGACAGCTAAGATAGAACATGAAAGACACACAGCAGAGGAGAGCAAAAAAAATCCCAAGAAATTCTTTAAGTATGTAAACAGTAAAAAAGGGAGGACAGACCATATTGGCCCCATCAATAATGAGGAAGGACATCTGGTTACAAAGGATGGGGAGATGGCAAAGGTATTGAATTTATTCTTCTCCTCAGTCTTCACGAGTGAATCGGGGGGCTTCAGTAACCAAAACTGCAGTGTTTATCCTCATGACACAACACAGGAAGCACCTCCATGGTTAACAGAGGACGGAATTAAAATTAGACTTGAGAAACTTAACATTAATAAATCACCGGTACCAGATGGCTTGCATCCAAGGGTACTTAGGGAACTCAGTCAGGTGATTGCCAGACCGTTGTTCCTAATTTTTACAGACAGTCTATTGACTGGAATGGTACCAGCTGATTGGAGAAAAGCCAATGTAGCACCAATATTTAAAAAGGGCCCAAAAAACATCCCTGGGAATTACAGACCAGTTAGCCTAACATCAATAGTATGTAAACTCTTGGAGGGGATGATAAGGGACTATATACAAGATATTAGTAATAAGAACCTCATCATTAGCAGTAATCAGCATGGATTCATGAAGAATCGTTCTTGCCAAACCAATCTATTAACCTTCTATGAGGAGGTGAGTTGCCATCTAGTTAAAGGAAGGCCCGTAGACATGGTGCATCTGGATTTTGCAAAAGCATTTGACACAGTTCCCCATAAACGTTTACTGTACAAAATAAGGTCCGTTGGCATGGACCATAAGGTGAGTACATGGATTGAAAACTGGCTACAAGGGCGTGTTCAGAGGGTGGCGATAAATGGGGAGTACTCAGAATGGTCAGGGGTGGGTAGTGGGGTTCCCCAGGGTTCTGTGCTGGGACCAATCCCATTTAATTTGTTTATAAACGACCTGGAGGATGGGATAAACAGTTCAATCTCTGTATTTGCAGACGATACTAAGCTAAGCAGGGCAATAACTTTGCAGGATGAGGAAACCTTGCAAAAAGACCTGAACAAATTAATGGGGTGGACGACTACATGGCAAATTAGGTTCAATGTAGAAAAATGTAAAATAATGCATTTGGGTGGCAAAAATATGAATGAAATCTATACACTGGGGGGGGAGAACCTCTGGGGGAATCTAGGATGGAAAAGGACCTGGGGGTCCTAGTAGATGATAGGCTCAGCAATGGCATGCAATGCCAAGCTGCTGCTAATAAAGCAAACAGAATATTGGCATGCAATAAAAGGGGGATCAACTCCAGAGATAAAACGATAATTCTCCCGCTCTACAAGACTCTGGTCTGGCCGCACCTGGAATATACTGTCCAGTTCTGGGCACCAGTCCTCAGGAGGGATGTACTGGAAATGGAGCGAGTACAAAGAAGGGCAACAAAGCTAATAAAGGGTCTGGAGGATCTTAGTTATGAGGAAAGGTTGCGAGCGCTGAACTTATTCTCTCTGGAGAAGAGACGCTTGAGAGGGGATATGATTTCAATTTACAAATACTGTACTGGTGACCCCACAATAGGGAGAAAACTTTTCGCAGAAGAGAGTTTAATAAGACTCATGGCCACTCATTACAATTAGAAGAAAAGAGGTTTAACCTTAAACTACGTAGAGGGTTCTTTACTGTAAGAGCGGCAAGGATGTGGAATTCCCTTCCACAGGCGGTGGTCTCAGCGGGGAGCATTGATAGCTTCAAGAAACTATTAGATAATCACCTGAATGACCGCAACATACAGGGATATGTAATGAAATACTGACACATAATCACACACATAGGTTGGACTTGATGGACGTGTGTCTTCTTTCAACCTCACCTACTATGTAACTATGTAACTATGTCTGGTCAAGCATGTGGTGCCCAAGCGGGAGATGTTTTTGCCACGCGAGATCCGCCTGAGACATATAGCAGCAAATAGCAGCGGTGCGATCTTATGCACTCTTCTCAAAAAAGGTCCACACCAAAGAACTTTTGGAATAACGCGCAGAGACAGCAGCGCCCTGCACATGCGGAGCTCTGCTGTGTGATGCAGTCAGTGTGCTGCCCTTAGGCTGGCCCCTGGAGGGCATCCTGCCTCGTTGGTGATGTGCCTCCTCCTCCTCTCTCCTATAGGGCACCCACGTGGAGTCAGTGACCTCATCATCCCCTCCCTCCTCATCACTGGAGCAAACCTGGCAGTATGCTGCAGCAGGGGGAACATGACTGCCAGATTGTTGTCTTTCCTGGGCACCCCCTCTGCCTGGGCTCACGTTACTGCCTTCCTCTAGCTGAGTATCATCATCGGAGCCTTCAAAACGCTGGGAATCCTCCTGGAACATGTACCCAACACTGTGGTCAAACAGTTCGAGGGACTCCTCAGTAGGACATGGTGGGTCTAGGGAAGGAGTCACTGATGCCATTGAGCTGAGGGAAGAGGCCGCGTTGGCTGCTGCTTTGCCAGACAAGGTACCCTGAGCGCCGGGTGAGAGAGGATGAGGAGGATGAGGATGGCTTGGTCATCCACTCGACTAAGTCTTCCGCATGTTGTGGCTCAACACTGCCAGCTGCTGAAAAATAAGGCCAAGCGCGTCACACGGCCACGTGCTGATGAGGATGCACCGTGTCCACGACCAGCACTGTTGCCTCTAGACACAGAGCCTGCTTGCCCTCGTTTATTGGCTTGTGACTGTCTGCCTCTCCTTGTTGGCCTTCCAGACATACTATTGGCCTGCAGTGAGATGTAGCTGTACAAAACTGGGATGTATATATATATATATATATATATATATATATATATATATATATATATATATATAACGATTATACTGCAGCTAGCAGAATCAACTGCCTGCCTGTAGTATTATTAGTATGAGAACACCTGCACTTGACTTCAGGTAGCTATACTGTAGGTGCAACTGTGCAGGGTAAACAGTACAGTAACTGGAAATACGTCAAGAGCCTACACAAGCACCTGGCTGCAGGTAGCTATACTGTAGGTGCAACTGTGTAGGGTACACAGTACAGTAACTGGAAATACTTCATAGAGCCTACACAAGCACCCGGCTGCAGGTAGCTATACTGTAGGTGCAACTGTGCAGGGTACACAGTACAGTAACTGGAAATACTGTAAAAACACCTGCCTGTCTCCTGTCAGTATATTAGGAAGAGAAGAACAGGATCTAGCTAAACTGAATACAGTGTGTATGTGTGTATATATATATATATATATATATATATATATATATATATATATATATATATATATACACACATATACATATACATACATACACACACACAACACCTGGTATGCATATATATACACAATACACTGTAAGTGCAGCTAACTGACTTGACCTGCCTACTCTAACTTAAATCAAATGACACTTTCTCTCTCTCAAGCCGGAGCACACTACACAGGACCGACGTGCAGGCGGCCTTATATAGTGTGGGGCGTGTACTAAACCCCCTGGGCCATAATTGGCCAAAGCCTCCTTGGCTTTGGCCAATTACGGCTCTCTATACACACAGCGCTGTGATTGGCCAAGCATGCGGGTCATAGTGCAAGCTTGGCCAATCATTAGCCAGCAATGCACTGCGATGCCGCAGTGAATTATGGGCCATGACGTGGCACTCGAATTTGACGAACGGCCCATATCATTCGTAATTCGGCAAATGACCGAACACACGATGTTCGACTCGAACACGAAGCTCATCCCTACTGTATATATCAAATACACTGCCACTAACTGAATAACCTGCCTGCTTAACCTCCTGGCATCCGCGCTATGGCCGAATGACGGCCACAGCGCGGACCTGCATTCCCAGGAGGCCGTCATATGACGGCCTCCCCTGTGCACGCTCCCTGCGAGCGCCCTGCAGAGCACGCGCCGGGCGCACTGTGATCACCGAGTCACTGAGACTCGGCTGATCACCGATCCGAGTAAGGGGCCGGTCCCGGCCCCTTACCATGTGATCAGCTGTCAGCCAATGACAGCTGATCACATGATGTAAACAAAAGATCGGTAATCGTTTTTTTTTTTTTACTCACACTGACAGCGTGAGTAGAAAAAAAAGCCGATCACCGGCTAGGATGTGAGGGACATCGGTCCCCAAGTGGAAGAGGCACATCTGCCTCATCAGTGCCACCTAACAGTGCCACTTAACAGTGCCACCTAACAGTGCCAACAAGTGCCACCTATCAATGCCCACCTGTAGTGCCAATCAGTGCCACCCGGCAGTGCTGCCCATCACTGCCACCCATCAGTGCCCAGCACTGCCACCTCATCAGCATACATCAATAAAAGGAGAAAAATTACCCGTTTAAAATTTTTTTATAACAAAATATAAAAAAAAATAACTTTTTTTTTTTTAATTCAGTTTTTTACATTTTTTAACCAAAAAGTAAAAACTGCAGAGGTGATCAAAAACCACCCAAAGGAAAGCTCTATTTGTGGTGAAAAAATGGTAAAAATTTCATTTGGGTACAGTGTGGTATGACCGCGCAATTGTCATTCAAAGTGCGTCAGCGCTGAAAGCTGAAAATTGGTCTGGATAGGAGGGGGGTTTAAGTGCCTGGTAAGCAAGTGGTTAATCTAAATCAAGCTATATCTCCTTGAATGAATGTATGTTGTATATGCCCGTCCCAAAAAAACAACAATGCTCTGCGCTTAGTACAATATTCTAATGGTGTATGTGCGGCACATAAATAATTATATGACTAGAAGCAGCTGCTTAAATAGTAGAACATGTATATAGGCAATAATGAATCAATTAAATTAGATAAATATATAAATACACAATTATAAATATATAAATATATAAAGTGTCTCTTCAGTATTGCAGCAGCACTGTGCACCCCAATTAAACAGGGTCTCTTTCTTAATCTATTTCAGAAAGTTCAAACACGGATCTGATAGCCAGAGTCCCACCAATAAATAATCAAGATGTATTCTGTGAGGGTAGTAATCCTTTCACCAAGCGATACACCACGTTCTGGGGTCCCCAATGAAAACTCACGCACCAGAAATCAGATCAATAAAAGCCTTGATTAATAGTAGTAAATCTGCATCAATATCCAAAGCGACCACCAGATGTCAGTATTATTCCCAGTATTTCCAATAGGATATGTAGAAGAAACAAAAATGCTCACATAGCGTGATACTGCTAAACATCTTTATTTGAACCATCCAAACATCCCCTTAAAACCATGCATACCAAAATTTAATAAACATTGAGCAAAGATAACAAAGTGCACTGTGCCTGATTGCGTCCTCCAGTCGTGAAAACCTGTCAGGAGCGCTCCCTGTGTGTAACCACAGTCACACGCTTCCTGGTTCCTCAGTTGGTGGAGCACATGCGTCACTTCCTGTGCGACACATCCCTAACATTTCGTCACTTCCTGGACTTCTTCTGAGGGCGTGACACACAAGAAAGGAGGCCAGTATTTATATAAGTGGCAGGCGGAACAGCCAATCAGCAGAAGCAGGCGCCCGGATGACTCACACATCCCCGCCCCTAATGCTAAATACTGTCAGCAATGTGTGAAATAACATCATCCGGACATTCTGCTCCCACAGGTCGTATTAAGCATGACAATACCGGTTCTAGTGGAAGATGACCTAATGCATAAAAAACAAGTACCTTGAATACCTGCAATCATTCAGTGTATGCGGTGCGGACATTGATCCGCAGCGCTATCATTGAGCAAGTACACTTTCGGTATTCATTAAAACTGATTAAAATATTCACTCTCAAAATATAAAAGTTTTCAGTAAACAAGAATTGTCTAGCAATTTTACATCATACATTGCTTATCCTATGAATAAAGATAAAAACTGCATAGCGATTTCCTAGCACGTATTGAATAATCGCATACGCTATATTGCACCTGATAAACATATGTTGGAATATTAAAATAAATATATTGTCTAGCAATTTTACATCATACATTGCTTATCCTATGAATAAAGATAAAAACTGCAAAGCGATTTCCTAGCACGTATTGAATAATCGCATACACTAAATTGCACCTGATAAACACATGTTGAAATATTGAAATAAATATGTATTAAAATTGTATATCTAAAATGTATATATGTACATATATAAAATATATGACAATCCACATGTAAATATATGTATATAAAACATCTATATATAAAACGTGATCATATTGGAGTCAAAATTTCATTATAATAAAACATTACACTGTGATAAAATGAAACTGGAACCATACCCCAGGGTATGTCTATGTGTCACTGATGAAACAATTTATGTCAAGCTCTATGTTAAGACCCTTGGGGGCAATCACATCCACAGAATAGATCCAATGGGTTTCACGTTTGGATAACTCTCGGATGCGATTTATGCCCCTCCAATGGGACTGGAGATGTTCAACCCCCCAAAATTCCAATCCTGTCGGGTCACTATCATGTTTTAATTTAAAATGCAGTGAGACGTTATGATCCTTATAGCCTATTTTTATGTTGTGGCCAAATGGGGAAGGGTTGTGGACATACACAGGAACTAAGACGATTCTTCCAATCCCTAATGAGAACCAAATACAACAAAGAATTTTTTCTTATAACAAGAAACATGGGATTTTTGTAGGGAGAAATTACTATTACTATTGACAGTAGGTACTAACAAATCAAGTGTTAAAAAAATTGATTTTTATTGAATTACAAAAATAGAAAAACAAATGACGCAGCTGGGCCAGATCCATCTTTGCTGACAGGACGGCGCCTTTGACTGAGGAATCACTTTCTTGAGCACTTTGCAGATTCTTGTCCTGCAACTGTGCGGTTCCTGTTACCCACCAGCAGTCGGATCCCCAAGCTCTACACCTTGCCGAAGATTCACAAAGACCCCTCTAATCCTCCAGCAAGACCTATTGTCAACAGTATTGATTCGGTCTCTGCCAGAATGGGTCAGTACTTGGACCGGTTCTTGCAAAAGAGTGTCACTAATACCCGTTCATATATAAGGGACACTAAGAATTTTTTTAATTGTTTGCAGAATGTGAGCCTGATAGGAAGAGAGCAGGCAATTTTGGTCACAGCCGACGTTTCTTCTCCTTACTCCATCATACAGCATGATGATGCCTTATTGGCTCTCAATTGGGCCCTTAGTCAAAGAGAGGATCTCCCCCACAACCAAAAGATTTTCCTTAGGAATGCCTTGGATTTCTGCCTTAGTCATAACTATTTTTGGTATGACGGTACATTCTACTCACAACAAAGAGGCGTTGAGATGGGCGCGAAATTCACGCCCAGCATAGCCAATTTGTTCATGGCGGAGTGGGAGGATAAGACCATTTTTAGAGAACAAAGGCCGGAACTTATATTTTACAAAAGCTTCATTGATGACCTGTTTTTTATCTGGAATGGTACATCTGAGTCATTAGGAGCATTTATACAGGCCTTGAATAATAATAATAACAATATTAAGCTTACTTCAGAATGGCATAAAGAAGAAATAAACTTTTTGGACGTCACCATTTATAGGGTGAACGATAAATTAGAAACAAGAGTTTATTTTAAAAAAACAGACAGGAACAGTTATTTGCCCATCTCAAGCGGTCATCATCCATTATGGCTCCGGAATATCCCAAAAGGACAGATTATGAGAGTAAGAAAAAACTGCTCTGAAGGTACACAGTTCTGGATTCAATCTAAAGTCCTTACAGAGAGATTTAAAGCCAAGGGATATGACCCGAAGAAACTGAAGAAGGTGGTGGAGGAAGTGGCTGAAATACCTAGAATTACATGCTTACAAGAATCACGGTCGGTGGGTTCTGAGGTAGCACCAACAGAAAAAAATCGTAATAAAGAGTGGGGCTTTATTTCTCAATTTCATACTCAATACAAGGAAGTGGAGGAGATCTTCAGAAGACACTGGCATATACTCCGGTTAGATAAGAAACTCACCACAGTATTTACCTTCTGAGCCCAGTTCATTTATAGAAAAACCATGAGTTTTGGAGACAGAGTGGTGAAGAAAGTGATTGACCCTCCTAAACGTCCTCCGACATTTTGGGATCGCAATGGCTTTTTTGCGTGCAGGAGATGCAAAGCCTGCAGGGAGGTCTCCAGACCTCTTAGAGGAATTGATAGTTTCCTTTCCCCGATTAATAATCGCAGTTTCGGGATTAAACAATTCGTTACATGCAACAGCACCTTTGTGGTGTATGCATTGAAATGTCCTTGCGGTTTAATCTATATAGGCCGTACAAAAAGGCTATTACGGGTGAGAATAGCTGAACACATAAACAACATAAAAATAGGCTATAAGGATCATAACGTCTTACTGCATTTTAAATTAAAACATGATAGTGACCCGACAGGATTGGAATTTTGGGGGGTTGAACATCGCCAGTCCCATTGGAGGGGCATAAATCGCATCCGAGAGTTATCCAAACGTGAAACACATTGGATCTATTCTGTGGATGTGATTGCCCCCAGGGTCTTAACATACAGCTTGACATAAATTGTTTCATCAGTGACACATAGACATACCCTGGGGTATGGTTCCAGTTTCATTTTATCACAGTGTAATGTTTTATTATAATGAAATTTTGACTCCAATATGATCACGTTTATATATAGATGTTTTATATACATATATTTACATGTGGATTGTCATATATTTTATATATGTACATATATACATTTTAGATATACAATTTTAATACATATTTATTTCAATATTTTAACATGTGTTTATCAGGTGCAATTTAGCGTATGTGATTATTCAATACGTGCTAGGAAATCGCTATGCAGTTTTTATCTTTATTCATAGGATAAGCCATGTATGATGTAAAATTGCTAGACAATTCTTGTTTACTGAAAACTTTTTATATTTTGAGAGTGAATATTTTAATCATTTTTAATGAATACCGAAAGTTTACTTGCTCAATGATAGCGCTGCGGATCAATGTCCGCACCGCATACACTGAATGATTGCAGGTATTCAAGGTACTTGGTTTTTTATGCATTAGGTCATCTTCCACTAGAACCGGTATTGTCATGCTTAATACGACCTGTGGGAGCAGAATGTCCGGATGATGTTATTTCACACATTGCTGACAGTATTTAGCATTAGGGGCGGGGATGTGTGAGTCATCCGGGCGCCTGCTTCTGCTGATTGGCTGTTCCGCCTGCCACTTATATAAATACTGGCCTCCTTTCTTGTGTGTCACGCCCTCAGAAAGAAGTCCAGGAAGTGACAAAATGTTAGGGACGTGTCGCACAGGAAGTGACGCATGTGCTCCACCAACCGAGGAACCAGGAAGTGTGTGACTGTGGTTACACACAGGGAGCGCTCCTGACAGGTTTTCACGACTGGAGGACACAATCAGGCACAGTGCACTTTGTTATCTTTGCTCAATGTTTTATTAAATTTTGGTATGCATGGTTTTAAGGGGATGTTTGGATGGTTCAAATAAAGATGTTTAGCAGTATCACGCTATGTGAGCATTTTTGTTTCTTCTACATATCCTATTGGAAATACTGGGAATAATACTGACATCTGGTGGTCGCTTTGGATATTGATGCAGATTTACTACTATTAATCAAGGCTTTTATTGATCTGATTTCTGGTGAGTGAGTTTTCATTGGGGACCCCAGAACGTGGTGTATCGCTTGGTGAAAGGATTACTACCCTCACAGAATACATCTTGATTATTTATTGGTGGGACTCTGGCTATCAGATCCGTGTTTGAACTTTCTGAAATAGATTAAGAAAGAGACCCTGTTTAATTGGGGTGCACAGTGCTGCTGCAATACTGAAGAGACACTTTATATATTTATATATTTTATAATTGTGTATTTATATATTTATCTAATTTAATTGATTCATTATTGCCTATATACAAGCTATATCTCCGTCCACACCAACATCACTACATAGGGCTACCCGTGTAGGCAGCCTTAAACAGTGTGGTACGTGGACTTAGTCCCAATGGGAACCCTGGCTTTGGCCAATTATGGCTCTCTTAGCAGAGGGTGAAGGGATTGGCCCTCCCTGCTTCTTCATCCTAAACAATAACCCCCCTTCCTGCCTCTCCACCCTAATAACAAAAACCCCCCACCCTGCTTCTCCACCCTAAACAATAACCCCCTCCCTGATTCTCCATACTAAACAATACCCCCCTGCCTCTCAGCCCTAAACAATACCCCCCTCCCTGCATCTCCACCCTAAATAATAACCCCCTTCCCTGCCTCTCCACACTAAACAATAACCCCCCTCCTGCTTCTCCTTCCTAAATAAAAACCTAACAACCCCCTGCCTCTCCACCCTAAACAAAAAATCCCTCCCTGCTTCTCCACCCTAAACAATAACCCTCTACCTGCTTCTCCACCCTAAACAATAACCCCCCTCCCTGCCTCTCCACCCTAAACATCCCCCCCACCTCTCCATCCTAAACAATAAACCCTGCCTCTTCACCCTAAACACTCCTGCATCTCCACCCTAAACAATAACCCCCTCCCTGCCTCTCCACCCTTAACACCCTCACCCTGCCTCGCCACACTAAACACCCCTCCTGCATCTCCACCCTAAGCACCCCCCTCTTTGCCTCTTCGCCCTAAACACCCCCCCCCCTGCCTCTCCACCCTAAACACCCCTGCTTCTCCACCCTAAACAACAACCCCCTCCCTGCCTCTCCACCCTAAACATCCCACCCTGCCTCTTCACCCTAAACACCCCTGCATCTCCACCCTAAACAATAACCCCCTCCCTGCCTCTCCACCCTTAACACCCTCACCCTGCCTCACCACACTAAACACCCCTCCTGCATCTCCACCCTAAGCACCCCCCTCTTTGCCTCTTTGCCCTAAACACCCCCCCTGCATCTCCACCCTAAACACCCCCTTTCCTGCATATCCACCCTAAACACCTCCCCTCCCTGCCCCTTCACCCTAAACACGCCCTCCCTGCCCCTTCACCCTAAACACACCCATCACTGCATCTCCACCCTAAACAACACCCCTCCCTACTTCTCCACCCTAAACGATAACCCCCTCCCTGCCTCTCCACCCTAAACAATAAACCCTGCCTCTCCACCCTAAACAATAAACCCTGCCTCTCCACCCTAAACACCCCCTGCCTCTCCACCCTAAACAATAACCCCCCTCCCTGCCTCTCCACCCTAGACACCCCCCTCCCTGCCTCTTCACCCTTAACACACCCGTCACTGCCTCTCCACCCTAAACACCCCCTGCCTCTCCACCCTAAACAACATCCCTACCTACTTCTCCACCCTAAACACCCCCTCCCTGCCTCTACACCCAAAACAATAACCCCCTCCCTGCCTCTCCACCCTAAACAATAAAACCCTCCCTGCCTCAATACCCTAAACACCCCCGCATCTCCACCCTAAACAATAACCGCCTACCTGCTTCTCCACCCTAAACAACAACACCCCCTGCTTCTCCACCCTAAACAATAACCCCCTCTCTGCTTCTCCACCCTAAACAATAACCCCCCTCCCTGCCTCTCCACCCTAAACACCCCCCGCCTCTCCACCCTAACCCATAATCACCTCTCTGCCTCTCCACCCTAAACAATAACCCCCTTCCTGCTTCTCCACCCTAAACAACACCCCTGCCTCTCCAGATTAAACAATAACCCCCCTCCCTGCTTCTCCACCCTAAACAATACCCCCCACCTCTCTACCCGCAGCAATAACCCCCCTCCTTGCCTCTCCACCCTAAACAATAACCCCCTCCCTTCCTCTCCACTCTAAACACTCCCTCCCTGCCTCCCCACCATAAACACCCCCTCCCTGCATCTCCACTCTAAACACCCCCCCTCCCTGCATCTCCACTCTAAACACCACCCTCCCTGTCTCTCTGTCCTAAACAATAACCCCCCTCCCTGTCTCTAAACCCTAAACAATAACCCCCTCCCTTCTTCTCCACCCTAAACAATAACCCCCTCCCTGCCTCTCCACCCTTAACACCCCCTGCCTCTCCATCCTAAACAATCACACCCCCTCCCTGCTTCTCCATCCTAAACAAAAACCCCCTCCCTGCCTCTCCACCCTAAACAATAACCCCCTCTCTGCTTCTCCATCCTAAACAATAACCCCCTCCCTGTCTCTCCACCCAAAACAATAACCCTCCTCCGTGCTTCTCCACCCTAAACATTAACCCCCCTCCCTACTTCTCCATCCTAAACAATAACCCCCCTCCCTGCTTCTCCACTCTAAACAATATCCCCCTCCCTGCTTCTCCACCTTAAACAATAACCCACTCCCTACCTTTCCACCCTAAACAATAACCCCCCTCCCTGCTTCTCCACCCTAAAAACCCCTACCTCTCCACCCTATATGTTATCCCCCCTCCCTACTTCTCCACCCTAAACATCCCCCTCCCTGCCTCTCCACCCTAAACACCCCCCTCCCTCCCTCTTCACCCTAAACAATAAACTATGCCTCTCCACCCTAAACACCACCTGCCTCTCCACCCTAAACAATAACCCCCTCTCTGCTTCTCCACCCTAAACAATAACCACCCTCCCTGCCTCTCCACCCTAACCAAGAACACCCCCTGCCTCTCCACCTTAAACAATAACCCCCCTCCCTGCCTCTCCACCCTAAAAAATAAACCCTGCCTCTCCCCCTAAACAATAACCCCTCCCTGCCTCTCCCCCCTAAACAATAACCCCCCTCCCTGCCTCTCCACCCTAAACAATAACACCCTCCCTGCCTCTCCATCCTAACCAATAACCCCCCTATCTGCTTCTCCACCCTAAACAATAATCCCTCTCCCTGCTTCTCCCTCCTAAACAATAACCCCCTCCCTGCTTCTGCATCCTAAACAATAACCTCCTCCCTTCCTCTCCACCCTAAACAATGACTCCCCTCCCTGTTTCTCCATCCTAAACATTAACCAACCTACCTGCTTCTTCACCCTAAACAATAGCCCCTCTTCCTGCTTCTCCCTCCTACACAATAACCCCCTTCCTGCTTCTCCACCCTAAACAATAACCCCCTTCCTGCTTCTCCACCCTAAACATTAACCTCCCTCCCTGATTCTCCATCCTAAACAATAACCCCTCTCCCTGCCTCTCCACCCTAAATACCTCCCTCCCTGCTTCTCCACCCTAAATACCTCCCTCCCTGCTTCTCCACCGTAAACAATATCCCCCTCCCTGCTTCTCCACCCTAAAAAATAACCCCCTTCCTGCTTCTCCACCCTAAACAATAACCCCCCTTCCTGCTTCTTCACCCTAAAAATTAACCCCCTCCCTGCTTCTCCATCCTAAATAATAGCCCCCTCCCTGCCTCTCCACCCTAAACAATACCCCCTCCCTGCCTCTCCAGCCTAAACAATAACCCCCCTCCCTGCCTCTCCACCCTAAACAATAACCCCCTTCCTGCCTCTCCACCCTAAATACCCCCTCCCTGCTTCTCTACACTAAACAATATCCCCCTCCCTGCCTCTCCACCCTAAACAATAACCCCCCTCCCTGCCTCTCCACCCTAAACAATAACCCTCCTCCCTGCTTCTCCACCCTAAACATTAACCCCCTCCCTGCTTCTCTATCCTAAACAATAACCCCCCTCCCTGCTTCTCCACCTTAAATAATAACCCGCTCCCTGCCTCTCCACTCTAAACAATACCCACTCCCTGCTTCTCCACCCTAAACAATAACCCCCCTCCCTGCTTCTCCGCCCTAAACAACACACCCCCTGCCTCTCCACCCTAAAAATAACTCCCCCATGCCTCTCCACCCTAAACAATAACCCCCTCCCTGCTTCTCCACCATAAACATTAACCCCCCTCCCTGCCTCTCCACCCTAAACATCCCCCTCCCTGCCTCTCCACCCTAAACAATAACACCCTCCCTGCCTTTCAATCCTAACGAATAACCCCCCTATCTGCTTCTCCCTCCTAAACAATAACCCCCCTCCCTGCTTCTCCATCCTAAACAATAACCCCCCTCCCTGCTTCTCCATCCTAAACAATAACCCCCTCCCTGCCTCTCCACCCTAAACAATAACCCTCCTCCCTGCTTCTCCACCATAAACATTAACCCCCTCCCTGCTTCTCTATCCTAAACAATAACCCCCCTCCCTGCTTCTCCTACCTAAACAATAACCCCCCTCCCTGCTTCTTCATCCTAAACAATAACCCCCTCCCTGCTTCTTCATCCTAAACAATAACCCCCCTCCCTGCTTCTCCATCCTAAACAATAACCCCCTCCCTGCCTCTCCACCCTAAACAATAACCCTCCTCCCTGCTTCTCCACCCTAAACATTAACCCCCTCCCTGCTTCTCTATCCTAAACCATAACCCCCCTCCCTGCTTCTCCTACCTAAACAATAACCCCCTCCCTGCTTCTTAATCCTAAACAATAACCCCCCTCCCTGCTTCTTAATCCTAAACAATAACCCCCCCCCCTGCTTCTTCATCCTAAACAATAACCCCCCCTCCCTGCCTCTCCATCCTAAACAATAACCCCCTCCCTGCTTCTCCACTCTAACCAATAACCCCCATTCCTGTTTCTCCACCCTAAACAATAACCCCCCTCCCTGCTTCTTCATCCTAAACAATAACCCCCCTCCCTGCTTCTTCATCCTAAACAATAACCCCCTCCCTGCTTCTTCATCCTAAACAATAACCCCCCTCCCTGCTTCTCCATCCTAAACAATAACCCCCTCCCTGCCTCTCCACCCTAAACAATAACCCTCCTCCCTGCTTCTCCACCCTAAACATTAACCCCCTCCCTGCTTCTCTATCCTAAACCATAACCCCCCTCCCTGCTTCTCCTACCTAAACAATAACCCCCTCCCTGCTTCTTAATCCTAAACAATAACCCCCCTCCCTGCTTCTTAATCCTAAACAATAACCCCCCCCCCCTGCTTCTTCATCCTAAACAATAACCCCCCCTCCCTGCCTCTCCATCCTAAACAATAACCCCCTCCCTGCTTCTCCACTCTAACCAATAACCCCCATTCCTGTTTCTCCACCCTAAACAATAACCACCCTACCTGCTTCTCCACCCTAAACAATAACCCCTTTCCCTACTTCTCCCTCCTAAACAATAACCCCCTCCCTGCTTCTCAACTCTAAACAATAACCCCCATCCCTGTTTCTTCATCCTAAACATTAACCCCCCTCCCTGCTTCCCCCTCCTAAACAATAACCCCTCTCCCTGTCTCTCCACCCTGAACAAAAAACAATGCCTCTCCACCCTAAACACCCCCTGCCTCTCCACCCTAAGAAATAACGCCCCTCCCTTCTTCTCCATCCTAAACAATAACCCCCTCCCTGCCACTCCATCCTAAACAATAACCCTCTCCCTGCTTCTCCATCTTTGTTTTTTTTTTTTTTAATCAGAAAGGTTTTTATTGTGCATAAGAAACGCATACATATAGCATACAGGTAAAAGTACATGGCATATACATATCTCAAAGTTCTCACATAGTGTATTATGGAAACATTTATCAGCTACCTGAAATTATTATGAGACGGTTCCGGTTGCATTCTATCAGGAATATAAACCTATCGTATCAGTATCTTTTAACAATAATAGATCTACCATGTAATGTAGTTCACAAGGAGTATGTATCCAAATGAAGTACAATTTGAGCAAGTACCGACTATAATAATGTTACCCTTATATACTGAAATCTCTGGTGAACTCTGCTCACCTTAAAGTATAAAAAATAGAAAACATGTCGTTCAATTAACAGTAGCATTGAAATCAACTCTATTACATTGTAGTTCCATCAGCCATGTTTTAAATCCGTTATGTTTAATTCAATGTAATATTCATCTGAGGAAGAGAAAGTAAAATAGAAGAAAAAGAAGAGAAGAAAGAGAAGAAAGGAGAGAAAAAGGAGGAGCGATAGAAACAAAACAGAGCAAAACCTTGCCATACAGTACCATAATCGTATGTACTGCCATATAACCCGCAGGGAATGCCCCTTTTTATAGTTCCCACTGCCCTGCATGTGTACAGTTTCCATACAGTAATGAAGTCTACATCAACCCAAGAGTAACCTATCTTTAATTAATTGGTGTGGGGCCAAACCAGGAACGTCTAGCCATGCCTGCCATATTGAAAGGAACTTTTGTGGGGCCTTCCTATGTTGATAAGTAGCTTTTTCTCTTATTAGGAGCCTATTCACGCTGTCTATCCATTGCTTCCTGGTGGGAACTCGCGGGGTGATCCACCACTGGGCAATCAATCTTCTCGCTGTGTAAACGAATAAGCGCTATACGTGTTGGTGGGGGTGTTAACTCTTCATCTATTCCCCCCAGTAAACAGATCATTGGAGTTCTCTCAAGAGGTATCATAAATACTTCCGAAATCGTGTCCAATACTTCCTTCCAATATCTGAATAGCTTGGGGCATTTCCATGTCATGTGGAGTAAGTCTCCATGATCACGTTCACATTTTGGGCACAGGGGTGAATCCCTAATATGTAGCAAGTATAGATGTGAGAGTTTCTGGGATGCAGATATTGATACCAGGGGGGCATTCATAAGGCATGTATTCCAACTATCTCCATCCATTTCTCCTATATCCTCCTCCCATCGCTGTCTGCATGGTAAACTAGTGGGATCTTGTATTCGTGCTATAAGAGTATTATAACATCTAGATATCATGCCTTTTTTAACTTCTTTCATAAAGACATCCTGTATAATCGGATGTTCTATTTGTTGGGTCCTGACAGTTCTATTCTGGGTTTGTAGGGCATGGCGCAGTTGGAGACTGCTTCTCCATCTTACACAATAAGCCTCTCCCTGATTCTCCATCTTAAACAATAAGCCCCTGCCCGCCTCTCCACCCTAAACAATAACCCCCATTCCTGTTTCTCCATCCTAAACAATAACCAAACCACCCTACCTGCTTCTCCACCCTAAACAATAACCCTCATCCCTGTTTCTCCATCCTAAACAATAACTGCCCTACCTGCTTCTTCACCCTAAGCAATAACCCCTTTCCCTACTTTCTCCCTCCTAAACAATAACCCCTCTCCCTGCTTCTCCCTCCTAAACAATAACCCCTCTCCCTGCTATTCCACCCTAAACAATAACCCCCTTCTTGCTTCTCCACCCTAAACATTAACCCCCTTCCCTGATTCTCCATCCTAAACAATATCCCCCTCACTGCCTCTCCAATCTAAACAATAACCCCTCTCCCTGCTTCTCCCTCTTACACAATAACCCCTCTCACTGCTATTCCACCCTAAACAATAACCCCCTTCCTGCTTCTCCACCCTAAACATTAACCCCCTTCCCTGATTCTCCATCCTAAACAATATCCCCCTCACTGCCTCTCCAATCTAAACAATAACCCCTCTCCCTGCTTCTCCCTCTTACACAATAACCCCTCTCACTGCTATTCCACCCTAAACAATAACCCCCTTCCTGCTTCTCCACCCTAAACATTAACCCCCTCCCTGATTCTCCATCCTAAACAATATCCCCCTCACTGCCTCTCCAATCTAAACAATAACCCCTCTCCCTGCTTCTCCCTCTTACACAATAACCCCTCTCACTGCTATTCCACCCTAAACAATAACCCCCTTCCTGCTTCTCCACCCTAAACATTAACCCCCCTCCCTGATTCTCCATCCTAAACAATATCCCCCTCACTGCCTCTCCAATCTAAACAATAACCCCTCTTCCTGCTTCTCCACCCTAAACAATAACCCCCTCACTGCCTGTCCACCCTAACCAACAACACCCCCTGCCTCTCCACCTTAAACAATAACCCCCCCCCCTGCCTCTCCACCCTAAAAAATAAACCCTGCCTCTCCACCCTAAACACCCCCTGCCTCTCCCCCCTAAACAATAACCCCCTCCCTGCTTCTCCCTCCTAAACAATAACCCCCTCCCTGCTTCTCCATTCTAAACAATAACCAACCTACCTGCTTCTTCACCCTAAACAATAACCCCTCTCCCTGCTTCTCCCTCCTACACAATAACCCCTCTCACTGCTATTCCACCCTAAACAATAACCCCCTTCCTGCTTCTCCACCCTAAACAATAACCCCCCTCCCTGATTCTCCATCCTAAACAATAACCCCTCTCCCTGCCTCTCCACCCTAAATAGGTCCCTCCCTGCCTCTCCACCCTAAATACCCCCTCCCTGCTTCTTCACCGTAAACAATATCCCCTCCCTGCTTCTTAACCCTAAACAATAACCCCCCTTCCTGCTTCTTCACCCTGAACATTAACCCCCTCCCTGCTTCTCCATCCTAAACAATAGCCCCCTCTAGACATGTGCATTTGTTTTCGTCCGAATGCAAAAACGAAAGATCCAACATAAACAAATGCTTTATTTTCATTTTCATTTCTACAACAGTTCGAGATATATAGATAGGAGATTCGACATGATGATGACAATAGGGATGAGCCGAACACCCCCCGGTTCGGTTCGCACCAGAACCTGCGAACGGACGGAAAGTTCGCACGAACGTTAGAACCCCATTGACGTCTATGGGACTCGAACGTTCGAAATCAAAAGTGCTCATTTTAAAGGCTAATTTGCATGGTATTGTCCTAAAAAGGGTTTGGGGACCCGGGTCCTACCCCAGGGGACATGTATCAATGCAAAAAAAACTTTTAAAAACGGCCGTTTTTTTCGGGAGCAGTGATTTTAATGATGCTTAAAGTAAAAAAAAAAAAAGTGAAATATTCCTTTAAATGTCGTACCTGGGGGGTGTCTATAGTATGCCTGTAAAGTGACGCGTGTTTCCCGTGTTTAGAACAGTCCCTGCACCAAATGTCATTTTTAAAGGAAAAAATCTCATTTAAAACTGCTTGCGGGTTTATTGTCATGTCGGGTCATGGCAATATGGATGAAAATCAGTGAGACAAACGGCATGGGTACCCTCCCAGTCCATTACCAGGCCCTTTGGGTCTTGTATGGATATTAAGGGGAACCCCGCACCCAAATTAAAATAAGGAAAGGCCCTATATACTCTGAACAGCAGTATACAGGCGGTGCAAACAAGACAGGGACTGTAGGTTTGTTGTTAAGTAGAATCTCTTTGTAATTTTGAACGGGTACATTTTTAACGTGTTTAGCTCCAGCCAAAAAATCTTTTTTAAGCTCTTTGGAAAACATAGGGAAGGGTTATCACCCCTGTGACATTTGTTTTGCTGTCTTTCCTCCTCTTCAGAAGATTTCACCTCACTTTTTGTCCCAATGAAAAATTTTTTTGAAAATTTGGGTTTTTTGTGGAACAAGGATTGGAAAGCATCAGTGGAAAGGAGAAATTGTTTTCCTATATTAACTCTTACAGGAGAGAATTTCCCTTCCTAGGGGTAGATTTCATCTCACTTCCTGTTGTCTCCTTCCGTTTGCAAGTAGGAGTTGTTTGTAAGTTAGATGTTTGAAAGTAGGGTCCTGCCCTATATACTCAGCAGAAATTTGGGCCTTAGGTGTTGCTGTGGCCACAACACTGTAAGCCCTCACAGGGCCCTGCTGTGAAATATTAGATCAAGAATTGTAATTACATGCCCCTGTTGAACAGGAGCTGAAAAATTAGGCCTTAGGCACTGGTGCTGGTGCCACAACACTGCAACCCCTCACGGACACTCTAGTTGGAACGCAGGAACGAGCCCTGCTGCAAAGTATTACATCAAAAATTGTAATTACATGCCCCTGTTAAACAGGGGCTGAAAAATTGTGCCTTAGGCACGGGTGGTGGCGCCCAGAACCAAAAATGTTCTTACAAGCTATCAGCGTGATGATTGAGGAGGAAGAGGATAATTACTCAGGGATAGTCACTCAGCATCAGCATAGGCAGTCTTTGAAGGGATCTGAGATTTCACAAAAAATTATTCGGTTACATCAGCATCAGGTGCTTGGTAGCTGGTGGTGATCCAAGACTGATTCATTTTTATGAAGGTCAGCCGATCGACCGAGTCGGTGGACAGACGCACCCTGTGATCGGTTACCACGCCTCCAGCAGCACTGAATGTGCGTTCCGAAAGAACGCTGGATGCAGGACAGGCCAGTAGCTCAATTGCATACTGTGCAAGCTCTGGCCAGTGATCCATCCTCAAGACCCAGTAACCCAGAGGATTTTCGGTGGGAAAGGTGTCCAAGTCTGATCTTGCCCCTAGGTATTCCTGCACCATGTAAAACAGACGCTGGCGATGGTTGCTGGAACCGATCATACCTTGGGGCTGCGGACCAAAAAGTTGTCTGAACGCATCGGTCAGACGGCCACCTTCTCCACCGCTCCTTCTTTGACTGACCGAAGCCTCAGCAACACGTTGTCCAGAAACAGGAGTTTGTAACCTCCCAGTCTCTGGGAACGCATTGCACAGACCTTTCTGCAAGGCCTCCCGAAGATGTTTCATCCTCTGCTCCCTCTGTGATGGCAAGATAAGGTCCGCAACCTTACCCTTGTAACGTGGATCAAGGAGGGTTGCCAGCCAGTATTGGTCCTTCTCCTTGATACCACGAATACGAGGATCCTTATGCAGGCTTTGCAGGATCAGGGAGGCCATGCAGCGTAGATTTGCTGAGGCATTCGGTCCGGTGTCCTCTGGGTCACTAAGGACGACAACGTCCGCAGCCACCTCCTCCCAGCCACGTACAAGTCCATGTGTTTCTTGGGACTGATCCCTTAAAGACTGCTGCTGATGCTGAGTGCCAGGCTCCACCTCCATACTGACACAATCTTCCTCCTCCTCCTCCTCGTCCTCTTCCTGTGTGATCAGCGGGCACGCAGGAACACTGTCTGGATAAAGGGGGCCTTGAGAGCTAAGGAAGTCCTCCTCTTCCTGCCTCAAGTGCCCTGTCCATTATTCCACGCAGCGTGTGCTCCAACAGGTGGACAAGGGGGACAGTGTCACTGATGCATGCACTGTCACTGCTCACCATCCTCGTGGCCTCCTCGAATGGTGACAGGACAGTGCATGCATCCCTGATCATGGTCCACTGGCGTGGGGAAAAAAAACACAGGTACTCATTGATGGCCCTCTGCTGCGTGTGCAGCCGCTGCAGCATGGCCAACGTTGAGTTCCACCTGGTGGGCATGTCACAGATTAGGCGGTTCTTGGGCAGGTTAAACTCCTTTTGGAGGTCCGTCAGCCGAGCACTGGCATTATATGACTGGCGGAAATGCACACAGACTTTCCTGGCCTGCCTCAGGACATCCTGTAAGCCCGGGTACCTGCCCAAGAACCGCTGCACCACCAAGTTAAGGACGTGAGCCAAACAGGGCACATGGGTCATTTGTCCCTGTCGGAGGGCAGAGAGGAGGTTGGTGCCATTGTCGCAAACCACCATTCCTGCCTTAAGTTGGCGTGGCATCAACCACCTCTGAACCTGCCCCTGCAGAGCTGACAGAACCTCTGCCCCAGTGTGGCTCCTGTCCCACAAGCACACCAGCTCAAGCACCGCATGGCATCTTTTGGCCTGCGTACTTGCGTAGCCCCTTGAACGACTACGGAGCACCGCTGGTTCCGAGGAAGAGGCCATGGAGGAAGAAGAAGAGGAGGGGGTGGAGGAGAGAGGTGTGTCACAATCAGCATTTTGGAGGCGTGGTGGCGGAACAACCTCCAACACTACTGCACCTTGTCCTGCATCCTTCCCAGCTGCCAGCAGAGTCACCCAATGCGCCGTGAAACTTAGGTAACGTCCCTGTCCATGCCTGCTGGACCATGAGTCAGCGGTAATATGCACCTTACCGCTGACCGCCCTGTCCAGCGAGGCATGGACATTGCCTTCCACATGCCGGTAGAGAGCCGGAATCGCCTTCCGTGAGAAAAAGTGGCGTTTGGGTACCTGCCACTGAGGAACCGCACATTACACAAACTCACAGAAGGGGGCAGAGTCTACCAACTGAAAAGGCAGCAGTTGAAGTGCTAGCAATTTTGCCAAGCTAGCATTCAACCGCTGGGCATGTGGATGGCTGGGAGCAAACTTCTTTCAGAGGTGCAGCAGCTGGGGCAGGGAAATTTGCCTGGTACAATCTGACGTCGTTGTACCAAAAGCAGATTGCCCACAAGTACTTGGCTGTGACACACCTAATTCTACACCTTCATTCCTCTCACTGCAGGTCTCAGAGAGGACTGGAGGTCTAGTGGGGTTGGAAATCTCAGCTGATGAGGAGCAAGGAGAGATCCTCTTTGTTCTTTGGTGTGGGTCTTTTAGATACGCTTGCCAACGAACTGCATGGCAGGTCAACATATGTCTGGTCAAGCATGTGGTACCCAAGCGGGAGATGTTTTGGCCACGTGAGATACGCTTGAGACATATGTTGCAAATAGCAGCGGTGCGATCTGATGCACTCGTCTCAAAAAAGGCCCACACCAAAGAACTTTTTGAATAACGCGCAGAGACTGCAGCGCCCTGCACATGTGGAGCTTTGGGGTGTGATGCAGTCAATGTGCTGCCATTAGGCTGGCCCCTGGAGGGCATCCTGCCTCCTTGGTGATGTGCCGCCTCCTCCTCCTCCTCCTCTCTCCTATCAGGCACCCACGTTGAGTCAGTGACCTCATCATCCCCTCCCTCCTCATCACTGGAGCAAACCTGGCAGTATGCTGCAGCAGGGGGAGCATGACTGCCAGATTGCTGTCCTTCTCGGGCACCCCCTCTGTCCGTGCTCATGTTACTGCCTTCATCGAGCTCAGTATCATCATCAGAGCCTTCCAAACGCTGGGCATCCTCCTGGAGCATGTACCCAACACTGTGGTCAAACAGTTCGAGGGAATCCTCATGAGGACATGGTGGAGCTAGGGAAGGAGTCACTGATGACATTGAGCTGAGGGATGAGGCCGCTGCTTTGCCAGACAAAGCACCCTGGGCATGGGTGAGAGAGGATGAGGAGGATGAGGAGGATGAGGACGGCTTGGTCATCTACTCGACCAAGTCTTCCGCATGTTGCTGCTCAACACGGCCAGCTGCCGAAAAAAAGGCCAAGCGTGTCCCAAGGCCACGTGCTGATGAGGATGCACCGTCTCCACGACCAGCACTAGACACAGAGCCTGCTTGCCCTCTCTTATTGGCTTGTGACTGTCTGCCTCTCCTTCTTGGCCTTCCAGACATACTAATGGCCTGTAGCTGCACTAAGCTGGGATAGAACACCAGTAATTTTCTTCAGGTAACTTTATATACTGTAACCAGACAAGCCTGCCTGTCAGTAGGAAGATAACAGGAACGGATCTAGCTGAACACTGTGAGCAGGACGCACTGTACTAAATGTAAATAGTCTAGCTGCCTGACCGTGGTACTAATAGGATCAAATAGAACACCAGTAATTTTCTTCAGGTAGCTTTATATACTGTAACCAGACAAGCCTGCCTGTCAGTAGGAAGATAACAGGAACGGATCTAGCTGAACACTGTGAGCAGGACGCACTGTACTAAATGTAAATAGTCTAGCTGCCTGACCGTGGTACTAATAGGATCAAATAGAACACCAGTAATTTTCTTCAGGTAGCTTTATATACTGTAACCAGACAAGCCTGCCTGTCAGTAGGAAGATAACAGGAACGGATCTAGCTGAACACTGTGAGCAGGACGCACTGCACTAAATGTAAATAGTCTAGAAGATAACAGGAACGGATCTAGCTGAACACTGTGAGCAGGACGCACTGTTCTAAATGTAAATAGTCTAGCTGCCTGACCGTGGTGCTAATAGGATCAAATAGAACACCAGTAATTTTCTTCAGGTAGCTTTATATACTGTAACCAGACAAGCCTGTCTGTCAGTAGGAAGATAACAGGAACGGATCTAGCTGAACACTGTGAGCAGGACGCACTGCACTAAATGTAAATAGCAGGAACGGATCTAGCTGAACACTGTGAGCAGGACGCACTGCACTAAATGTAAATAGTCTAGAAGATAACAGGAACGGATCTAGCTGAACACTGTGAGCAGGACGCACTGCACTAAATGTAAATAGTCTAGAAGATAACAGGAACGGATCTAGCTAAACTGAATACAGTGTATATATATATATATATATATATATATATATATATATATATGCAACACCTGGGATGCATATATATACACAATACACTGTAAGTGCAGCTAACTGACTGACTGTTCTGCCTAATCTATCTAACTCAAATCAAATGTCACTGTCTGTCTCTCTCTCTCTCTCAATGAACGCCGGAACACACACTACACAGGGCCGCCGTGCAGGCGGCCTTATATAGTGTGGGGCGTGTACTAAATCCCCTGAGCCATAATTGGCCAAAGCCTCCTTGGCTTTGGCCAATTATGGCTCTCTGTTCAGGCGGCGCTGTGATTGGCCAAGCATGCGGGTCATAGTGCATGCTTGGCCAATCATCAGCAAGCAATGCACTGCGATGCCGCAGTGAATTATGGGCCGTGACGCGACACACGAATTTGGCGCGAACGGCCCATATCGTTCGCAATTCGGCGAACGGGCGAACAGCCGATGTTCGAGTCGAACATGGGTTTGACTCGAACACGAAGCTCATCCCTAATGACAATAACAATCTGTGTCTATCAAACCTGTGGTCGAATGTGCCTAACCTTAACTCTATTAGTCCAAGATTATTCTACATAGAGAGAAAAGATTCGACATAGAGAGAAAAGATTTGACGTAGGGGAGAAAAGATACATAAAAATAATGATGATGATGATGAATGTTATTGGCTGATTGTAACCAAAGAGGAGGAGCAGTAAAATAAAGTAAAAGCTTATGGTGTCTGTTGAAAGTTCTAAGAAGATTCGAAGGAGCAGGTAAACTATACGGCGTCGTACAGTTTAGCTGCTCCGTCGAATCTTCTTTGAACATTCGACAGACACCATAAGCCTTCAATGACAGATTCAACCCCAATTTGGATTTTCGGACGAATGCAACTTTTAACGAAAAACGAATGAAATAAAAACGAATTTCGGGAGTAACTAAATAAATTTATTTTTCGGACGAAAACGAAATTCTGAAACAAAATATTTCAGTGTGCACATGTCTAGCCCCCTCCCTGCCCCTCCACCCTAAACAATACCCCCCTCCCTGCTTCTCCACCCTAAACAATAACCCCCCTACCTGCCTCTCCACCCTAAACATCCCCCTCCCTGCCTCTCCAGCCTAAACAATAACCCCCCTCCCTGCCTCTCCACCCTAAATAACCCCCCTCCCTGCTTCTCCACCCTAAAAATAACTCCCTCCATGCCTTTCCACCCTAAACAATAACCCCCTCCCTGCCTCTCCACCCTAAACACCCCTACCTCTCCACCCTAAACATTAACCCCCCTCCCTGCTCCTCCACCCTAAACATCCCCCCTCCCTGCCTCTCCACCCTAAACAATAAACTATGCCTCTCCACCCTAAACACCCCCTGCCTGTCAACCCTAAACAATAACCCCCTCTCTGCTTCTCCACCCTAAACAATAACCCCTTTCCTGCCTCTCCACCCTAAACAATAACCCCCTCACTGCCTCTCCACCCTAACCAACAACACCCCCTGCCTCTCCACCTTAAACAATAACCCCCCTCGCTGCCTCTCCACCCTAAAAAAAAAACCCTGCCTCTCCACCCTAAACACCCCCCTGCCTCTCCACCCTAAACAATAACCCCCCTCCCATCCTCTCCACCCTAAACAATAACCCCCCTCCCTACTTCTCCTACCTAAACAATAACCCCCTCCCTGCCTCTCCATCCTAAACAATAAACCCCTATCTTCTTCTCCACCCTAAACAATAATCCCTCTCCCTGCTTCTGTCTCCTAAACAATAACCCCCCTCCCTGCTTCCCCATCCTAAACAATAACCTCCTCTAAGCCTCTCCACCCTAAACAATGACTCCCCTCCCTGTTTCTCCACCCTAAACAATAACCCTCTCCCTGCCTCTCCACCCTAAATACCTCCCTCCCTGCCTCTCCAGCCTAAACAATAACCCCCCTCCCTGCTTCTCCACCCTAAACAATAACCCCCCTCCCTGCTTCTCCACCCTAAACAATAACCCCCTCCCTGCTTCTCCACCCTAAACAATAATCCCCTCCCTGCTTCTCCACCTCAAACAATAACCCCCCTCCCTGCTTCTCCACCCTAAACAATAACCCCCTTCCTGCCTCTCCACCTTAAACAATAACCCCCCTCCCTGCCTCTCCACTCTAAACATCCCCCTCCCTGCCTCTACAGCCTAAACAATAACCCCCCTCCCTGCCTCTCCACCCTAAACAATAACCCCCTTCCTGCTTCTCCACCCTAAACAATAACCCCCGCTTCTTCACACTAAACATTAACCCTCTCCCTGCTTCTCCATCCTAAACAATAGCCCCCTCCCTGCTTCTCCACCCTAAACAATAACCCCCCTCCCTGCCTCTCCACCCTAAACATCCACCTCCCTGCCTCTACAGCCTAAACAATAACCCCCCTCCCTGCCTCTCCACCCTAAACAATAACCCCTCCCTGCCTCTCCATCCTAAACAATAACCCCCCTATCTGCTTCTCCACCCTAAACAATAATCCCTCTCCCTGCTTCTCCCTCCTAAACAATAACCCCCCTTCCTGCTTCTCCATCCTAAACAATAACCCCCCTCCCTGCTTCTCCAACCTAAACAATAACACCCTCCCTGCCTCTCCACCCTAAACAATAACCCCCTTCCTGCTTCTCCACCCTAAATAATAACCCCCGCTTCCTGCTTCTTCACCCTAAACATTAACCCCCTCCCTGCTTCTCCATCCTAAACAACATCCCCCTCCCTTCCTCTCCACCCTAAACATCCCCCTCCCTGCTTCTCCACCCTAAACATCCCCCTCCCTGCCTCTCCAGCCTAAACAATAACCCCCCTCCCTGCCTCTCCACCCTAAAAAATAACCCCCCTTCCTGCCTCTCCACCCTAAATACCCCCTCCCTGCTTCTCTACACTAAACAATATCCCCCTCCCTGCTTCTATACCATAAACATTAACCCCCCTCCCTGCTTCTCCACCCTAAACAATAACCCCCTCCTGACCTCTCCACCCTAAACAATAACCCCCCTCCCTACTTCTCCACCCTAAACAATAACCCACTCCCTGCCTCTCCACCCTAAACACCCCCTCCCTGTCTCTCCACCCTGAACAAAAAACAATGCCTCTCCACCCTAAACACCCCCTGCCTCTCCACCCTAAACAATAACCCCCTCCCTGCTTCTCCATCCTAAACAATAACCCCCTCCCTGCTTCTCCACTCTAAACAATAACCCCCATCCCTGTTTCTCCATCCTAAACAATAACCACCCTCCCTGCTTCTCCCTCCTAAACAATAACCCCTCTCCCTGCTATTCCACCTTAAACAATAACCCCCTTCCTGCTTCTCCACCCTAAACATTAACCCCCATCCCTGATTCTCCATCCTAAACAATATCCCCCTCCCTGCCTCTCCAACCTAAACAATAACCCCTCTTCCTGCTTCTCCAACCTAAACAATAACCCCCCTCCCTGCCTCTCCACCCTAAACAATAACCCCCTCCCTGCTTCTCTACCATAAACATTAACCCCCTCCTTGCCTCTCCACCCTGAAAAAAACAATGCCTCTCCACCCTAAGAAATAACCCCCCTCCCTTCTTCTCCATCCTAAACAATAACCCCCTCCCTGCCACTCCATCATAAACAGTAATCCCCTCCCTGCTTCTCCATCCTAAACAATAACCCCCTACCTGTTTCTCCATCCTAAACAATAACCACCCTACCTGCTTCTCCACCCTAAACAATAACCCCTCTCCCTGCTATTCCATCCTAAACAATAACCCCCCTTTCCTGCTTCTCCACCCTAAACATTAACCCCTTCCCTGATTCTCTATCCTAAACAATATCCCCCTCCCTGCCTCTCCAACCTAAACAATAACCCCCTTTCCTGTTTCTCTACCCTAAACAATAACCCCCCATCCCTGCCTCTCCACCCTAAACATCCCCCTCCCTGCCTCTCCAGCCTAAACAATAACCCCCTCCCTGCCTCTCCACCCTAAACAATAACCCCCCTTCCTGCCTCTCCACCCTAAATACCCCCTCCCTGCTTCTTTACACTAAACAATATCCCCCTCCCTGCTTCTATACCATAAACATTAACACCTCTCCCTGCTTCTCCACCCTAAACAATAACCCATTCCCTGCCTCTCCACCCTAAACACCCCCTCCCTGTCTCTCCATCCTTAACAAAAAACAATGCCTCTCCACCCTAAACACCCCCTGCCTCTCCATCCTAAGAAATAACCCGCCTCCCTTCTTCTCCATCCTAAACAATAACCCCCTCCCTGCCTCTCCATCCTAAACAATAACCCTCTCCCTGCTTCTCGATCTTAAACAATAACCCCCTCCCTGCCTCTCCACCCTAAACAACAACCCCCATCCCTGTTTCTCCATCCTAAACAATAACCACCCCACCTGCTTCTCCACCCTAAACAATAACCCCTTTCCCTACTTTCTCCCTCCTAAAAAATAGCCCCTCTACCTGCTATTCCACCTTAAACAATAACCCCCTTCTTGCTTCTCCACCCTAAACATTAACCCCCTTCCCTGATTCTCCACCCTAAACACCTCCTCCCTGCCTCTCCACCCTAAATAATAACCCCCCTTCCTGCCTCTCCACCCTAAATACCCACCTCCCTGCTTCTCCACCATAAACAATATCCCCCTCCCTGCTTCTCTACCATAAACATTAACCCCCTCCCTGTCTCTCCACCCTAAACACCCCCTCCTTGCCTCTCCACCCTGAAAAAAAAACAATGCCTCTCCATCCTAAGAAATAACCCCCCTCCCTTCTTCTCCATCCTAAACAACAACCCCTTCCCTGCCACTCCATCCTAAACAATAACCCCCTCCCTGCTACTCCATACTAAACAATCACCCCCTCCCTGCCTCTCCACCCTAAACAATGACTCCCCTCCCTGTTTCTCCATCCTAAACAATAACCACCCTACCTGCTTCTCCACCCTAAACAATAACCCCTCTCCCTGCTTCTCCCTCCTAAACAATAATCCCTCTCCCTGCTATTCCACCCTAAACAATAACCCCCCTTCATGCTTCTCCACCCTAAACATTAACCCCCTCCCTGATTCTCTATCCTAAACAATATCCTCCTCCCTGCCTCTCCAACCTAAACAATAACCCCCTTTCCTGCTTCTCCACCCTAAACAAAAACCCTTCTTCCTGCCTTCCCACCCTAAACACCCACCTCCCTGCATCTCCACCCTAAACACCTCTTCCCTGCCTCTCCACCCTAAACAATAATCCCCCTTCCTGCCTCTCCACCCTAAATACCCCCCTCCCTGCTTCTCCACCCTAAACAATTTCCCCTCCCTGCTTCTCTACCATAAACATTAATCCCCTCCCTGCTTCTCCACCCTAAACAATAATCCCCTCCCTGCTTCTCCACCCTAACCAATAACCCCCTCCCTGCCTCTCTACCCTAAACACCTGCCTCTCCACCCTAAATAACTCCTCTCCCTGCCTCTCCACCCTAAACAATAACCCCCTCCCTGCTTCTCCACCCTAAAAAATACCCCCACCTCTCCACTCTAAGCAATAAACCCCCTCCCTGACTCTCCAGCCTAAACATTAACACCCCTCCCTGCTTCTCCACCCTAAACAATAACCCCCTCCCGGCCTCCCCACCCTAAACAATAACCCCCTCCCTGCTTCTCCACCCTAAACAAAAAAACAATGCCTCTCCACCCTAAACACCCCCTGCCTCTCCATCCTAAAAAAATAACCCCCCTCCCTGCTTTTCCATCCTAACAATAACCCCCTCCCTGCTTCTCCATCCTAAACAATATCCCCCTTCCTGCCTCTCCACCCTAAATACTCCCTTTCCTGCCTCTTCACCCTAAATACCCCCCTTTCTGCCTATGCACCCTAAACACCCCCTCCCTGCCTTTCCACCCTAAACACCCCCCTGCCTCTCCACCCTAAACAATAACCCCCCTCCCTGCCTCTCCACCCTAAACAATAACCCCCCTCCCTGCCTCTCCACCCTAAACAATAACCCTCTCCCTGCTTCTCCACCCTAAATACCTCCCTCCCTGACTCACCCCCTAAACACTCCCCATCCCTGCCTCTCCACCCTAAATACCTCCCCTCCCTGCCTCTCTACCCTAAACAATAACCCCCCTTCCTGCCTCTCCACCATAAACAAAAAACCTCTATGTTTAATGATGGGGTTAGTATGAGGGAGGGGGTCCTGTGTAACAATGGGCGGTAGTGTTGAGGAAGGGGTCCTGTGTAATGATGGGGAGAGGGATGGTGGTAGGGGGATTTGGTGTGATGTGCAGCATGCTTACATCAGCCTCAAGTTGGGAGGTATGTACTCTGTCCTGTGATGCTGGGGCTGTATACTCTGTCCTGTGATGCTGAGCTGTATACCCTGTCTTGTGATTCTGGGGCTGTATACTCTGTCCTGTGATGCTGAGCTGTATACTCTGTCCTGTGATGCTGAGCTGTATACTCTGTCCTGTGATGCTGAGCTGTATACTCTGTCCTGTGATGCTGAGCTGTATACTCTGTCCTGTGATGCTGAGCTGTATACTCTGTCCTGTGATGCTGAGCTGTATACTCTGTCCTGTGATGCTGAGCTGTATACTCTGTCCTGTGATGCTGAGCTGTATACTCTATACACATAGACCTCTGGCATACCCTCCACACTCCTCTCCTGTACATACTGCCCACTGTCATGCACTTTTCAATCCTCTCCTATACACATACTGTCCACTGTCATACCCTCCATAGTCATCTCCTGTACATACTGCTTTTTCATACCCTCAACACTCCTCTCCTGTACATACTGCCCTCAGGGTGGCCCCACAGTTGTCCTGGGTAACCTCTGACACACCAAGCTTCTTGGAGGTTTCCAGTGACACCTCTGCTATCTTAGACACTGTTGCTAGGGGAGATAATACATCTTGCTCAGTGTTTACCCCTTCCACATTTACCTCAGAATTTCATCTACATGACACGGGTATACTCCCAGTAGCAGTAAAATTCATATTGATCGGTAATCAATATCACATATGCACCAGCATCTATAACTCTTGCATCCTCATCCTCACCATTTTAATTTGAGTGTGTTGGATCTGGAACTACTCTGCCATTGTCTTTGCTTTACTTTTACCTGCCATTTCACCCAGGTGGCCATATAATTAAACTACAGCAGGCATCTCAGGCTCTTTGTCACCCCATGTAGTTTCAAAGGAACTTCCTCACTGTTGCCATGTATGAAAGCAGGCATTTTAGATATGATACTGGACTTGCAGGTAAAGCCTCTTGTCCAGCAATTTTATCTCCAGCCATGGACGTAGCATAAGGGGTTGCAGGGGTCACAATCGCAACCCCACCCCTAGCTCCAGGGAGCCCCTGCAGCCCCCCTGTCATATTATCATATCTTCCACAAAATCCAGCTCCGATCTGCCCTAGGGCCCCACAGCAACGCTCCAGTACTGGGCTTCTACTTTGCCTTCCACAGTCCACACCCCTCTGTTCCCATTGGATGGGGAGAAGCTGTAAACCATTTCCTGAATGGAGAGGAGCACAAGGTGAGAACAGCCCAGGATAGAGAAGTGTCCTGTGTGCTGGCCACATGGAAAGGTAACTGAGCTCAGCAAGGCAAGAGGAGGAGGTGAGTGCCGTCCTGTAGCCACGATGGGACCAATGTCACTGGTGAGGTATGACAATGCTCAGTGTCTCCTAGTCACCAGCTGGGATTCTCTGTACCCCCCTCCCCCACCCGGAGATGTCTACTTACCCCACTTCCCTGACAACTGGGGAAAAGACACACACCTCTGGGAGTTGACCTTCCCCCAACACCTGCCAACACTGACAGAGAAACCTTCAGAAATTGCTAAAATAAATCCCTTAACACCTCCTCGGGGGGCCCTGAGGGGCTGCAGGCTCCAGATTTTGTGTCACATGGCTTTGCCCTCCCAGATCTAAGTTGCCCCCCCCCCAAAGCCACCTGACCACTCCCTCGACCATGCATGCTATGCCCAGGTGCTGAGCTCCTTTGCCATTACAGCACTCTATACTGTTCCTCCTCCGCAGGGCTGAAATCACTTTGCTGTACAACATAGCCAGTTAGCCATGATCTGCACAGGGTGTATCTGCCTACTGCAACTACACTGCCGTTCCGACCAGAGAATTTCACAGGTCAGAAGGGCAACATAAAAGCCAGATACACCCTGTGAAGGCTGATAGACTGTTTGTAAAGGAATGTGATTTCATCCCTGTGTAGTGTGGGGGGGCTGTATACAGTGCTGGGATGGGAAAGGAGCTCTGCCAAGTGACCTGCCAGGAGCCCCTTATTCTCCAGCGGTCATCCCTGTCCTCTGATGTAAAGAGGAGTTCTGGGAACTCAAAACTCTTAAGCCACTTTGAGTATCTTGGTGTGCGGTGGATGTATCTGCACACACGTTGGAAGTAGGGGGGGCAGGTCAACTTTTGCATTGGGGCCCACAAGCTTCAAGCTTCGCCTCTGTCTCCAGCCACATTCCAAAACCTGGGTCTAGTCATGACATCCTACCCCAATTGATCACATTCCAAGCATAGTACCAGATGACTTATCACCAAAAAATTTACCTCCTGGTGACTCCCAACAAGTAGAGTAGGATGCTGAGCCACATCTCCCCTGAAGCTCCTCCTTCCTAACAAGACACTTTCTCTCATTACCATGGGAGATGACTCTCTCACAGCTGAACCTTGCTGGCTCTTACAAGCATGCTGAATTCTTTCTCTTCCTCTTTACTTTGCCTCAATCATCTGTAGGTAACATCTTTAACATACAGTTGGCAGGCCTGGCCTCACCAGAATTGTTACGGGCAACCACACTCCTCTTAAACTTCTGGTCAGCCTCCTCTTTCCTGGCACTTAGAGCAGGCTTCCCAAATGCCTGGCCATGTCACCTTGTGTTGTAAATTGGAACAAAAGGCACTTGGAGACAGCATGTCATCCTCACTGCACCGCAAACACACTTGCCTCAGTGTCTTGTCTGGGCTTCCCACACTGAATCCTTTTGCAAGCTGAGGACCCTGTACATTGATAGCTGGTTTACTTGCACCAGCATTGCCAAGTGCAACAGCATGTACCTCCTGGATATGGACAGCTACTGGCACTGAGAGCTGGCCTGTCTTCCTCCATAGCTGGGGTTACTGCTCCCAACACATGTTGACACTATTCCACAGCAGACTCCAAAGCAGTAGGATTCTCTTGATGGCCACCTTTTGGGGCTTGAACAGGTGAAGACACGACATGGAGGCAAGTTCAACAGACATGCAATATATGTACAGAAAAAAAATTACTTTTGGAAAAAGCAATTGCCGTGGCCTTTATAATTGGTTTATTTCAAATTTTAGATATTACAACACATCAGTAGAAATGCATGAATAGAGGCGCATGCGTGAAGCGATGCAGGATGGATGTGCCTGGTTTACAGCTCAGCTAGACCCGGACTGCCAAGCACGATTTTCAGGGTCATCAGACACAGAATCCACCCTAACTTCTCACGCACCCCTGTGGGACATTCTTGTGCATGTCAACACTCACTCACCGACTACTTTCCCCACATCGAGGAGTCAACTAAAATGACCCAAAATGGCGCCAAGTCTCCTGCGGCCTCCTGCAGCTCCATGCATGAACACACTTCAGCACAAAGAAACTGAGTACAATCCTCTGCTCTCTAAGGTAGAGTTAGACACTAACCTGTCAGCATTTTATGACAAGCTGGTAGATACGATTATTATTATTATTATTATTCACAATTTATATAGCGCCAAAAGTTTACGCAGTGCTTTACAATGTATAGGGGGACAACACAATTACAGTACAGTTCAATACAAAAGCTACAGGAGGGCCCTGCTCGTTCAGCTTACATTCTAAAGGGAGGGGGTGGTGGTACAGCTTGACTTGCACAAATCCACTAATGCTCTCTCCCAGGAGATTGTAGCTATATGTGGCCGCACTGATATTCTGGAGACTAAACATGATGAACTATCTCTAGTACATAATGATCTCAGAAAAGATTACAAAATGATGACCGACAACTTCTCATTCTGAAGATTTAGATAATATAAATCGCCGTAATAATATACGGATAAGTGGGATACCTGAGTCTGTAACAGATCTCATGCCAGCCATTTCTAGACTCTTTCACAACCTCCTGACTGACAAACCACTGTCTGCCTTCACTTGCGATAGAATCCATAGGGCACATAGCCCAAAACCAATACCTGTCAAACCTCCTCGTGATGTGATCATGTGCATGAAAGATTTTCTTACTAAAAAAGATGTATGCATGCATCCAGGAATACCTCCAACATAGAATTGGATTGCATTAGGATCCAAATATACCTAGACAACTCCCCTGCTACACTGGATAGGAGACGCAGAATAAGGGAGGTCACTTCAATCCTACAGTCTGCAAGAATTAAATCTCACTGGGGTTTCCCCTTCAAGCTATCAGTACCGCACAATGGTACAACATACACAGTCTACAATATAATTTAAGAAAAAGAACTTCTTCTAGTTAAGCTAGACCTGCTCGAGCCTGAACCATCTAAATCGACCACCTGCAACCCCCAGATCATCACCCATTTGGTCACTCCATCATGTCATAGTAGGCAAGGTTGAAAAAAGACACAAGTCCATCAAGTCCAACCTATGTGTGATCAATGTCGCAACCAACGAGACCAAAGAAGATGGCGTCAATCCCTCCAGGATCAAGCAGCGTAACCATACACTTGATTATTAGTTCACTGTTTTATTTTTTCAACTTGATTGGCATTCTACTTGTTTTTATGTTGTACTTCACTACTGTGATCTTGACAGGCTGACTTTCTGCCTTCCACCTATAAGGCCGGCCTGCCTTTCCAAGTAAGATGTCATCAGTATTCTATGATCATCTAACTTTTTCTACCTCTTGATATTTACCAATATTTAAAGTAATAAGGACAATGATGTCGCTCTGATTTATTTCTATCTTCAAAATACCCACAGTGGATCAGTTATTGGCTATGACCCCAAGTTTTGAATTTCAGTTCTGATAACTACTTTTGTTTTTACAGTGATATACTTGGGGTCATCTTGCCTTTAAATTACAGTGTCTTGTTCCTTATACATACCTTCTATAACTTCTCTAACTTCTCAGAAGTTCATAGCAAGTACCTTTACTAAAACCTATAACAGGTTATATACTCAGATGTTCGTTTTTTTTTCATTGACTGAAACTTTTGAATATGCTATCTATATCTACTCAATTTTTTATGTTGTGTTTTTTTTAAGGTTCCAATTTTTGTTCTATTTCTGGTTTGTTATTTATCCCACATTTTAATTGCCTAAGCTGTTTATATAAGTGCTATACATTCTATATATTATGTACAGTTATAACTCAATTATTTAATTTTGCTTAGCTCATCCGCCGTCGCTGGTTTGTCCCCCTACCTACTTTTGTAGCCTGGTGCCGCCCCCTAGAGTTTTGGGATGGTACGCCAGGCTCCGTTGGTAGGTTTAGGACATTTTTGTCCCCTTGTCTGCCATATATGGTCGAGTCACATGTTGTCACTTGACCCCCTTGTATTTTTTCCTATTATTTTTCCCTTATGGCATTGTTTATTTGCAGTTTGCATATTGGAAGACCTAATTCATCACCTCATCCCTTTTTACTTTTAAGGAATATTACACCTTTAATGTGTAGCAAACTAACCACACAGTGTTGTGTACTGGTATTATTTTTTTCCCTGCAAGGTGATTTTGATTCGTATTATGGTGCAGCTGCCTGTAAGTTCATTATATACTATATTTATCCTATAATTTCTAATTTCTGTACCCATTGGCTGATTTCTTGCATATATATCATTTGTAGCTTCCCCTACCTCTTTACTAATGGGTCTTGGAATATTTTCACACAACGTTCAAGAGTTTAATTCTCCCCATAAACGTAAAAAAGTCTTCCGTCATTATAAAAGATTGGGTGTTGACATAATTCTTTTACAAGAAACCCATTTTCTTTTTCTAATCACCCACAATATTTTGACAAAACTTACAGCCAGTTCCATTATACCACTTTTTCTACTAAATCCCGAGGTGTAGCCATTTTTATTCGTAATTCCATAATTTTTGATATCCAAAATGTATATAAAGATGTTGACAGCCACTATATAAATTTTAAAGGGTACTATAAATGGTCGCACACTGACAATCGCCTCATTGTACACTCCAAATGACTCACAAACCTCTTTTTTTTTTTTTTAACAAGGTTTTTTTCAACTTTAGACCGTTACAACTCTCCACACATATTGTTGGGTGGAGATTTCCATTTGGTTGCTCATTCAGCTCTTGAAAGAAGCAGAGTGGTCCCTTTGTCAAAAGCTTTTTCTAAATCTATCAATCGCTCTCTTAACCGCTTGCCGACTGCCGCATGTAGATATGAGTCAACAGAATGGCACGGACAGGCAAATGGGCGTACAGGTACGTCCCTTTAAATTTGCCGCTGTGCCACCTTGTGCGGACTGCCAGTGGTGCGCGTGCGCACCCACCGCGATCTCCGTGACTGTGATCGCGGGTCCTGCGGATTTGATGTCCGTGGGGATACCCGCGATCATCTCACGGAGAGGAAGAATGGGGAAATGATGAAAAAGAGATGAACAAATATTCAAACTTATTAAAGTGTGTAGCAAGTGCAGCGCAGTAATCAGTGCAGCATAAATAAAACCTAATTCCATTGGTGAGTATAAGGCATTTTCAGACATACAACACTTCATGTAGTTACATTGTAGTTACTTCTACTACACCTTTGAAGTGTTGTATGTCTGAAAATGCTTTATACTCACCCATGGAATTAGGTTTTATTTATGCTGCACTGATTACTGCGCTGCACTTGCTACACACTTTAATAAGTTTGAATATTTGTTCATCTCTTTTTCATCATTTCTTGATGCTGCACCAATTTTTTAGTTAGTTTATACTTATTTTGGAACACATTGTTGTGGAGTGTTGCATCTCAGAAAATGCTCCATACCGTTTAGGCTGAATTGATGCTGCACTGATTGCTGATTTGCACTTGTTACACATATTTATTTTGAGTGATTAATCATTATTTGGGGTATCTTAACTTTTTTACATTTTATGTTGCACTTGTTTATTTGCACATCTGTTTTTTAGTCTTCTGTGTACTTTAATAGTGTGCTACTTTGATAATATTCATTCTAGCAATATTGGAAGTTTTCCGTTCTTACCCTTGGATATTTATTACCGTTTATTCTCTAGCAGGCTCTAATACTAGTCAGTCTGGAATTAGGTTTATTGTGATTCATTTTTTGATGTAACAATGTTTTATCATAACCATTATTTACACAATGCAATGGAAGATTAATTTTAAGCTACAATTAACACTTGGAATTCCCGTTATGAATTTCCTGTTTTTAGTTGGTTGTTTTATACAATTTATTATACTTTGCTTTACATCTCAAAGAATACTGCTCCCACAATATGACTGAAAATATACTTCCCACCTCACTTTGGTTGGCACACAAGGCTGTATTGAGAGGTCACCTAATTAGTATAGCAGCAGATAAAAATAAGGCTGGACTAACAGACACTAAATGCCTTACAAGAGACCTTGACAATCTATACAATAAATTAAATGAATCACCCTCCCAAGATCTCACCCAACAACTCCAACTTAAACGCCAAGCACTAGACACAATCTTATCAGCTGACACTGAAAAGATTCTCCAAAGCCAATTTCTGCCATGTTTGCGAAAAAAATAAACCAAGAATATAAGCCACCCCATGTATATAAACTGTTAAGCCACCCCTATTTCTCCTTTGAACCCGGGTTGGACCTGTGGGTGTATGGATAGAACTCTCTGATCGATCGGGTAATCAAGACACACACATGGGGTGGTGAATCAAAATTACTTTTTTTAATAATCAAAATTTTATTATTTTATTCCATTTATATATACACCAATTATACAACATACTATACCCCTATATTCAATCTAAAGAACAAGCTACACGTTACATCCTTCCACACCTACCACAATTTTCCCCCCTATCCCAACAATCGAAATTTACATATGCGAAGAGAGAAGAAGAGAAAGAAAAGGGGGGCGACAGAGAGAGAGGGAGAAAGAGAGAGAAAAAAAAAAAACCTCCCCGTGTACAATCGTGCTTAAATATGATTATAAAGTGTATTAAAGATAAAATTGTAAATAAATTTCCCCCTTATTCTAATTTGTGTCATTAATCACTTAAAATTCATAATTATGCAATTTGTGCAATAGAAGAGAACAAAAAAAAAAACAGTGTACAGTCGTGCTTAAATATGATTATAAAGTGTATTTAAAATAAATTCTAAATAGATTCCCCCTTATTCTAATTTGTGTCGATAATCACTAAAATTCATAATTATGTAATTTGTGCATGCGAAAAAAAAGGGATAAAATCCCTATAATTCATAATTATATAAATCGTGCATATGTGTTTTTTTAAAAAAATAATGAGTAAGGGGGACATCCCCTTCCCTTCTAAGCTTCTGGTGCCCATACATTTATTTAATGTGTGTGTTTATTTTAGCACAAAAAAAAAAAAAAAATTCTCTCTCCACCCCCCCCCAACATCCAATGTTTATTAAGACTGGGGGAAAAAAACAAAAAAAAACATATACATATAACCATACATTGTCTTACCCTCCTCCCTCTTTGATTAGCATTAGAGAAGTTAATCACTATTTACGTCTATCCTTCAAGGCCAGTCTTCTTATATCTTTATTCTTAATGACTATACCATTTCTTCCTCCCTTGCCCATCTATATTTCCCTCTTCTATTATCTCCTTAGCGCATTGTTCCCAGTTCGCCCATGTCGTTTCAAATTGAATGAATCAAAATTACAATGGTTTACTGGGTTTACATATATCTTATACACTCACAGAGAGAGAGAAACCTCCCTCTTATTATCAGCCAATGAGATTGAAGCATAGACTTTATGAAAAAATAAGCATAAAACGCCATAAATTGCATATTCTGCCCAGAGATATCCCTCAGGCTATATCTAAATATAAGTTTATATATATGTGACCACGTATGCTAAGCAATCTGCCAATTGTTCCAGACATGGGACGATTGTTTTATCACTTCATATTTTGCTAAATGTCAGGCTAACCACACGTACATCCTGTTCAAGTACATAGCTCGCAAATAATCTTTGCTCTTCTAATTTTCTGCATAAGAAAGCAAAATACATTTCTTCTTGTATAACATATCTTAAAGCAGCACTATAACATCCTTACATAAACTACGTGACCAGAGAGGTAATTTGGTTACTCACCCTCATTAGGTTCTAGATATTTTTTCAACCATTTATAAAAATCTCCTTTCTGGGCCACAAACTCACCCTCAACCATCAGCACTTAAATGGTTGGACAGTATTCAACTTCCAACTCTTTCCAGACAACAAATTGCCTCCCTTAATGAACCTTGTACAGACCTAGAAATAACTAATATTATTAAATCTCTCCAAACCTCCACTGCCCTAGGCCCTGATGGTTACACTGCCACTCATTACAAAAAATGTACCCCCCCTATTAGTACCCAAACTAACCAAATTATACAACCACATTTTACAAGGCAACCAATTCCCAAATGAGAAGCTAATCTATCCCCACTACCAAAACCACATAAAGATCATACCCTCCCACAAAATTTTTGCCCTATTTCAGTTCTCAATAATGACTTAAAAATCTTTGGTCGAATGCTGGCAGATAGATTTGCGGTGGGTGGCACATCTTTGATTCATACAGACCAAACCGGCTTCATCCCAGGTAGACAAATTGTAGGCAACATTAGCATGGTCACTAACATCATTTAAGATGCTAATTTTCACTCTCTTCACTCTTAGCCTTGACATCCACAGGGCCTTTGACAGTGCAAACTGGTCTTACCTTAAATTATTTACTCCTCAAATTTGGCATTTCCGATAAATTCATTCATGGTTTTAATGCCATCTACTATTCCCCCCAAACAAGAATTAAGCTTCCAGGCAGTAACTCTGAATTTTTCCCTTTGAATAGAGGCACTAGACAGGGATGCCCTCTATCCCCACTACTATTTGTGTTGGCAATTGAGCCCCTTGCATACGCGATAAGAAATAATATAATTATTAAAGGATACACCAAAGGCCCTAGGGAATTTAAATTAAAGTGGAGTTTCACTAAAAAAAAAAAAAATTTAGATGTCAGCAGCTGCAAATACTGCAGCTGCTGACTTTTAAAATGAGGACACTTACCTGTCCCGGGGTCCAGCGATGTCGGCACCCGAGACCGAGCCGTCCCTCGATCCTCGGGTGCTGCCGCCGCCATTCACACTGAGGGAATCAGGAAGTGAAGCGTTGCCGCTTCACTTCCCGGTTCCCTACTGCGCATGCGCGAGTCGCGCTGCGCGTCTACACTGGTCCCCGTTGTGTTGTGGGAACTGTGTATTTCCCACAACACAACGGGGCTGGGCGGGGAGTCTGCGGCTAGCTGCGGCTAGCTATACCCGGAAGTGGGTGCAGATACCTGTATTATACAGGTATCTACACCCCCCTCCCCCCTGAAAGGTGCCAATTGTGACACCGGAGGGGGGGAGGAATCCGATGAGCGGAAGTTCCACTTTAGGGTGGAACTCCGCTTTAAGCTGATATGCGGATAATGCTCTCTTATTTTTATCTGGCCCACTCATCTCTTTACCCAACCTTTTGGCCAAACTTAGCATTTTCCATAATCTCTCTGGTCTTGGAATTAACATACTGTAACTAAATGACCTTACCCATTAACTTCTCCCATATTATGACATCCTTATTTATAGGTTGGACTTGATGGACGTGTGTCTTTTTAAAACTGAAATAGAAGCTTTACAAAGAGAAATGAATAAATGTATTTGGTTAGATAAAAAAACCTGGGTGTAGCTACTCTCTCATGCATAGACCACAATCTCAAGGCAGACTAGGCCTTCCAAACATATGGCTCTACTTCCTCACAGACATCTATCAACAACATTCCATGTATCTCCTTTGAGTCCATCTCAATATCCCCTCTTTACTTACAAGACCTTCTCTGGTCTGGTATAAACTCCCACCGCAAGATCCTCACTCATAACACAATAGTTGCTCATTTATTCCAATTATGGCTGTGACATAAGGATACACTTAAACTATCCTCTGCAGTTCCACCACTGGCCTCTATTCTGGGTGACTCTAGATTTACACAGGCTTACAAAGTTAGTAGCCCATTTGCACTATGGCTGAACAATAACCTGAAACAGGACAAATATTAGTGTCTGCACAGGAATATAGTGTGATCCAAGATCTTTTTACCTAATTTAGTCCATTTTTTACCACCTGATAAATATTTTAACTTTATTATTCCATAATATAATATCTTAGAAATTGTAGACCACATTTACCATTCGAGAGAACAATTTCAGATATATGCAAAGCAGCAAAACAAAAAGTAATAGAAAAAAATGTGCTAAATAGACTTGCTTCAAAGGGAGAGAAACAAATGTCTTTTATAAAACTACGGAGTAATATGAAATCTGCCATCTGCTGAAAAGTTTGATTTCTTATACCAAGAGGACTTCATTGAATATATATATATATATATATATATATATATATATATATATATATATATATATATATATATATATATATATATACACTCACACACACACACACACACTCTCTCTCACACACACAGTGCCTTGAAAAAGTATTTATACCCCTTGATATTTTCCACATTTTGTAATGTTGCAACCAAAAACATAAATTTATTTTATTGAGATTTTATGTGATAGACCAACACAAAGTGGCACATAATTGTGATGTGGAAGGAAAATTATGAATGGTTTTCAATTTTTTTTTACAAATATGTGAAAAGTGTGGTGTGCATTTGTATTCAGCTTCCTTTACTCTGATACCCCTAACTAAAATCCAGTGGAACCAATTACCTTCACAAGTCACCTAATTAGTAAATAGAGTCCACCTGTGCAATTTAATCACAGTATAAAGGCAGCTGTTATGTGAAGCCCTCAAAGGTTTGTTAGAGAACCTTAGTGAACAAACAGCATCATGAAGGCCAAGGAACACACCAGACAGGTCAGGGATAAAGTTGTGGAGAAGTTTAGAGCAGGGTTAGGTTAGAAAAAAAATTCCTAAGCTTTGAACATCTCACGGAGCTCTGTTCAATCCATCATCCAAAAATAGAAAGAGTATGGCACAACTGGAAACCTACCAAGACATGGCCGTCCACCTAAACTGACAGGACAGGCAAGGAGAGCATTCATCAGAGAAGCAGGCAAGAGGCACGTGGTAACTCTGGAGGAGCAGCAGAGATTCACAGCTCAGGTGGGAGAATCTGTCCGCAGGACAACTATTAGTCGTGCACTCTACAAATCTGCCCTTTATGGAAGAGTGGCAAGAAGAAAGCCATTGTTTAAAGAAAGCCATTAGGAGCCCCATTTGCAGTTTGCGAGAAGACATGTGAAGGACATGGCAAACATTTGGAAAAAGGTGCTCTGATCAGATGAGACCAAAATTGAACTCTGAAGTTCAACTAACACTGCACATCACCCTGAACACACCATCCCCATCGTGAAACATGGTGGCGGCAGAATCATGTTGTGAGGATGATTTTCTTCAGCAGGGACAGGGAAGCTGGTCAGAGTTGATGGGAAGATGGATGGAGCCAAATACAGGGCAATCTTAGAAGAAAACCTGAAATGCCGCGTACACATGACCGGTTTAGCCGTCGGAATAAACTCTGAAGGTTTCTCCGACAGAACTCCGACGGAATTCCATTCAAGTGGTCTTGCCTACACACGGTCAATCCAAAGTCCGACCAAATTCCGACCGTCCAGAACGCGGTGACATACAGCACGTACGACGGGACTACAAAAAGGAAGTTCAATAGCCAGTAGCCAATAGCTTCTGTCTCGTACTTGCTTCAGAGCATGCGTCCTTTTTGGTCCGTCAGAACAGCATACAGACTAGCGGTTTTCCCGATAGGAATTGGTTCCATCGAAAATATTTAGAGCATGTTCTATTTCTAGGTCGAGTTTTCGATAAAAAAAGTCAGATGAAGCACACACACTATTGGAATAGACGATAAAAAGCTTCCGTCTGACTTTTTCTGTCAGACATTCTGACTTGAGACTGGGGCGGAGGTTCACCTTTCAGCAGGAGAACGACCCTAAACATACAGCCAGAGCTACAATGGAATGGTTTGGATCAAAGCACATTCCTGTGGCAAGACTTGAAAGTTGCTGTTCACAGACGCTCTCCATCCAGTCAGACAGAGCTTCAGCTATTTTGCAAAGATGGCAAACATTTCACTCTCTACAGGTGCCAAGCTGGTAGAGACATCCCCAAAAAGACTTGCAGCTGTAATTGCAGTGAAAGGCGGTTCTACAAAGTATTGACTCAGGGGGGCTGAATACAAATGTAACCCACACTTTTCACATATTTATTTGTAAAAAGCTTTAAAACCATTTATCATTTTCCTTCCACTTCACAATTATGTGCCACTTTGTGTTGGTCTATCACATAAAATCCCAATAAAATACATTTTTTTTTTGGTTGTAACATGACAAAATGTGGAAAATTTCAATGGGTATGAATACTTTCTCAAGGCATTGTATACAAAATTATCCAATCTGAAAATAAAACAAATGATTGATGATTCTCAGGATTAGTGGGTTGAAGGATTACTTTCATATCAGAGAGATTTACATGGAGACATGGCAGGATAATTAAAAAATAAACAACAATTGCAATTTCGTTAAAGCAAACTTCCAGGCTGCTAAGGTAGATTTAATTGTTAGGTATGTTTATTTTTGGTAATATGTAATGAGCTATGGATAATGAGGCGTAATAATACAGATGCATATCAGGGAGGTTAATGCCTCCTTTGGAATTAGTCCTAGTCATAATTGATAAAGCAATCCTTGTTTTTTTTTCCCATCCAGATCAAGTTGTTTAATTATGAGTTGTTTGTGTGAAGAACTTTGTTGGCAATGGGATTGGTAGGGATCGGAAGTAGTATAGGATCTTCGGAAATGTTTGCATTTTAAATGCTGCTATCCTTCCAATCCAAGATAGCTGAGTTTTTTTTTAATCGATTGTATATCTTGGTTAATTTGGGCTAATAGAGTGGGGTAATTAACCTCATAGTTTAGATGGTGGGTAGGCAAGTTGGATAGCCAGGTAAGTAATGGAGGGATTATCCCAATTGTAACTAGAATTTTGTTGCAGATTATCAACTTGATCTGGTGGGATATTCATAGGTAAAACAAAACATTTGTTTGGATCAGTTTCCCATCATAAGATTAATCCTAAGGCGTCTAGGACATTGGTTACTTCACTTAGTGAGGTGTCGGTTATGGATAGTGTTAGGAGGATGTCGTCCGCAAATAGTCCTAGTTTATGGTCTGCTTGTCCGATTTTAATGCCTGTTATATTGAGGTTAGATCTAAAGGATATCGCAAGGGGTTCAATTGCTAACGAAAATATGACAGGCGATAGGGGACACCCCTGTCTTGTTTCATTAGATAGATTAAAGCATTTAGAGATATTGCCTGATGTAAAAACCCTGGCTGTAGGTGTTGTGTAGAGTGACATTATGGCTTCATAAATGAATCCTGAGAATCCAAATTTCTTGAGGGTCTCCGCTATATATCCCCAATGCACTCTGTCAAATGCCTTCTCTGCGTCTAATCCAAGAAGCAGAGAAGGAATTCGACTGTGATCTATATGATTGAGCAGATCAATCATTCTTCTGGTAGTGTCCGGGCTTTGTCGTCCTTTAACAAGTCCAACTTGGTCCGGTTCAATTAGATAGGGTGTGATTTTCTAATAATCGGTTGGCTATAACTTTAGCAAAAATCTTCAGATCACATTTGAGTAATGAGAGGGGTCTGTAATGTAATTGGTGCTGCTGGGTCTTTCCCTTGTTTTGGTATTGTAATGATAATCGCCTCAAGCATCTCTTTGGGAAATGAGTGAGTATTAACAGTGTAATTAAATACTCTGCATAGATATGGAGATAATATTGTTTCAAACGCCTTAGAGTATTTTCTGGACAGACTGTCTGTTCCGGGGGCTTTATTTAATGGCAACATTTGAATGACTTTCAATCTACAAATTTCATCTACAGTAAACGCCCCAGCTCATATTCCAATACCATTAAGAGTAATTGAATATTGCAAATCGTGTCTTAATACAACATCCTGGTCCAAACAGGGAATCAACTTTTTCCATCATTTACCTGATGAACATAAACTCAGAATCACAACTAAGCTTAACACTAAAACTTTTAATAAGAACTTTAACCTGAAAAAAATGTATAACTCCCTTGCCAACTATGGGAATTTTTCACTTCTTATAAAAGTAGAAAGAAAAGGGGCATATCCCATTTATATAAACTCCTTTCATCTCCTTTCATTTCCACTCCAAACCAAAACTACAAACATGAACAAATAGGAGAAAGACCTTTCTCAAACCTTCTCATGGGAAAAATGGCAGAAGCCATACATATCAATAGTACATCAACATCATGTATTGAACATTGGGAAAATGCCCAACAAATATTAAACCGCTGGTATCTGTCCCCATACAGACTCTCCAAAATATTTACTACCTCATCCCCCACCTGCTGAAAATGTAATACCCATACAGGCAATTTAATACATACACTATGGGGATGTAAGGCTTTATCTAGTTTCTGGAAAACAATCTCCTCCCTTATCGCGTGTCTCACGGGAAACCTAAAGACACTCACACCTGAAACGGCCTTATTAGGTCTAAACCTAGACCTATACCCACCACAACATAGAATTATAGTTGCTAATATCCTAATAGCCGCAAGACTCACCATAACTAAACTATGGAAATCTACCTTAGCCCCTAACCTATCAGATGTTATTTTGAGACTTAATACTCAGGCTCACTATGAAATAATGTTGGTGCACAAAAAGGGTTCCACAGCTAAATTCCTTAAAAGATGGAATGAATGGATCTTACATCCTAGGGCTTCAAATTTTCTGAAAAATTCTAAGAACTATTAAATTTGTTACTGAACCACTATCTTCTCCAAGGTATTCTGATGAATACGGTAACGTCCAACCATCTCCCTTTCCTACCTCTTCTTCCTTCCCTCCTCTTCCTTTTTAATACACTAAGCCACAATCCCTTGTTTACAGTGAGTTCCCGTTGGGGTAAACAGGGATTGTATAAATGTTTAAACACCTTAACAGTTTCTAGTTTGTCTCTATAGTATTTTATAGTAACTTACTCTAAGCAATTCTTTATTTTGGAAGCCTACATAGGCATTTCTGTGACAACACTGTTTCAATATGTAACTGGAATATTCTTGTTTTACTTTTGAAAATTCAATAAAAATCTTTATTGTTAAAAGAGCAAAAAAATTAAAAATAAATAAACAAGTAATTCTCTTGATTCCTTCATTTCTATTCACATTTATAGAAATGCCACCTAGTACAATTTAATCTGACTACTTTGTATTTTATCTCAGACTTTGTATAACTGTATATGATAATGTGTGGAAGCAACAGAATGTATTTTGGGGTGTAATTTCACATATTCCCATGGCATGTTTGAGCAATATATCATTTAGTGACAACTTTGTGCAAAAAAAAAAATTGTCTTTTTCCCGCAACTTGTGTCACAAAATAAAATATTCCATGGACTCGACATGCCTCTCAGCAAATAGCTTGGGGTGTCTACTTTCCAAAATGGGGTCATTTAGGGGGGGTTTGAACTGTCCTGGCATTTTATGCACAACATTTAGAAGCTTATGTCACACATCACCCACTCTTCTAACCACTTGAAGACAAAGCCCTTTCTGACACTTTTTGTTTACATGAAAAAATTATTTTTTTTGCAAGAAAATTACTTTGAACCCCCAAACATTTTATATTTTTTAAAGCAAATGCCCTACAGATTAAAATGGTAGGTGTTTATTTTTTTTTTTTCACACAGTATTTGCGCAGCGATTTTTCAAATGCATTTTTTTGGGAAAAAACACACTTTTTTAAATTTTAATGCACTAAAACATACTATATTGCCCAAATGTTTGATGAAATAAAAAAGATGATCTTAGGCCGAGTACATGGATACCAAACATGACATGCTTTAAAATTGCACACAAACGTGCAGTGGCGACAAACTAAATACATTTTTAAAAGCCTTTAAAAGCCTTTACAGGTTACCGCTTTAGATTTACAGAGGAGGTCTACTGCTAAAATTACTGCACTCCATCTGACCTTTGCGGTGATGCCTCACATGCATGGTGCAATTGCTGTTTACATTTGACACCAAACCGACGCTTGCGTTGGCCTTTGCGCGAGAGCAGGGGGGGACAGGGGTGCTTTTTTTTATTATTATTATTTTTTTGCTTTTTTGCTTTTTAGCTTATTTTTAAACTGTTCCTTTCATTTTTTTTAAATCATTTTTATTATCTCAGGGAATGTAAATATCCCAATAATCAATTAATTTAATCCTAAATATCGGTTACATACCAAAAAATGGTGAGCCGACACATAGGGTAAATTAGAAGGCGCTCAAAAACACTCCAGATGTAACTGGCTATACCACCATTAATGACAATATCTGGTGATAAGCAAGTTCCCTGGATGCAAAGAATACGAAAAAATATATATGTATGAAACATATATATCGGTGTATCTGCAATGTGCAATGATGGTGATGCCCTCTATCAAAGAATCAATCACCTAAGTGTGACACACCTCTGAGCAAAAAACTATATACAAATGAAATTATATACCTTGCAGTATGCAATAGTGGTGACACCCTCTAATAATATTGGTGATCTGAGTGTAACACGCTAAATTAACAACATACCTCAGAAGTATATGTAGATGAGAACATAACAAAATGTGCTACTACAGAATATACAGGTGATGTGATCTAATTGGTGAATCAATCATCTACGTGTATCACACCCCTATTAGTCAAAAGATTGACTGGGTGTAATTAATCAGGGTATGACTAGTAATATACAATAATGGTGACACCCTCTAATAATGGGTCAATTATCTGTGTATGGCACACCAGATGAATGGCGGACCACACATAAAAAACCTGCAAAAATAAAATAAAATAAATATAAATAGAATAGGACCTCTTATAATGTGAAAAAAATAGTGAAAAGACATATATAAGTGACAGCAATATAAAATTCGTGCATATAGTTCAATTCATGCTGCAAAGTTCAACAACTCCAAAAACAGTCCATGAATGGAACCAGCCCTCAGTAAAGGCTGTAGGTGATTTAAACTGGTGACGATGAAAATTATCAATCAAATGTCCCACACAAATGATTCCTCAGTGATAGATGTCAAAATGATGAGTAACTCCGTGCTTCTTCCACCTCACCACTGTGCTAGTGAATCGCACTCTCCAGACATGCACTCACCGAAATAAAATGCCAGCACTTTCATGCAAGGCAAAACAAGCTTTCTTTACCACACTCCTGGGTAAATATTGCATACGAAGCTCACAAGGATGATGTTCAATGGATCCACATAAAAGAGAATAAATGCTCCAATAGTGTAATTCAGCAATAACAATTTATTAAAACTGATGCAAACTTCACACATAGCACTCACATTGTGTAAACTTGAATAAGCTCAGAACGTGTAGTACACAGCAAACTCTAACTCAGTGGATTCAACAATAACAATGGTCACGGCGGACCCGAGGTGTACAGCTGCTGGATGTGCTCTCACCCCTCCCTCGGGAAACCTCCGTCCCTCCGTGCGCTCGTATCCTATTCTCTACGTCACAACTCACAGCCACGCCCCGACATGTTTCGTCATGGATCGACTTCTTCATGGGATTGGCTGTGTTCGCTGCCACTCAACTCTTTTATCTACTCTAAAATACACGCCCACTGGGTTACGTCATGCGCATGCGTACACCTCGCGTCCCCGTGCGCTAGATACAATGATGTCTCACACAGCAGGAGAACCATGGGAATCAGGCACATAAATAGTTCTACTATCAATAGATGCAGTTGACAGAATAATGGCAATCTAACCGGATAGTATGCTTAAATGAATATAAACCACAAAGCTCTACATACATACAGTTGCCACTTAACTATCAGTCAGCAGTTGCGCTGATCTTTCACATAGCTAACCCGCTGCCTAGATAAGCAAAAGGCATATATAGCAAACACCTTGCAGGTCAAATAACTAGTCTGGATTTACTCATTTACTGGTCATAATCCCCAACTAATACATATAAAATTAAAATTATATTAAAATTTAAAAAATCCGTTCTGACTTTTTATCATATTCAAATACTCCGTTCTGATTATATATCATAATCGTATATAAAAAGCTGAACTGAAAAGGACAAATAGATTAAATCTTCTCCATTACTAAAATATCAAATAAAAACTCTAATAAAAACTCTATTAAAAACCGTATATAATCCGATGTTGAATTATAATTGTAGGATGAATGCCAATAAGAATGTGAAAAAGTGTTCATGTTATATATATAATCTATAAGGATACCAACTATAAACCACCGACGATTGTCGGCAATATTACCTAATGTCTTAGGCATATATTAAAATTCGATCATAATAATTAATTAAACACACTAAAGAATATTCTCCCTTGTATGGATATTCAAAAAGGCTCAATAATAACCAGGGTGATGATCACCATCTTTGAGTTACCAGACATAACGTGTATCAAAGACGCAATCCCCCATATCTTCCCTCTAATAATGGGCTAGTATCTATTCCACAAGGAACAACATATCTTTGTAGCATACCAATCAACATGTATCCCACAAAGTATAATATTACAAAATAAGATAAAAGGAGAAAAAAAGGGATATGTGCAAACATCAATCCCCTGATCTCCCTAATGCAGTTAATACCCGGGCGGGGACATGTATATAAAATACACTCCCTGAACTAATTCCTAAAATACATCAGAACCCTGGAGACAGTATCCTGAGATTGGAAGGTTCCCACAGGTAAAATGACTAACATAAATCAAAACTTCAAAATATCATAATCCTCCGAGTTATAGTATTCATAGCAGATGGCAGGCTTAGATGGCAGATCTAAAAATCATTGATGAAGCAATTTAAATCTAATTCAATGATCAATCCTCTGTTGGACCCTCTCCAGGAGGGATGTACAGTATCAATCCCACAGAACTGTAATAGTGATGGGTCTTGTTGGTGTTTTTCTTTAAAATGTAGGGAGACACTGTGGTACTTATAACTATTCTTGATATTGGTTAGATGTTCCGAGATTCTAATCCTCAACAATCTCTTCGTTCTCCCTACATACAGAAGGCCACACGGGCACCACATAAGATAGACCACATGTGATGAATTACATGTGCTAAATTCCTTAATTTCAAAGGATTCTCAAAGGATTCTCCATCCCTATTGGTTACATTAGTTACTCCTCTGTGGTTGATTCTAACAGTCCTGCAACAAATACATTTTCTACAACTGTAGAAACCTCTAAAGTCAAATTTCAACAGGTTCTTCCTAGGTGGATCCAAAATCCTCTTAACCACATGGTCCCCAAAATTTGGGGCTTTCCTATAAATAAATGTAGGTCGACACGGTAGCACCTCTCCCAGATGCCTATCCTTACATAAAACATGCCAGTGTTTTCTAAAAATATATTCAATGTCTTTATACTGGCAGTGAAATCCTGAAATAAAACCAAATTGGTGCTTACCGTCACTAGGTACATTATCAGATTTTTTTAGGCTTTGTTCCCTGGGTACTAATGCCACCTCCTGGGTAATTTTATTTAATTCATCCTCCCGATAACCTCTTTGTATGAATCTATTTTTAAGAACATCTGCTTGTTCGAAAAAATCTTCCAAGCCATCGATTTTGTACAAGAGCTTAATAACAACTCTAACAATATTAAATTGGAGCATCAGATCAGTAATATATCGGTCAATTTTTTGGATGTGACCATTATGAGACAGGGTAACTCACTGAAAACTAAAGTTTATTTCAAGCCGACTGATCGAAATAGCTTCCTATCAATAAGAAGCGGCCACCACCCGGCTTGGATAAAAAACATCCCAAAGGGGCAGTTATTACGTGTACGCCGAAATTGTACAGAATTGGAAGATTTTTTCGAACAAGCAGATGTTCTTAAAAATAGATTCATACAAAGAGGTTATCGGGAGGATGAATTAAATAAAATTACCCAGGAGGTGGCATTAGTACCCAGGGAACAAAGCCTAAAAAAATCTGATAATGTACCTAGTGACGGTAAGCACCAATTTGGTTTTATTTCAGGATTTCACTGCCAGTATAAAGACATTGAATATATTTTTAGAAAACACTGGCATGTTTTATGTAAGGATAGGCATCTGGGAGAGGTGCTACCGAGTCGGCCTACATTTATTTATAGGAAAGCCCCAAATTTTGGGGACCATGTGGTTAAGAGGATTTTGGATCCACCTAGGAAGAACCTGTTGAAATTTGACTTTAGAGGTTTCTACAGTTGTAGAAAATGTATTTGTTGCAGGACTGTTAGAATCAACCACAGAGGAGTAACTAATGTAACCAATAGGGATGGAGAATCCTTTGAAATTGAGGAATTTAGCACATGTAATTCATCACATGTGGTCTATCTTATGTGGTGCCCGTGTGGCCTTCTGTATGTAGGGAGAACGAAGAGATTGTTGAGGATTAGAATCTCGGAACATCTAACCAATATCAAGAATGGTTATAAGTACCACAGTGTCTCCCTACATTTTAAAGAAAAACACCAACAAGACCCATCACTATTACAGTTCTGTGGGATTGATACTGTACATCCCTCCTGGAGAGGGTCCAACAGAGTGAGGGACCTGTCCCAGCGGGAAACCAGATGGATATTTTTGATGAAGAGTTTGACTCCTAGAGGATTGAACATTGAATTAGATTTAAATTGCTTCATCAATGATTTTTAGATCTGCCATCTAAGCCTGCCATCTGCTATGAATACTATAACTCGGAGGATTATGATATTTTGAAGTTTTGATTTATGTTAGTCATTTTACCTGTGGGAACCTTCCAATCTCAGGATACTGTCTCCAGGGTTCTGATGTATTTTAGGGATTAGTTCAGGGAGTGTATTTTATATACATGTCCCCGCCCGGGTATTAACTGCATTAGGGAGATCAGGGGATTGATGTTTGCACATATCCCTTTTTTTCTCCTTTTATCTTATTTTGTAATATTATACTTTGTGGGATACATGTTGATTGGTATGCTACAAGGATATGTTGTTCCTTGTGGAATAGATACTAGCCCATTATTAGAGGGAAGATATGGGGGATTGCGTCTTTGATACACGTTATGTCTGGTAACTCAAAGATGGTGATCATCACCCTGGTTATTATTGAGCCTTTTTGAATATCCATACAAGGGAGAATATTCTTTAGTGTGTTTAATTAATTATTATGATCGAATTTTAATATATGCCTAAGACATTAGGTAATATTGCCGACAATCGTCGGTGGTTTATAGTTGGTATCCTTATAGATTATATATATAACATGAACACTTTTTCACATTCTTATTGGCATTCATCCTACAATTATAATTCAACATCGGATTATATACGGTTTTTAATAGAGTTTTTATTAGAGTTTTTATTTGATATTTTAGTAATGGAGAAGATTTAATCTATTTGTCCTTTTCAGTTCAGCTTTTTATATACGATTATGATATATAATCAGAACGGAGTATTTGAATATGATAAAAAGTCAGAACGGATTTTTTGAATTTTAATATAATTTTAATTTTATATGTATTAGTTGGGGATTATGACCAGTAAATGAGTAAATCCAGACTAGTTATTTGACCTGCAAGGTGTTTGCTATATATGCCTTTTGCTTATCTAGGCAGCGGGTTAGCTATGTGAAAGATCAGCGCAACTGCTGACTGATAGTTAAGTGGCAACTGTATGTATGTAGAGCTTTGTGGTTTATATTCATTTAAGCATACTATCCGGTTAGATTGCCATTATTCTGTCAACTGCATCTATTGATAGTAGAACTATTTATGTGCCTGATTCCCATGGTTCTCCTGCTGTGTGAGACATCATTGTATCTAGCGCACGGGGACGCGAGGTGTGCGCATGCGCATGACGTAACCCAGTGGGCGTGTATTTTAGAGTAGATAAAAGAGTTGAGTGGCAGCGAACACAGCCAATCCCATGAAGAAGTCGATCCATGACGAAACATGTCGGGGCGTGGCTGTGAGTTGTGACGTAGAGAATAGGATACGAGCGCACGGAGGGACGGAGGTTTCCCGAGGGAGGGGTGAGAGCACATCCAGCAGCTGTACACCTCGGGTCCGCCGTGACCATTGTTATTGTTGAATCCACTGAGTTAGAGTTTGCTGTGTACTACACGTTCTGAGCTTATTCAAGTTTACACAATGTGAGTGCTATGTGTGAAGTTTGCATCAGTTTTAATAAATTGTTATTGCTGAATTACACTATTGGAGCATTTATTCTCTTTTATGTGGATCCATTGAACATCATCCTTGTGAGCTTCGTATGCAATATTTACCCAGGAGTGTGGTAAAGAAAGCTTGTTTTGCCTTGCATGAAAGTGCTGGCATTTTATTTCGGTGAGTGCATGTCTGGAGAGTGCGATTCACTAGCACAGTGGTGAGGTGGAAGAAGCACGGAGTTACTCATCATTTTGACATCTATCACTGAGGAATCATTTGTGTGGGACATTTGATTGATAATTTTCATCGTCACCAGTTTAAATCACCTACAGCCTTTACTGAGGGCTGGTTCCATTCATGGACTGTTTTTGGAGTTGTTGAACTTTGCAGCATGAATTGAACTATATGCACAAATTTTATATTGCTGTCACTTATATATGTCTTTTCACTATTTTTTTCACATTATAAGAGGTCCTATTCTATTTATATTTATTTTATTTTATTTTTGCAGGTTTTTTATGTGTGGTCCGCCATTCATCTGGTGTGCCATACACAGATAATTGACCCATTATTAGAGGGTGTCACCATTATTGTATATTACTAGTCATACCCTGATTAATTACACCCAGTCAATCTTTTGACTAATAGGGGTGTGATACACGTAGATGATTGATTCACCAATTAGATCACATCACCTGTATATTCTGTAGTAGCACATTTTGTTATGTTCTCATCTACATATACTTCTGAGGTATGTTGTTAATTTAGCGTGTTACACTCAGATCACCAATATTATTAGAGGGTGTCACCACTATTGCATACTGCAAGGTATATAATTTCATTTGTATATAGTTTTTTGCTCATTAGAGGTGTGTCACACTTAGGTGATTGATTCTTTGATAGAGGGCATCACCATCATTGCACATTGCAGATACACCGATATATATGTTTCATACATATATATTTTTTCATATTCTTTGCATCCAGGGAACTTGCTTATCACCAGATATTGTCATTAATGGTGGTATAGCCAGTTACATCTGGAGTGTTTTTGAGCGCCTTCTAATTTACCCTATGTGTCGGCTCACCATTTTTTGGTATGTAACCGATATTTAGGATTAAATTAATTGATTATTGTTTCTTGTTATGATTTAAGGGGGCAGCTCCACATTTCTTATTTATTAGATTATACATTTTCTTTTTAATCACCTTCACTGGTGTTTATTTATTGTTTTCAATAGTTTTAAGGGGGACTTTGGCGCGGTGGAGGTGTTCCTCGTGCAGAGGGTGAGAGCATTTAGGACACTTGGTTGTTACAATGTAAATATCCCCTATGATAGCAATAGGTAGTGACAGGTACTCTTTTTTTGAAAAAATTGGGGTCTATTAGACCCTAGATCTCTCCTCTGCCCTCAAAGCATCTGACGACACCAAGATCGGTGTGATAAAATGCTTTCCCAATTTCCCAATGGCGCTGTTTACATCCAGCGAAATCTAAGTCATGAAATGCTCGTAGCTTCCGGTTTCTTAGGCCATAGAGATGTTTGGAGCCACTCTGGTCTCTGATCAGCTCTATGGTCAGCTGGCTGAATCACCAGCTGCATTCTCAGGTTCCCTGTTGAGACAGGAGAGCCAGAGAAAAACACGGAAGACGGTGGGGGGGGGGCTTTCCCTCCCACTGCTTGTAAAAGCAGTCTAGAGGCCAATTAGCTGCTAGGATTGCTTTTACATGAAAGCCGACCGCTGGCTGAAAAGAATGATACCAAGATGATACCTAAACCTGAAGGCATCATTCTGGTATAACCACTCAAAGTCATGAATGGCGTAAAAAATGGTTAACAATAAAACACAGTAAACAGTAAATTATAAAAAATTGCATACCTGAAAAGCAAACATGATAAAATATAATAACAATAAAACATTGCAGAATAGAATACAGTAAAAAAGAGCAAAACAATAGAGAGAGAAAAGAGAGAGAGAGAGAGAACAATAAAACGCCAACTATTTTTTAAAATTTTTTATATATTTTTTTTTTACACTTTTTTTTGTAACTGTAACCGGTTCCAGGTTCGGGTCTCTCAAAATGCGATGGCATCTTGGGAGACCCTATGAAAGTGTGCCTAGTCTGTGCAATGCTGTACCCTATGCTAATACTCAACTTCTGTATGGTAGCGTTCAAAACATTCACCAATGCAAAGACCAGGATTGTCAGGACAGGAGGGACAATAATAGCGGGTGTCACGACTATATCTGCGCTTGCTGCAGACACAACATCTTTTTTGGGGGGTTCGCTGGGTAGGGGTACTCGGGAGGACATAAAAATGCTTTTCATGCAGCCGACTGCATTTGGTTGGGGATGTGAATGGGGGAAGTATGGGCACTGCAGAAGTGGTGGGTTCCCAATTATTAGGATTGTTGAATGCAGCAGGAAGGGCATTATGGGCATGATGGGCCTGTGTTTGTCTTCTTCTTGGTGGCAGCGGGACACTACTTTTGCTTGCCACCTCACCAGCTTGAACTGCATTTATAGGACTCGCCACGTCCATAGTTGCCAACATTGTAAAAAAAAAATGTGGGACACTTTTGTGGCTGTAGGCGGAGCGTACAATAAATAGGGGGCGGGCGCGGCTTAAATGGGCGTGCCTCAAGAGGGTGTGGTTAGAGTCTCAGATGAATGAGGGATGGAGAGGGGGAGAGGGGGAGGGAAATGACGGGACAGCAGCCCCAGATCCTACACAATAAAAATATGTGTATTCTAGAAAGTTTAACAATCAGCAGATAAAGATACTCCAAGCACCTGGTGTTAGCACTTCAATCATCCCAGCACCATGGTTGTTATGGTGTCAGAATGATTGAAGTGCATTATTTCTATTATTACATTGTAATATAAAATGAAATAATTCAACTCACCATAATGCAGAATCAGTGGGAGCCCTGAGCGTGTCACTAGCCACGTCGCCTGCCCCCAGCGGAGCCCCCCTTACATCAGATGTCCCCAGCGGAGCCCCCCTCACACCAGGAGTCCCCGGTGGAGCCCCCCTCACACCAGGAGTCCCCGGAGGAGCCCCCCTCTCACCAGGAGTCCCCGGCGGAGCCCTCCCTCACATTAGGTGTCCCCGGCAGAGCCCCCCCTCACATTAGGTGTCCCCAGTGGAGCCCCCCTCACATTAGGTGTCCCCAGTCAGTGGAGCCCCCCTCACATCAGGTGTCCCCGGCGGAGCCCCCCCTCACATCAGGTGTCCCCAGTGGAGCCCCCCTTACATCAGGTGTCCCCAGTGGAGCACCCCTTACATCAGATTCCCACAGTGATGGTGCGTCCCCCCCTACCTCAGAGGTGTCCTTGTGTCCACCAGCCGCATGGCTAGAACCCCGCCCCTTTCCATAACAGACTGGCTGGCAGCGGGGCGGGGGTAGGCGGGGCGAGGCGGAGCAGGGCGGAGGGTGGGCGGCGATGCAGGAGCTCTGTCTAGCCCCACAGCCATCTTCCTGAACTTCTTTAAGATGGCAGTTGACAGTTGGCAACTATGCACGTCACCAAGTGTTACTGCAGTGCTGGTTTGACTACGACCGGGGTGTACTAGGCCGCTGGTGCTTGCCAGTTCACCAAAATGCTACCAAAAAACTGTTAGTGATCGCAGGGATCAGGCCTGACTCTGCGAACGCTGCAGTTATGTGTTTAGTGTTTTGTAAGTGACAGTGATCGATCGATACTGCACTTGAGTGGGCTGGGCCGGGCGGGGGGGGCAAAACGCAGGTGCTAGCAGGTATCTGGGCTGATCCCACTAACACTGCATTTTTGGGAACCCTAAACTGCTGGGGACGCTAGTATAGATCTGATCGGATCAGATATTGATCCGTTCAGATACTATACCACTAAGGGAGGCGTACGGTGCGTGTGTGGGTGTTAGCGCTACTGGCACTAAACTGACGCTGCCTGGGGCTGGTGCTTGCCAGTTCACCAAAACGCTACCAAAAAAATTGTTAGTGATCGAAGGGATCAGGCCTGACTCTGTGAACGCTGCAGTTATGCGTTTAGTGTTTTGTAAGTGACAGTGATCGATCGATACTGCACTTGGGTGGGCTGGGCCAGGCGGATGGGGCAAAACGCAGGTGCTAGCAAGTATCTGGGCTGATCCCGCTAACACTGCCTTTTTGGGAACCCTAAACTGCTGGGGACGCTAGTATAGATCTGATCGGATCAGATATTGATCCGTTCAGATACTATACCACTAAGGGAGGTGTATGCTGCGTGCGTGGGTGTTAGCGGTACTGGCGCTAACCTGACGCTGGCTGGGGCAATGCAGACCCTATCTGACCCTAAAACCTAAGTTATATCACCGCCGGGCGATCAGGGGGCTAAACCTTTATTCGGTAATAAACGGCGGGTGCCCTGACACTATAAAAAATAAACTAACTAACCAGCGTCACCCGTAACAGTTATACTGTGATCAGTAGTGAAAGGGTTAACTAGGGGGCAATCAAGGGGTTAAAACCTTTATTCCGTAGTATATGAGGGTCCCTGACGCTATAAAACTCTGACGGCGAACCTATATATTTACCTCCCTAACTAGCGTCACCAGTGACACTAATACAGCGATCAGAAAAATGATCGCTTAGTGACACTGGCGACGGGGGGTGATCAAGGGGTTAAAACTTTATTAGGGGGGTTAGGGGGGTACCCTAGACCTAAATGGGGCTAACACTAACTGCCCTACCACACTGATGCCCCGTACACACGGTCGGACTTTGTTCGGACATTCCGACAACAAAATCCTAGGATTTTTTCCGACGGATGTTGGCTCAAACTTGTCTTGCATACACACGGTCACACAAAGTTGTCGGAAAATCCGATCGTTCTGAATGCAGTGACGTAAAACACATACGTCGGGACTATAAACGGGGCAGTGGCCAATAGCTTTCATCTCTTTATTTATTCTGAGCATGCATGGCACTTTGTCCATCGGATTTGTGTACACACGATCGGAATTTCCGACAACGGATTTTGTTGTCGGAAAATTTTATATCCTGCTCTCAAACTTTGTGTGTCGGAAAATCCGATGGAAAATGTGTGATGGAGCCTATACACGGTCGGAATTTCCGACAACAAGGTCCTATCACGCATTTTCCGTCGGAAAATCCGACCGTGTGTACAGGGCATGACTGTCACAAACTGACACCAATGCAGTAATCAGAAAAAAAAAAACCTGCTTGTTGTCAGTGTGACGGGGGGGGGGGGGGGGGGGAGTGGTGATTAGGGGGAGATCGGGGGGTGATCAGGGGTGGATGGGGGTGTAATGTGTGCCTGGCATGTTCTACTGTGTGTGTGTGTGTTGTGCACTCACATCGATATCTTCTCTCCTCGGCGCCGGAACGGAAAATACCGAGCCGAGGAGAGATGACATAATTTCCTCTGTTGCTGTTTACTATACAGCAGCATAGGAAGAATCTCATTGGCTGGGAGCGATCGCGAGGGGGGGCATGAATGGATGGCCTCCCCCTCACCTCTCATCGCTCCCAGACAGAAGCCGACTGCCTCGGACCCCCCGCCCGTGGGAGGCAGATCACGTACCAGATATGCGATTTTGCCTGCCCGTGCCATTCTGCCGCAGTATATCTGCGTTAGGCGGTCGGCAACTGGTTAACCACATAAAGACTGTAGCTCTGATTGAAGCCATGAACTATTACCTGTAAGCCTGTGTGCTGCTGAACTGTGAGGGGTACCTGTGTGCACAACAAAGTCTGTCTTGTCTTATGTTTGTTTTTGCCATTTTGCTGAATAAAGCCACTTTTATTTTACTGGACTGTCTCTGAGCCAGCTGTTCACCCCTCTGATCCCCTACAATATATAGTGCAGCCGTTGTACAGTTTATAATACAGTGCAGGCGATGTATACATTAGGGATGAGCCGAACACCCCCCTGTTCGGTTCGCACCAGAACATGCGAACAGGAAAAAAGTTTGTTCAAACACGCGAACACCGTTAAAGTCTATGGGACACGAACATGAATAATCAAAAGTGCTAATTTTAAAGGCTTATATGCAAGTTATTGTCATAAAAAAGTGTTTGGGGACCTGGGTCCTGCCCCAGGGGACATGGATCAATGCAAAAAAAAGTTTTAAAAATGGCCGTTTTTTCAGGAGCAGTGATTTTAATAATGCTTAAAGTCAAACAATAAAAGTGTAATATCCCTTTAAAAATTTAGTAGCTGGGGGGTGTCTATAGTATGCCTGTAAAGGGGCGCATGTTTCCTGTGTTTAGAACAGTCTGACAGCAAAATGACATTTCGAAGGAAAAAACCCATTTAAAACTACTTGCGGCTATTGCATTGCCGACAATACACATAGAAGTTCATTGATAAAAACGGCATGGGAATTCCCCACAGGGGAACCCCGAACCAAAATTTAAAAAAAAAAATGACGTGGGGGTCCCCCTAAATTCCATACCAGGCCCTTCAGGTCTGGTATGGATTTTAAGGGGAACTCCGCGCCAAAAAAAAAAAAAAACGGTGTGGGGTCCCCCCAAAAATCCATACCAGACCCTTATCCGAGCACGCAACCTGGCAGGCCACAGGAAACGAGGGGGGGACGAGAGAGCGCCCCCCCTCCTGAACCGTACCAGGCCACATGCCCTCAACACTGGGAGGGTGCTTTGGGGTAGCCCCCCAAAACACCTTGTCCCCATGTTGATGAGGACAAGGGCCTCATCCCCACAACCCTGGCCGGTGGTTGTGGGGGTCTGTGGGCGGGGGGGCTTATCGGCATCTGGAAGCCCCCTTTAACAAGGGGACCCCCAGATCCCGGCCCTCCCCCCTGTGTGAAATGGTAAGAGGGTACTTACCCCTACCATTTCACTAAAAAACTATCAAAAATGTTAAAAATGACAAGAGACAGTTTTTGACGATTCCTTTATTTAAATGCTTCTTCTTTCTTCTATCTTCCTTCATCTTCTTCTTCTGGTTCTTCTGGCTCTTCTGGTTCTTCCTCCGGCGTTCTCGTCCAGCATCTCCTCCGCGGTGTCTTCTATCTTCTTCTCCTCGGGCCGCTCCACACCCATGGCATGGGGGGAGGCTCCCGCTCTTCTTTTCATCTTCTTCATCTTCTTCTCTTCTTCTTTTCTTCTCTTCTTCTCTTCTTCTCTTCTTCTCTACTTCATTTTCTTCCCCGGGCCGCTCCGCATCCATGCTGGCATGGGGGGAGGCTCCCGCTCTTCTCTTCATCTTCTTTTCTTCTCTTCTTCTCTTCTTCATTTTCTTCTCCGGGCCGCTCCGCATCCATGCTGGCATGGAGGGAGGCTCCCGCTGTGTGACGGCGTCTCCTCATCTGACGGTTCTTAAATAACGGGGGTGGGTGACGTCACGGGGAATGCCACAGGGAAGTCCCATCATGCCCCGTGCGTCAGAGGGGGGTGGGGTCACCGGGTGGCCCCGCCCCCGTTATTTAAGAACCGTCAGACGAGGAAACGCCATCACACAGCGGGAGCCTCCCTCCATGCCAGCATGGATGCGGAGCAGCCCAGAGAAGAAAATGAAGAAGAGAAGAAGAGAAGAAGAGAAGAGAAGAAGAAGATGAAGAAGAAGATGAAGAAGAAGATGAAGAAGAAGATGAAAAAGAAGAGCGGGAGCCTCCCCCCAATGCCATGGGTGCGGAGCGGCCCGAGAAGAAGAAGATAGAAGATGCCACGGAGGATATGCTGGATGAGAACGCCAGAGGAAGAACCAGAAGAACCAGAAGAAGAAGAAGATGAAGGAAGATAGAAGAAAGAAGAAAGAAGAAGCATTTAAATAAAGGAATTGTCAAAAACTGTCTCTTGTCATTTTTAACATTTTTGACAGTTTTTTAGTGAAATGGTAGGGGTAAGTACCCCCTTACAATTTCACACGGGGGGGTGGGATCTGGGGGTCCCCTTGTTAAAGGGGGCTTCCAGATTCCGATAAGCCCCCCACCCACAGACCCCCACAACCACCGGCCAGGGTTGTGGGGATGAGGCCCTTGTCCTCATCAACATGGGGACAAGGTGTTTTGGGGGGCTACCCCAAAGCACCCTCCCAATGTTGAGGGCATGTGGCCTGGTACGGTTCAGGAGGGGGGGCCGCACTCTCGTCCCCCCTCTTTTCTTGCAACCTGCTAGGTTGCGTGCTCGGATAAGGGTCTGGTAAGGATTTTTGGGGGGACCCCACGCCGTTTTTTTTTTTTTTTTTGGCGCGGGGTTCCCCTTAAAATCCATACCAGACCTGAAGGGCCTGGTATGGAATTTAGGGAGACCCCCACATCATTTTTTTTTAAATTTTGGTTCGGGGTTCCCCTGTGGGGAATTCCCATGCCGTTTTTAACAATGAACTTTTATATGTATTGTCGGACCGGCAATGCAATAGCCGCGTGTAGTTTTAAATGGGTTTTTTCCTTTGAAATGTCATTTTGCTGTCAGACTGTTCTAAACACAGGAAACATGTGCCCCTTTACAGGCATACTATAGACACCCCCAGCTACGAAATTTAAAGGGATATTACACTTTTATTGTTTGACTTTAAGCATTATTAAAATCACTGCTCCTGAAAAAACGGCCGTTTTTAAAACTTTTTTTTGCATTGATCCATGTCCCCTGGGGCAGGACCCAGGTCCCCAAACGCTTTTTATGACAATAACTTGCATATAACCCTTTAAAATTAGCACTTTTGATTTCTCCCATAGACTTTTAAAGGGTGTTCCACGGCATTCGAATTTGCCGCGAACACCCCAAATTGTTGGCTGTTCGGCGAACTTGCGAACAGCCAATGTTCGAGTCGAACATGAGTTTGACTCGAACTCGAAGCTCATCCCTAGTACACAGTATATATTACAGTGTGTACAGTTTCTAATACACTTCAGGTGCTGTACACAGTATATAATACAGTGCAGCCATTGTACAGTTTCTAATACAGTGCAGGCAGTGTACACAGTATCTAACACAGTGTGTACAGTTTCTAATACACTTTAGGCAGTGTATTAAATATATATAGGAAGGCCAGTATGGTGGCCTGAAATTATGGGAGGAGCCCGGAGGGTATTTAACCAGACCACCCACAATGGTCAGTGTCGGTTCCAGTGCGCGGTACCGCACATCACGGGGCCGACTCTTCCCAGCTCACCTCGTGTTCGGCAGTCTGTGCATTCAATCGCAGGTGCATTTCGGCTTCTCCATTCGTGGTCTTAGTCGGCAGTTCCCACTCACGGTCGCAGGTAGTATCCGAACCTTTTCGTATCATGTGCAATCTTGCGGTTTATTATGCTTCCTATCCTGCACCCCTTTCGTGAAAAAACCTGCCTCTGAGTTGTTGCCGCTTATGTCCGACATCATTTGGCACAGGCGTAGTATATTCGTAAAGTTCCTTGTGCCAAACATACGATTCATTCGTAGATCCAAGCCTCTGAGTCGCTGTTGGTTGTTCTCGATATCACTCGCCATAGGCTACACTGGTTATAAAATTCATTGTCCATGGGGTTGCCATCTCATTCATTTGGAGATGAACATGTATTGTTTGTATGGGTTTCTGTGGCTTATTGAGCTGTAATTAAACCCACCTTGTGCCTTCTCTGCACTTGATTAGCCTGGGGGGATGGGTGGTTGGTAGGTGTTCGGTTTCACAGTAAGGGATGGCATACACTCTACAACCAATTTGTATCAGATACTCCTTACTACCAATTTATATCGGATTCATTTCATACGTTTTACAAACTGATTCGTATCAGATGCATTGCAGAGGCCGACTCTGCCAAATCACTGCGTCTCCGTGTCCTTCGAGATCGGTCATAGGTTTTCATTGATTGTCCCACGCTCGCTGTCGCAGGTAGGACTTGTTGTTACCTTCTACAGAACCGTTGCTTTATGTTCCCCTCCTTAAACTGCCTACGGCTTCATAGGTCTTACTCGGTTATTCACACGCATTCGTACTTACTGCCTTTCTCCATTCCTCATTCGAGCCCAGTCGCATCCGCGATATTACAACTCATGGCAGCCTCCACTCGGCACCATTGGTATCTTACCGACTAGGCGGTAAGAACCGTACGAATAAGCACAAGCCACCTTCGGAACAAGTCGCTTATGGCGCAGGGTCTCGAACCTGCGTCCCACACACCACACCCCTACTAAACCCCCACTTCACCTACTGACCCCCTACAAGAGAATATGAAAACACAGCGCTCTAATAGCAAAAATAAAATATATGTGAGCCAGCAGCTGCATACATTGTGACAAACAATAACTGGTAACTGGGAAAAAATGCAGCGCTAAAAAAATATTGGGAAGTTAGGGTGTAGTGAAACAATTAAGTAAGAGATGCTGTACTGAACAGTAAAGCATATGTGCAAAAACCATAAGTGAAGTGAAATGAACAAACACAGTATAAAGTGTCCACATATGGTAAATGGATGATTCCAAACTCAAATTAATAAGAGGAACTGGTATGGACCAAAAAATTATGTGAGACTGGAAATTAAAGTCAATAGTGCACGGTGTGGATCTGTGACTGTGAGTCAACAACGGGGTACAGAACTTCCGTAGCTGTAAACTAACATCTCGATATGGGGCATCAGAATGAAAACATCATGAAGTAAGATAAGATGGGTACTCTTACCAGATTACGTGGACTCCACTGTCGTATGACATGGAGTCAATGGTGCGTGGAGCCAAACCTAGGCTGGAAAACGATATCCGGAATGGTGGAACCTCTGTCTCACTTCTCGACTTCTCTGGTGGGGTGAAGAAACATCAGGAAGGGCCGCCAACTGGATATGGAAAAAAAAATGGAAAACGGGGAAGGGGAGATCTCCCCTTACTTACGCTGCTTAGATTTTATTTCAATTGTGATCACTTTTATCCATTTTTTGTATGGTATTTTTAGAAATAAAAATCCCTGGTTTACCTGCACTATGCAGAAGCTTTTTATTTTTTATTTGCATATTATCCCGATGCAAGAAACTGCCTTCCAGTAGCCCTACTTCCATCACGGGGTCTGGATCAAATCTGTCCCCGGCTTCTCCTTGGAACACATCCTTGAGGTCTATTGGCTGATATCCAGTTGGCGGCCCTTCCTGATGTTTCTTCACCCCACCAGAGAAGTTGAGAAGTGAGACAGAGGTTCCACCATTCCGGATATCGTTTTTTTTTTTTTGGCTCCATGCACCATTGACTCCATGTCATACAACAGTGGAGTCCACGTCATCTGGTAAGAGTACCCATCTTATCTTACTTCATGATGTTTTCATTCTGATGCCCCATATCGAGATGTTGGTTTACAGCTACGGAAGTTCTGACCCCCTACACCCCCTACACCCCCTACGGAAAACACACACTTCACCTAACTGACCCCCTACACCTCTTACTGAATACCAAACACACACCAACAGCCGGATCCTCTGAAATCACAAGCCCCTTCAACCACTAACACCGTCAGCTGATCCAAAACCAGTCATATCACAGGCGCAACGATTCGGATCTGGCATACAAGCCCCCTCATCGCCTTACATCCACAACTGATCCGAATCTAGTCGCATCATCAGCGCAACGATTCGGATACTCGGGAATACGAACTCCACCAACCGATCCGAGTCCAGTCGCAGCACCGGCTCAATCATTCGGATCCTCGACAATACAAACTTCACCAACCGATCCGAGTCCAGTCGTAGAACTGGCTCAACAATTTGGATCCTTGGCAATACAACTTCACCGACTGATCCGAGTCCAGTCGCAGCACCGGCTCAATGATTCGGATCTGGAATACATGCCCCCTCATCACCTTACATCCACAACCGATCCGAATCTAGTCACATCATCAGCGCAATGATTCAGGCCCTCGGCAATACGAACTCCACCAACCGATCCGAGTCCAGTCGCAGCACCAGCTCAATGATTCAGATCCTCGGCAATACAAACTTCACCAACCGATCCGAGTCCAGTCGTAGCACTGGCTCAACGATTCGGATCCTTGGCAATACAACTTCACCAACTGATCCGTGTCCAATCGCAGCACCAGCTCAATGATTCGGATCCTTGGCAATACAAACTTCATCGACCGATCTCTCACAAACGAACCCCACCGGTGCTCACACCCCAGCCCGGTTCGAACTAGTTGCATCGACGTTTACGAATACAGTGGAACTTAGGATTCAGATCTCCAGCCTTACGTTTATCAAAGTATTAACATTCACATCTCACTCCATCTATTTGTACAATGTTGCGCACGGTCATTCCTACATACTTATAATTCTGCTAACTTTGTTTTTCACCTTTTCAAATAAGGCTGCTTCCTTGCAATCGCTGCAAGCATTTCAGCAAGTGGCTCAAACTGCCACTCATCATCTCCAGTAGCAACACGGCTGCTCATCATTTTCTCTTTCGCTTTCCCCTTTTAGGTCAGTTATGCCTCATTTCCACTGAGTGGTTCGGTACGGTACGCTATTTTGAGTGTTTCCATTATGAAAGCGGCCCATACAACCGAACCGCACCATTCAGGGTCCTGCTTCAGATGTGGGGCCATAGAAAATGGTACGGTTCGGTTAGGGCGGAGCTACGATACATTCTACATTCTACTGATTGGCAGACGTGTGATGCCACGCTAGGCATTTTTTCTAAACCCACGTATGCCCCCTGGTGGTCCGAATTGCAGTGGAAACTCTCACCTGATTAGTCCGGACCATTCTAGGCCTTCCAAACTGTACCGACCCGAACCGATCCACTCAGTGGAAACGAGGCATTAGACTACCAGTTGGTCCACCCTGCACCAGGTTTGGACAGTATCTCCCGAAAAAAAAAAAAAGATTGTCGAGGGCTTGCATCTTAACCAGGGGGCCAGCTTTGCCCCAAACAGCTCTTTGCAATCCCCCTTGTTGAAACAAAAATCCCATGTCACCTTACTACAGGTTCCCGGTCGACTCAGTCCTCGACCTCAACCAAAACTTCACTACTAGGGCATCAAGTCAGGTGCGTAGTTCAAAGGGATCCCCCCTTGCTTTTCTCTTAAACACTCTTTCACAACATATTTTACTTACATAGTTTTATAGTAGGTGAGGTTGAAAAAAGACACAAGTCCATCAAGTCCAACCTATGTGTGTGATTATATGTCAGTATTACATTATATATCCCTGTATGTTGCGGTCAATCAGGTGCTTGTCTAATAGTTTCTCGAAGCTATCAATGCTCCCCGCTGAGACCACCGCCTGTGGAAGGGAATTCCACATCCTTGCCGCTCTTACAGTAAAGAACCCTGTATGTAGTTTAAGGTTAAACCTCTTTTCTTCTAATTTTAATGAGTGGCCACGAGTTTTGTTAAACTCTCTTCTGCAACTTTACATACACAATTTGACATGCTCCCGACGCGTTAGTAACTGTCACATACTTCTATGCACTTCACTTTGTTTTCGAAGAGTGATCTGAGATCCTTCACCACGCAGACAAGGTCGCCTAACGTCCAGCTTGCTGGCAGTGCAAGTGTTAGCAGACCAAACATACGTCAATAAACTACAAATCGCAACATTCCTACTTATAATACCAGACTTCAGCTACCTGCCCCAGTCCGCCCTGGGGGGCTCTGCCGAGCACAGACAGACACCCGAGCTATCGGTTACCAGGCCATCACCTCCTGGCTCACCTCGGTTGTCACGCATTCTTTTGAGTTTTCTAAATTCACACTCAACAGCGCTCGCACGCAAACTAGCTGTCACTACGGCTGTCGTTCCTTGTCCTGTTCTTTTTGTTTTCCTTCTGCCTTTCCATCTTATCTACCCAAACGCATCTATCCCCTCCTACCTTTGCAACTTGCCTTAAACATATGCATTTCCCCTCCTTGCTTTTAGCTGACGCCATGTTGCAGGCCGACAGCGATGACTTCGCCTCTGCCCTGCTGTCACCCTTTGCTGGCGCAGCAAGCGGCGGCTCACAGTCTCACAGAGCTTGGACCATTAAAAAAAAAATACATTTTAAAAATAAAAAAAACGCCAGTGGCAGCCCTTGCAGGCACCCAGGCATCACTGCAGTCTATTTTCTTAGCGACTACTCAGCTGCACTCCTTGGTGACCACACTGTCAACAGCAGTCACCAACGTCCAAGCCAGAGTGGGAGCCCTGGAGGTACGCCCAGCCACGCCCCTACCAGCTCCAGTCACCACCGTCATTCCCATGCCTTCACTTACAGGTACGCCCGACATCGGCGCCACTGTCTTCTCTGCGCATCTTGTCCCAGCAGGGCATCAGGAAGGACATCTTGGACGGCAATGACGTTAACTTAGCATCCCTCCTCATAGCAGTACACGACTTGGCCGAAAACAAGTCATATTCATGGGGAGACATCTTCATCGTCCTGAAGGCCAAAGACCCTAGACTTTATCGCAAGCTCACTGTCACAGAGTTTGTGCTGGCCTTGGGGACGGTCAGACACATGCTATGCTGGGTAACCCCAACAGGAGGGAAGAGCCAGATCCGTATCTGCATGCAGTAGTGGATCTAGGTCACAAGTATGCAGGGTGCTCATCCTATGACTGTCACCACTCATTTTCAGCTAAGGCAGCAACCAGACTCGGGGTGATCCTTTATCTCACGCCTCCTAGTGTTTCTCTCCCAGGTACAAGACCCTGACTAAACACTTAAATTAGACGTGCCGGCAATAGCGGATCTGCCCATGTGGAACGAATTTCTCACAAACTGGAATGGCATGCCAATGTTTATTCCGTCAGCATCTCCATCTTCATCTCAGGTAGTCACGGACGCCGCAGCCTCCACAGGTCCTCGCGGCAATTTTTTGCCATCTTTGGTTTGCAGGGCCATGGCCGTCAGAAATCCTCTTGATTCCCGGTTTCAGTTAGTCCACTTTATTCGAACTCAGTTGCAGCAGCTCAAATCTGGGGCAGCAACTTGGCAGGACAAACAGTGTTGTTTGCCACAGACAACCAAGCCACAGCTAGTATTATAAATAAAAGCAGGTCCAAGTCGCTGGCCATCATGGCCTTCCTGCGCAGGCTGGTGCAACTATCCCCACAGCACCAATTTAATGTCCTCTGCGTCTACATCCCAGGCAAATGCAATACTCTGGCCGACACACTACCAGTTTTAACTTTGCGTCATTCTTTTCGCAGGAGCCTGGAACCGACCCATGGTTATGTTTCTTATCCCACATTGATCGTAGCTAACCTCGGATTGAAACAACACCTTCACAATGCTACCTGCCTTATTAATCTATCATTATCTCACAACACCCTGAAGGCCTACCGTACTGCCTGGAAAATCTAGGACAGGTTCCTAGCCTCAAACACTGGGGCAGTATCAGGAGATCTCCATCACATCCTGGCCTTCATATCATGCTGCCACACACACAGTTGGCATTGTCACACAATACCATTAGACTCTACTTAGCTGGCATCCAGCATTTCATCTCTTTACAAGATCCTACCAAACCAACTTTGTTTGTCGCCCATGCGGTCAAGAACATCCTGTGCGGTAGTCACAGGCAACAACTCCAAATCAATAGTAAATGCCTACCTGCGACCAGCGCCATATTCTGAGACATGTCTACCATCCTGTCACTTTCCCCTTTGGGTTAATTTCCAGCCTGGTCATTCAAGCAGCCATCTACCTGGCTTTCTACGGCTTCTTATGCCCCAGTGAATTCAGTCACCGGCCCCAGTTGTAATATGTTACGTAGACACCACCTGACATGCCAACAAAGTTACTTCATCCCGCACCTCAATGTGTCCAAAGCACAACAGTCCGGTCCCGGGGTAGATATCAAACTTTCAGACTCGCAACGCCTGGTGCCCCGCGGCCATTCTAGATCAGTTATTAGCTCATCTGTCCGAGCTCTTGGAGGACAGCCATTACTACCGTTTTCTACTAGCCCTCTAAGTAGCAACCAGTTCACTAGACACATCAGGATGTGCAATGTAGGCCTTGACCCCGGCCGATTTTTCTGGAAATTCTTTCGCATTGGAGTAGCAGTAAACTTAAATAAATACCTCCCTAACCAAGAATTTTCGCACCCTTCTCTTGGCATACCGCCCAGCAGACCTGGGTTTACCGTACAGCAGGCCAGGGCACACTTCAGGTCTATTTTATGTTGTTAGTCTTGTGATGTGTTTATGTGCTTCATATATCTCAGGACAGAGGGCTTATACATACATACATACATACATACATACATAGGAACAAGCATGTATGTGAGAGATGGCATCTAAAACAAAAATCCAGAAAATCACATTGTATGATTTTTAAGTAATTAATTTGCATTTTATTGCATGACATAAGTATTTGATACATCAGAAAAACAGAACTTATATATTAGTTACAGAAACCTTTGTTTGCAATTACAGAGATCATACGTTTCCTGTAGTTCTTGACCAGGTTTGCACACACTGCAGCAGGGTTTTTGGCCCACTCCTCCATACAGACGTTCTCCAGATCCTTCAGGTTCCAGGGCTGTCGCTGGGCAATACGGACTTTCAGCTCCCTTCAAAGATTTTCTTTTGGGTTCAGGTCTGGAGACTGGCTAGGCCACTCCAGGACCTTGAGATGCTTCTTACGGAGCCACTCCTTAGTTGCCCTGGCTGTTTGTTTCGAGTCATTTTCATGCTGGAAGACCCAGCCACGACCCATCTTCAATGCTCATACTGAGGGAAGGAGGTTGTTGGGCAAGATCCCACGATACATGTCCCCATCTATCCTCCCCTCAATACGGTGTAGTCGCCCTGTCCCCTTTGCAGAAAAGCAGCCCCAAAGAATGATGTTTCCACCTCCATGCTTCACGGTTGGGATGGTGTTCTTGGGATTGTACTCATCCTTCTTCCTCCAAACACGGCAAGTGGAGTTTAGACCAAAAAATAGGATTTTTATAACAGCTTACCTGTAAAATCCTTTTCTTTTGATGTACATCATGGGACACAGAGCCTCAGTAATTACTGATGGGTTATATAGAGTATCACTAGGTGATTGGACACTGGCACACCCTAAACAGGAAGTTCAACCCCCTATATAATCCCTCCCCTTACAGGGATACCTCAGTTTTTTCGCCAGTGTCTTAGGTGTTGAACGTGTAAAGATGCAATATAAGTGTATTAGAAGAGGGGCAGGACCTCTGTGTCCCGTGATGTACATCAAAAAGAAAAGGATTTTACAGGTAATGTCAGAGAACTCACACAGCAAGCACCCGTCTCCATGCAGCAGCTGCCAATCCTCATTCTGCTAATGCAAAGGTGCATGCACGGAACCATAGCCAGAGGCAAATGAGATCCAGGGTGGGCATGCACAATGGCACCTCTATGCGAATGCGCTAACGCGCGTCCGCGAGTGCAAAGCGCTAATATGCTAACGCACATGCGCCAATGTGCCAAAGTGTTAATGTGCTAACGCGCATGTGCCAATGTGCTAAGTTACTAATGTGCATGTGCGTACGCACGTACGCTGGCGCCAATCCTGGCACACAGCACCCTATATAAACAGAGAGTCTGCCTAGCATCAGTGCTGGATTGTCTTCAGCTTGTTCCTGTGTTCCTGTTGTTACTCTGCCTGATTGACCTTGTTCCTGAAAACCCGGCTATCTTCTGACCATTCTCTTGGATCTCCCTTGCCTGCTGAACCTGCCTCTACTTGCAATACTGACCTTGGCTTGAACTTATGATTACGGCTCTGCTTCCTGATTCTGTACCCTGCTGCCTGTCTGTTGCCAACCCCTGCCTGTTCTTGACTACAGTTTTGCCTTCTGACTTGGTACCCCGCTGCCAGCCTGTTGCCGACTCCTGCCTGTTCCTGATTCTGCAGTTGATCCTGATCTGGCTCCCGCTGAACAAGTTTGGTGATCAGTTTCCACATCTCCTCAGCAGAGGTTCCTATATCTCCAAGTTCCAGCCAGGCACCTGCACCCTTTCGCTGCCCTCGCACTCCCTGTACCCACCACCAGGGGTGCTTGGACCGGAACCGTGCAAAAGGCCACCCCCATCATTTCGGGCTCCGCTGTAAGGTACGTGACAGGTAAGCTGTTATAAAAATCCTATTTTCTTTCTCGTACATAACGGGACACAGTGCCTTAGTAATTACTGATGGGATGTCCCAGAGCAATGCTATCTGAGGGGAGGGGACCACACAACGTAGGGTGTAATCAGACCTGAGGACCTCGTACCGCTGCACACTACGCCCAAAGGCGATATCCTCATGCCTTCCCACATCTGCCTGATAAAATTTGGTGAATGTATGGACTGAAGACCAGGTTGCGGCCTTGCAGATTTGAGCCACAGAGGCCTGGTGATGCACCGCCCAAGAAGCACTAATAACCCTTGTGGAGTGTGCCTTGATCTGAAAAGGAGGAATTTTCTATTTCAAACCGTAAGCTTGAATAATCATTTGTCAAATCCATTTAGAAATGGTAGATTTTGACGCTGCCTGTCCTCTATTGGGACCTTCTGGCACCACGAACAAAACATCCGTTTTGCGAATTTGAGCAGTTGCTTTCAGATATGCCTTGACTGCTCTTACTACATCCAAAGAATGTAGTGACCTTTATTCCTTGGAACAGGGATCTGAAAAAAGGAAGGCAGAACAATATCTTGGTTTAGATGAAAACCTGAAACCACTTTCAGTAGGAAGCTAGGATGAGGGTGCAATCAATGGTGTCCCTAGAGGGGGCAGAGGGGGCCCTGACCCCCCCAACATTATGCTGTGCCCCACCATGTGCCCCCCCCCCCCCAATAATTTTTATTTTTTTTTTTAACAAAAAATCAATGTCTAAGAGGGAGAGAGTCCCCAGTCAGCTCCTGTGGGTGATTCCTCCCCCCTCCCTAAGCTCACTGACACTGCATAATGCGAGCGCTCACACAACCATGGCCGCCCGATCTGCTCCTTCCCCTGCATCCTCATTGGCAGGGAGAAGAGCGAGTTGCAGGAGAGACTCCACCAGTACTCTCAGTTACTGAAAAAACAGACTGATTTCTCAGACCAGCACTTTCAATAGCAAGGGCAGGACAGCAAGAGGAGGCTGGGGAACCCCACAGTGGCAGAACACCAGGGCCCGGTGGCAAGACAACCTTTGCAACCCTGATAGTTCTCCCACTGCTTTGGATCCTTATATTTTCTTGGTATGCTGGTGACATATATCTCTTGTTTTCTGCCACCCTGGGGGGCCCCAATACAGTAGGAAGGGAACTCACTGCAGAACATGTGAAAGGGCCATTGTGGGGTCGTAGTAAAGGGCCCCAGGAGATTATATATATATATATATATATATATATATATATATTTGCATTTTATAGTTGCCCCCCTACTTTCCTACTTTTGTCCCTGTCCCCCCTTGTGCCCCCCCTAAATATGAAAGCTGGAGACGCCACTGGGCGCAGTACCACTCTATCCTTGTGTATGATTAAATAAGGCTCTTTACAGGAAAGAGCTGCTAGTTCTGATACTCTTCTAGCAGAAGAAATGGCTACCAGAAAAATTAACTTTGACGTATTGGTTCAAAAGGCTGTTTCTGTAAAACTGACAGAACCAAATTCAAGTCCCAGGGGTTTAGGGGCACCTTAACCAGAGGATTAAGACGCGTCACCCCCTGCATAAAGTTTCTGACCAAAGAATGTGAAGCAAGTAGCCATTGAAATAATACTGATAAGGCCGAGACCTGGTCCTTGATGGTACTCAAGGCCAGCTTAATCTCTAATCTCTAAAATAATTTGTAGAAAGTCAAGAATTCTACCTATTACATACTGTATTTATTGGCGTATAACACTCACTTTTTCACCATGAAAATCGGGTGCAAATAGCGCGTGCGTGTTATACGCCAATACTTCAATTTTAGCTGCCTCGGAGGGGACAGGGAGGAGAGCGGGACGAGCGCCATCAGATTACATACAGTGAGAATCTCCTGTTTACTTGGCGGTCTCTGTAATAGGAAGTCCCGTCTCCTGGGCCGCCATTGGACCGCTGTTCTGTCTATCGTAGGAGATTTTCACTGTATATAATCTGTCGGCGCTCATCCCGCCCCCCTCCCTGTCTCCTCTGGGCTGCAGATGGGCATCGATCAGGCTGCACTGATTGCAATGGTGAGGCTGCTGCATTCATGGCAATGGTGAAGCTGCATTGATGTGGACTGATGAGGCTGCATTAATGGCACTTGTGAGGCTGCAGATGGGCACTGACCCTTATTTTGCTTCAAAGTTCCTTATTTAAAATTTAAGTTTTTTTTTCCTGTAACTTCCCTCTTAAAATGAATGTGCGTGTTATATGCCTGTGCGTGTTCTACGCCGATAAATACGGTATTTTCTGGGATGCCAACCCCTGGATTCACACCAGGATACATAAGCTTTCCAGACTCTATGATAAATCACTCTAGAAGCTGGCTTCCTTGCATTGATCAAGGTAGATATTACAGGACCTGAAAGCCCACGACTCTTCAGAACGTGGGTTTGAATAGCCAAACCGTCAAATTTAGCGTTTGTAAGGGATGGAACACTGGACCTTGAGATAACAGGTCTGGACGTGACGGTAGGGTCCACGGGGAACCTACTGTTATCCTTACTATTTCTGCATACCAAGCCCTCCTGGGCCAAGCTGGGGCCACCAGAATACTGACTTCTTTTCCTGCCTGATCCTGCGAAGGAGTCGTGGCAGTAGTAGAATAGGAGGGAATGCATAAATCAGTGAGAACCGATGCCACGGAATCACCAACGCATCTGTCCCGCATGCAAGAGGATCCTTTGTCCTTGCCACAAACTTGTCGATCTTTTTGTTGAATCTAGATGCAAAGAGATCTACATCTGGAACCCCCATCTTCGGCATATGGCCCAAAAGACGTCGGGGTGATGAGACCATTCCCCTTGGAATAACCGCCGGCGACTCAAATAGTCCGCCTGCCAGTTCTCTATCCCTGGAATGAAAATTGCCGATATGCATGGCACATGCTTTTCTGCCCAGACTAAAATCTGGTTCACTTCTCTCTGAGCTGCTCGACTCCTGGTGCCTCCTTGATGATTGATATAAGCCACTCTTGTGGCATTGTCGGACTGGATCCTGACCGGGCAGACCTGTACCTGAGAGTCCAGGCCTTTAGGGCTAGATATGCCCAGATGCACAGATCTCCAGAATGTTGATGGGTAAGGTCCTCTCAGTTTTGGATCATTCCCCTTGGACCGCAGACTGTTCCAGAACTGCTCCCCAACCCGAAAGACTGGCATCCGTTGTTACCACTGTCCAGGTAACCAGTAGAAAGGATTTCCCTTTCTGTAGGCTTTCGGGTATTAACCACCAACTGAGGCTCTGACGTACTGCACGAGACAGATGCATCGGAAAATCTAATGCCTGAACCTTCTTGTTCCAGGCTGACAGGATACTGTGTTGCAGTAGTCTTGAATGAAACTGAGCATAGGGAACTGCTTTAAATGAAGCTACCATCTTTCCCAGCAGCCTCATACAAAGGCGGACAGAAGGACCCTTTTTGGTCCTGACTACCAGAATCAGCTCTCTTAAGGCAGTGATCTTTACCTGAGGTAAAAATACCTTCTCTTGGCTTGTATCTATGACCAGGCCCAAATACTCCAGTCTTCTTGCTGGTTTTAAGACAGACTTTTCTAGGTTGAGAATCCAACCTAGGTGTTCCAGGTAGTTGACTGTGGTCGTCAAGTTTCCGCTCAAACAGGCTACCGACCGGTCTATCAAGAGCAGGTCGTCTAGGTATGCTATGACAGTTATACCTTGAGCCCTTAATCTGGCCAGAGGAGGAGCCAAGATCTTTGTAAACACTCGAGGTGCAGTGGCTAGCCCAAAAGGCAGAGTCACAAACTGAAAATGGCGCCCTTCTATTTCGAAGCGCAAGTATTTTTGATGAGCAGGAAAAGTGGGTACATGCAGATACGCATCTCTGATGTCTATTGATGCCAGAAATTCTCCTCCCTGTAGGATGGAGACTACTGACCGAATTGATTCCATGCGAAAGGATCAAATCCTTAGGAATCGATTCAGATCCTTTAGATCCAGAATGAGTCTGACATCTCCATTTGGTTTTTGTACCATAAAAAGGTTGGAATAAAATCCCAATCCTTGATCTTTCGTGGGAACCAATATTGATGACTTTTTGCGACAATAGTCGCTCTAACGCTAGAAGGAGCGACTGCTTGTTCTCTGGATCTCTGGGGACACTTGATCTGAGGAAATGAGGAGAGGGGAATTCTTGGAACTCCAGTTTGTAACCTAGAGTTACCGTGGAGATTACCCATCTGTCCTGGAAATCCTCCTGCCAGAGCTTTGAGAATCGTAGCAGTCTTTCCCCAGTCCTACTTCATAAAGAGGCTTTAGCGTTTTGTCTAGTAGGCTTCTTCCCCAGGACTTCTTTTGTTCCTGGGGTCGACTCTGAAATTTATTTCTAGACCCTGTCGGAGGAGGCTGTCGCGACTGCCTGGAGGCTGATGCTCCTGGCACTGGGGAAAGAGCCGTTTGAAAGAGGGACGCTTACTCCTTTTCTTAACAGGTAAGAGTGCTTTTCCCACTAGAGATCTTTTGGATATAATTGTCCAAATCCTCTCCAAACAGCCTTGCACCACGAAATGGAAATCCAGCCAGAAGTTTCTTACATGGTGCTTCGGCTGACCAATTTTTCAACCAGAAGATTCTACGCATATGCACCAACCCATCTGAGCATTGCCTACAGGACAAGCCAGACTTTTATTTACGGAGGAAATGGCGGCATCAACGGCCGGTATCCCCCACATCTTTATAAACTTTTCTTCCATAGGATAAAGTGTTGAAAACTTTTTAGGCGGGAAAAAAACGTTTATCTGGGTGATCCTAGCAAATTATGAACAGGAAAAGCATGTGTTGTTTGAGGAGGCTTCAGTGACCCCAAAGAAGATTAGGGTTCTTTAACTGACTCAGATATGGGTAATTGATATGTGGAGCGGACCAATTCAGCAAGGATCTGTACTAAGACCTTCTCATCCATAGAGGCTGAAGAGGACCCTTCTCCGCTTGATTCCTCAGAGGAGGAATCATCAGTCCCATCCCGATCCTCTGAAAGGGATTCTTCTCCTTTTTCCCCAGAGTCCCTTTGCCTGAGGGTCCTGAATAACAGAGGAAGACCTAGCGCATTTTCTTCCACTGAGTGAAGATGCGATTGAGGCCATTAATCTTTCCTCTAGTCCATTAATGGTTGAGGAAAAAACCTCCTGCGTAATATATACAGGGGCTGAAGTGCCAGAAGCATATGCAGCCCCTGGCCAGCCATCCCAGGTCCTTCAGGGGGGGAAGGTGCTGCAGAAGGGGGGTCCTCAGAGCCTGAGGGAGATCCCCTAGAGCTTCTGGTTTTTGGGGTATTTGTACCTCTTCTACCCATAGTGCAAATCAAACAAGGTGGAGGTATCACAAAAATGAAACACTGACTGCTGAGCGATGTAGTCCAGCAAATGCCACTGCTACCAATGCCCAGTCAAGTGTTTCTAAGTAAATGCTGCCTAGGAGAATGCCTGTGTCCCTCCTTACATGCGACCGTCAGCTATGTGTGCACCTGAAAAGTGTGCTTCTTATAGCCTGTGCAGCCGGCGATGTGGGCTTCTAAGCATGCCGAACGTCATGCTGACGCTCCGCCCCCCCCTCCTCTGACCACCCCCCTTCGTTTTTTCAAAAAAGTGCGCTTTTCCGCGCGAGACGACCCTCCGGGACAAGCGGGGAAGGGGAGGCTGGGGTGGAGGAGGAAGGAGAGAGGCCGGCAGATGATGGGGTCTTCCACATGGCAATGGCGGCGGTGATAGTGCGGTATACTACCGCCTCACAGACCACTGCGGCCCCCCTAATCTTGGGGGGAATATCCCTGCAAGAAGAGCCCCCCATCCCATCCTACCTGGAGCTCGGCTGGAGGAGCTGTGCAGCGTGAACACTGAGACAGACAATCAAGCATGTGAAGGTATGTGCTCTTGGCAGCCCCCGGTGGCGACAATAGGCATAGCATACATTTACTAGAATTAAAAAATTCTGTGGACTCTCCCTTACCTTATCCAGCTGCAGGGTTCTGTTATACATACCCAATCTTCACCTCTCACGGTGGGCTCTGTTTGGAAAACCTTCAGAGACTGGGGCCCCCTATGGATAGGGGGATCTGCAGTTCTGGGCCTGTCAAGCACCCGGCCAAGAATAAGGCTTGAAAAACCAAATTCTGAAATGCGGGGTCAAGCTCTCTAAAAAGAGAAGCGCTACAGGTAAAACCTTGTTTCTTCGGACACGAGGCCCGGGTACCATCCAATTCGGCCTAGAAAGGACACTTTGAAATGGATCCGGTTCGCCTGGCTTGCCCCAGTATAGGATATAGGATATTCCCTTTGGAGCTCAGCCCAGGACATCTTTACACGTTCAACACCTAAGACACTGGCGAAAAAACTGAGGTATCCCTGTAAGGGGAGGGATTATATAGGGGGCTGAACTTCCTGTTTAGGGTGTGCCAGTGTCCAATCACCTAATGATACCCTATATAACCCATCAGTAATTACTGAGGCTCTGTGTCCCGTGATGTACGAGAAAGAAAGCTCTATTTTTGTCTCATCAGACCACATGACCTTCTCCCATTCCTCTCTGGAAATCCAGATGGTCATTGGCAAACTTCAGACGAGCCTGGACATGTGCTGGCTTGAGCAGGGGGACCTTGTGTGTGCTGCAGGATTTTAATCCATGACGGCATAGTGTGTTGCTAATGGTTTTCTTGGAGACTGTGGTCCCAGCTCTCTTCAGGTCATTAACCAGGTCCTGCCGTGTAATTCTGGGCTGATCCCTCACCTTCCTCATGATCATTTATGCCCCACGAGGTGAGATCTTGCATGGAGCCCCAGACCGAGGGAGATGGACCGGCATCTTGAACTTCTTCCATTTTCTAATAATTGCACCAACAGTTGCCTTCTCACCAAGCTGCTTGCCTATTGTCCTGTAGCCCATCTTGTGCAGGTCTACAATTTTATCCCTGATGTCCTTACACAGCTCTCTGGTCTTGGCCATTGTGGAGAGGTTGGAGTCTGTTTGAGTGTGTGGACAGGTGTCTTTTTTACAGGTAGTGAGTGGAGAACAGGAGGGCTTCTTAAAGAAAAAATAACAGGTCTGTGAGAGCCGGAATTCTTACTGGTTGGTAGGTGACCAAATCGTAGGTGATCATGCAATAAAATGCAAATACATTTTTGTTTAGATTCTGTCTCTCACAGTTGAAGAGTACTGTGGTAGTGTGGTACCCTGCCAGTATATGCGTTCAGGATTCTCAACCAGGCAGGTTGAGGGGCTCCAGGGTATTTGCTTGTTTGAGAGGAAACTGGCTTTTCAGCTTCCTCATTATTTAGTAAAGTCCACTTTGGGAACTGGAGCCCGGGGATTTCTTAGAGATCCGGGTGGGATGAAATCCCCAGTCCTGGGTCCGGGATTTTTGACTCACTGGCACACTGATTGTTCAGGCGTGTGTGGGCCTGATAGTAGAGTCAGGACCATGGTTCTGGGCTCCACCCTCCTGAGGAGTCCAGGCTTGCAAGGAAGAACCCAGAGAGTGCAGGTGTGCACTGAAGTATTCAGAGAGTGCAGGCTGCAAGGTAAAAGCCAGAGACCTGAGTCAGGAGAGCTCCATGTGGGAGCCTGAGCAGTGGTGCGTCTGCTGCTAAAGAGAGCCAGGTAGCTCGGTATTTTTATTTGCAATGCTGCATGTGTAAGCCAGGAGGCTAAATATTCTTTTATTTAAAGCTAATGGTGAAAACCCCTGCGAGGGAAACTACTTTTGTTTTCATTTCTGGAACTTTGTTTTTCTTTAATAAAAGTGGGCCAAAAAGCCCTGAAAAGGAATTATCTGTGTGGACTGTTCTCGCTAGCGGGTGCTACACTTGAGCTAAACAACCCCCAAACCTCACAAGTGGTGTTCAAATGCGGGCAGAACTGGAGATCCCTGAAAAAAAGTGAGTTCATCTGTTTTATATGAACTGTGTTTGTGTGCATGAGACAGCACAATCTGTGTGTGCAGGTGAGGGAAGCTTGCGTGAAGAAAGAAGCAACGTGCTTTAAAGTGACAGTGCCCCATTTTGTTGCTGGACTGCGCAAAAGTGTTGTGGAATGACTGTGCAGATGAAGCAAGGGTTTGAGCCTGCCGGTGAGTATTGCAGACTGTTTTTTGCTTCACCAACTCCAGTTAAAGGGAAAGTGCATGTTGTTGTCCCTGACAACTCTGGTGCAAGCAGGCCAGCTATCAATGTGCAGAGGCCTAAGTTTGAAAGAGGATGCAATTGGGGAAGCCCTGTTAAGGCTCTGAAGCAAGAGCGCTGTTTGCGGTGCAGAGAGTGGGGTCACGTTGTCTCCAAGTGCCCATTGTCTTAGTCTCCAATACAAGGTGACATGGCCAGACAAAGGTCTGCAACAATGTTTGGGAAGCCTGATTTGAATGCCAGGAGTGACCAACAGGCTGACCGTAAGTTTGAGAGGTATGTGGTTGTCCATAGCAACGGCGGTGATGTAATGTCTGCAGCCCACGTGAGAAACGTATTGCAGACAGAGGATCAAGGCAAGTTGAAAGCAACAATGCTACAAGGAGCGCAAAGTCGCTGTGTTTGGGAGAGTCAGCAAAGTACAGCTGGAAGAGCGCCATCTCTCTTAGCAACCAGAGATCGGGTGTTAACCGGAAGGAGGAGCTACATCGGAGATGTGGAGCAGCGACCCACTAAAGATTTGTGTAGAAATGTACCATGCCTGGAATGTGGTCAACTGGGGCATGGAATCTTTTCTTGTCCCAGGTTGTGAAACATGGCTGGTGATAGTGCTACTGGGCAAAAGTCTTTTTCTGCAAGCCCAGGTTCCTGTTTAAAAATGTTTGCAGTCACCCCTGGCAACAGTGAGGAAGTACCTGTTGTGCCTGCAGGGGGTGCTACGGAGTCAGAAATGGCTGCTGCAATTTCATCCCATGGCCACCAGGGAGAGTTGGCCAGTGAAAGTGCAACAAAGGATAGACCACGTATTCAAGTGAACACGGCAACTCCTGTTACATTGATGGTTAAGACTGGTGCTGGTAAATTAGGGATGAGCTTCGAGTTCGAGTCGAACTCATGTTCTACTCGAACATTGGCTGTTCGCAAGTTCGCCGAACAGCGAACAATTTGGGGTGTTCGCGGCAAATTCGAATGCCGCGGAACACCCTTTAAAAGTCTATGGGAGAAATCAAAAGTGCTAATTTTAAAGGCTTATATGCAAGTTATTGTCATAAAAAGTGTTTGGGGACCTGGGTCCTGCTCCAGGGGACATGGATCAATGCAAAAAAAAGTTTTAAAAACGGACGTTTTTTCAGGAGCAGTGATTTTATTAATGCTTAAAGTCAAACAATAAAAGTGTAATATCCCTTTAAATTTCGTACCTGGGGGGTGTCTATAGTATGCCTGTAAAGGGGCGCATGTTTCCCGTGTTTAGAACAGTCTGACAGCAAAATGACATTTTGAAGGAAAAAACTCATTTAAAACTACCCGCGGCTATTGCATTGCCGACAATACACATAGAAGTTCATTGATAAAAACGGCATGGGAATTCCCCACAGGGGAACCCCGAACCAAAAAAAAAAAAAAAAATGATGTGGGGGTCCCCCTAAATTCCATACAAGGCCCTTCAGGTCTGGTATGGATATTAAGGGGAACCCCAGCCAAAATTTTAAAAAAAAATTGACGTGGGGTTCCCCCTAAATTCCATACCAGACCCTTATCCGAGCACGCAACCTGGCAGGCCGCAGGAAAAGAGGGGGGGACGAGAGTGCGCCCCCCCCCCCTCCTGAACCGTACCAGGCCACATGCCCTCAACATTGGGAGGGTGCTTTGGGGTAGCCCCCCAAAACACCTTGTCCCCATGTTGATGAGGACAAGGGCCTCATCCTCACAACCGTGGTTGTGGGGGTCTGCGGGCGGGGGGCTTATCGGAATCTGGAAGCCCCCTTTAACAAGGGGACCCCCAGATCCCGCCCCCCCCCCTGTGTGAAATGGTAAGGGGGTACTTACCCCTACCATTTCACTAAAAAACTGTCAAAAATGTTAAAAATGACAAGAGACAGTTTTTGACAATTCCTTTATTTAAATTCTTCTTCTTTCTTCTTTCTTCTTTCTTCTTTCTTCTTTCTTCTTTCTTCTTTCTTCTTTCTTCTTTCTTCTTTCTTCTTTCTTCTTTCTTCTTTCTTCTTTCTTCTTTCTTCTTTCTTCTTTCTTCTTTCTTCTTTCTTCTTCTTCCTCCGGCGTTCTCGTCCAGCATCTTCTCCGCGGCGTCTTCTATCTTCTTCTCCTCGGGCCGCTCCGCACCCATGGCATGAGGGGGGAGGCTCCCGCTCTTCTCTTCATCTTCTTCTCTTCTTCATCTTCTTCTTCATCTTCTTCTTCCTTCTTCTCTTCTTCATGTCTTCTCCGGGCCGCTCCGCAGCCATGCTGTGGCATGGAGGGAGGCTCCCGCTGTGTGACGGCGTCTCTTCGTCTGACGGTTCTTAAATAACGGGGGGCGGGGCCACCCGGTGACCCCGCCCCCCTCTGACGCACGGTGACATGACGGGACTTCCCTGTGGCATTCCCCGTGACGTCACAGGGAAGTCCCGTCAAGTCCCCGCCCCCCGTTATTTAAGAACCGTCAGACGAAGAGACGCCGTCACACAGCGGGAGCCTCCCTCCATGCCACAGCATGGCTGCGGAGCGGCCCGGAGAAGACATGAAGAAGAGAAGAAGGAAGAAGAAGATGAAGAAGAAGAAGATGAAGAGAAGAGCGGGAGCCTCCCCTCATGCCATGGGTGCGGAGCGGCCCGAGGAGAAGAAGATAGAAGACGCCGCGGAGAAGATGCTGGACGAGAACGCCGGAGGAAGAACCAGAAGAGCCAGAAGAAGAAGAAGATGAAGGAAGAAAGAAGAAGCATTTAAATAAAGGAATTGTCAAAAACTGTCTCTTGTCATTTTTAACATTTTTGACAGTTTTTTAGTGAAATGGTAGGGGTAAGTACCCCCTTACCATTTCACACAGGGGGGGGGGCGGGATCTGGGGGTCCCCTTGTTAAAGGGGGCTTCCAGATTCCGATAAGCCCCCCGCCCGCAGACCCCCACAACCACCGGCCACGGTTGTGAGGATGAGGCCCTTGTCCTCATCAACATGGGGACAAGGTGTTTTGAGGGGCTACCCCAAAACACCCTCCCAATGTTGAGGGCATGTGGCCTGGTACGGTTCAGGAGGGGGGGGGCGCACTCTCGTCCCCCCCTCTTTTCCTGCGGCCTGCCAGGTTGCGTGCTCGGATAAGGGTCTGGTATGGATTTTTAGGGGGACCCCACGCCTTTTTTTTTTTTTTTTTTTTTTTTGGCGCGGGGTTCCCCTTAAAATCCATACCAGACCTGAAGGGCCTTGTATGGAATTTAGGGGGACTCCCACATTTTTTTTTTTTTTTAATTTTGGTTCGGGGTTGCCCTGTGGGGAATTCCCATGCCGTTTTTATCAATGAACTTCTATGTGTATTGTCGGCAATGCAATAGCCGCGGGTAGTTTTTAAATGTGTTTTTTCCTTCAAAATGTCATTTTGCTGTCAGACTGTTCTAAACACGGGAAACATGCGCCCCTTTACAGGCATACTATAGACACCCCCCAGGTATGAAATTTAAAGGGATATTACACTTTTATTGTTTGACTTTAAGCATTATTAAAATCACTGCTCCTGAAAAAACGGCCGTTTTTAAAACTTTTTTTTGCATTGATTCATGTCTCCTGGGGCAGGACCCAGGTCCCCAAACACTTTTATTGACAATAACTTGCATATTAGCCTTTAAAATTAGCACTTTTGATTATTCATGTTCATGTCCCATAGACTTTAACGGTGTTCGCGTGTTCGAACGAATTTTTTTCCTGTTCGCATGTTCTGGTGCGAACCGAACAGGGGGGTGTTCGGCTCATCCCTATGGTAAATGCATAGAAGGGACTGAGTATGTGACTGTGCACACTGGAGTGGAGGTGACCCCAAATGGGAGATCCACTGTCTGTGTGGAAAAGGACTTGCCTTGCTGCAGTGCCTTGTCCAGTGGGGAGGCAAGTGGTAAACTTGAATGTGACAATGTGATGTGTAAAACTGCTAATATTGTGTTGGCTAAAGTTGATGGTCAAGTTGCTAATGGGCTAGTGCAGCTCACTAGAGGTAAAAACATTGCTATGAATGCGGTTAAAGATGTGCTATCTCCCCTAGCAATGGTGACGAATGCCACAGAGGTGTCCCTAGAAACCCCGCAGGGAGCTCTGCATTTTGGATCCTGAGGTTGCCTGGGACAACTATGGTGCTGCTCTGAGAGATAGGAGGGTACCTGAACATGGTGATGACAGGATATTAAATGTTAAAACTGAAATGTTTGAAAACACTCATGGTGGAAATGGGTTAATGCAGTCTGGCAATGACAGATATGAAAGCGTTCATGCGTTTAATGAAGCGCCACCAGAGCAAGGTGGTGAAGGTGTGGTATTGCAGTCTGCTATGGTTAAAAATATAGTGCCACAATCTTATTTGAACCAAAGTGATATGTGCAATGTGTCTGTTGCTGAACCACTCCTGTCCCTCTGGGTCTCCTTGTGCAGTAGGAGCGGTACTGCGTGGTACCTCTGGGAACGCAGAGATAACAGACTGGGACAGGTGGACGAAAAGCCTGTTGGCTTTGTTGGAAAAGGCCTCTGTTGGTAAAAGTGGAGCAGACATGAATTCTGTGGTGCCAGATGAAGGACCTGCAGAGCCACTTATATGCAAGGGTGCACTTGCTACTGCAGACGATGTTGCTCATGAGATTGAAACGCCAAGTAAGGGCGAATGCACAGAAGAGTTCATGTCTGTGATCCACAAAGGGCCTAATGATGTGGTAATGGATAATGCCGTGCCAAATGAGCTGGTGTTGGTGGACGTGCCAAATGGCACAGCAATACATGAAGTGATTGTAGTCACAGGTCCAAATGTTAGTTTATGCGATGATGGTCAGGAGTCAGGACAGTTGTTGGCAGAGGATCTCATGCCAGTGGAGTTGGTGTATAGTGAAGCTGCCGTAGACAACCCCTCTGCTGGGTGCAGTTCCTCTTCAGACACTGCTCTGCCGAACATGAGTGAAATGAAATATGACAAATGCATTGATATTTCTGACCGTGATGAAAAGTGCAGCGCATTGTCAATTTTTGATGGTTTGGTTACCATGGGTGACAACAAAAATAATGGAAGACCTGATGGTCTTGGTCAAGTCGATCTGGTTGTAGCAAACCCTGAAAAATGTAATGAGATAGGGAATGGTATTATTGACACAGAAGAGGTAAAAGATACAGCAGAATTGGGCCCCCTACAGGTTCAGGAGGGTTGTTCTGGGGATGATTTCCTGAGATTTGAGAAAGGATCGTGATAAACAATGGTCGCAGGAAAATGGCCTAAAGTTCAGCAAGGTGTCACCTGACTTTAAACAAGACAGTCAGGATGTCCTTCAGAGGGAGACTAGAATGAGGCTGCAGTCATCTGAGGATGTTAGTGATGAAACTGACACAAAAGGAAGCATGCAGTGTACAGGAAACAAGTGACGTCAAGTTTTGACAGTAAGAAGGTGCCCGTACATAGAGTGCAGAGAGGGACCAATGTCACCCCAATAACAGAGTCCCCACTTATCACTAAACCAGTGTTTGAAAATGTGGTTCCTTCTAAATTAAGTAAAGAGAAAAGGGGTGGTCTAGTGGAAGTTGAGGGAGCACATTGTAACCGTAATGGTGTTGGACCCTTAACCACTTGCCGACCGCCGCACACAGATGTACGTCGACAAAGCGGCACGGGCAGGCAAAAGGGCTTACCTGTACGTCCCTGCCTGCCCGCGGGTGGGGGGTCCGATCGGACCCCCCCCCGGTGCCTGCGACGGTCGGCAAATGTCCCCCGGCGATCGGTGGTGAGGGGGAGGCCATCCATTCGTGGCCCCCCCCTCGCGATCGCTCCCAGCCAATGGGATCATTTCCCTGCCTCTGTATTGTACACAGAGGCAGAGGAAATGATGTCATCTCTCCTCGGCTCGGTATTTTCCGTTCCGGGCCGAGGAGAGAAGACTGGAATGTGAGTGCACAACACACACACACACACAGTAGAACATGCCAGGCACACATTACACCCCGATCCCCCCCCCCGATCGCCCCCCGATCCCCCCCCAATCACCCCCCCCCCCTGTCACAAACTGACACAAAGCAGGTTTTTTTTTTTTTTTTTTTTTTTTTCTGATTACTGTATTGGTGTCAGTTTGTGACAGTTAGTGTGTTAGGGCAGTGAATGTTAGGCCCCCTTTAGGTCTAGGGTACCCTCCTAACCCCCCCTAATAAAGTTTTAACCCCTTGATCACCCTCCGTCACCAGTGTCACTAAGCGATCATTTTTCTGATCGCTGTATTAGTGTCGCTGGTGACGCTAGTTAGGGACATAAATATTTAGGTTCGCCGTCAGCGTTTTATAGCGACAGGGACCCCCATATACTACCTAATAAATGTTTTAACCCCTTGATTGCCCCCTAGTTAACCCTTTCACCACTGATCACCGTATAACTGTTACGGGTGACGCTGGTTAGTTCGTTTATTTTTTATAGTGTCAGGGCACCCGCCGTTTATTACCGAATAAAGGTTTAGCCCCCTGATCGCCCGGCGGTGATATGCGTCGCCCCAGGCAGCGTCAGATTAGCGCCAGTACCGCTAACACCCACGCACGCAGCATACACCTCCCTTAGTGGTATAGTATCTGAACGCATCAATATCTGATCCAATCAGATCTATACTAGCGTCCCCAGCAGTTTAGGGTTCCCGAAAACGCAGTGTTAGCGGGATCAGCCCAGATACCTGCTAGCACCTGCGTTTTGCCCCTCCGCCCGGCCCAGCCCAGCCCAGCCCACCCAAGTGCAGTATCGATCGATCACTGTCACTTACAAAACACTAAACGCATAACTGCAGCGTACGCAGAGTCAGGCCTGATCCCTGCGATCGCTAACAGTTTTTTTGGTAGCGTTTTGGTGAACTGGCAAGCACCAGCCCCAGGCAGCGTCAGGTTAGCGCCAGTAGCGCTAACACCTACGCACGCACCGTACACCTCCCTTAGTGGTATAGTATCTGAACGGATCAATATCTGATCCGATCAGATCTATACTAGTGTCCCCAGCAGTTTAGGGTTCCCAAACACGCAGTGTTAGCGGGATCAGCCCAGATACCTGCTAGCACCTGCGTTTTTCCCGTCCGCCCGGCCCAGCCCACCCAAGTGCAGTATCAATCGATCACTGTCACTTACAAAACACTAAACGCATAACTGCAGCGTTCGCAGAGTCAGGCCTGATCCCTGCGATCGCTAACAGTTTTTTTGGTAGCGTTTTGGTGAACTGGCAAGCACCAGCCCCAGGCAGCGTCAGATTAGCGCCAGTACCGCTAACACCCACGCACGCAGCATACGCCTCCCTTAGTGGTATAGTATCTGAACGGATCAATATCTGATCCGATCAGATCTATACTAGCGTCCCCAGCAGTTTAGGGTTCCCACAAACGCAGTGTTAGCGGGATCAGCCCAGATACCTGCTAGCACCTGCGTTTTGCCCCTCCGCCCGGCCCAGCCCAGCCCACCCAAGTGCAGTATCGATCGATCACTGTCACTTACAGAACACTAAACGCATAACTGCAGCGTTCGCAGAGTCAGGCCTGATCCCTGCGATCGCTAACAGATTTTTTGGTAGCGTTTTGGTGAACTGGCAAGCGCCAGCGGCCTAGTACACCCCGGTCGTGGTCAAACCAGCACTGCAGTAACACTTGGTGACGTGGCGAGTCCCATAAGTGCAGTTCAAGCTGGTGAGGTGGCAAGCACAAGTAGTGTCCCGCTGCCACCAAAAAGACAAACACAGGCCCGTCGTGCCCATAGTGCCCTTCCTGCTGCATTCGCCAATCCTAATTGGGAACCCACCGCTTCTGCAGCGCCCGTACTTCCCCCATTCACATCCCCAACCAAATGCAGTCGGCTGCATGAGAGGCATTTTCTTTATGTCCTCCCGAGTACCCCTACCCAACGAACCCCCCCAATAAAGATGTCGTGTCTGCAGCAAGCGCGGATATAGGCGTGACACCCGCTATTATTGTTCCTCCTGTCCTGACAATCCTGGTCTTTGCATTGGTGAATGTTTTGAACGCTACCATTCACTAGTTGACTATTAGCGTAGGGTACAGCATTCCACAGACTAGGCACACTTTCACAGGGTCTCCCAAGATGCCATCGCATTTTGAGAGACCCGAACCTGGAACCGGGTACAGTTATAAAAGTTAGTTACAAAAAAAAAAAAAAAAAAAAACACATACAAAAATATAAAATAAAAAAAAAATAGTTGTCGTTTTATTGTTCTTTCTCTCTCTATTCTCTCTCTCTATTGTTCTGCTCTTTTTTACTGTATTCTATTCTGCAATGTTTTATTGTTATTATGTTTTATCATGTTTGTTTTTCAGGTATGCAATTTTTTATACTTTACCGTTTACTGTGTTTTATTGTTAACCATTTTTTTGTCTTCAGGTACGCCATTCACGACTTTGAATGGTTATACCAGAATGATACCTGCAGGTTTAGGTATCATCTTGGTATCATTCTTTTCAGCCAGCGGTCGGCTTTCATGTAAAAGCAATCCTAGCGGCTAATTAGCCTCTAGACTGCTTTTACAAGCAGTGGGAGGGAATGCCCCCCCCCCCCACCGTCTTCCGTGTTTTTCTCTGGCTCTCCTGTCTCAACAGGGAACCTGAAAATGCAGCCGGTGATTCAGCCAGCTGACCATAGAGCTGATCAGAGACCAGAGTGGCTCCAAACATCTCTATGGCCTAAGAAACCGGAAGCTACGAGCATTTTATGACTTAGATTTCGCCGGATGTAAATAGCGCCATTGGGAAATTGGGAAAGCATTTTATCACACCGATCTTGGTGTGGTCAGATGCTTTGAGGGCAGAGGAGAAATCTAGGGTCTAATAGACCCCAATTTTTGCAAAAAAGAGTACCTGTCACTACCTATTGCTATGATAGGGGATATTTACATTCCCTGAGATAACAATAAAAATGATTTAAAAAAAAAATGAAAGGAACAGTTTAAAAATAAGATAAAAAAATAATAATAATAAAGAAAAAAAAAAAAAAAAAAAAAAAAAAAGCACCCCTGTCCCCCCTGCTCTCGCGCTAAGGCGAACGCAAGCGTCGGTCTGGCGTCAAATGTAAACAGCAATTGCACCATGCATGTGAGGTATCGCCGCGAAGGTCAGATCGAGGGCAGTAAGTTTAGCAGTAGACCTCCTCTGTAAATCTAAAGTGGTAACCTGTAAAGGCTTTTAAAGGCTTTTAAAAATGTATTTAGTTTGTCGCCACTGCACGTTTGTGCGCAATTTTAAAGCATGTCATGTTTGGTATCCATGTACTCGGCCTAAGATCATCTTTTTTATTTCATCAAACATTTGGGCAATATAGTGTGTTTTAGTGCATTAAAATGTAAAAAAGTGTGTTTTTTCCCCAAAAAATGCGTTTGAAAAATTGCGGCGCAAATACTGTGTGAAAAAAAAAAATGAAACACCCACCATTTTAATCTGTAGGGCATTTGCTTTAAAAAAAATATATAATGTTTGGGGGTTCAAAGTAATTTTCTTGCAAAAAAAAATTATTTTTTTATGTAAACAATAAGTGTCAGAAAGGGCTTTGTCTTCAAGTGGTTAGAAGAGTGGGTGATGTGTGACATAAGCTTCTAGATGTTGTGCATAAAATGCCAGGACAGTTCAAAACCCCCCCCAAATGACCCCATTTTGGAAAGTAGACACCCCAAGCTATTTGCTGAGAGTCATGTTGAGTCCATGGAATAATTTATATTGTGACACAAGTTGCGGGAAAGAGACAATTTTTTATTTTTTTTATTTTTTTTTGCGCAAAGTTGTCACTAAATGATATATTGCTCAAACATGCCATGGGAATATGTGAAATTACACCCCAAAATACATTCTGTTGCTTCTCCTGAGTACGGGGATACCACATGTGTGAGACTTTTTGGGAGCCTAGCCGCGTACGGGACCCCGAAAACCAAGCACCGCCTTCAGGCTTTCTAAAGCCGTAAATTTTTGATTTCACTCTTCACTGCCTATCACAGTTTCGGAGGCCATGGAATGCCCAGGTGGCAAAAAAAACCCCCAAATGACCCCATTTTGGAAAGTAGACACCCCAAGCTATTTGATGAGAGGTATAGTGAGTATTTTGCAGACCTCACTTTTTGTCACAAAGTTTTGAAAATTGAAAAAAGAAAAAAAAAATTTTTTTTTCTCGTCTTTCTTTATTTTCAAAAACAAATGAGAGCTGCAAAATACTCACCATGCCTCTCAGCAAATAGCTTGGGGTGTCTACTTTCCAAAATGGGGTCATTTGGGGGGGGGTTTGTGCCACCTGGGCATTCCATGGCCTCCGAAACTGTGATAGGCAGTGAGGAGTAAAATCAAAAATGTACGCCCTTAGAATTCCTGAAGGCAGTGATTGGTTTTCGGGGTCCCGTACGCGGCTAGGCTCCCAAAAAGTCCCACACATGTGGTATCCCCATACTCAGGAGAAGCAGCTAAATGTATTTTGGGGTGCAATTCCACATATGCCCATGGCCTGTGTGAGCAATATATCATTTAGTGACAACTTTGTGCAAAAAAAAAAAAAAAAAAAAAAAAATTTGTCACTTTCCCGCAACTTGTGTCAAAATATAAAACATTCCATGGACTCAACATGCCTCAAAGCAAATAGCTTGGGGTGTCTACTTTCCAAAATGGGGTAATTTGGGGGGGTTTTATGTCATCTGGGCATTTTATGGCCTTCAAAACTGTGATAGGTAGTGAGGAGTAAAATCAAAAATGTATGCCCTTAGAAATCCTGAAGGCAGTGATTGGTTTTCGGGGCCCCGTACGCGGCTAGGCTCCCAAAAAGTCCCACACATGTGGTATCCCCGTACTCAGGAGAAGCAGCTAAATGTATTTTGGGGTGCAATTCCACATATGCCCATGGCCTGTGTGAGCAATATATCATTTAGTGACAACTTTTTGTAATTTTTTTTTTTTTTTTTTTTTTTTGTCATTATTCAATCACTTGGGACAAAAAAAATGAATATTCAATGGGCTCAACATGCCTCTCAGCAAATTCCTTGGGGTGTCTACTTTCCAAAATGGGGTCATTTGTGGGGGTTTTGTACTGCCCTGCCATTTTAGCACCTCAAGAAACGACATAGGCAGTCATAAATTAAAGGCTGTGTAAATTCCAGAAAATGTACCCTAGTTTGTAGACGCTATAACTTTTGCGCAAACCAATAAATATACGCTTATTGACATTTTTTTTACCAAAGACATGTGGCCGAATACATTTTGGCCTAAATGTATGACTAAAATTGAGTTTATTGGATTTTTTTTAGAACAAAAAGTAGAAAATATCATTTTTTTTCAAAATTTTCGGTCTTTTTCCGTGTATAGCGCAAAAAATAAAAACGGCAGAGGTGATCAAATACCATCAAAAGAAAGCTCTATTTGTGGGAAGAAAAGGACGCAAATTCCGTTTGGGTACACCATTGCATGACCGCGCAATTAGCAGTTAAAGCGACGCAGTGCCGAATTGTAAAAAGTGCTCTGGTCAGGAAGGGGGTAAATCCTTCCGGGGCTGAAGTGGTTAAAACTCAGAAATCACCCTCATGTGCAAGAAGGTACCAAGATTGGTAAAAGGACTAGTGTAGGCCCAAGAGAAGTGGTAAGACATCGCTTTTGGAAGCGTACGCGTAAAAAGGCATGGGAGTGTCTTTTTAGAACCCGAGTAAATCTAGCAGGGGGACATGGAGAAAGTCACCTGGCGGGACAAGATTTGGCCCATGTGGGTGGTAGCTTGCATGGTCATGCCAAAGTGAGGAGGTTGTACTGGTGTGTTCCGCCCTCTGGGTCGAAACAAAGGGGGGGATATGTGATAGTGTGGTACCCCACCCGTATATGCATTCAGGATTCTCAACCAGGCAGGTTAAGGGGCTCCAGAGTATTTGCTTGTTTGAGAGGAAACTGGCTTTTCAGTTTCCTCATTATTTAGTAAAGTCCACTTTGGGAACTGGAGCCGGGGGATTTCTTAGAGATCCGGGTGGGATGAAACCCCCAGTCCTGGGTCCGGGATTTGAGACTCACAGGCACACTGATTGTTCAGGTGTGTGTGGGCCTGATAGTAGAGTCAGGACCATGGTTCATGGGCTCCACCCTCCTAAGGAGTGCACTGAAGTAACCAGAGAGTGCAGGCTGCAAGGTAAAAGCCAGAGACCTGAGTCTGGGGTCGCTGACAGTAGTCAGGAGAGATCCATGTGGGAGCCTGAGCAGTGGTGCGTCTGCTGTTGGAGAGCCAGGTGGCTCTGTATTTTTGTTTGCAATGCTGCATGTGTAAGCCAGGAGGCTAAATATCCTTTTATTTAAAGCTGATGGTGAAAACCCCTGCGAAGGAAACTACTTTTGTTTTCATTTCTGGAACTTTGTTTTTCTTTAATAAAAGTGGGTCAAAAAGCCCTGAAAAGGAATTATCTGTGTGGACTGTTCTCGCTAGCGGGTGCTACACTTGAGCTAAACTACCCCCAAACCTCACAGTACCTATGATAAAAATTACAGACCTCTACATGCTTTGTAAGTAGGAAAACCTGCAAAATCGGCAGTGTATCAAAAACGTGTTCTCCCCACTATGTGTGTGTATATGTGAGAGAGAGAGAGAGAGAGAGAGAGAGAGAGAGAGAGATAATCTCTCAAACATTACAGTGTATAGTTTCTAATACACTTTAGGCAGTGTATATTATATATTTTATCATTCGGTGGTCTATAGTTTCTAATACACGTCAAGTGGTGTACACAGTATATAATACAGGGTGTACAGTTTCTAATAAACTTCTGGTGGTGTACACAGTATATAATAAAGTGCAGCCATTGTACAGTTTCTAATACAGTGCAGGCGGTGTACACAGTATATAATACAGTGTGTACAGGTTCTAATACACAGACATCCCAACCTGCAGAAACTCATTTCAGGGAGGTGGCGCTTCGCGCCCGCAAAAGTCTCCCCACCCCCCCATGGCAAAATATTATATTTAACATTTTTTTTCGCAGTGTTTCTGGGGAAGGGGGTGGGGGTGGGTGGTATATGGATGGTGTCAGTAGTTTTTATCATTTTTTGTTTTGTTTTTTTTTGTTTTTTTTTCCACAATGCTTTTTGGGGGGAGGGGGTTGGGGCAGTGGACAGTGCTGGTAGGGCAGTGGAGAGTGGTGTCGTCAAGTGTTGTGTTTTTTTTTTTTTTTTTTTTTTAATCTTTTTTGGGGGGCTTTGGTGAGATGTCAGGGGTCTAAACAGACCCCTGACATCTCCCCTTTGAGACAGAGAATGGGACTGAGGACACACATTCCCCAGTCCCTTTCTCGGCACTAAAGCTGAATGTACAGGAGACGGAGGCTCCTGTCCATTCATAAACTGAGCAGAGTAAACATAGTTTATTCTGCTCATTTATCACAGGAGCGATCTCGCTTGCTGTGTCCATTAACTAGTTCCACCACCCCCCCCCCGCGCGCAGCTGGCGGGAGACGAGGGGAGCCGGCTGTGGGGGAGGAGGGGGCCGGAGAAAACAAGGGGGGTGCGGAGAAGGACATAGAGGGGGCCGGAGGAGAAAGGGGGTGGAGAAGGATGTAGAGGTGGCCTGGGAGGAGCACACAGAGCAGCTGGGGATAATCGGGGCGGCTGGAGGGACAGCTGTGATCACCGATCTCACTGTATAGCTTTTTAGCTGACAGCCGTGGGAGGGAGAGAAGGAGAAGCGGCTGTCAGCTAAAAATCTATACAAAGGAGATCGGTGATCACAGCTGATCCCCCGCCACACTGATCATTCCTGGGAGATCAGGAGGCATTTGCGGGTGCCGCCGCAGAAATGCGGGAGACTTGAGATGTCTGAATACATTTCAGGTGGTGTACACAGTATATAATACAGTGCAGCCATTGTACAGTTTCTAATACAGTGCAGGCAGTGTACATAGTATCTAATACAGTGTGTCCAGTTTCTAATACACTTTAGGCGGTGTATTAAAATATGTATATGTGTGTGTGTGTGTGTATATAGATAGATAAATTATAGTCTGGTATCTATTTATTTACTCTGTATTCGGTGGTCTATAGTTTCTAATAAACTTCAAGTGGAGTACCCAGTATATAATACAGTGTAGTGCGGTGTTACAAAAAAAAAATCTTGTCCGGAAGGCCACCAAGGAGAGGCAGACGCTCACAGGCCACTAAAAGAGGGCAAGCAGCCTGTGTCTACATTCAACAGTGGTGGTTGTGGACATGGTGCATCCTCTGCAGGTGGCCGTGGGGCACGCTTGTCCCTTTTTTATTTTTTTCTGCTGCTGGCCATGTTATTGAGCCACAACATGAAGAAGAGTTGGAGTGGATACAGAGCCGTCCTCATCCTCTGTCACCCAGGCTCAGATTAGTTTGCCTTCCAACACAGCTGCCAAAGCAGCCTATTCCACCGGTTCCTTGTCCAGTCACTCCTTCCGTAGCCCCACCATCATGCATGGAGGATTCCCCAGAATTATTCGACCACAGTGTCGGTTAAATGCTGCTGGAGGATGAGCAGCGATTTGAAGGCTCCGATGTTGGTTCCCAGGTTGAGGAAGAGAGTAACATGAGCCTAGAGAGAGGGGGTGCCACAGACAAGAACCTGGCAGTCATGTTCCCCCAGCTGCAGCATACTGCCAAGTTTGCTCCAGTTACGAGGAGGGAGGGGATGATGAGGTCACGGACTGTACTTGGGTGCCTGAGAGAAGAGAGTAGGAAAGTGAGGAGGAGGAGGAGGCACAACTCCAACAAGGCAGCCACCTTTTTGCATCACACCGCGCTGCTGACTCCCTGCTGACTTTTAAAAATTTCTTGGTGTGGGCCTTTTTCGACACGTGTGCAGCAGATCGCACCCTTGCTGTTTGCAACCTATGTCTGAAGCGGATCAAGCGTGGCCAGAACAGCAGCTGCTTGGGCACCACATGCTTGACCAGACATATGACGACCTGCCATGTAGTCCATTGGCAACAGCAAAGAAAGACCCACATCATAGAAAAAGCGGACTTCTTGCTCCTCATCTGGGTTCTCCAACCCTACTATACCTCCAGTCCTCTCAAAAACCTACACTTAGAGTAATGAAGGTATAGCAATAGCAGTACACCACCAATTGATTTCAACAGGAAAATTTCCCTACCTGTCAGGAAAAGCCCTCTTGCAGTTTTCCCAGTGGATTGAGGATTAAACGAATGCCTGTGCATAGAAGCGCCATCCGGCGCTCGCGGGCGCGCAATAGCGCCAATGGCGCTAATAGCGCTAACAAACGTACGCACATGCGCAATAGTGCCAATAGGTCTAAAAGTGCTAACGAACGCCATTTGGCGCCAAAGATAGCCTATTTAAGGAAGACTGTCTCAATGCTGTCTGGTCTACAGCGTTTCCTGAGACCCCTGCTAACTTGTTACCAGTTTTCCTGTATCCAGTATTTACTTGGCTTGTTCCTGACTTACCTGCTTGCTGCCCGCCCCGATCTTGGCTTGGACTCTGACTACTCTCTTGGTTTGCCCTTCTGTACCTGATCTGCCCGCCAGTACCTTGACCCGGCTTGTCTGCACCTCCCTGCTGTCTGCAACCTGCTACGGGACTACAGTGCACCTCCCTGCTGCCTGCAACCTGCTACGGGACTACAGTGCACCTCCCTGCTGTCTGCAACCTGCTACGGGACTACAGTGCACCTCCCTGCTGTCTGCAACCTGCTACGGGACTACAGTGCACCTCCCTGCTGTCTGCAACCTGCTACGGGACTACAGTGCACCTCCCTGCTGACTACAAGATCCTGCCTTCTGCTTCAGTGTTCCTGTCAGGCACTTGTGCCCCGCTGTACTTTCGAGTCCCTGTTCACACCTTCAGGGGTTCTTAAGTCAGAGGTATATGAGAGGCCGTTCTCTGCATTCCGGGCTCTACCTACCAGGTACGTGACACTACCCCAGTTGCTGAACCGTAAAAAAAAATGGTCCCAGGCATCCACATGCTCAGCATCTAAATGCTAGCTTGGCACTGCAACTGCTGCCTTTTCAGCTGGTAGACTCTGACCCTTTTCGTGAATTTGTGGAACTGTCAGGGCTGGGCTCAGCCCTTCCTTCCCTGAGCTGGATGCTCAGTTGTCGGCTAATTGCCAGCTCCTTTCTTTCCACAGTGACTCAGATCCTGCTCATCATTCCTGGCTACTTAAAGCCTTCCAGCTCACTTCATCTCTGCCTTCGCCTTTGGTCACATCTCAGAGACTTTCTCCTGCGTTCCTGTTGAAAACTTGCTCGGCTGACGTCCCTTCTGGCTCCTAATCCTGCTTGCTGTACTACTACATTGATCTCTGCCTCTCTGACATTGACATTGGCTGACTACCCAATCTGGTTACTGAACTCTGGCTATGTATTGACTACACTTGCTCTGTTTTCCTTTTTATTACTATTATACAAGTGTGATTAACTGTACTTCTGTCTCGGTCTGATTCATGGTTTCTGACAGTAGGAGAAGGCCACAAATTCAGAAGATGCAGTCAGTCCACTTGTTGGTAATATTTTTTCCAGATTGGATGACCAGGATCACCACATGGATCAGTTTGCCTTGGCGTTACAAACGCTCCTGAGTCGCACGGCTCACCTGGAATCTTCCACTATGGCTGCTCCGGTACATCCTGTGTTGCAGGCCATCCCTGATGCTGCTCTAGTCTCTGTGCAAGCATCCGCCTTGAGTATTCCCTCTATAAAATGCATGTCTGGTTCTGCTCCGCTTCCCCAGTGATTTGGGGGCGATCCAGCTCAATGCAGAGGGTTTCTCAACCAGGTTGAGATATACTTTGAGATGCTGCCCCAGACGTTTCCCACAGACCAAAGCAAAGTAGGTTTTGTGATATCTTTGCTTTCTGAGAGAGCCTTGGCCTAGGCAAACCCTCTATGGGAGATGCAAAAACCTGTGGTCCTGAGTTACCCAGAATTTGTGGCTTCCTTCAAAAGGGTATTTGACGTTCCCGCACGCTCCGCTTCTGCTGCCAAGAGCCTCATGTCCATCGGAGTATGAGAACTGTTGCCGATTACGCCATTGAATTCTGTACTCTGGCAGCAGAAGTTGCTTGGAAAATGAGGCCCTCGTGGCTGCCTTCTCTCATGGTCTCTCGGATAACATCAAGGATGAGATAGCAGCCTGAGATATACCCACTGAGCTGGAGAGGTTGATTACATTTGCCATCCTCATTGACTCCAGACTCACAGAAAGACTCTCTTTTAAGGAGCGCTGACGCAAGCCTCCTGTACATTTGTCTCCGAGCTTTCCAGTCCCACCCTTGCCTCCCTCACCTCCCATGCCACCTGGTACCGAGTCGGTCTGTGAAGATGAACCCATGCAATTGGGCTTCACGTGTCTCTCTGCCGATGAGAGAGCCCTTAGGAGAAGGGAGAGATTGTGCCTTTATTGTGGCCAGGCTGGTCACTTTTTGAAGTCTTTTCCTACCGTCCAGGGAACGCCCGAACCTTGAGGTCCTATCACAGACAGACCATAGGTGGCGTTGTTTTGTCTCCAGTTTCCCAGAAAGATAAGCCCCTGGTTTTGGTTACCCTGTCTTGGGCTGAGTCATCTGTCGAGATACAGGCTCTAATCGACTCTGGAGCTGCAGGCCTGTTCATTGATGCTGCCTTTGTATTGAAGCACTCGATTTCGCTGCAGCTGCGTGACACTCCACTTGCCATTGAGGTTCTGGATGGGAGACCTCTACAACCTGCCCATGTGACTCATGAGACTGTTCCGTTGTCCATGGCTGTAGGGGCCCTTCACCATGAGATAATCCAATTCTAAGTTATTTCCTCACCTAAGTTTCCGCTGGTTATTGGTTATCCTTGGGTTACAGTGGCACAACCCTTCTTTTGATTGGCTCCATGCTGAGGTTCTGTCCTGGTCGCCACAGTGCAGTGAGAGATGCTTCCAAAAGGTAGCCAAGGTCCTGTGCACCTCTTCACTCTCCTCCCTGCTGGAGGAGTACCGCGATTTTAGTGATGTCTTTGACAAAGGTCAAGCCGGTATTTTGCCTCCACACCGGTTGTATGATTGTGCAATTGACCTTCAACCTGGTGCCATATCCCCACGTGGCCAGGTACCTTTGTCAGTCTTGGAGGATAAGGCCATGGAGGAGTATGTTGCAGATGCACTTTCTCGAGGTTTCATCTGCAAATCCTCGTCTCCTGCTGGTGCTGGTTTCTTTTTTGTGAAGAAGAGTGGTGAACTGAGACCTTGTATCGATTTATAGGAGTCTCATTCGTTTCACGATTAAGAATGCCTATCCCATTCCATTGATTACGGAGTTATTTGACCGCCTCAAGGGAGCAACAGTTTTCACGAAGCTTGATTTGAGAGGGGCATACAATCTCGTCAGGATTAAGGAGGGCCACGAGTGGAAAACTGCGTTTTAATACCAGATCGGGTCATTATGAGTATCTCGTAATGCTTTTTGGCCTTTGTAACGCTCCAGCAGTTTTCCAGGAGTTCATTAAGGATGTCCTCCGAGATTTGTTGCAGTTATGTGCGGTGGTTTATCTCGACAATATCCTCCATATTTTCCAATTCCCTGGAGGGCCACCACACAAATATCTGTCGTGTGCTTCAGAGACTAATGCAGCGTACACACAAGCAGACTTTTCTATCGGATTGGTCTGACGGACCAAGTCCGGTGGACAATCCGATCGTGTGTGTGGGCTTCAACTGACCTTCGGCGGGCTTTTTCTGTCTAAAGTCTGACGGACTTTAGATTTGGAACATTCTTCAAATCTTTACGTCGTAACTCCGCCGGACCCAGAAATCTGCTCGTCTGTATGCTAGTCCGATGGACAAAAACTGATGCTAGGGCAGCTATTGGCTACTGGCTATCAACTTCCTTATTTTAGTCCGGTGTACATCATCACGTACAAATCCGTCGGACTTTGGTGTGATCGTGTGTAGGCAAGTCCATTCGTTAAAAAGTCAGTCGGACCAGTCCGGTCAAAGTCCGCCCATGTGTACACAACTTAAGAGAAAACCATCTCTATTGTAAATTGGAAAAGTGCGAATTTCATTGTGAACAGGTTAAATTCCTGGGCTATGTCATTTCCACTGCTGGTTTTTCGATTGACCCACAAAAACTTTCAGCGGTCCTACAGTGGCCATGGGTTTACGTCCTCTGCAGCGTTTTCTTGACTTTGCCAACTATTATCGGAAGGTTTTTATTCGTAACTTCTCGTCTCTGGTCAAGCCCCTGACTGATATGACCAAGAAAGACGGCAACCCCACAGGGGTGGTCTCTGGAGTCCATTAAGGCCCTTGAGAGTCTCAAGGCTGCCTTTGTTTCTGTCAATATGATATTCCAATCGCACACGTTTCCGGTAAAAAAGGCACAAAAGCAATGGGTGCTGCAGCGATTACCAGTTGGTGTCTGGAAACATCAAGCAAATGTACATCTTTGCCAGCACACCATGGATCAGCAAAAAGTTGTCCAAGAAGGCTTTTTAATGGAAAGAAGTTACATCACAAAAGGGGTGCAATGTTTCGGGGCCACGCAGGACCCCTTCGCCAGGCTAGTGATACTTGCCTGACTAAGGGGTCCTGCGTGGCCCCGAAACATTGCACCATTTTTGTGATGTACCTTCTTTCCATTAAAAAACCTTCTTGGACAACTTTTTGCTGATCCATGGTGTGCTGGCAAAGATGTACGTTTTGCCTTTGTTTCTGCTCCTGTGTTGGCACACCCTGATCCTACGTTGCCTTTTACCCTAGAAGTTGATGCTTCTGAGACTGGAGTTGGCGCCCTTCTGTCTCAACGTCCTAACTCTGAGTGCGCTATGCATCTGTGTGGCTACTTTTTCCAAGAAATTGTCACCAGCAGAGTGCAGTTACGAGATTGATGACAGAAAGCTGTTGGCGATCATTTTAGCCCTGAAAGAATGGAGACATCTCCTTGAAGGTACCACTGTGCCGGTTCTCATTCTTACTGACCATAAGAATCTCACATTCTTGTCTGAGGTTAAGCACCTCTCTTCCAGAAGAGCGTGATGGGCTCTTTTCTTGTCGAGTTACAATTACATTGTCTCATTCATACCCGGTACTAAGAATGTAAGGGCTGACGCCTTGTCACGACAATTTTCCTCCACTTCCAAGATGGAGTCGGTTCCATTCCCTGTGATTCCTCCTGATCGTATTCTGGCTACGGTTCACACCAGTCTTACTTCTGTTGTGGAAAATTTTATGAAGATGTATTTTAATGTATTGTCATAAGTCTTCCAGTGTTCATTCTCTTACAGCCCGCTCTAAAGAGCTGATTGGAGCAGACTGACGCTGGTTGAGACCTGTTGGGTAGTGGAAAACTTCCTGTTGTTTGGAGAGAGGTGTTTGTGGAGTGAGGACATGTCCGCCAGCGAAGGGCCCCTGTGCAATGCACAGAACGATCGTCTGGGGGGGGATTTGTTCACCTTACAAACCCATTATCGGTTTTATGGATGTGCACTCCTGTCACCCCTGTATGCCTGATCAACATATTTGGGGTGCCATGAGCGTACACTTGCAGATAATCTCCCATCCACAAGGAACTGTAGTATTGTATATTGTATCATGTCCTTATTTGGCAATGTCCTGTGCTTACATCCTGTGGTGTTCATTTCCTGTGAGGTCACAAACTTTGTAGGAGTCGTTTGGCTGTTGGAGGCACAACCCTCAAGTTTTGGGACTTCCTGTTGATGTACAGCCATGCTGGGATGAGAAAGTAAGAGTGTGATGATGTCTGATTACTTGGATGCGTGAGATTTTAGGTAAGTTACATTATAACATTTAGATGAAATTATTATTATTATTATTATTGACAGGAGATTTGGCTGTGTGCTCTGCGTACAGCCTCATTACGCTGACACTTCTCCTCTGGGTGATAAAATTACTGCTGCTCAGGTCGATGCTCCTCCCTGAGAAACCTTGTGACCGCTGCTTTGTTCCCGAGAGTCTCCGTACTGCTGTGCTCCAGACTTACCATTCTCCTAAGGCTGCAGGAAGATGCGCAGAGTTTTGAAGGCTCCGATGATGGTACCCAGCTTGAGGAAGGCAGTAACGTGAGCCCAGAGAGAGGGCTTGCCTAAGAAGGACAACAAACTGGCAGTCATGTTCCCCCAGCTGCAGCATACTGCCAGGTTTGCTCCAGTGATGAGGAGGGAGGGGATGATGAGCTCACTGACTCTACGTGGGTGCCTGATAGGAGGGCGGAGGAGGAGGCGCATCTCCAGCGAGGCAGGATGCCCTCCAGGGGCCAGCTTAAGGGCAGCCAACCGACTGCATCACACCGCAGAGCTCCGCAAGTGCAGGGTGCAGGTGATTCCGCGCGTTATGCCAAAAGTTTTTCGGTGTGGGCCTTTTCTGATACGTGTGCAGCAGATCACACCGTTGCTATTTGCAACATATGTCTGAAGCGTATCAAGCATGGACTAGACAGCAAGCACTTGGGCACCACATGCTTAATCAGACATATGTCAAGCTCCCATGCAGCCCGTTGGCAACACTTCCTAAAAGACCCACACCAAAGAACAAGGCGTACCTCTCCTTGCTCCTCCTCATCAGCTGGGATCTCCAACCCCACTATACCTTTAGTCCTATCAGAAACCTGCACTGAGAGGAATGAAGGTGTAGAATTAGGTGTGTCACTGTCAAGTACTTGCGGGAAATCTGCTATCAGTACACCAATGTCCGATTCTAGCAGGCAGATTTCCCTACCCCAGTTGCTCCACCGAAAGAAGTTTGCTCCCAGCCATCCACATGCCCAGCGGTTGAATGCTAGCTTGGCTAAATTGCTAGCACTTCAACTGCTGCCCCTTTCAGTTGGTAGACTCTGCCCCCTTCCGTGAGTTTGTTGAATGTGCGGTACCTCAGTGGCAGGTTCCCGAACGCCACTTTTTTTTACGGAAGGCGATTCCGGCATGTGGAAGGTAATGTCCATGCCTCGCTGGACAGGACGGTCAGTGGTAAGGTGCATATTACCACTGACTCATGGTCCAGCAGGCATGGACAGGGACGTTGCCTATCTTTCACCGTGTACTGGGTGACTCTTCTGGCAGCTGGGAAGGATGTAGGACAGGGTGCAGTAGTGTTGGAGGTTGTTCCGCTCCTCCTCCTCCCTCCTCCCTCCTCCCTCCTCCCCTCTCAAGGCCCCCTTTATCCAGACAGTGTTCGTGCGTGCCCGCCGATCACACAGGAGGAGGAGGGTGTCAGCATGGAGGTGGGGCCTAGCACTCAGCATCAGCAGCAGTCTTCAAGGGATCATTTACAGTCCGAAAATACCCATGGACTTGTACGTGGCTGGGAGGAGGTGGCTCCGGATCATGTCATCCTTAGTGACCCAGAGGACTCTGGACCAAATGCCTCAGCAAACCTACGCTGCATGGCCTCCCTTAATCTGAAAAGCCTACGGAAGGATCCTCATATTCATGGTATCAAGGAGAGGGATCATTACTGGTTGGCAACCCTCCTTAATCCATGTTACAAGGGTAAGGTTGCGGACCTTATTTTGCCATCGTAGAGTTAGCAGAGGATGCAACATCTTTGGGAGGCCTTGCAGAAAGGTTTGTGCAACGTTTTTCCAGAGCCTGGGTGGTTACAATTTCCTGGTCCTCCTGGACAACGTGTTGCTGAGGCTTCGGTCAGTCAAAGAAGGAGCGGTGGAGAAGGTGACCGTCTGACCGATGCGTCCGCAACCCCAAGGTATGATTGGTTCCAGCAACCATCGCCAGCATCTGATTCACATGGTGCAGGAATACCTAGGGGCAAGATCAGACTTGGACACCTTTCCCACCGAAAATCCTGTGGGTTACTGGGTCTTGAGGATGGATTACTGGCCAGAGCTTGCACAGTATGCAATTGAGCTACTGGCCTGTCCTGCATCCAGCGTTCTTTCAGAACGCACATTCAGTGCTGCTGGAGGCTTTGTAACCGATCACAGGGTGCGCTTGTCCACCGAATCGGTCGATCGGCTGACCTTCATAAAAATGAATCAGTCTTGGATCAACAGCTACCAAGCACCTTATGCGGATGTAACCGAATATTTTTTTTTTTTTTAATGCGAGATCCCTTCAAGACTGCCTATGCTGATGCTGAGTGATTATCCTGTTATGCTGAGTGACAATCCTCTTCCTCAATGTTCATACTGATAGCTTGTAAGAACATTTTTGGTTCTGGGCACCGCCACCAGTGGCTAAAGCCCAATTTTTCAGCCCCTGTTTAACGGGGGCATGTAATTACAATTCTTGATCTAATATTTCACAGCAGGACCCGTTTCTGCACCCACCAAGAGTAACTGTGAGGGCTTACAGTGTTGTGGCAACACCAACACCTAAGGCCCAAATTTCTGCAGAGTTTATAGGGCAGGCCCATACTTTCAAATGACTCCTACTTGCAAATGGAAGGAGACAACAGGAAGTGAGAGGAAATCTACCCCTAGGAAGGGAAATTCTCTCCTGTAAGAGTTCCTTGTTTCACTAAAAAACGCATATTTTCAAAATCCAACTGTCATTGGGACAGAAAGTGAGGTGAAATCTTCAGAACAGGTGCACAGACAGCAAAACAAATGTTACAGGGGTGATAATCCTTCCCTATGTTTTCCAAAAAGCTTAAAAATTAGATTTTTTGGCTGGAGCTACACGTAAAGACTGTACCGGTTCAAAATTACAAACAGATTCTACTTAAGAACAAACCTATAGTCCCTGTCTTGTTTGCACTGCCTGTATACTGCTGTTCAGAGTATATAGGGCTTGGGGGTCCAACTCCTTTCCTTTTTTTTTTTATTTTTTTTTTTGGGTGTGGGGTTCCCCTTAATATCCATACAAGACCCAAAGGGGCTGGTAATGGGCTGGGGGGGGGGGTTTCAATGATTTTCATCCATATTGCCTGGACCAGACATGACATTAAAGCCGCAAGCAGTTTTTAAATGACTTTTTTCCTTTAGAAATGTCATTTTGAGCAGGGACTGTTCTAAACACGGGAAACATGCGCCACTTTACATGTACCGTATATACTCGAGTATAAGCCAAGTTTTTCAGCACATTTTTTTTTTTTTTTTTTTTTTTTTTTTTGTGCTGAAAGTGCCCCCCTCAGCTTATACTTGAGTCAAGCACTTTTCTGGTGCAAAGAATGACATTTTCCGAACTGAATTTGGGGCCCCGTATCTCGAGATCAATTGGTGCTAGGAACCTGAATTTGGTTTGCAAATACAGCGGAACTACAACATATCCAAAGCAGGGGTTCCCAACCCCAATTGGCCCTGAGATATGGGGCCCCAAATTCGGTTCGGAAAATGTCATTCTCTGCTGCAGAAAAGTGCTTGACATTTTCCCGAACCAATTTTGGGGCCCCGTATCTCAGGGCCACTTGGTCCTAGAAACCCCAGCTTTGGAAGTGTTCTAGTTCCACTGGGTTTGCACACTAAGTTTGGGGTTCCTAGCACCAAGTGGCCCCTGGATACAGGGCCCCAAATTTGGTCAACAGTGTCCACCTGCAGCAATGTCATTTCGGGACCCTTTTGGGTCCAGAGACCCCAAATTTTGGCTGCAGCTAGGGGGCATCTAGGAACTCTTAACTCCTTAACTACCAAGTTTGAAGTTCGGGGGACCTATGGCTGCAAATGGGCATAGTGAGGCATGCAGATGGGCACAGTGAGGCTGCAAATGGGCATTTTTGACCCTCTTTTCCACTTCCAGTAGCTGCGCATTTCTCACCCTAGGCTTATACTCGAGTCATTAAGTTTTCCCAGTTTTTTGTGGTAAAATTAGGTGCCTCGGCTTATATTCGGGTCGACTTTTATACTCTAGTATATATGGTATACTATAGACACCCCGCAGGCATGATATTTAAAGGAATATTTCACTTTTATTTTTTCACTTTAAGCATCATTAAAATCACTGCTCCCAAAAAAAAAAAAACGGCCGTTTTTTAAAACTTTTTTTTTTTGCATTGATACATGTCCCCTGGGGCAGGACCCGGGTCCCCAAATCCTTTTAAGGACAATAACTTGCATATTTGCCTTTTTAAAATTTGCACTTTGATTTCTCACGTTCCAGTCCCATAGACTTTAAAGGGCTTCGAAAGTTTGCGTGAACTTTCAGTCCGTTCAAATGTTCTGATGCAAACCGAACCGGGGGTGTTTGGCTCATCCCTACTCAAGAAGTTGCCTACTTCTAAGGAGCTGACATCTATTTTTGCTTGGGAGATCTTCCGCTTACATGGGCTACCCAAGGTGATTGTCTCAGACAGGGGTAGTCAGTTTGTCCCGGTTCTGGCGAGCCTTTCGCGCACAGTTGGGTATTCAGCTTGCTTTATCCTCTGCGTATCACCTGCAGTCTAATGGGGCTGCAGAACAAGCCAATTGGTCCTTGGAGTAATTCCTACGTTGCTATATTTCTGACTATCATAACAACTGGTCAGACCTCTTACCGTGGGCAGAGTTTGCTCACAATAGTGCCTTGAATTCAGCTTCCCGTTTGTCCCCGTATATGGCAAATTATGGTTTTCAACCTTCCATGTTGCCTGCCTTGTTTGTTCGGCAGAGTAGGAGGAGCATCTCCGTGGCCTTCGTTCCACCTGGGCACAAGTCCAGGAGGCTTTGCGACATGCTAACGATAGGTACAGACTGCATGCTGACCGCAGACGCCTGCCTGCGCCTTCCTACCAGGTTGGGGACGGAGTCTGGCTATCGTCTCGCAACCTCCGACTTCGTGTTCCTTCTTTGAAGTTTGCACCTCGGTTTATTGGGCCTTTCCGTAACCCAGTGGCTTACACGTTGGACCTTCCTCCTAGTATGCACATCTCTAATGTGTTTCATGTCTCCTTATTGAAACCTTTGGTCTGCAACCGCTTTACCACCTCGGTGCCACATCCTCACACTATACAGGTTGAGAACCATGAGGAGTATGAAGTACAATCCATTGTTGACTCCCGTAGGTTCCGTAGATGAGGGTAGTGACGGTAGCCTTAAGGAAGAAGACTGCTTGCCAACATCACTTTAAACCTATATACTAGAAACATTGTTTTCCTCTAAGTGGGACTTTGTAAGGCAAGAGTCTTCAAAATGTATATCAAAATCACATATATAATTTTATTATCAAAATGTTTAAAATCATGACAGAAAAAACGTGAAAAAACTTCGGTAAAAAAGACAAGGATGCCTGACAGTACACATGATGATCACAATAATGACATGATTGACAGTACAGTGATAAACACAAAAAACACCACACCAACTTATGTGGCTAAAGTCTGCACATGTAAAGAGCCTGCCGCGTTTCGAGGTTTTAATTGGATTGGAACCTCTTCTTCAGGGGCAGATGATGAGATAAGTGGTTATCTGTACATTTACAAAAAGAGGAGGGTAAGACATCTTAAAGAACATTCCTAATATAAGAAACAACATATTATAATAACATTTAAAAATATTTATTTAATGTAATATGAAATAATATTCTCACCATGTCATTTTTTTTGAAACTGTACTAGAAAGCATCCAACTTTAAAAGGGAAGTAGTAGGTACAGTGGCCCGCTGGCAGGAGATGGACCCATGGACCAAAGCCAATCCCAAGGACACAGTGTAGGTAGGCAGCCCAACAACAGAACACAAAGGGTGTCGTCCCCCCCCCCACACACACACACACACACACACACACACACCAAAACCACTGAAGACAACTGTGGTAAATACTTTTATGTCACCTAAGACAAAAAATATAATCTAATAGAAAATGCCCCAAGGATATCAAAGAAAACATAATCGGCATTAAGTGCAAAAAACAAAGGCAAGGAACGTGAACCTAACATTTAAAATAAATATATATATATAAATATATATATATAAAATGAGAATATCAATCCGTCTCGTAGCTTACATATGAATTTATTTAGAATGAAGATCATTTATATCAAATAGGGGAGAATCGCATGGAGCTTGGTAAGATAGGCATGGGTATTGAGTGACTCTGTGTGTCACACCCGGGGGACAAGTGACACCCTTAAACCCATCAGCATACGATGGCTAAAAAACAAAAAATGTGTGATTGATTAAAATCACCAAGAAAACAATGTGCAAAACGCACAGCAAATCTGCACCACACTGATGTGCCAGTTGGCTTGCATGTGCTAATTTTACATAGCCCCTGTCCCAATCCTATTTGATGAAAAAGAGGAGGCCAAGAGGCGCCAAACAAAAAAGGCGCATGGTAGGCCATTATGCCATCTGAGTGGACTGCTGAGGCGCAAGCCAACAAACGCCCCCCCAAGAAAGGAAACGACATTGGTCCAGGAGCCAGATCCGCAGCATTGCAAAGCACATGTGCCTAAAACTATATAAGGGAAAAGAGGATGTAACCTAAAGATCCCCAACAGTGCCACCAATATGTCAAAAGGAACATAGGAAAAACTACAAAAAAAAAACAAAGCACAACAGCAAGCAAACAAAAATAATGTCAAATGGCAGCATATAGAAAAACCATTATATACAAAAGAAAAAACATCAAAATTGTGGACTGGTGCCACCATACATATGTATATATGATCCAATTGAAACACATACCTATAACCAAGTGAAAAATCACACATAGGTTTAATTCAATTGACCTGTATTAATGTAGAATCCAATGATGACCAGCCTGCCTGTTTCACTGAGAGCAAAAGAGAATTTTGAATAGCCTGCAGAGAAACATATGCATATAGCATTAAACCATCATTGGTGCTAATGTTTACAGAAAAAGGGGTGTATTTACCTCAGAGGGTTCCCACTCAGGGCCCCCGGAGGTAAAACCCTCCAAAAAGGGTTAAAATGAGATGGCCTCGTTCAAGCCAGGGGGCTTGGTAGCCTGTAGGCGATAGATCCATTTTTGTTCTTTCTGCAACAAGATCTTGTTCCAATCCCCGCCGCGTAACCCTGGATGAACACGATCCAAGATCAGAAAAGACACCTCAGGGAAATTGCCTGCGTGAAACGCCAAAACATGTCTTCTCAGTGGCAAGCTGGGATTACGGGATTTCATAGCAGCTAAATGGCGGTATGCCCGCTGCCAGAACTCCTGATTAGTTTTGCCCACATAATAGCAGGCACACTCGCAAATCAACAGGTATACCACACCTATTGTTTTGCAGTTTGCAAAGTGTTTAGGAGCATACTTGTGGCCATTCAGTAATTTGATATTGGGTTTGATATTCATAAATTGGCAGTATGGGCATCCGCCACAGCGGAAGGTACCAGGACGTTTGCAGGGACAAAGTCCCACTTAGAGGAAAACAATGTTTCTAGCCCGTAGGTTTCGTGGGCGCATATAGTACCTGGTGCATTGGAAGGTATATTGTCCAGAGGAATGCTCTTGGGTCTCATCTTCGAACGTACATGCCCCTGTCCTCCGTGATTTCCCCTCAAGCCCAGTGGTCCTCCAAGGGGGAGTGGTCGTTGAGGAGGGGGTACTGTCAGGGCTGGGCTCAGCCCTTCCTTCTCTGAGCTGGACGCTCAGCTGTCGGCTAATTGCGAGCTCCTTTCTCTCCACAGTGACTCAGCTGTTGATGATCTGCTCGTCAGTCCTGGCTACTTAAAGCCTTCCAGCTCACTTCATTTTTGCCTTCGCCTTTGGTCACATCTCAGAGACTTTCTCCTGCGTTCCTGTTGAAGACTTGCTCAGCTGACGTCCCTTCTGACTCCTGATCCTGCTTGCTGTACTACTACGTTGATCTCTGTCTCTTGCATTGGCTGAATACCCAATCTGGTTACTGAACTCTGGCTATGTCTTGACTACACTTACTCTGTTTACTTTTTTATTATTAAACAAGTGTGATTAACTGTACTTCTGTCTCGGTCAGATTCATGGTTTCTGACAGGAATGTGCCGTACCACAGTGGCAGGTTCCAAAATGGCATTTCTTTTCATGTAAGGTCATTCCGGCTCTCTACCGGCATGTGGAAGACAACGTTTTGGCCTCATTGGACAGGGCGGTCAGCAGTAAGGTTCATATTACCGCTGACTCATGCTCCAGCAGGCATGACCAGGGACGTTACCTTTCCTTCACGGCGCACTGGGTAACTCTGCTGGCAGCTGGGAAGGATGCAGGACAGGGTTCAGTGTTGGAGCTTGTTGTGCCCCCACACCTCCAAAAAGCTTGTGCTGATTCTGCCACAACATCTGTATGCTCCCCTCCCTCTTCTTCTATGGCCTCGTCTGCAGAATTGTCCTCTGAACCAGCAGTGCTCCCTAAGCGCTCAAGGGGCTACGCAAGCAGTCAGGCTACAAGTTGCCATGCAGTGCTTGAGTTAGTCTGCCTAGGGGACAGGAGCCACACTGGGGCAGAGATTCTGTCAGCTCTGCAGGGGCAGGCTCAGATGTTTGATGCCACGCCAGCTTCAGCCAGGAATGGTTGCATGTGACAATGGCTCCAACCTTCTCTCCGCCCTCCGACAGGGACACTTGACTAATGTTCCATGTTTGGCACACGTCCTAAAGTTGGTGGTGCAGCGTTTCTTGACCAGGTACCCAGGCTTACAAGATCTCCTGAGGCAGGCCAGAAAAGTCTGTGGTCATTTCCGCCGGTCATACAATGCCAGTGCTCAGCTGGCTGACATTCAAAGGGAATGCAACCTGCCCACCAACCGCCTCATTTGTGACATGCCCACCAGGTGGAACTCAACGTTGGCAATGCTGCAGCAGCTGCACACACAGCAGAGGGCCATCATTGCGTACCTATGCGAGTATGGCACCAGGACAGGGTCAGGGGAGCTTGGCTTCTTTTTGCCACGCCAGTGGATACTGATCAAGGATGCATGAACTGTCCTGTCACCATTTGAGGAGGCCACAAGGATGGTGAGCAGCGACAATGCATGCATCAGTGACACTGTCCCTAGAGCCTTCCTGCTGGAGCACATGCTTCGTGGAATCATGGACAGGGCACTTGATGCAGAACAGCAGGAGGAAGAGGAGGACTTCCTTTCCTTTCAAGGCCCCCTTTATCCAGATAGCATTCCTGCAGGGCCGCCAAACACACAGGAAGAGGAGGAGGAGGATTGTGTTAGCATGGATGTAGAGGATAACACGCAGCAGTCTTCAAGGGATGGTTTTCTGTCCCCAGAAACCCAAGCAGTTGTACGTGGCTGGGAGGAGGTAGTTCCAGATAATGTGATCCTTAGTGACCCAGAGGACTCAGAATCGAATGCCTCCGCAAACTTGCGCTGCATGGACTCCCTGATTCTGTAAAGCCTGCAAAAGGACCCTAGGATTCGTGGTATCAAGGAGAGGGATCATTACTGGCTGGAAACCCTTCTTGATCCACGTTACAAGGGTAAAGTTGCAGAACTCATCCTGCCTTTGCAGAGGGAGCAGAGGATGAAACCTCTTCAGGAAGCCTTGAATAAAAGTTTGTGTACAACATTTCCAGACCCTGGGAGGTTACCATTTCCTGGTGCTGAACAACGTATTTCTGAGGCTTCGTTCAGTCAGAGGAAGAGCGGTGGAGAAGGTGGTCGGCTGCCCGATGCCTTTAACCACTTGCTTACTGGGCACTTAACCCCCCTCCTGCCCGGACCAATTTTTTAGCTTTCAGTGCTCTCACATTTTGAATAATTACTCAGTCATGCAACACTGTACCCAAATTTTTTTGTCTTTTTTTTTTTCATACAATCAAAGCTTTCATTTGGTGGTATTTAATCACTGCTGGGTTTTTTATTTTCTGCGCTATAAATGAAAAAAGACAGAAAATTTTGTTGGCCACAATTTTTATAGTGCTACATCTTTGGTAAAAATAACTCAAATTAGTGAATATTATGTGGTCTGTATGAAAGTTAGAGCCTACGAGCTATGGTGCAAATCATAAAAAATTGATCACATCTGATGTACTGGCGGCCTATCGTTTCTTGAGACCCTAAAATGCCAGGAAAGTACAAATGCCCCCAAATTACCCCTTTTTGCAAAGTATTCCAAGGTATTTAGTAAGAGGCATGGTGAGTTATTTGCAGTTGTCATTTTTCCACAATTCTTTTAAAATTTTTAGATTTTATTTTTTTTCACAAACTTGTCACTGTAATTCTTTCTCTCACATGGAATGTGCATACCACAAATGATACCCCAAAATTCATTCTGCTACTCCTCCTGAGTATTACGATGCCACATGTGTGGGACTTTTTCACTACCTGTCCACATACAGAGGCTCAACATTCAGGGAGCACCATCAGGTGGTCAAGGAGCATAAATTACACATCTAACTTGTTGACTACCTATTACACTTTTGAAGGCCCTGGAGCACCAGGACAATGGAAACGCCCACAAAATGACCCCATTTTGGAAAGCTAACACCCTAACATATAATCTATGAGGCATAATGAGTCTTTTGAATGGTACTTTTTTTAAGTTTTTGGAATATGTGGAAAAAATGAAAACTTTTTTTTTTTTTTTTTTTTTTTTTTTACACAAAGTTGTTGGTTTATAAGATATTTTCAACACGTAGCATTTACATAGCAAAAATAACACCCCAAAATACATTCTGTTACTCCTGAGTATAACAATACCACATGTGTGAGACTTTTACACAGCCTGGCCACATACATACGCCCAACATTGAAGTAGCACCTTCAAGCGTTCTAGGAGCATAAAATACACATCTCATTTCTCAACCACTTATTACACTTTTGAAGGCCCTGGAGCACAAGGACAATGGGAACGCCCACAAAATGACCCCATTTTGGAAAGCTAACACCCCAACGTATAATCTATGAGTCATAATGAGTCATTTGAATGGTTTATTTTTTTTCCAGAAGTTTTTGGGGAAAAAAATTAAAACACTTTTTTTTTTTTTTACACAAAGTTGTCCGTTTATAAGATATTTCACACACATAGCATTTACATAGAAAAAATGACACCCCAAAATACATTCTGCCACTCCAAAATACATTCTGCCACTCCTGAGTATGGCGATACCAAATGTGTGAGACAGCCTGGCCACATGCAGAGATCCAACATGCAAGGAACACCGTCAGGTGTTCCAGGAAAACATAGCATGCACATACCAAGAATTACACCTAAAAATACATTATGCAGAGCAAAGGGTAAACAAAAGATTACCTGTGGTTTTAGTAGCGCAGGGACTTGGTCAGCAACAGCGAACACAATTGTCCAGGCAGCAGGCAGGGATACTGTCCAACTACAGTTCAGGGTCAGTGCAGGCAGAGATATTGTCAGCAGTGCCAAAAATATTGGTCCTGGGAGTAGGCAGGAACATGGTCCATGTGCTGTGGTCAGTGCAACAGGCAGAGGCATGATGGCAGTAAGTCCTACAGGCAGCAGTAGGGCCTCGTTCAGGACAGAATGGGGACAGGGGTAGAGGCTTCTCTCACCCAAATCTCTTTGAAGCCTCCGAGTCTCAGTCTCCAAAAAAATTAGTTTCCTTCATCCAGAAAAACAATTTTGGAGCCCCTCACATATTTGAGACCCCTGTGTTGAATCCCACTAGTCCAGTTGCAGGGTACAAGATCAGTCCAAGAGGCAGGCAAATAACATGGTAAAACAGTCCAAGGTCAGTTCCAGATCAGGCAGAGATATGTACAGTATCGTTAGGCAGAAACATGGTCAAATAACAGTCCAGGGTCAGCTCCAGATCAGGCAGAGGTATGTACAGAATCAGCAGGCAGAAGCATGGTTGAATAACAAGCCAGGGTCAGTTACAGAGCAGGCAGTGGCATAAGGAGTGTGAGGGTAAATGGCAGGAACTGAGGATTACGTTTACCATATTTCACTAATAATTTACTGAAGTATTGTAACGGCGAAAACAGTCCCCTGTGCAGAGGCCTGGTTGGGAAGGACAATGTGGACACAAATAAGATGTCTCTTCTGACTCCTCTGCTGGTACACACCTTACATCTTTTTTTGATGTCTTTGGCCTGTTGGTTTGGGAGGGATTTTATTGGGAAAGTGTCATTCTGAGAGCCGACTAAGAACATCTGATCGGATGTTTTCTGGTGGGTCGTTTGGGAATATAGGGGCAGTGTAAATTTCCTCCTGGTAGCCAAGGAAGGGTTGGGGGTTTTGGGTGGAGTTCCAGTAAATGATATAGGAGTTGTATATGGCCAATTGAAAAAAATAAATTGCTACTTTTTATACCAATGGCATGTCCGTCTTGTGGCAAGGTATGGTTTGAGCATTTGGTCATTGAAGTCGACTCCCCCCCCCATAAACAAATTGTATTCATGGATGCATGTTGGCTTTTAGATGGGGCCATTCCTTCTGGGGATTTCCACGTAGGTGTTATTGTGGATCGAAGACAACATGTAGACATCCCTTCTGTCCCTCCACTTCACTGCCAGAATCTCCTTGTTTCGCAGACTTGCCGTATCTCCATTTCTCAACTTCATATTGACGACTATAAGTATTCAATAGTTTTTGAAGAAGGTATTTACAAATTATCTGTCACTGACTGTATTAATGCCATCTGTTTGCATATCTTATAAATTTGAACACTACAAAAATCCCTTCAAACAAATCCTGGTTGTTTGTCCCAGATCTGGTTGACCCAATACCATTTTGAGTTTCTTGCTACCTAAGTAAACTGAAGCAACGTTAATACTTGTACCGTGTCAGTGTGTCATTACTGTGGTATACTACTAATCACATTGCCAGGTGTGCCAGAGGTTCTGAGGCCATTCCGGGGGCTGAGAGGCAGAGTAACGGACTGAACAAACTTAAGCAGCTCTTTCTGGGTTATCGCTACAGACATATCTGTCAGCGTGAGTCCTCAATTTAAGGTGCACCAAACACCACTTTATACTGAATAAAGTGCATCCAATTACACATTTCCCAGTATCTATAAAATTTGGGTAATAAGCTCCCCCCATCATGTCTGGGAGGCCAACAAGGAGAGGCAGACATTCCCATGGCACTATGAGGAGACCAGCCACATATGTGTCCACAGGCAAAGGTGGACGTGGTGAGTCCTCAGGCAGGGCACCTTTGTCTCTGTTTAGTGATGTTGCCCGTGCTATCCAGCCACAGCATGCAGGGGAGGCGATACACTGGCTTACTAAGCCATGCTCATCCTCCTTATCCTCTATGACCCAAGCTGACAGTCCACCGCAGCTGCCAGAACAGCTTATTCTGCCTCCTTGTTCACAGCTATTCCTGCCATTTCCCCAGCATCATGCATGGAGGAGTTAGCTAAATTATTTGAACACAGCATCAGCCACTTGCTTCTTGAGGATGCACAGACATTACTTGATTCTGATGTTGATTCTGAGGTAGAGGAAGGGACTAACATGAGCCTACAGAGAGGGGAGAAGACTGATAAACAACAATATACCAGGTAGTGCAGCGCTAAATTCAAAGAAAAATTTAAGCAAATGTTTAAAGTGGCAGTGCAAAACAAACTTTAAAGTGGCAATGTGAAAATAAAATTGTTCTTAAATACAGAACAATGGTAATCAACTGATGTAAAATTTCATAAAGAATGAAATAAATCAGAATCCACTCATCCCATATTTCATAAAATGCCCAAACAAAGGTATCATGTGCAAATTGCATCGAAGAGAGTCCATATATTAATTAAGTCCATATATGGATCACCGTGATGGCTGTATCCAGTCAGGTGTGAATAGTGCCACAAAACGACCTATCGTGCTTCCGCACAGTTTAGTGCTCCTCCACCACAATGCACTCACCAGAGCCAATGACATAATGCACCTTTAAAGCAAACCCTCTGGTCTTGGTCCCATCTCTGAACTCTCATCAGTCAATCAGATGTAGATGGGCGACACGTCTTCTAAAAAAGAAGAGATCACCACAAGCAGCCCAAAAGTAGTACAATAGTTATAAACGCTGTATACAGCTGGTTGCTAAGGAGCGGGCCAGGAAGCCGGCCACTGCATCATTAACAACTGATGAGTCATCAGCTGTCAGCAGGGTTTCCAGCTGACAGCTGAATGTAAAAACAATATTGCCTGCAAAAAAACAGGGGAAAAATAAGGGTCTGGTATGGATCTGGAGGGGAACCCCATGCCAAACGTTTTTTTTTTTAAATGGCATAGGGCCCCCCCAAATTCATACCAGCCTGGCAGGTCAGGAAAGGCAGGTGAAGGTTGTGGGGGTCTGCAGGCGGGGGCCGTATCAAAATCTGGAAGCCCCTTTAACAAAGGGGCCCCCAGATCCTGGCCCCTCCCTATTTGAATGAGTATGGGGTACATAGTACCCCTGGAAAGTATTAGAAAATGGTAAAAAAGCAGGAGTAGTATGGCGCTGAATTGTGTTGAATTGTGTCAATCGAGGCATCCCGACAGTCCGCGTGGGCAAGATACGCAAGGAGCCTGCCATTTTTCCTCCATGTTCGTGAATGCGAGCAGAGAGGTACAACTGCTGTTTCCTGGTCAGGTCTATCATATGAAGCTGTAGTGCCCTATGGGCATCTGTCAGCATGCCCCGAGTCTCAGAGGAGGGAGCACCCGAATGACGGGTACGGGCCTCCTCCAGTACTTTTTGGAGAGCCTCCTGCGTCACCCGCCCGGCGGACCTATAGCGCTTAATTCTGGAGATGTAGGAACCCCTGACCACAGCCTTAAAGGCATCCCAGACAGGGCCCGTAGCAGCAGAGTCTGCATTGAGGGACAAGTATTTTGGCCATGTCGGTCGGGATGACCTCAGATCTCTGGTGTGGAGATCCAGAGAGGACTGAGTCTCCAGGTCTGGAATGCTGGTCTGTGGCCCACAGTCAAACCCACCTGTATCATAGAATGATCAGACTGGGGCAGATACACTATGGACCAAACAAGGGGTAAAAGATCCCTTGTAGCCAGGGCATAGTCAATTCTGCAAAGGGCTGCATAGGACCTAAACTGGCAGGAGTACACTCTGGCACTGGGATATTTCCAGCCCCACAGATCCACATATCCATAAGTATTGCACCACGCACGAAACAACTTGGACTCATATTGTAAAGGTTTCAGCCTGTCTAAATCGGGTTGCAAGACCGAGTTAAAATCCCCAATGATAAGCTTAGGGCAATTAGGCAAGTTGGCAAAATGGACACTGAGATCAGAGAACACTGCAGCCGTGACCGGGGGAGGGAGATAAACCGTAACCATAATGAGGGATGTTCCATGCACTGATACATGTAGGACGACATACTGCCCCTTAGGATCTAGGATAACTTGGTGACACACAAAAGGTAACCCCTTACGGATTAGGATTGCAACCCCCCGGGCATAATTAGAATAGGTAGATTGGTAATGATTGGCCATCCAGTGTTTTTTGAGTGCTATCACTTTAGACCCCATGAGATGAGTTTCCTGGAGGCACAGGACATGCGGTTTATTATGTTTCAGGGCCTCAAAGATAGATGCTCTTTTGAATTTAGAATTTAGTTCGAGGACATTCTATGAACAAACGTTTACCTCAGACATGGGATTGGTATTGAAAGTACTAGGTCAGGGAGGAGGGGGACAGATAAGGGGGCCCAGGAGGGCTCCCCATCCCCGGTCACAGCTACAGAAGAAAATAAGGGCCGCAGTGCTGAACACACAAACATCCATACATACACCATACATACAGGAACACAACTATATACATTAGCATAGGATGTCAGAAAAACAAAATAGTCAATGTTCGACAACAAAAGTTTCAAAAGAAGTGGGGGGTAAACCCCAAGGCAGCTCGGGCTCAGGCACTGAGGCCAGGTACTCTCCCTCTGGAGATATGTATGATCGTCCAAATTCAGCACATATTAGAACAAAATAAACTTACAATGGTGAATAATCAGGGATAAATCAAAAAAGAAAACCAGGATGAGGGAGGAGGCTTCCGTTTCAGCAGCAGAACCGGCAGGATGTGGGGACCCGCATCAGGCAGGAGGTTTAGGAGGGCGGGGTAGTGACTCCCAGCAGGACATGGCATCTTGCGGGGACTGAAAGAAATGGGCTTTCCCCTGGTAGGTGACAGCAGGGAACAGCATGGAATATTGGATATCCTGCTCCCGGAGCTTCTGCTTGATATTCTGGTAACTGGCTCTACGGTTTCGGACTGTCAGAGTAGTCTGGGAAGAGGGACACCACGGCATTGTTAATGCGGAGACTACCTTTCCTCCTGTCAGCCCTCAATATGGAGTCACGGTCTCTGTAGTTGAGGAGACGGATCACCACCGTATGCGGGGGGGTGACCTTCAGGAAGGGGACGTCCCGGGACTCTGTGGGCCCTCTCAATCACAAAGCAGGGGGATAGCTGCTCGCGGCAAATTCTTGCTCAAGTCAGCTCTCCGGGAAGGCTACAGGGTCAGACCCCTACACCCGCTGCGGAGCCCAACCAGGCACAGGTTATTTCTGCTTAGGCGATTTTCAAGGTAATCGACCTTATCCTCCAGGGATGCAATCTTCCCCCCCATGTGTATTAAATTTGGGCAGGGTGGGAGTAACAGTGTCCTCTAAGTCACTAATACGTTGCTCAGTCTCAGTAACTCGGCCACGTAATTTGTGCATGTCCTGCTGCATAATGGTTAAGTCAATCTTGAGCCCATCCACCTTCCCCATAAGGTCCGCATGGTTTACCTTAATAATGGCGCGGATCTCTGCCAGGGTGCGTTCCTTATCGCTATCCGCGACTGCCGAGCCCCGGGTTCGCTTGCAGGGGCACGGCTGTAGGGTCCAGAATCTCGGGGGAGGGTGGTGGGGACACATCCTGGCTGTCTCCAAATACATCAGGAGTGGAGGTTGGTGATGCGCTGGGCCCATGGACGGTGTTGTGGCGGCCATCTTGGCAGGAGCGTGTAGTGATGCTCATCTTTACAGGGGGTTGTTTCTTCCCTTGCCACTTTCCCATCCACCAGAATGCCCCCCCCCCCCCCCCCCCCAGAGATGCAGGAGACACACCGGGAGGGATTAGGCAAAGAAAGAATTGGCTGCTGGCAATGGTTGTAATCAGGATGGAGCAGGATTGCATAGGGAAAGACCGGAGCTACACAGGAACACGTCCATTCACATCCTGAGCTAGGCCACGCCTGCCCCAGCCAACTACCTTAACTAACATTCTGTAGGCAACCTGCCTTTTTTTCTCTGTGGGGATAGGGGGTGCAGATAATGGGGGGGTTTAGGTGCACACTAAACACTAAAACACCCCCCCAAACCAAAACTTTCTAAACTGTTTTTGGTGCCAGGCTTCACTAATAAATACATACAAATAAAGGAAGAATTCACTTTTTTTTCCCTAAATCCCAGCTCCCCTATGTACCAAAGTATCCATTAAAGTACTTCTTTTGCAGAAATAAAAAAGCTTTATTTATCTTACACAATATATACTGCTCAAACAAAATGAAAGGAACACTTTGAAAACACATCAGATCTCAATGGGGAAAAATTTATGCTGGATATCTATACTGGTATGGACTGGTTAATATGTTAGGAATGAAAGGATGCCACATCATTTGATGGAAATAAAAATTATCAACCTACAGAGGGCTGAATTCATAGACACCCCGAAAATCAAAATGATGCAGCAGGCTCGTAAAATTTTGCTGAAATTTCATTGCAGCAACACAAAATGGTCGTCAGTAGTTTGTATGGCCCCCACGTGTTTGTACGCATGCCTGACAACGGGACATTCTCCTAATGATGGTGTCTTGGGGTATTTCCACCCAGATCTGGACCAGGGCATCAATGAGCTCCCTAACAGCCTGAGGTGCAACCTAGCGGCATTGGATGGGCCGAAACATAATGTCCCAGAGATGGTCTATTGGATTTAGGTCAGGCGAGCGTTGGGGCCATTCAATGGCTTTAATTCCTTCCTCCTCCAGGAACTGGCTGCATACTCTCACCACATGAGGCGGGGAATTGTCGTGCACCAGGAGGAACCCAGGACACATTGCACCAGTGTAGGGTCTGACAATGGGTCCAAGGATTTCATGCCGATACCTGATGGCAGTCAGGGTGCCATTGTCTAGCCTGTAAAGGTCTGTGTGTCCCTCCATGGATATGCCTCCCCAGACCATCACTGACCCACCACCAAACCAGTCATGCGGAACAATGTTACAGGCAGCATAATGTTCTCCACAGCTTCTCCAGACCCTTTCACATCTGTCACATTGTGCTCAGGGTAAACCTGCTCTAATCTGTGAAAAGCACAGAGTGCCAGTGGCAGACCTGCCAATTCTGGTGTTCAATGGCAAATACCAACCGAGCTCCACGGTGCCGGGCAGTGAGCACAGGGCTCACTAAATGACGTCGGGCCTTCAGGCCATCCTCATAAAGTCTATTTCTGATTGTTTGGTCAGAGACATTCACACCAGTGGCCTGCTGGAGGTCATTTAGGGCTTTGGCAGTGCTCATCATGTACCTCCTTGCACAAAAGAAGCAGATACCGGTCCTGCTGATGGGTTATGGATATTGTATGGCCTATCCAGCTCTCCTAGAGTAACTGCCTGTCTCCTGGAATCTCCTCCATGCTCTTGAGACTGTGCTGGGAGACATAGCAAACCTTCTGGCAATGGCACGTATTGATATGCCATCCTGGAGGAGTTGGACTGCCTGTGCAACCTCTATAGGGTCCAGGTATCCCCTCAAGCTACCAGTTCGGAAACGCACAGATGTATATGGAGCCTCATTGTTCTTTTGAAAGCCCACCAATTTTACTTTCAGGCCTAACATTTTGTTCTTTGGCTCATTTTTTCAATGGCAAAATGTGTGTTTGCTTCTGTGTTTGGTGTACCGTTAACAATTGATGGCACTGAAAGCACAGCTAGTTAATTTTAGGTGTATGAAGGTGGCCATTCACTATACAATCTGATTGTAAAATCTCCTTTAAACTTCCGGTTCCGGCGCCACATGAGGAGGCGGTGAGCAGCTTCAGCTCCCGCACAGCTCCTCACTAAACCGGCATTTAATCCGGCCACAGCTCCAGGGGGAACCCCTACTGCCTCTGCTCTCTATCAGGCAGACATGGATCGCTTCGTGGAGCGATCCTATGCTCGGGCACTGTCCTCGCCCCCCTCCACAGCTCCTCCGGCGGGAGACATAGCTGCCGACACAGCCAAGATGGCGGCCGCTCCGGACACAGCAGAGAGGCCTCAGCTGCAGCCACAACCTCTCCCTGCCTCTGTTATGGCAGAGAGGGATCCCACATCCCCTGCCAACATTGCCCAGGCTGTGGTGACACTTTTGGGACCATCCCTAACAGCCACTGTGGACGCCGCGGTACACAGAGGGCTGGAGCAGCTGCACATAGAGCTCCAGGCTCAGGCCCAACGCATCAACCAGGTGGAGTAGCGGATATCCTTACTTGAAGATGATTGCACAGCCTCATCTGCGGCACTTGCACGCATCAATGCCTCGCACAGGGACATATGGGACAAGCTGGACGATTTAGAAAATCGCTCAAGAAGGAACAACTTGCGCATAATCGGCTTGCTAGAGTCGATCCCGGCCTCCCACCTTACAAATATATGTGCAAAAACCATCCCAGAGCAACTGGGCCTCCGCATACCCTGCACTGTTGAACAGGCGCACCGTATGGGTCAATACTCTGACACGCGCGCTAAACCTCGGCATGTGATAGTGAAATATTTGAACTATGCTGACAATAACGCTATAATGCAAAAATTTTGTCGCACTCACTGGTGGTGGATGGCGTGAAACTGCTGCTCTTTGCGGACTATTCCATAGAGGTAATGAAACAACGCAAACCATTCTCCTCGGTATGCTCCACTCTACACCACAATCAAATCCGATTCTCCCTAGCTTATCCAGCTGTCCTCCGCGTCCAAACTCCTGAAGGGGAACAACTCACCTTTTAATACACCTAAAGAGGCGGAAACCTACCTAGCCAATAGAAGCTCCAAAATGGAACACAGTACCGCTACAGAGGGCTCACCATCATCGTCTTCACCGTATGCAAATGCAACCCCTAAGCACCCCTGAAGCCCGACCAAACCTCCATACAAACGCAGCCGTTTCACCAACCAAGAAGAACGCTCTGGGAATCGTTGAAGGACTCCGCATCACCACCCTTCTCACCTCGTCATCTACTAACGGGTAGTATCAACCCACCTTATGTTTTTATTTTCTTAATTTTTACCCTGAAGACAAAGGTACTTTTGATGCCTCTAGAAACTGCCGTGCCTGCTCTCTATGGAGCACTACCCTTACCAGCCTGTTGCTAAAAGTTATGCATTTACAGTTATATGGTCATGCAACTCAGTAACTGGGGTGGCCTCCCACTACCTGGGGGACCTTCCTTTTCAGGGACGCCTGTAATGTTTTTATGGTTTGTTTAGTTTAATCTCTAGAGAGGGGCCTTCCCCTGTATTTAGCCTACCTCGCCAATTGTTTGTTTAAACCTGCACTGCTTCCTCTGGGTATCCCCCCCCAGACAACCCTCCCTTCCTATCCTGTACCCACTCCCCCCTTCCTTTCCCCTACCCTCCCTCCCCTCACCCCCCGTAGCTAACACCCTGCCCCTAAGTGGGGAGCTGGCAGTTAATGGGAGCTATGCTAGATAGGTGGAACCTCATGTGGAAAAAAGAGAAGTCCACATGGTACGTTCTGTATTTCCTTACCCGATACTCTGCCTTATTAATGTTTATAACTTACTGTTGCTTAGATAAGTTTAAGTTCATGTTTGCCAACCTAGTCCATATGTCTTCAGGGGTTCTGCGGCGCTTTGGTGGCTCCCAAAAGGTAGATAACACATCTACAAAGGGGTTCTTGTACAAACCCCTAAACCAAAACACTTTTAACTACCAGTCATGTCACAATCTACAGATGGGAGTCACCTAAAGTTTGTCTCATGGAATGTTAAGGGGCTGCGTTCTCCAAACAAACGCATGTCCATCCTCAGACACCTGCGGCGTCTCCGGACTGATGTGGCTCTGCTTCAGGAGACGCATCTGGCTGCAGACGACCTGCAACGTCTTCGTAGAATGTGGGTGGGCTCTGTCTATGGTTCACCGGCAGTAGGCCGTAAAACGGGTGTCGCTATCCTTCTGCACCAAAATTTACAACACACTGTTAGAGACGTTAAGGTTGACTCGGAAGGAAGGAAAATGACCCTACATCTGACTATAGATGATAAACCTGTAGCACTCACCAACATCTATGCTCCTAACTCTCCTGATGCCTCCTTCTTTCAAGACTTAGTGAAATGGGTGCTAACCACCCCAGAGACGCTACACCTAATGGGTGGGGATTTTAATTCAGTCATGTCCTCTCTAGCTGATCGCACAGGCCCCCCTTCACATAGAACACATACTCGTATCCCCCCATCATCTGCACCCACCCTCCTGTCACAATCGGTCGCCTCCATGCAATTTGTGGATGTTTGGCGCTTGATGCACCCGACGGATCGGGAATACACTTTTTTCTCGCCCCCGCACAATACGTTCTCACGAATAGACTATTTTTTTGCCTCCCCAGCTCTAAGCTCCGTAAAAAATGCACCAGACATACAAGACGCAGTGATTTCAGATCACAGCCCAATTGTTGTACACTTATCCCAAACGGCTCGTTCATCCCCCTCCCCTACTTGGCGCTTCCCCTCCTATCTAGTAGACAATGAGGACTTCCAACATACACTATACTGAGCCTGGGAGGAATACATCTCTACTAATGGAGCCCACATTACAGACCCTAACCTTTTCTGGGAAGCAGGCAAGGCCTTCTTACGGGGTAAAATTATTTGATACACAGCCCAGTTCAAAAAAATAGCCAGACAACAATATAGTCAGTCAAGCAAAGCCTTACGCTTGGCACATGAACAACTCACATTAAACCGCACCATAGAAAACGTACAAAAATGGAGACAGGCTAAAAGCACCTTTTGACCTCTGGGCAGAACAACATGAAGCGGCCAAAACGTCGTACTCTGTTACATTTCCATAGATTCGGCAACAAGGCTGGCAGGCTCCTGGCCAAGTTGTGCTCAGGACCTAGACATCCTACCCGTATCTCTGCTCTTAGAGCTACGACAGGCTCTCTGGTCACTTCCCCAGCTGAGATTAGCAACCTACTTGTGGAATACTACACTAATCTATACAAAGCTGACCCGACTGACCTACCTACTACTGACTCTCTGCTTGACAAAATACGTTTGCCTAAACTCCACCACACACAATTGGAGACAATTAATGCCCCCATTACTGTTGATGATATCCGATTTACGATCAAAGCCATGGCCTCAGCCAAAGCCCCGGGACCTGACGGATACACCGCTGAATTTTATAAAATGACCAGGGAATTTATTCCAGATACCTTAAAGCATGTATACGCAGCCATGTGGGACGGAGGGCCCTATCTTCCTACGGGAACACAGGCCCACATTAAACTAATCTCTAAGAAAGGGAAAGATCCCCTATTACCGGGATCATACCGACCGATATCGTTAATTAATGTCGATGTCAAAATCTTATCCAAAATAATTGCGTCACGTCTAGCTCCCCTACTACCATCTTTACTACACCCAGCCCAATCTGGCTTTGTTTCGGGGAGATCAGCTACCCTAAACATGTTAATGTTAATGGCTCTGGAATATGCTAAAACCCACCCTAACCAAGACATTGCCATCATGTCCTTAGACGCGGAAAAAGCCTTTGACAACATCAGTTTCTCTTGGCTCTTTAGAGTGATGGCACAATTTGGATTCTCAGGCCAGATTATGCGATTCCTTCTACAAATGTATGCATCCCCTACCACGCGTCTTGTTACCCCTGATTTTATTTCTGACACGATTCCGTTAACAAAAGGAACGAGACAGGGTTGCCCCCTGTCTCCACTCCTGTTCAATCTAGCAATCAAACCCTTGTCCAGAATATTAAATTCAGTTGATGGAATCAGTGGCATCACTCTAAATAACCATACTCTCCGTTCGGCACTATTTGCAGATGACATACTACTGTTCTCCACCGACCCTATAGCAGACTTTGACAGACTCAAACAACTTTTCACAGATTTCCGACTTTGCTCGGGATTCAGAATTAATTTCGATAAGAGTGAGATCCTACCATTGCACCCCCATCTCTCCAGTAAATGGAAACCCCTATCCCCCCTGGCCATAGCCAACCAACATATTACATACTTGGGTATTAAAATAGGGCGTGAACCATCCTCTCTTTACTCATTGAATTACCCCCCTTTGATAACCAAAATTGTGAAGGAGCTGGAGGCTTGGGGGACCCTACCTCTCTCGCTCTTTGGGAGATGCCACCTTTTTAAAATGGTATCTTTTGCATGCTTGCTTTACCCAATGCAAACCATACCTCTTCTAATTAAACATTCAGATATCCAAAAACTTCAGAAGGCCCTAACTGCCTTCATATGGTCTTGCAAGAAACCTTGCATAGCGCTGCAGAAATTATGTCTCCCGAAGGGCGAGGGCGGGGCGGGACTACCCAATATGCGCTTTTACAACCTGGCATGTTTACTTAGGCAGGGCCTAGACTGGTTAACTGGAGGTTCTAAATATTCTAACTTATCCCTAGAAGAGGCTATGGTGCACCCATATGACCGTTCAGCCATCCTCCATTCCAATCCCAATGCATTACCCCCCCCCCACCTCAAAACAAGTGTACTTATTAACCACTTGAGCCCCGGACCATTATGCTGCCTAAGGACCAGAGGTCTTTTTCCAATTTGGCACTGCGTCGCTTTAACTGCTAATTGCGCGGTCATGCAATGCTGTACCCAAACGAAATTTGAGTCCTTTTCTTCCCACAAATAGAGCTTTCTTTTAATGGTATTTGATCACATCTGCGGTTTTTATTTTTTGCGCTATAAACGGAAAAAGACCGAAAATTTTGAAAAATAATGATATTTTCTACTTTTTGTTATAAAAAAAAAATCCAATAAACTAAATTTTAGTCATACATTTAGGCCAACATGTATTCGGCCACATGTCTTTGGTAAAAAAAATGTCAATAAGCGTATATTTATTGGTTTGCACAAAAGTTATAGCGTCTACAAACTAGGGTACATTTTCTGTAATTTACACAGCTTTTAGTTTGACTGCCTATGTCATTTCTTGAGGTGCTAAAATGGCAGGGCAGTACAAAACCCCCCCAAATGACCCCATTTTGGAAAGTAGACACCCCAAGGAAATTGTTGAGAGGCATGTTGAACCCATTGAATATTTTTTTTTTTTTTTTTGTCCCAAGTGATTGAATAATGACAAAAAAAAAAAAAAATATTTACAAAAAGTTGTCATTAAATGATATATTGCTCACACAGGCCATGGGCCTATGTGGAATTGCACCCCAAAATACATTCTGCTGCTTCTCCTGAGTATGGGGATACCACATGTGTGGGACTTTTTGGGACCCTAGCCGCGCACGGGGCCCCGGAAACCAATCACCGCCTTCAGGATTTCTAAGGGTGTAAATTTATGATTTCACTCTTCACTGCCTATCACAGTTTCGGAGGCCATGGAATGCCCAGGTGGCACAAAACCCCCCCAAATGACCCCATTTTGGAAAGTAGACACCCCAAGCTATTTGCTGAGAGGCATGGTGAGTATTTTGCAGCTCTCATTTGTTTTTGAAAATGAAGAAAGACCAGAAAAATCTTTTTTTTTTCTTTTTTCAATTTTCAAAACTTTGTGACAAAAAGTGAGGTCTGCAAAATACTCACTATACCTCTCTGCAAATAGCTTTGGGTGTCTACTTTCCAAAATGGGGTCATTTGGGGGGGTTTTGTGCCACCTGGGCATTTAATGCACTAAAACACAAACTATATTGCCCAAATGTTTGATGAAATAAAAAGATCTTAGGCCGAGTACATGGATACCAAACATGACATGCATTACAATTGCGCACAAACGTGCAGTGGCAACAAAATAAATACATTTTTAAAAGCCTTTAAAAGCCTTTACAGGTTACCACTTTAGATTTACAGAGGAGGTCTACTGCAAAAATTACTGCCCTTGATCTAACCTTCGCGGTGATACCTCACATGCATGGTGCAATTGCTGTTTACGTTTGACGACAGACCGCCGCTTGCGTTCGCCTTAGCGCGAGAGCAGGGGGCGACAGGGGTGCTTTTTCTTTATTATTTTTTTGCTTTTTTATCTTATTTTTAAACTGTTCCTTTCATTTATTTTTTTTTTAATCATTTTTATTGTTATCTCGGGGAATGTAAATATCCCCTATGATAGCAATAGGTAGTGACAGGTACTCTTTTTTTGAAAAAATTGGGGTCTATTAGACCCTAGATCTCTCCTCTGCTCTCAAAGCATCTGACCACACCAAGATCGGTGTGATAAAATGCTTCCCAAATTTCCCAATGGCGCTATTTACATCCGGCGAAATCTAAGTCATAAAATGCTCGTAGCTTCCGGTTTCTTAGGCCATAGAGATGTTTGGAGCCACTCTGGTCTCTGATCAGCTCTATGGTCAGCTGGCTGAATCACCGGCTGCATTTTCAGGTTCCCTGTTGAGACAGGAGAGCCAGAGAAAAACACGGAAGACGGTGGGGGGGGGGCATTCCCTCCCACGGCTTGTAAAAGCAGTCTAGAGGCTAATTAGCCACTAGGATTGCTTTTACATGAAAGCCGACCACTGGCTGAAAAGAATAATACCAAGATGATACCTAAACCTGCAGGCATCATTCTGGTATAACCACTCAAAGTTGTGAATGGCGTACCTGAAGACAAAAAAATGGTTAACAATAAAGCACAGTAAACGGTAAAGTATAAAAAATTGCATACCTGAAAAGCAAACATGATAAAACATAATAACAATAAAACATTGCAGAATAGAATACAGTAAAAAAAGAGCAGAACAATAGAGAGAATAGAGAGAGAGAGAACAATAAAACGACAACTATTTTTTTTATATATTTTTTTTTTTTTACACTTTTTTTGTAACTAACTTTTATAACTGTAACCGGTTCCAGGTTCGGGTCTCTCAAAATTCGATGGCATCTTGGGAGACCCTGTGAAAGTGTGTCCTAGTCTGTGGAATGCTGTACCCTACGCTAATACTCAACTAGTGAATGGTAGCGTTCAAAACATTCACCAATGCAAAGACCAGGATTGTCAGGACAGGAGGGACAATAATAGCGGGTGTCACGCCTATATCCGCGCTTGCTGCAGACACAACATCTTTTTTGGGGGGGTTCATTGGGTAGGGGTACTCGGGAGGACATAAAGAAAATGCCTCTCATGCAGCCGACTGCATTTGGTTGGGGATGTGAATGGGGGAAGTACGGGCGCTGCAGAAGTGGTGGTTTCCCAATTAGGGTGGGCGAATGCAGCAGGAAGGGCACGACGGGCCTGTGTTTGTCTTTTTGGTGGCAGCGGGACACTACTTGTGCTTGCCACCTCACCAGCTTGAACTGCACTTATGGGACTCGCCACGTCACCAAGTGTTACTGCAGTGCTGGTTTGACTACGACCGGGGTGTACTAGGCCGCTGGCGCTTGCTAGTTCACCAAAATGCTACCAAAAAAACTGTTAGCGATCGCAGGGATCAGGCCTGACTCTGCGAACGCTGCAGTTATGCGTTTAGTGTTTTGTAAGTGACAGTGATCGATCGATACTGCACTTGGGTGGGCTGGGCCGGGCGGAGGGGCAAAACGCAGGTGCTAGCAGGTATCTGGGCTGATCCCACTAACACTGCGTTTTTGGGAACCCTAAACTGCTGGGGACGCTAGTATAGATCTGATCGGCTCAGATATTGATGCGTTCAGATACTATACCACTAAGGGAGGTGTATGCTGCGTGCGTGGGTGTTAGCGGTACTGGCGCTAATCTGACGCTGCCTGGGGCGACGCATATCACAGCTGGGGGATCAGGGGGCTAAACCTTTATTCGGTAATAAACGGCGGGTGCCGACACTATAAAAAATAAACAAACTAACCAGCGTCACCTGTAACACTTATACGGTGATCAGTGGTGAAAGGGTTAACTAGGGGGCCATCAAGGGGTTAAAACATTTATTCGGTAGTATATGGGGGTCCCTGACGCTATAAAACGCTGACGGCGAACCTCAATATTTACGTCTCTAACTAGCGTCACCAGCGACACTAATACAGCGATCAGAAAAATGATCGCTTAGCGACACTGGTGACGGGGTGATCAAGGGGTAAAAACTTTATTAGGGGGGGTTAGGGGGGTACCCTAGACCTAAAGGGGGGTAACAGTAACTGTCCCAACACTGTTATTGTCACAAACTGACATCAATGCAGTAATTAGAAAAAAAAAAAAAACTGCTTGGTGTCAGTTTGTGACAGGGGGGGGGTGATTGGGGGGCGATCGGGGGGCGGATCGGGGTGTTTTGTGTGCCTGGCATGTTCTACTGTGTTGAGTGTGTTGTGCACTCACATTGATGTCTTCTCTCCTCGGGCCGGAACGGAAATTACCGAGCCGAGGAGAGATGACATCATTTCCTTTGCTGCTGTTTAGCATACAGCAGCAAAGGAATGATTCGATTGGCCGGCGGCGATCGCGAGGGGGGGGGGCCATGAACGGATGGCCTCCCCCTCACCTCCTATCGCCGTGGGACAAAAGACCGCCTCGGGCACCGAGGGGGGGGGGTCCGATCGGACCCCCCACCCGCGGAAGGCAAATCATGTACATGTAAGTGATTTTGCCTGTCCGTGCCACTCTGCCGACGTACATCGGCGTGAGGCGGTCGTCAAGTGGTTAAGGATACGGTCATTGCATGGAGAGAAGTAAGAAAGCTGCTTAAACTGCCATCCAGCATCTCCAATTACCTCAAAATACAAGGCAACCCTATCATCCATAAAGCTTTTGGCCAATGGAAACTTAAAGGCCTTACTGCTGTCTCGTCTTTTTATCTCAACAAGCCTGGCAAATTCAAACCTTTTCAAACCCTAATGCGGGAGTACTCCCTACCACCAACTCATGTTTTTTTCCATCACCAACTCATCACTTATCTCAAATCATGTTCTGGTCCCAATACCAATCCACTCGAAACATCCTGCATTGATACTCTTCTCAAAAGCAATAATTACTCCATCTCCAATATTTACTCCTGTCTCATACAACATCAAACATGGAAATATGCTCTCAAACCCTTTCAAAAGTCGTCACACGTATTAGAAGACGAGTCTCTACCAGAAAAGATCCTTGAGGGGTACAAAACTGTCTGCAATCTTACCACTTCCGAAACATGGAGGGAAACGCAATTCAAGATCATTCACAGGGCTTATTTTCCATTTCGCTTCAACAGGGCGGACCCCACCCAAGCGCAATGTTCCTGGTGTAACCTATCTTGCCCCACCTTGCTACATAGGCTCTGGGACTGTACCAAGATTGAGGCTTATTGGGATAAGGTGATCACTTACATCAACGAGGTCCACAAAATTCAGTTGACTAAGGACCGTTTATTATGCCTGTTTAGCATACCTCCTTCACCCTCATCGCCAACGAGGGCCCCACAAAATATTTCACAATGGGCTCACCTGTGTCTCCTAGTGGCTCGCAGGACTATTATGTCTCACTGGATATCAACGACTCCACCTACCCTAACAGTGTTTAAAAAGGCCTTGGCCTCCCTTTTCTATCTAGAGAGATTGGATACCATCACCCTTAATTTTCAATCGACTTCCCGCTTTTTTAAAAGATGGAGAAAATACATCAAAGCTACATTTGCTCCACAGGCATTAATGGATATAATGCACCCATTCCGCTACACGAAATGGTACTTAACAAAAGATCTCACCAACTCACTTGGTCACCTTAAAATACCCCCCACCCCAGATTCCTTTACTTTTAAGCCACCGTAGGATATCCACAAATCCATTTTGCTCCTTAGCATCCACCCTTCCCCATTTATTACTCTATATTTCTATGTATAGTGAGATCACTCAGGTTATTTACTATACTCTGACCAATATATACCACGCTCAGCCAGGTATGTACAGACGCTGCCTCCACTCCTGAAGATATCTAGATGTTAAGATTTCATGTGTCGAGCAAAGTTACGCTCAATAGTGTTGATAAGATGGCAAACATGAACTCCCTTGACCTCCCCTCCCTCTACCCTCCCCCTCCTTTTTTCTGTTTTCTGTTTTCTTTTTCTTTCTTTATTTTAATTGATATGAGAAGTCTCTATTTTAATTACTATGATAAGTCTTTTTCTTTAAAGATTGTAATAATTAATGCGCTGTAACCTTTGATACACTCAGTTTTATACTACTGTATGCTATAAAACCCAATAAACATTTTTCAAAAAAAAAAATCTCCTTTAGATTAACCAAAACTATATAATAGGGGGACACACCATCTATCCAAGCACTCTGTATCAAATCAGGCAGGCCCTTTGTACTACATACACTATGTTACCAAAAGTATTAGGACGCCTGCCTTTACACACACAGGAACTTTATTGGCATCCCAGTCTTAGTCCGTAGGGTTCAATATCATTTGGTGGAGGGGGGATTACGGTGTTGGGTTGTTTTTTAGGGTTTGGCCTTGGTCCCTTAGTTCCAGTGAAGGGAACTCTTAAGGTGTCAGCATACCAAGACATTTTGTACAATTTCATGCTCTCAACTTTGTAGGAACAGTTTGGGGATGGCCCTTTCCTGTTCTAACATGACTGCGCACCAGTGCACAAAGCAAGGTCCATAAAGACATGGATGAGCGAATTTGGGGTGGAGAAACTTGACTGGCCTGCACAGAGTCCTGACATCAACCCAATAGAACACCTTTGGGATGAATTAGAGCAGAGACTGCGAGCCGGGCCTTCTCATTCAACATCAGTGCCTAACCTCACAAATGCGCTTCTGGAAGAATGGTCAAACATTCCCATAGACACACTCCTAAACCTCGTGGACAGCCTTCCCAGAAGAGTTGAAGCTGTTATAGCTGCAAAGAGTGGGTCAACTCAATATTGAACTCTACAGACTAAGACTTGGATGCCATTAACCTCTTCAGATCTGTGCTATTGTCAAATGATGGCAACAGCGCGGATCTACAATGCCTGGACGACGTCTATTGACGCCGTCCCCTGCAGGGTGCGCACGGTGTGCTCGGTGATCGGCGAGTCTATGAGACTCGCCTGATCACAGATCAGAGTCCCGACCCCTTACCACATGATCAGCTGTCAGCCAATGACAGCTGATCATGTGATGTAAACAGAGCCGGTAATCGGCTATTTTTCCTCCTCGCCCTGACAGCGTGAGGAGGAAAAAAAATCCCGATCACCGGCGGCCGTGATCGGGACATTAGTCCCGATCACAGTGATCATCTGCCCCCACAGCAATAGGCAGAAGTGCCGCCTACCAGTGCCCACCAGCGTCACCCATCAGTGCCCACAGTGCCACCCACAGTGCCACCCATCAGTGCCACCCATCAGCACCCACAGTGCCACTCATCAATGCCACCTATCAGTGTCACCCATCAGTGCCCCCCATCAGTGCCCCCCCTATCAGTGGTACCTATCCGTGTCACCCATCTATGTCACCCATAAGTGCCGGCCATCAGTCCCGCCTTATCTGTGCCCATCAGTACCGCCTTACCTGTCCCCATCAGTGCTGCCTTAACTGTGCCTATGAGTGCCGCCTTAACTGTGCCTATCCGTGCCCATCAGTGCAGCCTATCAGTGTCCACCAGTGCCGCCTCATCAGCGCATATCAATGAAGGAGAAAAATTACCTGTTTGCAAAATTTTATAGCAAACTATGAAACATGATTTTTTTTTTTTCAAAATGTTCCATCTTTTTTTGTTTGTTTAGCAAAAAATAAAAATCCCAGCTGTGATTAAATACCACCAAAAGAAAGCTCTATCTGTGGGAAAAAAATGATAAATAATTAATTTGGGTACAGAGTTGTATGACCGCGCAATTGTCATTCAAAGTGCGACAGCGCTGAAAGCTAAAAATTGGTCTCAGCGGGGGGGGGTTTAAGTGCCCAGTAAGCAAGTGGTTAAAGTTCACGAGCGTGTAAATGCAGGCATCATTTGGTAATATAGTGTAGTTGGTGGTAGATCTAAAGGAGATTGTATAGTGTATGGTGAGCTTTGTAGAACCCAGAACATACTTCTCCTGTTTATAATATTACAGCTCTATCTGTCAGAAACCATGAATCAGACTGAGACAGAGGTACTGGAATGGATAGTCAGACAAGCCAAAACGTCAGGGAGCCAGAGATGAGCGTATTAGAGCAGCAAGCAGGATCTGGAGCCAGAAGGAATGTCAGCCAAGCAAGTCTTTAACAGGAAAACGTCTCTAGAGATGTGACCAAGGCGAAGGCAGAGATCATCTGGACTGGATGACTTAAGTAGGCAGGACTGACGAGCAGGATATCATCAACAGGTGAGTCACTGACAAGAGATAGGAGCTGGAAGTTAGCCGACAGTTGAGCGGCCAGCTCAGAGAAGGAAGGGCTGAGCCCAGCCCTGACACTATCCACACAGGCTGTTATCTGATCGCTCAGCTCCTGCAAACTCTGCCAAATGAACAATCTATGGCTGTGTATTTAGTGACAATGGTATTCACTGATTGTATAGGAAAACCGTCCACCTGATGAAGGGTGGTAGTGATGTGCTGGAGTAGGAGGGTAGATGATGCAGGGTGTGTACTAATGAGGTCAGCTGGTAAACTCCTTCCGGGGTCACATCCCAAGGTCTGTCCAGGAAGTAATGGAGAAATGTTTTTATACATCCAGCTGGACACTGACTTAAGGGGTGTGTAAGATAAATAGAAAGCGTGTTTATTGTTGCAAAAGAAGTACATTAATTGTATATTGGTACATATGGGAGCTGGAATTTAGAAAAAAAAATGAACTTTAAACATAGAGACCCTTTTAACATATCAATATACTGTATATCAATAAACACCACAAATGAATGAAAACCCACAAAATACCGACCCCTGAATGGATCTCAGACCTTCAGAATTCACCTTGAACCCAGTGGAGAGGAAAACCTGAACCTCATTCCTATTTGTAACACTTAGTTTGTATAGCCTCATGAGAAATGATGGACATTTACATTATAATAATAATAATAATAATAATAATAATAATATCTGATTTCAGGATCCGGTATCTCGGTGTTCAGATCCCTGTCTACCTGGCAGCAGAAAAAAGTTTTCATTTTCCATTCATAAATGCTGCTATGAGTGCATTTCGTGTCCAGAAGGAGAGATCTCCAACATTTCAGGTACAGTTTGTACATATTTCCCATGTTTTATCACTTTAAAGGTTCCTGCAAGTAGTGAAAGATGCCTGTTGATCCTGCCAGAAATGTATTTATCTCCTAAGTCCTGTTGTCGGCTGACTGCACACAGGAGTTTTTGGACTGAAATCAAAAGAATGGTATTAGCCCTGCCCAGTTATATTTTGTTACTGCTATTGCTTATTTATTACAGTTACTTATATAGTGCCATAAATGTACATGGCATTTCACAAATGGTATACACTATATTACCAAAAGTTGTGGGACACCCAGTCTTAGTCCGTAGAGTTCAGTATTGAATTGGCCCACCCTTTGCAGCTATAATAGCTTCAACACTTTTAGGAAGGCTGTCCACAAGATTTAGGAGTGTGTCTATGGGAATGTTTGACCATTCTTCCAGAAGCACATTTGTGAGGTCAGGCACTGATGTTGGAGGAGAAGGCCTGGCTCACGGTCTGCACTCTAATTCATCCCAAAGGTTTTCGGGTTGAGGTCAGGACTCTGTGCAGGCCAGTCATGTTCCTCTACCCCAAACTCGCTCATCCATGTCTTCATGGACCTTGCTTTGTGCACTGGTGCGCAGTCATGTTGGAACAGGAAGGGGCCCTCCCCAAACTGTTCCCACAAAGTTGGGAGCATGAAATTGTCCAAAATGTGTTTTTTTGCAGACGCCTTAAAGGGGTTGTAAACCCTCGTGTTTTTTCACCTTAATGCATCCTATGCATTAACCACTTAAAAACTGGGCACTTAAACCCTCTTCCTAACCAGACCAATTTTCAGCTTTCGGTGCTCTCACATTTTGAATGACAATTACTCAGTCATGCAACACTGTACGCACATGAAATTTTTGTCCTTTTTTTTCACACAAATAGAGCTTTCTTTTGGAGGTATTTGATCACCTCTGGGTTTTTCATTTTTTGCGCTATAAAAGAAAAAAGACCAACAATTTTGTAAAAAAATTGCATTTTTATTTGTTTCTGTTATAAAATTTTGCAAATTAGTAATTTTTCTACATAAATTTTAGCCAAAATTTATACTGCTGCATATCTTTGGTAAAAATAACCCAAATCAGTGTAAATTATTTTGTCTTTGTGAAAGTTATAGAGTCTACAAGCTGTGGTACAAATCTTTGAAAATTGATCACACCTGATGTACTGATCTCATTTCTTGAGAAACTAACAAGCCAGGAAAGTACAGATACTCCAAAAATAACCCCTTTTTGGAAAGTAGACATTCCAAAGTAATTAGTAAGAGGCACGGTTAGTTTTTTTGAAGTTGTCATTTTTCCCCACAATTCTTTGCAAAATGAAGATTTTTTTTTCCTTTTTTTTTTCTTTTCACAAAATCGTCACATTACCAGGTTTTTTCTCTCACATGGCATGTCCATACCACAAATGCCACCCTGAAATACATTCTGCTACTCCTCCTGAGTATGGCAATACCACATGTGTGAGACTTTTACACAGCCTGGCCACATACAGCCTGTAGCACCTTCAAGCATTCTAAGAGCATAAATTACACATCTCATTTCTCAACCACCTATTACACTTTTGAAGGCGTCGGAGCGCCAGGACAATGAAAACACCCACAAAATGGCCCCATTTTGGAAAGCAAACACAGCTGTGTGGCCAGTGCCGGTACTGGGAATCTAGTTAAAGTTGAGGGTCGATTGGATTACACTCAATATTAGCAGATTCTTGAGAATAATGTTGAGGAATCAGTCACAAAGTTGAAGTTATGCCGGAGCTGGATATTTCAACAAGACCACGACCCAAAACACTGCTCAAAATCTACTCGGGCATTTATGCAGAGGAACAAGTACAATGTTCTGGAATGGCCATCCCAGTCCCCAGACCTGAATATCATTGAACATCTGTGGGGTGATTTAAAGCAGGCTGTCCATGCTCGGCAACCATCAAACCTAACTGAACTGAAAATGTTTTATAAGGAGGAATGGTCCAAAATACATTCATCCAGAATCCAGACACTCATTACAGGCTATAGAAAGCGTCTAGAGGCTGTTATTTCTGCTAAAGGAGGGTCTACTAAATATTGATGTGATTTTTCTGTTAGGGTGCCCAAATTTATGCACCTGTCTAATTTCGTTTTGATGCATATTGCATATTTTCTGTTATTCCAATAAACCTCATTTTACTACTGAAATATTACTTTGTCCTTCAGTTATTTGATAGATCAAAATTAAATTGCTGATCCAAACACCCAAATATTTATAAATGACAATCATGGAAATTGTCAGGGGTTCCTAAAGTTTTGCATACAACTGTAGAAGATATTTCTAACACATAGCATGTATATAGCAAAAATTACACCCCAAAATACATTCCGATACTCCTCCTGAGTAGGGATGAGCTTCGTGTTCGAGTCGAACCCATGTTCGACTCGAACATCGGCTGTTCGGCCGTCCGTCGAATTGCGAACGTTATGGGCCGTTCGCGCCAAATTCGCGTGGCGCGTCACGGCCCATAATTCACTGCGGCATCGCAGTGCATTGCTGGCTGATGATTGGCCAAGCATGCACTATGACCCGCATGCTTGGCCAATCACAGCGCCGTCAGTAGAGAGAGCTGTAATTGGCCAAAGCCAGGGTGGCTTTGGCCAATTATGGCTCAGGGGATTTAGTACACGCCCCACACTATATAAGGCCGCCTGCACGGCGGCCCTGTGTAGTGTGTTCCGGTGTGCTGATAGAGAGAGAGACAGACAGTGTCATTTGATTTGAGTTAGATAGATTAGGCTAGATCTGTTCCTGCTATTTACATTTAGTGCAGTGCGTCCTGCTCACAGTGTTCAGCTAGATCCATTCCTGCTATTTACATTTAGTGCAGTCAGTGCGTCCTGCTCACAGTGTTCAGCTAGATCTGTTCCTGCTATTTACATTTAGTGCAGTGCGTCCTGCTCACAGTGTTCAGCTAGATCTGTTCCTGCTATTTACATTTAGTGCAGTGCGTCCTGCTCACAGTGTTCAGCTAGATCCGTTCCTGCTATTTACATTTAGTGCAGTCAGTGCGTCCTGCTCAGTGTTCAGCTAGATCCGTTCCTGCTATTTACATTTAGTGCAGTGCGTCCTGCTCACAGTGTTCAGCTAGATCTGTTCCTGCTATTTACATTTAGTGCAGTGCGTCCTGCTCACAGTGTTCAGCTAGATCCGTTCCTGCTATTTACATTTAGTGCAGTGCGTCCTGCTCACAGTGTTCAGCTAGATCTGTTCCTGCTATTTACATTTAGTGCAGTGCGTCCTGCTCACAGTGTTCAGCTAGATCTGTTCCTGCTATTTACATTTAGTGCAGTGCGTCCTGCTCACAGTGTTCAGCTAGATCCGTTCCTGCTATTTACATTTAGTGCAGTAAGTGCGTCCTGCTCACAGTGTTCAGCTAGATCCGTTCCTGCTATTTGCATTTAGTGCAGTGCGTCCTGCTCACAGTGTTCAGCTAGATCTGTTCCTGCTATTTACATTTAGTGCAGTGCGTCCTGCTCACAGTGTTCAGCTAGATCCGTTCCTGCTATTTACATTTAGTGCAGTGCGTCCTGCTCACAGTGTTCAGCTAGATCTGTTCCTGCTATTTACATTTAGTGCAGTGCGTCCTGCTCACAGTGTTCAGCTAGATCCGTTCCTGCTATTTACATTTAGTGCAGTCAGTGCGTCCTGCTCACAGTGTTCAGCTAGATCCGTTCCTGCTATTTACATTTAGTGCAGTGCGCCCTGCTCACAGTGTTCAGCTAGATCTGTTCCTGCTATTTACATTTAGTGCAGTGCGTCCTGCTCACAGTGTTCAGCTAGATCTGTTCCTGCTATTTACATTTAGTGCAGTGCGTCCTGCTCACAGTGTTCAGCTAGATCTGTTCCTGCTATTTACATTTAGTGCAGTGCGTCCTGCTCACAGTGTTCAGCTAGATCTGTTCCTGCTATTTACATTTAGTGCAGTGCGTCCTGCTCACAGTGTTCAGCTAGATCCGTTCCTGCTATTTACATTTAGTGCAGTCAGTGCGTCCTGCTCACAGTGTTCAGCTAGATCCGTTCCTGCTATTTACATTTAGTGCAGTCAGTGCGTCCTGCTCACAGTGTTCAGCTAGATCTGTTCCTGCTATTTACATTTAGTGCAGTCAGTGCGTCCTGCTCACAGTGTTTATCTAGATCCATTCCTGCTATTTACATTTAGTGCAGTGCGTCCTGCTCACAGTGTTCAGCTAGATCCGTTCCTGTTATCTTCCTACTGACAGGCAGGCTTGTCTGGTTACAGTATATAAAGCTACCTGAAGAAAATTACAGGTGTTCTATCCCAGCTTAGTGCAGCTACAGGCCATTAGTATGTCTGGAAGGCCAAGAAGGAGAGGCAGACAGTCACAAGCCAATAAGAGAGGGCAAGCAGGCTCTGTGTCTAGTGTTGGTCGTGGAGACGGTGCATCCTCATCAGCACGTGGCCATGGGACACGCTTGGCCTTTTTTTCGGCAGCTGGCCGTGTTGAGCCGCAACATGCGGAAGACTTGGTCGAGTGGATGACCAAGCCGTCCTCATCCTCCTCATCCTCTCTCACCCATGCCCAGGGTGCTTTGTCTGGCAAAGCAGCGGCCTCTTCCCTCAGCTCAATGTCATCAGTGACTCCTTCCCTAGCTCCACCATGTCCTCCTGAGGATTCCCTCGAACTGTTTGACCACAGTGTTGGGTACATGCTCCAGGAGGATGCCCAGCGTTTGGAAGGCTCTGATGATGATACTGAGCTCGATGAAGGCAGTAACATGAGCCCGGACAGAGGGGGTGCCCAAGAAGGACAGCAATCTGGCAGTCATGCTCCCCCTGCTGCAGCATACTGCCAGGTTTGCTCCAGTGATGAGGAGGGAGGGGATGATGAGGTCACTGACTCAACGTGGGTGCCTGATAGGAGAGAGGAGGAGGAGGAGGAGGAGGAGGCGGCACATCACCAACGAGGCAGGATGCCCTCCAGGGGCCAGCCTAAGGGCAGCACATTGACTGCATCACACCCCAAAGCTCCACATGTGCAGGGCGCTGCAGTCTCTGCGCGTTATTCAAAAAGTTCTTTGGTGTGGGCCTTTTTTGAGACGAGTGCATCAGATCGCACCGCTGCTATTTGCAACATATGTCTCAAGCGTATCTCGCGTGGCCAAAACATCTCCCGCTTGGGTACCACATGCTTGACCAGACATATGTTGACCTGCCATGCAGTTCGTTGGCAAGCATATCTAAAAGACCCACACCAAAGAACAAAGAGGATCTCTCCTTGCTCCTCATCAGCTGAGATTTCCAACCCCACTAGACCTTCAGTCCTCTCTGAGACCTGCAGTGAGAGGAATGAAGGTGTAGAATTAGGTGTGTCACAGCCAAGTACTTGTGGGCAATCTGCTTTTGGTACACCGACGTCAGATTGTACCAGGCAAATTTCCCTGCCCCAGCTGCTGCACCGCCGAAAGAAGTTTGCTCCCAGCCATCCACATGCCCAGCGGTTGAATGCTAGCTTGGCAAAATTGCTAGCACTTCAACTGCTGCCTTTTCAGTTGGTAGACTCTGCCCCCTTCCGTGAGTTTGTGGAATGTGCGGTTCCTCAGTGGCAGGTACCCAAACGCCACTTTTTCTCACGGAAGGCGATTCCGGCTCTCTACCGGCATGTGGAAGGCAATGTCCATGCCTCGCTGGACAGGGCGGTCAGCGGTAAGGTGCATATTACCGCTGACTCATGGTCCAGCAGGCATGGACAGGGACGTTACTTAAGTTTCACGGCGCATTGGGTGACTCTGCTGGCAGCTGGGAAGGATGCAGGACAAGGTGCAGTAGTGTTGGAGGTTGTTCCGCCACCACGCCTCCAAAATGCTGATTGTGACACACCTCTCTCCTCCACCCCCTCCTCTTCTTCTTCCTCCATGGCCTCTTCCTCGGAACCAGCGGTGCTCCGTAGGCGTTCAAGGGGCTACGCAAGTACGCAGGCCAAAAGATGCCATGCGGTGCTTGAGCTGGTGTGCTTGGGGGACAGGATCCATACTGGGGCAGAGGTTCTGTCAGCTCTGCAGGGGCAGGTTCAGAGGTGGTTGACGCCACGCCAACTTAAGGCAGGAATGGTGGTTTGCGACAATGGCACCAACCTCCTCTCTGCCCTCCGACAGGGACAACTGACCCATGTGCCCTGTTTGGCTCACGTCCTTAACTTGGTGGTGCAGCGGTTCTTGGGCAGGTACCCGGGCTTACAGGATGTCCTGAGGCAGGCCAGGAAAGTCTGTGTGCATTTCCGCCGGTCATATAATGCCAGTGCTCGGCTGACGGACCTCCAAAAGGAGTTTAACCTGCCCAAGAACCGCCTAATCTGTGACATGCCCACCAGGTGGAACTCAACGTTGGCCATGCTGCAGCGGCTGCACACGCAGCAGAGGGCCATCAATGAGTACCTGTGCGACTATGGCACCAGGACAGGGTCAGGGGACCTTGGTTTTTTTTCCCCACGCCAGTGGGCCATGATCAGGGATGCATGCACTGTCCTGTCACCATTCGAGGAGGCCACGAGGATGGTGAGCACTGACAGTGCATGCATCAGTGACACTGTCCCCCTTGTCCACCTGTTGGAGCACACGCTGCGTGGAATAATGGACAGGGCACTTGAGGCAGAACAGAGGCAGGAAGAGGAGGACTTCCTTAGCTCTCAAGGCCCCCTTTATCCAGACAGTGTTCCTGCGTGCCCGCCGATCACACAGGAAGAGGACGAGGAGGAGGAGGAGGAGGAGGAGGAAGATTGTGTCAGTATGGAGGTGGAGCCTGGCACTCAGCATCAGCAGTCTTTAAGGGATCAGTCCCAAGGAACACATGGACTTGTACGTGGCTGGGAGGAGGTGGCTGCAGACGTTGTTGTCCTTAGTGACCCAGAGGACTCCGGACCGAATGCCTCAGCAAACCTACGCTGCATGGCCTCCCTGATCCTGCAAAGCCTGCGTAAGGATCCTCGTATTCGTGGTATCAAGGAGAAGGACCAATACTGGCTGGCAACCCTCCTTGATCCACGTTACAAGGGTAAGGTTGCGGACCTTATCTTGCCATCGCAGAGGGAGCAGAGGATGAAACATCTTCGGGAGGCCTTGCAGAAAGGTCTGTGCAACGCGTTCCCAGAGACTGGGAGGTTACAAACTCCTGTTTCTGGACAACGTGTTGCTGAGGCTTCGGTCAGTCAAAGAAGGAGCGGTGGAGAAGGTGGCCGTCTGACCGATGCGTTCAGACAATTTTTTGGTCCGCAGCCCCAAGGTATGATCGGTTCCAGCAACCATCGCCAGCGTCTGTTTTACATGGTGCAGGAATACCTAGGGGCAAGATCAGACTTGGACACCTTTCCCACCGAAAATCCTCTGGGTTACTGGGTCTTGAGGATGGATCACTGGCCAGAGCTTGCACAGTATGCAATTGAGCTACTGGCCTGTCCTGCATCCAGCGTTCTTTCGGAACGCACATTCAGTGCTGCTGGAGGCGTGGTAACCGATCACAGGGTGCGTCTGTCCACTGACTCGGTCGATCGGCTGACCTTCATAAAAATGAATCAGTCTTGGATCACCACCAGCTACCAAGCACCTGATGCTGATGTAACTGAATAATTTTTTTCAGATCCCTTCAAAGACTGCCTATGCTGATGCTGAGTGACTATCCCTGAGTAATTATCCTCTTCCTCCTCAATCATCATGCTGATAGCTTGTAAGAACATTTTTGGTTCTGGGCGCCACCACCAGTGCCTAAAGCACAATTTTTCAGCCCCTGTTTAACAGGGGCGTGTAATTACAATTTTTGATGCAATACTTTGCAGCAGGGCTCGTTCCTGCATTCCAACTAGAGTGTCTGTGAGGGGTTGCAGTGTTGTGGCACCAGTGCCTAAGGCCTGATTTTTCAGCTCCTGTTCAACAGGGGCATGTAATTACAATTCTTGATCTAATATTTCACAGCAGGGCCCTGTGAGGGCTTACAGTGTTGTGGCCACAGCAACACCTAAGGCCCAAATTTCTGCTGAGTATATAGGGCAGGACCCTACTTTCAAACATCTAACTTATAAACGACTCCTACTTGCAAACGGAAGGAGACAACAGGAAGTGAGATGAAATCTACCCCTAGGAAGGGAAATTCTCTCATGTAAGAGTTAATATGGGAAAACAATTTCTCCTTTCCACTGATGCTTTCCAATCCTTGTTCCACAAAAAAACCCAAATTTTCAAAAAACATTTTTCATTGGGACAAAAAAGTGAGGTGAAATCTTCTGAAGAGGAGGAAAGACAGCAAAACAAATGTCACAGGGGTGATAACCCTTCCCTATGTTTTCCAAAAAGCTTAAAAAAGATTTTTTGGCTGGAGCTAAACACGTTAAAAATGTACCCGTTCAAAATTACAAAGAGATTCTACTTAACAACAAACCTACAGTCCCTGTCTTGTTTGCACCGCCTGTATACTGCTGTTCAGAGTATATAGGGCCTTTCCTTATTTTAATTTGGGTGCGGGGTTCCCCTTAATATCCATACAGGACCCAAAGGGCCTGGTAATGGACTGGGGGGGTACCCATGCCGTTTGTCTCACTGATTTTCATCCATATTGCCATGACCCGACATGACATTAAACCCGCAAGCAGTTTTAAATGAGATTTTTTCCTTTAAAAATGACATTTGGTGCAGGGACTGTTCTAAACATGGGAAACACGCGTCACTTTACAGGCATACTATAGACACCCCCCAGGTACGATATTTAAAGGAATATTTCACTTTTTTTTTTTTTACTTTAAGCATCATTAAAATCACTGCTCCCGAAAAAACGGCCGTTTTTAAAAGTTTTTTTTGCATTGATACATGTCCCCTGGGGTAGGACCCGGGTCCCCAAACCCTTTTTCGGACAATACCATGCAAATTAGCCTTTAAAATGAGCACTTTTGATTTCGAACGTTCGAGTCCCATAGACGTCAATGGGGTTCTAACGTTCGTGCGAACTTTCGGTCCGTTCGCGGGTTCTGGTGCGAACCGAACCGGGGGGTGTTCGGCTCATCCCTACTCCTGAGTATGGCAATACCACATGTGTGAGACACAGCCTGGCCACATACAAATGTCCAACATTTAAGTAGCATGTTCAGGCGTTCTAGGAGCATAAATTACACATCTTATTTCTCAACCACCTATTACACTTTTGAAGGCCCTGGAGCACCAGGACAATGGAAACGCCCACAAAATGACCCCATTTTGGAAAGTAAACACCCTAACGTATAATCTATGAGGCAAAATGAGTCTTTTGAACGGTTCATTTTTTTTCCAGAAGTTTTTGGAACATATGGAAAAAAAATGAAAACCCATTGTGTAAAAAAAAAAAAAAAAATTGTCCATTTATAAAATGTTTCCAACTAGGAAAAAAATTTGTGCGAACACTATTAAAGTCTATGGGACTCGAATGTAAATAATCAAAAGTGCTAATTTTAAAGGCTTATATGCAATTTATTGTCATAAAAAGTGTTTGGGGACATGGGTCCTGCCCCAGGGGACATGGATCAATGGGAAAAAAGTTTTAAAAACAGACTTTTTTTCGGGAGCAGTGATTTTTATAATGCTTAAAGTGAAACAATAAAAGTGTAATATTCCTTTAAATTTCATACCTGGGGGGTGTCTATAGTATGCCTGTAAAGGGGCACATGTTTCCCGTGTTTAGAACAGTCTGATAGCAAAATGACATTTCAAAGGAAAAAAAGTCATTTAAAAGTACTCGTGGCTATTAATGAATTGTCGGTCCGACAATACACGTAAAAGTTCATTGATAAAAACGGCATGGGAATTACCCACAGGGAAACCCCGAACCAAAATTAAAAAAAAAAAGTGGCGTGGGGGGTCCCCCTAAATTCCACACCATGCCCGTCAGGTCTGGTATGGATATTAAGGGGAACCCGGCCAAAATGTAAAAAAAATGGCGTGGGGGTCCCCCTCAAAATCTATACCAGACCCTTAAGGTCTGGTATGGATTTTAAGGGGAACCCCGCGCCAAAATTAAAAAAAAATGGTGTGGGCTCCCCCCAAAAATCCATACCAGACCCTTATCCGAACATGCAACCTGGCAGGCCGCAGGAAAAGAGGGGGGATGAGAGAGCGCTCCCCCCTCCTGAACTGTACCAGGCCACATGCCCTCAACATTGGGAGGATGCTTTGGGGTAGCCCCTCAAAGCACCTTGTCCCCATGTTGATGGGGACAAGGGCCTCATCCCCACAACCCTTGCCCGGTGGTTGAGGGGGTCTGCAGGCAGGGGGCTTATCGGAATCTGGAAGCCCCCTTTAACAAGGGGACCCCCAGATCCCGCCCTCCATGTGAAATGGTAAGGGGGTACAAAAGTACCCCTACCATTTCACAAAAAAACTGTCAAAAATGTTTAAAATGACAAGAGACAGTTTTCAACAATTTCTTTTATTTAAAGTTTTCTTTTTCCCATCTTCTTTCCCAGCCAGTGCCATTAGTACAGTGACAGTGCATATTTTTTAGCACTGATCACTGTATTGGTATCACTGGTCCCCAAAAATGGTCAGTTAGTGTCCGAATTTCCGCTGCAATATCGCAGTCTCACTATAAGTTGATGATCGCCGTCATTACTAGTAGAAAAAAACGTAAAAACCCGTAGTTTGTAGGCATTATAACTTTTGTGGAAACCAATCCATATACTCTTATTGGGATTTTTTTTTTACCAAAAATATGTAGCAGAATACATATTGGCCTAAAGTGATGAAGAAATTAGATTTTTTTTTTTTTTGATATGTTTTATAGCAGAAAGTAAAAAATATTATTTTTTTTTTAAAATGTCAGTCTTTTTTGTTTATAGTGCAAAAAATAAAACCCGCAGAGGTGATCAAATACCACCAAAAGAAAGCTCTATTTGTGGGAAAAAACGGACATAAATTTTATTTGGGCACAGTATCGCACAACCGCTCAATTGTCAGTTAAAGTAATGCAGTGCCGTATTGCAAAAAATGGCCTGGTCATAAGGGGGCGGGGGGGGGGTAAATCTTCCAAAGGGCAAGTGGTTAACTTTTTTTTTTTTTTTTTAAATATCTTTCTTTAAACTTTGCAGAGTACAGTAAGCTGAAAAAGAGAAACGGTGTACACATATCACATAACAGATAATAAAGGATCGATCTAGTAGGCAAGAATCATAGATCATGACGAGAATCACAACAGGAAATCTAATGGTAGCCAATACAGGCAGGAGCATCCCACATGGTCAGGGGTGGACAGCTTTTTCTAGTAGAAACTAAGAAGTGTGGATGATGAGGGTGTCTCCGCCGCACATCGTACCACGGCGAGAGAGAGAGAACAAAATCTACACGCGAAGTACGATATCGGAGAACTTTTTTTTACTGATATTGAACAAGAAAAAAGTTATCTTTGAGCTCCAGTCAGTGTCTTTTCTGAGGCTAAGATGATGCCATTGGTCTGCTGCAGGCAGAAGGAAGCATTTCCTTAGTCTCCTCTTCCCCAACATTGTAGATTCATAGCAAGTCACACGATGAGAGTCTGCAGTGTGGGCTGAAAGGACCACACTTTGGGCCCATTTCCTTAGAGTGCATTCTAAGCTAGTGTAGTTTAATACATATGTAGCACCATCTAGTAGTGTGCTAGAGAGGATTTTCCCAGTTTCAGCGGGGAACTTCAGAGAGTTGCTCTGAAGTGGGGTCTGGACTATCCTTATGTCCCTTCTGCAATCATGGACATCATCGAGAACTCACAGGGGGAGTGGGAGGATGACCTGGTCTGGGAGTATCTACACATCCCCAAGCCATTGTGGGTGCCAGAAGGTAAGGAGACCTGGGCCCGCTTTTGAGGTCCATCTACAAGGACAGAGTGATGGTTGCCAAGGTGGGATGGCCTATGAAGAGTCATTCTGTCTCCATCAGGGAGAAAGGGGGCGGCAGGAAGAGATTGCCAGACCCACACTTTTATGCTTGATGGGACTGTTGGAGGTACAGCCATCATAAAGTTGCAGTGCTAATAAGCTTCTTCTTCCTGATTTTGCAGGATCAGACCGGCCTGCCACCCTGTTGTGCTCAATGGATGAACCCTTTTCCTGTTGCAAGGATACTAAGGGTGAGGTCTGTTCCTTGAACTAACTCTTTAAGGAGCCTGTTTATTCGAAGAGGAGCCCCTCCTATCAAAATCTGAAGAGGACTGTTTTTTCTTTATGCTGTGTTCTTTTTTTTTCTCCCTTAATGTTCTGTCAGCAGGCCATAACCTCCTCCTGACAGAACTAAAGGTGAATATATATTTGAAGTGTATCTAGGCATAGTTCTCATTCTGCGTAGCTGATTGTGATCCAATTTACTTGAGTGAGCCTATGTTATTTCTTCAGTTTAAGTGGTTCCAATGTAGTCACTTGCTTACCACTATACGGGTGCATGTGTGCATTTACTGCAGTAATCTCCAGCCAGGTGTGGGGTAATTTTACAACTGTGTATGTGCCTGGGTTTGCGGAGATTTCTCAACTTAACCAAGTGAGCCAGAGTGGTAGTTGTTCTTGGAGTTGAAGCACAGAACAGAGAATGCAAAATTACTAAGCAACTCCTTTGGGGATGGCACTACTTGTGGGGGCTCGTCCAAGATACCTTGGTTTTACTAGCAAATCTCCAAGACAGTATCACAGTGAACATCAAGATGGATACTACTGCTGCAATCCAGTGGTGTGAAGAGGAAATCAGGTGTAAAGTGTGGTAATTGATCTCCCTGGGGAGGCCTGGGGTTGAAGAGTACATCAGTCAAGCAATGAAGACATTAGTACCAGATCAAAAGGTGTGGGTGATCGAGGTCAAACCAGATCGAGGGACCTCTTGCACATATGCTTTGGTAGAATGGAGGTAAGGAATCCCTGACAGCTTCTGAGGGACCAACTTGCAACTGACTACCAATGATGAGGCGCACCTAATCCTGTTGACTGTATCAGATATTAATCAGAATTTTAGGTGGCATAAATGATGGAGATGATGAACCTACTGGTAGCTAAAATCACCACATTGTCTGGCAAGAGTGCCACAGGGTCTTATCTATCTTCAACTCTTACTGTCGTCAAGTGTTAACTTTGGCATCAAATTTTGATTTTGTTTTAGTTATAGTCTTTTGACTAAAATGCCCTTTTAGTTTTAGTCCCATTTTAGTCATCTGCAATTGTTTTAGTCATAGTCTATTGACTAAAATGGCATTATAGAAAACCTCTGGATATGATCCTGAGTACGTTCACTCAACTTAGTTACATAGTTACATAGTAGGCGAGGTTGAAAAAAGACACAAGCCCATCAAGTCCAACCTATGTGTGTGATTTTATTTCAGTATTACATTGTATATCCCTGTATTTTGTGGTCGTTCAGGTGCCTATCTAATAGTTTTTTTTTAATTATCAATGCTTCCCTCTGAAACCACTGCTTGTGGAAGAGAATTCAACATCCTAACCCCTCTTACAGTAAAGAACCCTCTACGCAGTTTAAGGCTTTTCTTTTAATGTTAGTGAATGTCCGTGTGTCTTATTAAATTCCCTTTCACGGAAAGGCTTTATTCCTATTGTGGGGTCACCAGTACAGTATTTGTACATTGAAATCATATCCCCTCTCAAGCGTCTCCTCTCCAGAGAGAACAAGTTCAGTGCTTGTAACTTTTCTTCAAAACTAATATCCTCCAGTCCCTTTATTATTTTTGTTGCCCTTCTCTGGACTCTCTCCAGTTCCAGCACATCCTTCCTGAGGACTGATGCCCAGAACTGGACAGCATACTACAGGTGCGGCCGGACCAGAGTCTTGTTGAGTGGGAAAATGATCATTTTATCTCTGGAGTAAATCCCCCTTTTAATGCATGCCAATATTCTGTATGCTTTGCTTGCAGCAGCTTGGCATTGCATGCCATTGCGGAGCCTGTCATCTACTAGGACCCCCAGGTCCTTTTCCATCCTAGTTTCCAACAAAGGTTCTCCCCCTAGTGAGTAGATTGCATTCATAGTTTTGCCACCCAAATTCATTATTTTACATTTTTCTATATTACACCTCATTTGCCATGTAGTTGCCCACCCCATTCATTTGTTTGGCTCTTCTTGCAAAGTTTCCACATCCTGCGGAGATATAGAGATTGAGCTGTTTATCCCATTCTCCAGGTAGTTTATGAATAAATTAAATAGGATTGCTCCCAGGACAGAACCCTGGGGGACCCCATTTTCCACCCCGGACCATTCCGAGTACTTCCCATTTATCATTACCCTCTGAACTTGCCCCTTTAGCCAGTTTTCAATCCATGTACTCACCCTATGGTCCATGCCAACGGACCTTACTTTGTACAGTAAACGTTTATGGGGAACTGTATCAAATGCTTTCGCAAAATCCAGATAAACCACATCTATGGGCCTTCCTTTATCTAGATTGCAGCTCATCTCCTCATAGAAGGTTAATAGGTTTGGCAGGAACGATTCTTCATGAATCCATGCTGATTACTGCTAATGATACCGTTTTCATTACTAAAATCTTGCATATAGTCCCTTATCATCCCCTCCAAGAGCTTGCATACAATTGATGTTAGACTAACTGGTCTGTAATTCCCAGGGATGTATCTTGGCCCTTTTTGAAATATTGGTGCTACATTGGCTTTTCTCCAATCAGCTGGTACCATTTCAGTCAGTAGACTGTTCGTAAAAAATTAGGAACAATGGTCTGGCAATTACTTGACTGAGTTCCTTGAGGACCCTCGGGTGCAAGCCATGTGGTCCCAGTGACTTATTAATGTTACGTTTTTCAAGTATATTTCTAATTCTGTCCTCTGTTAGCCATGTGGGTGCTTCCTGTGACATGTCATGAGGATAAACATTGCAGTTTTGGTTACTGAAGCCCCCCGATTCCCTCGTGAAGACTGATGAGAAGAATAAATTCAGTACCTTCGCCATCTCTCCATCCTTAGTAACCAGATGTAAGAAACCATGAATCAGACTGAGACAAAAGTGCAGTAAAATCACACTTGTTTAATAATAATAATAATGGTAAAAGGTAAATAGAGCAACGTAGTCAAATCATAGCCAGAGTCCGGTAACCGGAACGGATAGTCAGACAAACCAGGACGTCAGTGAGCCAGGGATCAGCGTACTTCAGAACAAGCCAGGAAATCAGGAAACCGGAGAATCAGCATAGTGGAACAGCAAGCAGGATCTGGAACCAGAAGGGACGTTGGCCAATCAAGTCTTTAACAGGCACACAGGAGAGAGTCTCTTGATATGTTCACAAGGGGGAAAGCAGAGAGGATCTGGACTGAATACCTTAGATCACCAGCAGGACTGACGAGCAGGATATCATCACCAGGTGAGTCACTGTGGAAAGATTAGAGCTGGCAATTAACCAACAGCTGTGCGGCCTGCTCTGAGAAGGAAGAACTGAGCCCAGCCCTGACACCAGATTCCCATCATCATTCTTTATGGGACCAATATGATCTGACTTCTCTTTCTTACTATTTATGTACTTAAATAATTTCTTGGGATTTTTTCTTACTCTCCTCCACTATGTATCTTTCTTGTTCTATCTTAGCCACCCTGATTGCACCCTTACATTTCATGTTGCATTCTTTGTAAAGTTGAAATGTTGATGATCCCTCAGCCTTGTATGTTTTAAAGGCCTTCTCCTTTTCTTTTATATGCATTTTTACGTTGGAGTTAAGCAACCCAGGACTTTTATTAGCTCTTTTAAATGTATTTCTCATTGGGATGCACTGGCTAATGCCCTTATTTAATATGCTCTTAAAGCATACCCATTTTTCCTCTGAGTTCTTTGTTCCTAAGATTTTATCCCAATTATTATCTTCTAGCAAAGATCGTAGTTAGGAAGTTGGCTCTTTTGAAATTCAGTGTCTTTGTATTACCCTTATGTTTCCTATTTGTGTGATTTATACTAAAACTTATTGACCTGTGATCGCTGTTTCCTAAATTGCCCTGTATTTCCACATACGTGATCAGGTCTGTATTGGTAATCAGTAGGTCTAGTAATGCTTTGTTTCTAGTTGGTGTATTTACTATCTGACCTATAAAATGGTCCTGCAAGATATTTAGGAACTGGCGAGCATTAGATGAATGTGCGGTTCCTTCCACCCACTCTGTCTGGATAATTAAAATCCCCCATTATAATGACACTTCCCATTCTTGCCGCTAATCCAAATTGTGATAGAAGGTCCGCCTCCGCCTCCTCCCTCTGGTTAGTGTGTGTATATATATATCATATTCCCAGTATTACTTTCCCTTGCTCCCTTAGTGATGTCATCTCTCACATTTACTTGTACATCATTTTTTATATACAGGCATACCCCTCCCCCTTTTTTACCCTCTCTATGCCTGCGATATAGGGAATACCCTTGAGTGGTTGCCACTTGCCAGCCAATTATGAGAGCCTTCGAACCAAGTCTCTGTAATTCCTACAAAATCAAAATCCTCCTTGTACAACAGTATCTCTAGTTCTCCCATCTTGTTTGGCATTGGTGAACATGCCACGTAGTTTAGAACAGTCGCATACTATCTCCTTATTGGGTGCTCTGTCCTTATTGGGTGCTCTGGGTTGGCGAATAGGACGTGTTACTATACTTACCTTGGGTTTAGGTGCTTTAGTCAACCTACCACTAATGCCCCCAATACTACCCTCTGAGATATGTTCCACACTGACTATCTCTACCTCTGGACCCTTCCCCCGTCACCTAGTTTAAAAGCTCCTCTAACTTTTTGGCCATCTTCACTCCCAGCAGATCTGCACCTTCCCCATTTAGGTGCAGTCTGTCCTTTCTATAGAGCTGGCAACCGACTGAGAATTCACCCCAGTTCTCCAGGAACCCAAACCCCTTCTTTATACACCAGTTTCTTAGCCTCTTTTTTACTTCCCTAATCTCCCTCAGCCTTTCTGGTGTGGCTCGAGGTACTGGTAGTATTTCTGAGAATACTACCTTGGAGGTCCTTTTCTTCAATTTAGCTCCTAAGTCCCTAAAATAGTTTTTTAGGACACTCCATCTTCCTCTGACTTTGTCATTGGTGCCAACGTGCACCATGACAGTTGGGTCTTCCCCAGCCCCTCCCAGTAATCTGTCCACCAGATCCATGATATGCCGAACCCGAGCGCCTGTTAGATAACATACAGTTCGGCACTTCAGGTCTTTGTGACAGATTGCCCTCTCAATCTTTCTAAGAATTGAGTCCCCTACCACCAGAATCTGTATTTCCTTTCCCTTGGCATTACTCCTACCTTCACTTGAGGAGTTATTCCCTTGGCAGCTAAGGGAGTCACTCAGCTCCAGCAGTGCTGGTCCCTGACTGGTTTCATCAATGTAACTCAACGGGGTGTACTTATTGGGATGTTCCAGCCCAGGACCGGCTTCCCTGACTCTTTCCCCCTATCCTTCCTGACTGTCACCCATCTACTCTGAAAAATACAAAATTACTGAGCTTCCCAATAACCCAAGCTGCAGTTCTAATTTGTAGGTAACAAAAATACATAAATCAAGATAATCAACATAACCGCGCTAACAAATAAATTATGAGGATGTGAATAAACCACAATTTCAGAAAAATAATAAAAACTAATCTCGCAAAATACAGCAAGTTTATAAATGAAAAAACACATTGTGTATAATCCGACCCAGATTGTGATACCTGGAAACCATATGTGACATAAATAAAAATGGGTATTAAATAAATAAGTGAATAATGGTGACTCAAATAAGAAAAAGTCCTTGAAGTCAATTAATTAAATCCACAAATGGTGATTGAAGAGTTTGTCAGTAAGCACCCAGTGAAAAAAATCCACCACCTATAAAGATGCACACTTACCAGAGGTAAGCTTTAACCCAGCTTATATTGAAAATCCACTCAGCGGGGACACCACCATCAGTCTCATCCCGGAGAAAGGACAACCGGAACTCTCCGTCCAAAGAAAACGAATGGTCAGCAAGGGGAACCCAAGGAAATGAAAGATACATTCTCCATAGTGTGAATCCGTATAAACAATTTATTAAAATGAAGGATAATTGCACTTACATTAGACAGTACGATTAAAAGCATGTAACATGGAACAGCCGGCCGGCCTGCATACACCCGTTCACAGTGGGATAAAAAAGATGACGTCAGCGCGTCTGCCTTCCGACGTACGTTTCGTCCTAATGGACGTTGTCATAGGAACAATGTCTGTCTAATCGTACTGTCTAATGTAAGTGCAATTATCCTTCATTTTAATAAATTGTTTATACGGATTCACACTATGGAGAATGTATCTTTCATTTCCTTGGGTTCCCCTTGCTGACCATTCGTTTTCTTTGGACAGAGAGTTCTGGTTGTCCTTTCTCCGGGATGAGACTGATGGTGGTGTCCCCGCTGAGTGGATTTTCAATATAAGCTGGGTTAAAGCTTACCCATCTACTCTGCTTTGGTGCCTGCCCCTCTTTATCTCCACCCGCCTCTGGGCTGGCCCCTGCCAGCACCTGCCTGGTACAATCCCAACTCTCCTTTAGTATATAGGGACTTCTCAGTGTTGACAATTGCTTCCCTAGATTCAGAACCTGGGCTTCCAGGGAAACAATGTGCTTACATTTTGCACAGCAGTATTCGCCTTTGATTGGATGACCAAGGAACGCATACATGCCCCAAGATGTACACCGAGTCACATCTCCACACCCCCAGGCATCGTACTAGTTTAATGGGGATTAGGAGTTATACTCTGTCCAAATTAAGAACTAGCTTCCTGACACTAATACTCAACAATACACAGGTTCTCAACAAGACAATACACAGGTACTCACAACACAATTGCACTCGCAAAACAAACGTGCACTCATAGTCCACATGCACTCACAGCCCACCTGCACTCACAGTCCATGTGCCCTTACAGTCCACGTGCACTCACAGTCCAACTTCTTTGGTTGACCATGGTGAGGCCTGTTCTGAGTGGAACCTGTCCTGTTAAATCGCTGTATGGTCTTGGCCACCGTACTGCAGCTGAGTTTCAGTGTCTTGGCAATCTTCTTATAGCCTTGGCCATCTTTATGTAGAGCAACAATTCTTTTTTTTCAGTTTCTCAGCGAGTTCTTTGCCATGAGGTGCCATGTTGAACTTTCGGCGACCAGTATGAGAGTGAATGTGATAACACCAAATTTAACACACCTGCTCCCCATTCACACCTGAGACCTTGTAACAATAAGGAGTCACATGACACCGGGGAGGGAAAATGGCTAATTGGCCCAATTTGGACATTTGCACTTAGGGGTGTACTCACTTTTGTTTCCAGCGGTTTAGACATTAATGGCTGTGTGTTGAGTTATTTTGAGGGGACAGCAAATTTACACTGTTATACAAGCTGTATATTCACTACTTTACATTGTAGCAAATTGTCATTTCTTCAGTGTTGTCACATGAAAAGGTATAATAAACTATTTACAATGTGAGGGGTGTACTCACTTTTATGAGATACTGTATACAATATACTTAATACACATGAGGAAAAATCTAATTAGTATCAGCATGTAGGATACCAGTGATATACTATATCCCTAAAATCCATAAAGATAATGTTAATCCCCCAGGGAGACCCATTACTAGTGGGATTTAATCTCTTACAGCGCACCTGGGCAAGTATATTGACATACATCTTCAACCTCTGGTACAGGAAACCAGTGCATTCCTCAAGGATACCAAACATATTTTGCAAGTATTGCAAGGATGTGCTGTTAACGAGTGTACAGTGATGGCGACTGCTGACGTTGTATCACTGTACACCATTATTAATCATGATGGAGAAATGCAGGCTGTTGAATGGGTACTCAATAAAAGCGGGAAACTGAGGAACAAATATAAAAGATTTTTGCTTAAAAGTCTTGAGTTCTGTCTAAGTCAGGGGTCTCAAACTGGCAGCCCTCCAGCTGTTGCAAAACTACAAGTACCATCATGCTTCTGCCTGTGGGAGTCATGCTTGTAACTGTCAGCCTTGCAATGCCTCATGGGACTTGTAGTTTCGCAACAGCTGGAGGGCTGTCAGTTTGAGACCCCTGGTCTAAGTCATTATTTTTGATATGAGGAAACGTATTATTTACAAGTCAGGGGGTAGCAATGGGTGCAAAATTAGCGCCCAGCATAGCCAATCTATACATGGCAAAATGGGAAGAGGAAGGGTTGCTACGTAATCCGGCCCCGGAATTCATATTATACAGGCGTTTTATTGATGATTTAATTATATTTAGAAATGGTGATATAGATGAACTAAGAACGCTTCTATCAAATATGAATAACAATGATCAGAATATTGATCTTGCTTGGGAGATAAGTAAGGAAAAAATCAATTTCTTGGACTTGGAAATAGGTAGTACCAACCAGCAATTACATATGAAAACATATTTTAAGGGGACAGATAGAAACTCGTATATCCCATTTCACAGCTGTCATTACAAACCCTGGGTGTTAAATGTACCCAGAGGGCAGTATATGAGAATTAGGGGGAATTGCACATATATGGAGGTGTTTGAAGCATAATCAAATAGACTTAAAGGAATGTTCAGAGACAAGGGATATGAGAAGGAGTTCCTGGATAGATAGAGACAATATGATAAATGGATAGGGATTCTTTAATCATAGATAAGGTGCCAAGGGAAATGGGATATGGGTAGCACATTGATTCATTATTATAATATCCAGTTTAGGGTGGTAGAATAAACTATTAACAAATATTGCCAGGTTTTAAAACAAGATAAAGTTATTGGGCATGCGTTGCCAGATAGACGCAGGTTTATATACAAAAAAGGTTAAGGTTGTTATGAACATTGTTGAGCCACCGAAAATTACAAATTTGGGGTTTTTGGGATATAAAGGGGTTCCATAGCTGCAGTTGTTGTTACGGCTGTGTTATAGTCCCTCATAACATTAGAAAAAGGAAAATCTTTGTCAACCCCACCACTTCTAACCCCTATATTATTAGGGACTTTATATTGTGTGAAACAAAAGGGGTTGTCTACGCTCTTAAATGCCTTTGCAATCTGTTGTATATTGGGAGAACAAAGAGAACACTAAGTAAAAGAATAAAGGAGCATGTAAAGAATATTGGGAAGGGGTGTGACAGCAAGATTATAGGGGACTACAATTCTGGGGCTTGGAAGCCCCTAAGAAACATTGGAGAGATAGCAATTTTGTCCGTTAGCTCAGTAAAAGGGAGTCTTGGTGGATTTACGAGTTGGGATCTTTAGTGCCGGGGGGTTTGAATAAGGATTTTGATTTGGGGTGTTTTATTAGTAATCAGTAAGGGATGGGTGGTAATGGGAGGGGGTGGTTTTAATTTATCTGATATCATGTATTTTGGAATAGGGGTTCAGAACATGGGGTAGATTTATTTACTTTACTATTTATTATATTTACTTAACTTTATGCTTGCACCCTGAAGTATGATGCATTAAGCCTTGTCACTCAGCACCGCAAGTATCACTTGAACAATGTTATCAACACTTGGCAATTTCCAGTGACAGCATTATGTGGTAGACCTAGTGAACCAAGAGTTGTGAACTGCTCAAAAACTTGGCAATAAGGAACATCTAGCTACCATCACTATTGTCAAATCTATTTAATGTGTGGACCTGATCAAATATGTGATATTTGCACCTTATTGACTGCCTGAGAATCCGAGGTTGTTCCCATAGTCCCCATTTTCTTGATACCTTACAGCCATAGTACACGTGTATGGTCACTCTCCAAATGCTGGTTCTGCCATTCATAAATTACCGGTCTTTTCTAACCTGTTTTCTCACCTACTCTGTTCCCCTATATTTATGTTTATCAGCAGCTAATCATCACAAAAATGTATTATTTATTCAAGTGATCCATTGTGATCCTCCATAAGGAAACCTCCCACCAATTGAATTGACACTGCTGCTGACCACCATAAAACGTCCGGACCGTGTTCAGTGTTGTTTTGTATTAAGTCTTTGAATGTTGTCCTGTCTGTAGAATTTTAATTGGATATGGTTACTCCTCAATAGCCATAATGTGTGTGCTTTTATGGATTACACCAATATGTTTAAACTATTTATTTGACATTATAATTGATATTTTTGATTAAATTGAATACTCTGATCAGTTTTGTTGCTAAAGTGACCTCTTTTCACCCGGTATTCTTTGTATCGAGTGCCGCCCCCCCTTTTTGTTCCTAAAATTTGTTTCTGGTTACAGCAACAACGCCACACCAGGTGTATGATCAGTGACTGGTCAGTTAATTAATTGACCATTTATTTATATATAGCTTGCCCAAACGTCCCCATTCCCCCCCCCCCTCCATCCCTTTTCCTTTTACTATATTACTATTCAGTAACCTGTACGATTAACTAAAACGGACAAATGGCATCTGTCTTTATAAATAGATGACAGCCCGCACGTCTAATAGAATTTTACCCCCTGAGGAAGACACGTGACCCTGTGTCAACATGCGTAGGGGAGGGGCACGGATGGTTACGACACTAGGAACTAGCATGAAGCTGGTTACCGACAGAAGTGTTTGCGAGGCTTGTGTGGAGCGAGAGAGATATTTCCTACCATGGATTTTCCAGTTTATTATAGACTGGTGCGCTGGAAGCACCAGTAGAATGTGAGTACCTGGTATTTCTCTATTTTGTAATAAGCATAATTTTAAATGATATAAGCACTATCAACTTTTTCCTATATATTCATTCTGTATGCTACAGGCCATCTGGGAGCAAGTAGTGGAGAGGAGGCTTGGAGTGTGCCATGCTGTAGCCCTGGAGAGGCTAAAAAGCTGTTTCTGACCCTACTTAGCTGTAGTGGTCGCATTGCTTCAGGTGAGAATACTCCTGTGAAAAACACCACTGTGGGAAACCCGATTTATGTGGACTAAGGCTCGGTTTCCACTACTGCAACCCCAAAGTCGCGCCATTTACAGTGCGACTTTGTTATGCAATTTTGAGGCAATTTTTGAGGCGACTTTCCAAACAACTTTGTGCGACTTTGATGTTCTGCGATTTAGTCATAGTTATGTAATTCCTTATCCTGCTAAGTCATTTCCCCTTCCTCTTTCGTTGTCAAGTATTGTCTAGTGTTTAGCAAACATGTTGGCTATGCAATATGTTGGGTCAGCAGTCATTGTGGCTGCTACAGCAGCATTAATAGATGAAAAAGAAGAGGATAACTGGAGGAGGAGAATGCATAGGTTTTGGATTCATCTCGTCATCGCTCAAAGGGAAGGGAGAGGCCAGTTTTGGGTCCTTTACAACGACCTCGGTGCTCATGAAGACAAATTCTTCAACTACACACGGATGTCAATTAGAAGGTGAGAACATTTGTTTATGTCAACTTGCAAATGCTCCAAGATATATTTAGGAAAACGTGTATATGCATGGTCACTAGGACTCTTTTTCTAATTTTTAGCTATGAATAGCTAGAAGTGTTAACAAAAACCTGATCAAATGTTTTTAAAAATGCAAATATATTTAAAAATGGTTGATTTTTACATGGTCAATGTAGCTAATAGCCATATATTTTCTCTTTACAGTTTTGATGAGTTGTTGGCTTTACTTTCTAGCCATCTAGAGCAACAAAACACCAGTTTCCGAAGGAGTATTCCAGCTGTTTAGAGACTCATTATAACATTGAGGTAACTTTTCATACCTACTTTTTCTTCTTCTTACCTCATATGTGGCATTTGGAGATCCACATCATTCTTTGATCCTCTTTACATGAATGGAAATATTAAATACTAGCATGTTATTGTGGGTGTGATTGTTTTTACCATATTAATTGTCCCTGTACATCACCAGAGTCTTCCTCCTGCTCCTCTTCTTCCTTCACTTCCTCAGGCACCTCCTTCCAAGCTTGTTTTTAGTTGTAATATAGAAGTAGCTTATTGTTAATATGCATCATTCTAATAAACTGTATTTACTCTGCCATTTTAGATACCTGGCAACTGGACATTCCTTTGCAAGTTTGCATTTTGAGTTCTTGGTTGGCAAAACTACTGCCAGCAATATTGTACATGATACCTGCAGAGACATCTGGAATGTTCTTAGGCATTTGGTACTGAAGAAGCCCACTCCCGAAGATTGGTGCAAGATAGCAGAAGTTTTCTGGGACCGATGCAATTTTCCGAATTGTGCCGGGGCAATTGACGGCAAACATATAAGAGTAGTGATGCCCATTGTCAGTGGAACAAAATTCTTCAACTATAAAAAATATTTTTTGTTTGTCTTACTAGCAGTGGCTGATGCCAATTATTGTTTTAGATATATAGACATAGGATCGTACGGCAGCAGCTCAGACTCCAGTATTTTTGCATGATCATCTTTTGGAAGAATGTTGAGGGAAAATGGCCTGGACCTGCCAAGGGACTGTCCACTGCCAGGAACAAATGGGCCGCCACTGCCATTTGTCTGTTGGGGATGAGGCCTTTGCTCTCAGTGACCATCTACTAAGGCCTTATTGCAATCCGTCTCTGAAGAGTAGAGAATCTTCAACTACCACTTAATGAGTGCAAGATGAGTTGTCGAATGTGCTTTTTGCATTTTATTGAACAAGTGGCGGTTCCTACATACACCTAGCAATTTGAAAATGGAGAATGCAATATCTGCGTTAAAAGCAGCATGTGTGCTTCATAACTATGTCCGAATTCTTGATGGGTACCTTTTTGAAGATTCCCTCATGCATGATATGGAAGGTGCACAATGAAGTGCCAGTGGGGGCACCAGCAATGGTGCCACTGTGCGTGAGGGCTTCACTTCGTTTTTCATGTCTGCTGCTGGTTGTGTCCCCTGGCAGCAGGATGTTATTGCATAATAATTTACAATATTTTGTTGCGCTAGGGGACGACAGCTATGGATAGGGGTGAGCAATATACAAAGGGATAGTAAGTTATTTAAATTGATATCTTTTAATTCTATATTTTTTTATATAACAGTCATGTGTGAGTTACAATACATTTATATGATAAAAATAATGATAATAGAAAATAAAAAATGAAAAATAAAATATGAAAAATGGTCCAGCACCCAATCCCCAACAGATCCCCCTAACCCATCTATGTACCCTTTCAAACTCAACACTCAAGATGCCACTGCCTCCCAACCACAGACAGGCCACTGTATGGACCCACTCCCACAAACCACTGACCAGTCTTTTTTAGCCAAAACCCCCCTCTCTGTCCTAAAAAGAAAACTAGAAGAGGCAGACGAGGGGGTAGAAGAATCAAACACAAAGCCCAAAGAAAAGATTGCCAAACTATAAAAATCTTCAATCTCTCCTCCCATGTCCCTACTCCTGAAGAAATCTCCTTACTTAACAAAGGCCTAAACTTTGCACCCACCACACAACCTAACCCGTTCACTCTATTTGTGGATTTAAATAAATTTATTCGCGACCTCACAGTCAAACGCTTCTTCAATATAAAAGCCCACAAAGAGAAATCTGAACATGATCTGGAGGATCCGTGTCTAGCGATCCTAGAGGAACTCTCTAAATTCGATGAAGATTCCACTGTTCCAGACACTCACCATCTCCTACAATATTTGTATGACTCACCCCCCATAAAACACACTCCCTTCCAACCCAAGTCCATTTTCAATCCCAGCCACGCCAAAGGCCCCTACATACAGAGTTTTTACCAAGTCGTATTCTCGGACATACAGCGAATGTGCAAATCCACCTCCTCCCAACGTCCAAATAATAATCTCACTCCCCAAGAAACTACCTCCCTCAAAAAACTAACCAATAATACATCCATCATCATCAAATCTGCAGACAAAGGGGGTGGCATTGTCATCCAAAATCGTGAGGCCTACCTTGGTGAAGCCCACAGATTACTCTCGGATACCAAAACATACACCCGCCTCACCAGTGACCCACTTCCCCGTTTTTCCATGGAGGCTGATACCCTCGTAAAGCAAGCCCTCAACGACCACATAATTACAAAAGCCGAAGCCTCTTTCCTATCCAGATCATACTATAACACTCCCTATTTTTACCATCTCCCAAAAATACACAAAGATCCAACCAATCCCCCAGGTCGACCAATTGTAGCTGCCATGGACAGCGTCACCAGCTTTTTTTCCATATACATTGACCACTTCCTACAACCATTAGCACAAAACCTACCCACATACATCCGTGATGGTACCCATCTCCTAGACATCCTTAAAAACTACACCTGGGAACCCACATATCAATGGGTCTCCCTAGATGTCAACTCCCTATACACTTCCATTCCCCATGACGTTGGTCTTCGAGCTGTTACACACTTCCTATCCTTAGACCCATCCATCAAAACTTCACAGGCAGACTTCATCATAGACTCCACCCAATTCTGCCTGACCCACAACTATTTCTCATTTGACAATAACTTCTACCTCCAAACCCAAGGGACAGCAATGGGCGCCAATTTTGCGCCCAGCTACGCCAACCTCACCATGGGCCTTTGGGAACATCTGTTCATCTGGAACAACAATCCTTTTTCCGAATTCATCATATACATGGGTCGATATATAGATGATATTATCATCATATGGGACACAACTGGACCACCCATTGACAATTTTGTAACTTATTGCAACTCCAACAACTTAGGCCTCTCCTTCACATCCGCATGCAGCCCAGAGAGTTTGGCCTTTCTGGACCTTGAGCTCTGTCACACCGAAAATACGATCTATGCAAGAAACTACATAAAGCCCACAGCAGGCAATTCATATCTACACTACCAAAGCTGCCATCACCCCAGATGGATCTCTAATATCCCAAAAAGCCAATTCAACCGCCTAAAATGCAACTGCACCCACAACTCCAAGTACATCAGACAAGGCAACCTTTTCAAAACCAAATTCCTAGAAAAAGGATACCCCCCAGATCTAATAGAAGAAGCTTTCGCCAATTTTCTAGAAAATGACTCTCCCCCCCCATACAGAACCACCAACCCAACCCACCACCCCCCCAGCCCCATACCACCAGGTTCATCACCCAATTTCACTCAAAATACAAAAAAATGGAAAGAATCTTCAAAAAGCATTGGGACATTCTACTGGAGGATCCCATGCTAAAATCATCCATCCACACTGTACCCAAGATCACATACCGCAAAGCCAGAAACATAAAAAGCCTTATTGCCCCAAGCAAGCTTAAAACTACACGTAACAGACCCATCCCATCTCGGACCTTCCTCTCATTAAACGGCATGTATCAATGCAAAAAGATCAAATGTCTCACCTGAAAATTTGTCCCCCATCGCCAAAAATCTTTCACCACAAAAGGAAACACCTACCAACTCAGAGAATTTTTCAATTGTTCCTCAGACTTTGTAATTTATGGCATCCGTTGCCCCTGCAACCTACTCTATATTGGTCAAACCATCCGAACACTTAGGAAAAGATTGCGAACACCGCAGATCTATAGAGGAAAACCTTAATCTAACCATCCCCAGACATTTCAAAGAGTACCACCAAGGCTCCACCAATGGTATACTAGTATGGGTCATCGAACAAATACCCAGGACCCTCCCCCCCACAGAGTGTTTCAAACGTCTCTGTGAAAGAGAAACTTTTTGGATATATACCCTTGACGCCCTTGCTCCTGGAGGCCTGAATGAAGAAATAGAAGTCAACCCAGTCCTCTAAAAATTCATCCTCAATCATGCCCAGATCCCCTCTTTCACAGCCCCAACACACACCCCACACCTCCCCCACCACCCCTCCCCCCCAACAATAACACCCCTCTATACCCTGATGTGTCTCCTCCCCTTTGCCCCCCCCCTTTTTTTCTCTTTCTATTCCCCCCTTTATAATTCTTCCACTCTAAGGTTCTACCCCTATATCCCACTAGAAACCCACACCCACCATGGCATGTGCCCATACATGTCCTGGTTCCACCCAACGCATGCGCATGTATGTGTGTGTATGTGTATGTATATGTATGTATGTGTATATATATATATATATAATGTATGTGTACATGTTTTTTATGCGTTTTTTTATGCATTTTCTATATACATCTTTTTTATGTATATCTTTATATGTATTTTTATATGTATATTTTTATATATACATTCCTTCTTTTCCACATTTTTCATATTTTATTATATACAATTCCCTACCCATTTATAAGTCCATTTATAAGTCCACAACTTTTACTACATATATAGATTTTTCTTAGATTATTTTTTAATTTTTACAATTTTCTAATTTTTCCCTTTTTTCCACATATTATCCACATATTATCCTCGTAATCCCATTGCCATGAGATCACCCCATCCCACCCTCCCACTCTTCATTCCGTCCTCATCCACCTCTCAGCAACTGCCTTCTAATAAGCACATATCCATGCTATCACGTCCCTCTGCTGTTCTCTCCCTCCCCCCTCTCTCCACACACCTGTTCACCTCCCTTGCTATTTCCTCCTTGTCTCCTCCACTCTCCACCCCCTATTCTGTCATCATGTTCCTCAACACTATTCACCCCTCCCACGGTTCCCTTAAGCCTAATACGAGGTAGGCGGAGCCAATGATGCAATTGGCCCGCCCGCCCTTCTTATACCTCTTCCGAAATTAATGGACGCTATGCCTGATGAAGGAGCACGCATGCTCCGAACGCGTGCATGCCCCCAGCGTCACTGATACCCGGGAAATACAACTTAACAGACGATCCACGCTGTGCCTGCTCAACCCAGCCTGTGACACTGGTTACCACCGGCGCCGTCAGACGGGACAAGGAGACAAGTGTAACACACTCCAGCATTCAGGATCGCCCCCCGTGGAGCCCTGCTGCCCACCACACAGCTTCCTGGACGGATTTTTTACTTGATGTGCCTGTATCTACCTTACTCTGAGTGAGTGCATTTTAACCTGTAATAAATGTTTATGCTACAGTACTACACTTAGGTCGGCGCTGCTTTTCTTCCTTTTTGCTATTGCATAATGTATGTCATGCATTTTTTTATATTATTTATATGTCTGTTATGTGTAATTGCATTCAAATGCTGAATAACAGGTCTTTAACACAAAATATAAAAATGGATACTTAAAAAACCCATAATGTAACCAGAATAATTTTTATTTTCAAAATTTTTGTGCAAGAATACACCAAAAATAAAGTTTGTTTTTGGTGAAATACACCATTTTGTTTTTTTTATTTTGCCAACCACAACAAAGAAAAATAAATTAACATATCAATTTGAACAACACCAAAAAAAAGGCATACAAAAAATAACAATATAGAATCTGAGTATTTTTTTAGCAGCAAAATCTTTTGCAAGAATGCAAAAAAAATTAAAACTTAGTTTCCTTGAACTAAACCATTTTTGGGTTGTTGTTTTGGCAACCACAACAAAAAAACATAAATGAACAAGTATCAAAACAACACCAAAAAAAAAAAAAACTTACAATTGCTGGTGTGTTTTTTGTTTCAGTGGTCCCGGAACCTGAACTAGTGGTTGATCCAGGGTAATCCAATTATGTTCCCAGGTAGTATTTCCTTTCAAGAAAAGGTGGGACCTGACTGGGTGTAGGCTGCCTAAGTTGGTGAGTGGTCGGGGGGCCAAGGGTAGAGGTAGTGGGGGCAGGAATTGGATGCAACATGCGTGGCCTTGTGGGATTCAGCATATTACCACACTGGTCACAGCATGGCCGGTTTATTGGTGGGGCATACTGTGTACTTTGAAAGTGAGGGTATTGTTGATAAGGGGGATATGGGGGGGTTGCATATATGCTGAGGATGTTGTTGGCTCATTACCCACAAAGGATTGAGCAGTTGACAGCAAAGCCATCCTGAGTGCATATTTTTTCTCTCAGGGGACCTGTTTACATATGCCTAAAATTACAGTGAGCAATGCTGTGTCTTCACACTGGTTTTTAGCCATTTTAGTGGACATCTGACTGACTACATCCAAGATTTTATCCATGGATTTCCCAGCCCTGGCACTTCCCCTTGTAGATCTTTGCAAAGGCCTAGAAACATTGCTAGGCCCTGGTTCAACATCCTCCTCATTCATGGAGTTTGTTGATGACCTTCTTTCATCCACGAACAGTTCCTTGTCAACATTGTCTTGGAATTGTTCTTCTTCCACAGCAGCAGCAGCTTCCTCTGACTCATCTTCCGGTGGCAAACCATGTGTGCTGTCTTCCCAGCTTGCTTGGGTTCTGAAATACGAATAACATATTTTAAGAAGGAAACTTCGGCCAATACGCTCCTGCGAGCCGACAGCCATCACCCACACTGGCTCAAGGATGACATCCCAGTGGGTCAGTTCCTCCGTATTAAACGCAACTGCACCAATGCAGATGATTATAGACGGGAAAGCAATGACTTATACCGACGCTTTCGTGAGCGTGGGTACTCTCACAAACAGATCCGCAGGGCCAAGCGAAAAGCGGCAGCACGGGACCATTCGGCCCTCCTACATAAATCAGACCAAGTTCATTCCTCCTCCCCCCCTCTCGCCACCGATCCTACCGTCAGATCTATACTACAAAAACACTGGGGGATCTTGACCAACACTCCAGGCCTAGCACAAATAGTGGGACCCTCCCCAACTATGACGGCTAGGAGGGCACGCAACCTCGGTGACCATTTCATTCAATCAGAACATGTCAGGAGCCAGGACACCACCTGGCTCTCCCAGTTTCCCAGAACCAAGGGGATGTTCCCCTGTGGGCATTGCCAAGTATGCCCACTTGTTCATAGAACTGCGGTATTTAATGACTCCCAAAACAAAACAGAGTTCCACATAAAAAATCTAATTAACTGTGCCACCAAGAGGGTTATCTATATGATTACCTGTCCATGCAACAAAATGTACATAGGTAAAACAAAACGACAATTTAGAGAAATCGAAGAAAAAAATTCGGAAAAACTGGTAGCCAGGCACTTTGCCCAATTTCATCAGGGTAAAATCTCCGGCATGAGGGTGAAGGGTATTTATGTCCTGAATCTCTCCTCTAGAAGGGGTGATTTTGACCAGATACTCCAGCAACAGGAAAAACGTTGGATTTTCCAATTGGGCTCTCTTGTGCCTATGGGCCTCAACACTGAATTAAATCTACAGCCTTTCCTGTTGCCCTAGGTCTCTATACCCCTGGGGGAGATTTTCTATTGACCCTACATAACCCTATGCCGGAGCCCCCAATGACTAATGTGATATACTCTATCTCAGCCATACATGCACAGATGGGTGGATGGGCACCGCAGCTGATTTGGTTCACCCACACCCACATCGCACTATGGCCTGTTTCCTGTCTATGTACGGTCTGAGTATGTTGTTCCCATGCTTTCCATTTCCTTTCCCCTTTTCCATTCCCTTTACCTCCTTCTCCCCCCCCCTCCCCCCCCTCCTTTCCCCTCCTCAAACCCGGACATGCAATTGCCTCACCCCCTATATACAATGGACGATGGTAGATGTATCATGCCAAACAACAATGGGAAACCTATTCCCTCCTCATATCATGCCTGGGCCTTCTAATATCTTACATTAACTATGGGTTTGGAATTTGTTACATGATTGTAATAGCACTAACTACAACCAAAAGATTCCCAGATAAGTAACGCTGAGCGATTCACAGCAATCTGATTAGAACAGAGTACAGGGATAGCCCCTCCTTTTGGTCATTAATCCTCCCAGGTGGGTGTAACCAAGGCGGGATCATCACTACAAAAGGAGCCCTCGAGAACCACCCACTACGTCAGACGAAGCTACACACTCTCAGTTGTGAAACGCGTTACGTCATTTCTGCCCGGACGCCATGCTCAGGCACCATTCCCTATTGGTGCTCAGGGGCACATGACTACATGGGAGGAATCCAATCATGTGACCATCAGATACTGAGGAGGAATAGAGGAAGGGACCGCTGAGACTGCACACCAAAACGACCTGCTGAGCCCCTCAGGATTACTGAACTTCGTGCACTCGGCACTCAGCGCAAGGACCCTGAATACCACACAGCGGTGCAGCGATCCCGCGCGGAGGACGCCAGCTCCTTTACATACACGATGGCACCCGTCTGAGATGGTAAAGTAACCAGGTCCTTCCATTGCCTTGTCCACATAGCCTGGAGTATTGAACTTTGTTACCAGCTGATATCTGTTTCCCACAACTTGCTGTCACGAGTGTGATGTATTTCCACACAGCAGGACACCCATGTACTATATGTCCTTTCGTTATAGAATATATCCATACTATCTGATGTACATCAGCAGGATAATAAGCTTTGATACAATCATTAACTCTCAGATGCTTGATGGACTTTTCTAAAGATCTTTCTCACAGTCTCTAGCCCCCCATCCCTCCCCTCCCCTTCCCCCCCCCCCTGCCCCTCCACCCCTGGGATTGATGTCAGCCCTGTAACCTCACAGAGCATTGGCTCTTTCACGCCCCATTAGACTACAGGACTGACCTCAACTTATTGTGCGTCCGGACGCTGGTTTTTGTTTTGTTACATGTTATTTGTATTTTGTCAGTCTGTTCTCCCTGTCTGTAGACGCAGCAGATCCACCCTCATAGGTGGTCGGTGTCATTTTTATTATTACAGTACTGTACCGGGTCACTACCCTACCTGTTAATATGTGTTCATGCCAATAAATTGCCAATTTTTGCTACTTAAACCTGGTCGTTGCTTCTCCATTCAGCCCTGCTTTTCTTTTTTCCCCACCTGTTTGGGATATTTTTTTATTGTCTAGTTTTGGGGTTGGAGCGCAATCACCTCTAATTTATGGTTTATAATCTATAGGCATTGAACCCTACCATATGAGTCAAGTCTCTCCATTTATACTTGTTGCTTACAATTTTATATGTCAAATTTAGAAAAAAATGCCTGCTGATAACTTACTCTCGCATTTCCAACACCGGTTTTAAAAATTCAAGATCCCGGCATGGGCAGATGGGGCTAATTTTTTTGAGCCAGAACCACTCCTTCCTTCTTTTAATTTCAATAGGTACCGGTTGTAACAGTCTTTGAGACTTCTCCATCGAGTTTGTAATGAGTGCACTGCAAAATATAAAGACAATACCAAGTTCAAAAAATCTTTCTTTATTAACTGCCCATAGGTCATTCATTTGCTAGGCTGCATAATTGATGTTGATTGTGGGAAAAAAACTGCAAGATATATTATCCACGACACCTGCAGAAACATATTTGATGCTATTTGTCAAGTCAACTTGTATGTATTAACGTATCGTTTGTTTTGTTTATAGCAATGTATGCACATTATATCTAAGACAGGTTTTGTTTGGATATTTTAGCGCTGCACAGTTTGTTTAGTATCTTTGGTACACATTTGGGATTGTGATTAGTGTCAGCGGCTTTTTATATTTTTAAACTTATTTAGTAGTGGCAAGTAGGTTTACTTGTTATATGGAGCCAGTCATCTAGATGGAATTGTGGGATCCTCAGGTGTTCCAAAGTAGAAGGAACATCTGTCATGCAATGGATAAAAAATGTATCTGTACCCTTCCGGACTATCAAGTGCAGGTACCCCCACTGATAAGTAGCACAGATCTCACAAATCTTATCCAAAAGGGGTTTCAGGATCGCCTGTCATCGTATTCCTTGACAGGTCTGAAAGGATTTGCAAGGTGGTTCAATCAAAGTCAATACTTTGCATTTGCCAAGCCTTTTGGAGCACTTCCTCTTTTTGTTTTTGTGAAGAAAATTAATGTGGCATAAAATGTTGTGAGGGCGACTGAGGTCTGAGGATATGGGACCCAATGTCCTATGCACTCTGACCCCTTTTATAACATCTCCCAGGAGCTGACTCAGAATGCCCAACACAGTGGAGACTAAGTCTGGGGAAGTAGCAGTCTCTGGCAGACCTTATATTATTCCTCCTGCTGCAGTCTTCTAGATCTTCAGTACGTAGCTGCTTGTGTGACAGATGAGCAGGGGAGAGTTGGGTTTCAGCAGCTTGAGGTGCCAGTGACAGAGGATTCCACAGAGTTTAGTCTCACCGCCGGTTGGAACTTCTGCTGTAGAGAGAAAATATTCCACCCATGCACCTAAAGTATCAAAGTCCCCCTTAGTTGTCAAGTATTTCAGCAACTCTCTGAGCTCCTCCTCGTCCAGCGTTAGCACAGGTGAAGGGGTACCCAATATTTGGGATCTGTCATGCAGGAGATGGTCGTTAGGTGCCATAATCGATGTAGCCACATCCAGCAGATCTGGGGTCTGGGAGGTGAAAAAATGGTGAATGTCCGGTTCAGAGACATCTCTCCACCTCTCCTGGGGTGGCTTCTGTTTAGGCATGGTTACCAGGTGTTTTCATGCCACATGCAACGAAAATAAAGTCGGCAGCACAGGAGCATAGAGACTAATCACTCTGTAGTCTCAAGATAAGAACTAGGAGGGCTAATTAGACTATGCTGAGATAACACAGGACAGCTCTGAATTTCTGACATAAGCAACAGGGTTTTTTTATTTTCACTTATTGAACAGATAATAACAAAATGGTTCAATGGTATTTGTATCAGACCAAAAGGTAGCGAATAGAAGTTCATTATCAAGGTTTATAGACAATTTAAATTGAAACTCCCCATTATCATCTATCTATCTATCTATCTATCTATCTATCTATCTATCTATCTATCTATCTATCACAATTTGTTGCTAATGTATAAGGTAAAGTCTACAGGTCTAGAAAAATCAGTTTGTAAATGGCTAGAAAACTGGTTAAAAGACTGAATTCAGAGAGTAGTGGTTAATGATTCTTACTCTGAATGTTCTAAGGCAGGGGTCTCAAACTGGTGGCCTTCCAGCTGTTGCAGAACTACAAGCCCCATCATGCCTCTGCCTGAGGGAGTCATGCTTGTAACTGTCAGCCTTGCAATGTCTCATGGGACTTGTAGTTTTGCAACAGCTGGAGGGCCACCAGTTTGAGACCCCTGGTCTAAGGTTATAACAGTGGTGTACCCCAAGGTTCAGTGTTGGGACCCTTACTTTTTAATATATTTAGAAATGATGTAGGGTCTGGGATTGAAAGTACCATTTCGGTCTTTGCAGTTAACACCAAGCTATGCAGTGGAATAACGTTCATACAGGATGTCTCCAATGTACTAGCCAACCTTAATGCACTGTTTAATTGGACAACTACATGGCAAATGAGGTTTAAAGTGGATGTAAACCCTCTCCTATACTCAGTGAAGTGAACAGTTCAGAGATGAAACAAATCTCCCTACATAAGTTTTATTTTTATATCTGCTGTCTTCAGGGTTCTACATTCTTTTTTTTTTTTTTTGTTGGGCACCAGTTCTTAAAAAGGATATCGGGGAACTGGAAAAAGTGCAGAGAAGGGCAACCAAACTGATAAGAGGCATGGAGGAGATCAGCTATGAGGAAAGATTAGAAGAACTAAATTGATTCTCTCTTGAGAAGAGGAGATTAAAGTGATTGTAAGGCTTTGTTTTTTATTTTTTTAAAATAACAAACATATCATACTTACCTCCACTGTGCAGTTCGCTTTGCACAGAGTGGCCCTGATCCTCGACTTCTGGGGTCCCTCAGCGGCTCTGGCGGCTCCACCCTGCATCGTATAACCCCCTAGGAGAAGCGCTCTCCTGGGGGGTTACCTTGCGGGCGTGCTCCCGAGTCCAGCATTCAGTGTCCATGGACGCCGAATGTAGGACTTGGCCCCACCCCCAGCGCTGGGTCATTGGTTTGCATAGGATGCGTTAAGGTGAAACAACACAAGGGTTTACAACCCCTTTAAGGGGAGATATGATCAGCATGTATAAATACATAAGTGGTCCATATAGTGAACTTGGTGTTGAGCTATTCACTTTAGGGTCTTTAGGATCACAGAGGAGAAAGGGGCACTCTATACGTCTAGAGGAAAAGAGATTTAATCTCCAGTATGGAAAGGTTTCTTCATAAGAGCTGTGACAATGTGGAATAGACTCCCTCAAGAGCTGGTTTTGGCCAGCTCAGAAGATTGCTTTAACCACTTAAGGACCGGGACTATTTTTCAAACTTGTTGTTTACAAGTTAAAATCTGTTTTTTTTTGCTAGAAAATTACTTAGAACCCCCAAACATTATATATTTTTTTTATAACACCCTAGAGAATAAAATGGCGGTTGTTGCAATACTTTTTGTCACACCGTATTTACGCAGCGGTCTTACAAGCGCACTTTTTTTGGAAAAAAATCACTTTTTTTAATTAAAAAATAATACAACAGTAAAGTTTTTTTATATTGTGAAAGATGATGTTATGTTGAGTAAATTGATACTCAACATGTCACGCTTCAAAAGTTGCGCCTGCTAGTGGAATGGCGACAAACTTTTACCCTTAAAAATCTCCATAGGCAACATTTAAAAAATTCTACAGGTTGCCTGTTTTGAGCTACAGAGGAGGTCTAGGACTAGAATTATTGCTCTCGCGCTAACGATCGCAGCAATACCTCACGTGTGATTTGAACACCGTTTTCATATGCGGGCGCTACTCACGTATGCGTTCGCTTCTGCACGTTAGCTTGGCGGGACGGGGCATGTTTAAAACTTTTATTTATTTTTTTTCTTATTTATTTTACCTTTTATTTAAAATTTTTACACTGTTCTTTTAAAAACAAAATTGTGCCACTTTTATTCCTATTACAAGGAATATAAACATCCCTTGTAATAGAAAAAAAGAATGACAGGACCTCTTAAATATGAGATCTGGGGTCAAAAAGACCTCACATCTCATATTTATACTAAAATGCAATAAAACATAAAAAATTAAATGTCTTTTGAAAAAAATAAAAATGTCCCTTTTAAGAGCTGGGCGGAAGTGACGTTTTGACATCGCTTCCGCCCTGCAATGATATGGATACAGGTGGGAGCCATCTTTCCCTCACTCATCTTCATGCCAAACCAGGGAGCACACATTGTGGCTCTGGTAAGCAGGGGAGGGCACTGGAGAGCGGCGGGAGGGGGGCCCCTATGCCGCTGCCAATAAAAGTGATCTTATGGAAAATCCGCCACGGAGACCACTTTTATCTTGAAGTGGACCGCCCACTGAAGAAGAGGATACCAGGGTTATGGTAGCTAGCTGCTGCTATAACAACAATATTCCTCTTCAAAGTAGCGACGTATAACGACGGCGGGTGGTTCGTAAGTGGTTGAAAAAGGCCTGGATTCTTAAATGTACAAATATAACTGGATAATAACATTTATAGGTAAAGTTGATCCAGAGAATATTTTTCCCCTGCTATAGCAAATTGGATGCTTTACTGGGGTTTTTTTGCCTTCCTCTGGACCAACTGTGGAAATAGGATTGTATGATTTTGTTTTTGTTTTTCTTTTATTGGTTGAACTAGATGGACTTGTTTCAACCAGACTAACTATGTAACTATGTTTTCTCAGAAGCTCTGACGCAGATGCTCATTGTGTTTGTATTGTTCTTCCTGCAGACAGTGAAAACTGCATGAAATGTCCTGATGATGAATGGCCAAATGAGAAGAAGGATCGGTGTGTTCCAAAATTGGTGGAATTTCTCTCCTATACTGATGATACAATTGTTGCAGTATTTTCAGCTGTCTCCATACTCTGTTGTCTTCTGACTGGTTTAATATTGGGGATATTTATACATTACCGGGACACCCCCATTGTTAAAGCTAATAACCGGAACCTGAGCTATCTTCTCCTGGTCTCCATCATGTTGAGCTTCCTCTGTGTCTTCTTGTTCTTTGGCCGCCCAGTAGATGTGACCTGCATGCTGCGTGTAACCTCTTTTGGTGTCATCTTCTCAGTTGCTGTCTCTTCTCTACTTGCCAAAAGTATCATGGTGTGTATTGTTTTTAAATCCACCAAACCTGGAAGTCCCTGGAAGAAATGGATGGGAGCCAAACTGTCCTATTGTATCACTTGTGTCTTCTCACTGGTTCAAGTAATAATCTGTGTCACTTGGTTGTCTACTAATCCCCCCTTCCAGGATCAGGACACTCATTCTTATCAGGGAAAGATCATCATTCAGTGTAATGAGGGTTCAGTTATCGGCTTCTACTCTGTCCTGGGATATATGGGGCTTCTGGCAGCTGTGAGTTTCATTATAGCTTTTTTAGCCAGGACATTACCGGACAGTTTTAATGAGGCCAAGTACATCACCTTCAGCATGCTGGTGTTCTGCAGTGTCTGGATTTCCATGATTCCGGCCTATCTGAGCACCAGAGGGAAATATATGGTGGCTGTGGAGGTTTTTGCTATAATGGCATCAAGTACTGGACTTCTTGGCTGTATATTTTTCCACAAATGTTACATAATTCTGTTCAGACCTGACCTGAATAAAAAAATAGTTATCCACTAATATTTATGGAGGAACACTGGGTTACCAGTAGTTATAGCTTTATCTCTATTATTGTTATAATTAGTATTTTGTTAGCATATTGAGAATGAGCATTGTTACATTTAAACATTTAATACTTACCTCTCCGGTAGATGTCGAGTCTAATTTTTGCTCTCTTGAAGAACTAGGGGCACCGCTGGTATCTAACACTTTGGGTTTGTTAGAAACCTCGTCCCCTGCTGGGTGTAGTGGTTCCTCCCACCGGTTGTTATATCACTACAGAACAAAGTAGTCACTTAGTGAGAAGGAACCACAGAGTCTAGTGGGGAACAAAATCATCACAAAGTGTCAGATACCAACACCACCCATCGCTCTTCAAGATGGTAAAAATTTTACTCACAACCCTCCAGAAAAGTAAATATGAAGCATGTTCTTTTATAAGCTGCTTGTAATATCATAATTCATATTTATTATTGTATGCAGATGTATCCAGTTATATTAATAAATTCATTTGGCTTGGTGTATCCTTTTATGATGCTCATATTTTTTGCATTTCACATTGGTGGTTTAAGTCTTGAGTGTTGAATATACTGGATTGTGAAAGGAAATTCAAAAGTCTAACAATATTGGGTTCAGCTGCAAAGAGTAGGTACAGAACCCTGAATTTAGCATTCAGGGGTATTTGTTCAATACCTTAATGCAGTAATGCAAATGTAAGGTCCGAGTACCTATAATATTAGAGGTGTAGAGTTTTGTGGGTACTGCTAAAAATGTGGATATTTAGCACCATCATCCCTTGAATCCCTCCATAGTATGTAGAAAACTACAAGAACAACATTGCGCTTGTGTAAATAACAAAAAAAAAAAATGATGTAGCTGCAACAAACATTGTAAGATATAAACAATATAAGACAGTAAGTAAAATAAGTTGCGCCCAAGAAACTCAATAAAAAAATTAAAAAAAAACAGTCCAAAATAATATAAGTCCAACCAGCCAATTAGCTGAATTATAGCCAGATAGGACTATGACAAGTGAAAAACATCCATCAAAGTGGATGTGAAAAGCAGATCCAGACAGTAATCCTCCACCTTGTGAGATCATCAACATAAAGATCAGGATGTACTCTTACCCCAGAGTGTGGACCCTCTGATTATGGAAGGTCACAAGAGCATATGGATAATCATCATTGGTATGGATCCACAGAGAATAAAGGGCAAAAGATGTACAGTATCTCACAAATGTGAGTACACCCCTCACATTTTTGTAAATATTTTATTATATCTTTTCATGTGACAACGCTGAATAAATGACACTTTGCTACAATGTAAAGTAGTGAGTGTACAGCTTGTATAACAGTGTAAATTTGCTGTCCCCTCAAAATAACTCAACACAAAATGTCCAAACTGGGCCCAAAATGTCAATATTTTGTGTGGCCACCATTATTTTCCAGCACTGCCTTAACCCTCTTGAGCATGGCGTTCACCAGAGCTTCATAGTCCTGGAAGTACTGGAGTCCTCTTCCACTCCTCCGTGACGACATCACAGAGCTGGTGGATGTTAGAGACCTTGCCTTTGAGGATGGCCCACAGATTCTCAGTAGGGTTTAGGTCTGGAGACATGCTTGGCCAGTCCATTACCTTTACCCTCAGCTTCTTTAGCAAGGCAGTGGTCGTCTTGGAGGTGTGTTTGGGGTCGTTATGTTGGAATACTGCCCTGTACACTGTTATACAAGCTGTACACTCACTACTTTACATTGTAGCAGTGGCGTATCTAGGGTATGGCAGCCATGGCAAGTGCCATGGGCACCATATGAAAGGGACGTTGGTGAGTGGCTGGGCAGCAAGGCACTTACCAGGGTCTGAGGGTCTCTTCTTCCCTCCAGGCTCCCGAGCATAGGCAGGATCTCCTATTCAGCACCTTTGCTAAAGGACAATGGCAGCGCTGCGAGTGGGACTATTTCTCATTTGGCTGTGTTACTCCTGTGTATGCAGTCACTGGTTGCAGAGTAAGCAGGCAGATGACCGCATTTCCCGATGCTACCTCTATAGTTCTGGCTACAGCATCCCTGACAGCTGAATATCACTCCGCTGCCTGCTGTCAGGGATGCTGTAGCCAGGACTATAGCGGTGGCATTGGGGCCGGTGTATTTCTCGACAGGACACGTGGACTGTGGAGTGGACTCAGTCAGGAGATGTCTCTGGCAGGCCTTCTGGCTCGGGGTCCTATCAGTGCAAAAGCAAAGCCCAGCCACATGCTCAGCAGGAGGGACGGCTGTACTGCCAGTGTATTATGCAGAGACTGCAGGCAATATTTTCATGCACTCCCCTCTCCCTACAGGCCATGGTTCCTGTGTAGTCTAATGCCGCGTACACACGAGCGGACATTACGGCGGACTTTGCCCGGCGGACTGGATTTCGTCGGACAATTCGATGTGTGTGGGCTCCAGCGGACTTTGTTTTCTCAAAAGTTCGACGGAATTAGATTTAAAACTTGCTTTAAATTTATCCGTTGAAATCGAGTCCGGTCGAAAAGTCCGCCGTCTGTATGCTAGTTCGACGGACAAAAAGCCACGCTAGGGCAGCTATTGGCTACTGGCTATGAACTTCCTTGTTTTAGTCCGGTCGTACGTCATCACGTACGAATTCGACGGACTTTGGTGGATTGTGTGTAGGCAAGTCCGTTCATTCACAAAGTCCGTCGGAAAGTACGTCGAAAAGTCCGCCGTAATGTCCGCTCGTGTGTACGCGGCATTAATCATATTTTTTTGGGCCCCATGAGATCGATCACAGGGGCCCAGGAGGCTGTAGAATGGAGGGATTATTTTATCTAATTCGGCTTGCTGGAATATCAACTCCTCCCCCTTGTATGCAGTTAATGGCAATAAAGTTCCAGCTGGGTGGAGAGATATCAATATACCACTTCACTCCTCCAGTAAATAAGTTTGAGAAGACGGTGGGCTCGGACTGAAGGGAAATCAGCAGCAGTGGCTGTCCTCATCCTCATCCTCATCATCATCCTCATCATCATCCTCATCCTCATCATCAGTGCAGTGTCTGTGTGAACACACAGAAAGTAACAGCACAGCAGCACACTATTTCTACTGAGTGTGGGAACTGAAGTTGGAACCATGAAGACTTCAGAGGATTATTTTTCTCTCAAAAAGGTACAGTCACAGTCAAGACATCACACACAAGCCCCCTTCACCCATGCCATGCCCTGGCTTGTTGCCCATTACTGAATTATACACAGCTAAATGTGATCATCTTCGTTGATCACATTTGGCTTCTATTTATTTCAGTTATTATTATCATGATAGTCACACAGTACAGGTGCTTTAAGCCACATCACCTGTACTGAGTGTGTGTAATTCTCATGGTAATAATGATGGGACAGTGAAATGCATCCTTGGCACTCATTTAGGGCTCATTCACACAAGGCACAGACATCCGTCTCCCATGCACAGACTTGCATCCTGATGCCAGTGTCCCATTCATTTATTTTGGGACACATGGCTGCATGGACAAAGACACTGTGTCCCAATATGTCTTGAGGGTGCATGTCCTAATAAAAATGGAACATCAGCATGAGGATGTACACAACATTGTGCCGGTAAAAGTCTCTGCATGAGACATGGGTTCTTGTGCCCTCACACTTGTGTTTGGGAGGGTGGTAAAAATGTCATGTGTGTCTTTTTTACTGTCCCCAACCTCTTCCCCTTATTTTGCAAATCAGCCGAGGGTGGATAATATATGCTGTGGCCATGAAGCGTTTTGCACAGCAAAAATGATCCCTGCTGCATTCAGCCACAGCCCTCCCCCGTTCTCCTAGGCTCTCCCATTCCATCTGGTCGGATTGGCAGCGCACAAAGAAGGAGGAGGAACATCAGTGCAAACTGAGGCCATAAGTTATTAAGATTTTATCACTTCCAATATCAGTTCTGCATTTACCTGGCTGGTACCAGCTAAGAAAGCAGCCAATATGCTTTGGAGTTCAGAGGAGGGATCAGGGGTCTAATAAACCCCAGATCTCTCCACAAAAAGGATATGTCACTACCCAAGGTATCACAAGGGATGATAAATATCACTTGAAGACAGCTGAATTATTTTTTGAGGTGTCCTCTTGTATATTCGTGCAGTCATCATTCTCAGTCACACTGTGTGTGGAGCACTGGGGAGCATCAGAGAAATAAGAGCACAGCCTACTATGCTGGAGTTTGTAGTCCCATGGAGGTGGGGAAATGCTCACACATACTGGGGTGGGGGGGGGGGGGGCTGGTCATATAAAGTAAAAGGCTCTGTAATGTTACGGGGCTGCCATGGCTGACCTGACCCCTGTCTAGAAATACTTATTGTCTGGCACACTGCTTGAAGGGGGAACTCTGCAGACTCTGGGGTAAAGGGGAACACTGATGTAAGTGGGATCTCTGGACGCTGTGATAACCAGAGACCCCCTCACATCAGAGGCCCCCCTACATCCCAGTCCGCAGAGATCCCCTTTGTGTCAAAGTCCCCCCCCCTTACAGTATATATAAAGATGACACCAGAGTCCACAGCATTCTTTAGATCAGATTTCCCAGTGTGAAGGGAACTCTGTGGATTTTGATGTAAGGGGGGGCTCTCTGGAAACTCTAAGGTAGGAACTATATATAAGATGTAACGCTATTGACTCTAGTGTAAGGGGTAATTCAAGAGCTTGACTTGTAGTTTTGTTAGCTGTTTTTTTTTTTGTTAAGGTTTTCTGAAAGATGGGTTTTAAATGTTTTGACAGGGGCGCAGTTTCAGTGCTTGCCATAGGCGCCATTTTCACTAGATACGCCTCTGCATTGTAGCAAAGTGTCATTTCTTCAGTGTTGTCACATGAAAAGAGAGAATAAAACATTTACAAAAATGTGAGGGGTGTACTCACTTTTGTGAGATACTGTACATCATACACATCAATATTCCACCACTAAACGCATGCTTGCCCGTGATTCCAAAAAACTTGTAACCTTCAATGTGCTTGTCCTCCCTCCTGTTATGCAGTATCTGCTTGTGCTGTGCAGATTCATACCAATGATGATTATCCATATGCTCTTGTGACCTTCCATAATCAGAGGGTCCACACTCTGGGGTAAAAGTACATCCTCATCGTTATGTTGGTGATCTCACAAGGTGGAGGATTGCTGTATGGATCTCCTTTTCACAACCACTTTGATAGATGTTTTTCCTCTATAGTGTGTACTTGTCTCAATCCAGAGCACTAAGTGCCATTTCTGTCTGCTGCCTCCTATCTCTGCTATCACCATAAATCACTTCTGACAAGTTTTCCTGACAGCAAGAAAAATAAGGTGACAGGATAGGGAGCTCCAGCAGATTGACAGCCTCAGCTCTGTTCATGCATGATGTGTGAAGGGGGGGGGGGATGTGCCCCTTCCCTCCAATCAGCTCTCAGAACTCTCCTTACTGAGCTCTACAGTGTGTAATTTCATCTCACCGCCCCCTTTTTCCTGACATCTCAGACAAGCTTTATAATTTCTGCACTTTGAATGGCGTAGAGAAGAGAAGGCTTCAGATAAATAGGTACAACTCATGTAGGAGAATTTGTTAATCTCTGTCTATCACCTGAGGCTTGTCATTTCACTGGGTATATGGAAGGGTTTACAAGCACTTGCCGACCGCTGCACACACATATACGTCGGCAGAATGGCACAGGCAGGCAAATGAGCGTACCTGTACATCCCTTTAAATTTGCCGCCTATCGGGTCCCGCAAACTTGATGTTCTCCAGCGGCCCGCGATTGTGGCGAGGAGAGGTAAAACGGGGAGATGCCTATGTAAAAAAGGCCTTTCCCTGTTCTGCCTAGCAACATGACAGAGATCACCGCTCCCTGTCATCGGGAGAAGTGATCTCTGTCATGTCAGTGGTAGCCCATCCCCCCTACAGTTAGAATCCCTTCCTAGGACACCGTTAACCCCTTGATCGCCTAGTGTTTAACCCCCCCCTGCCAGTGTCATTTATACAGTAATCAGTTACTATTTGTAGCTCTGATCACTGTATAAATGACAATGGTCCCAAATATGTGTTAAAATTGTCTGATGTGTACGCCATAATGTCGCAATCCCGATAAAAATCGCCACCATTACTAGTAAAAAAAAAAAATTAATAATAAAAATGCCATAATCAATCCCCTATTTTGTAGACGCTATAACTTTTGTGCAAACCAATCAATATACACTTATTGCGATTTTTTTTTTACCAAAAATATGTAGAAGAAAACATATTGGCCTAAACTGAGGAAAAAAATATTTTTTTTTATATATTTTTGGGGGATCTTTATTATAGCAAAATGTAAAAAAAAATGCTTTTTTTTTTCAAAATGGTCGCTCTTTTTTTGTTTATAGCGCAAAAAATAAAAACCGCAGAAGCGATCAAATACCACCAAAAGAAGGCTCTATTTGTGGGAAAAAAAAGGACGTCAATTTTGTTTGGGTGCAACATCGCACGACTGCGCAATTGTCAGCTAAAGCGACGCAGTGCCGAGTCACAAAAAAAAATGCTCTGGTCAGGAAGGGGGAAAATCCTTCCGGGGCTGAAGTGGTTAAATCTAGAATGCTTGGTGACCAGTGAAATATATGTAGCAATAACTCACGGTGGAGCTGCTGGTTTAAGCAGGCCTGTCCTCTTTGCTCTACACTCTTCTTAAATTGTTCACTCCCCTTGACACAACTGTAGTGCAGTGTTGAAACAATATGAGCATTAACTTTAACCCACAATATACACTTACAATTAGGGTTACCTCTACCTGCGTGCTGGTAGCTCCACCTGTAGGAGAAATTACAACACTGCACACAAACTTCAATAATGACCAAAAATAACTTCTTTCTTTGAGTAAGTGATATATTTATATAAAGAGTTATTTCAATGAATATACTATCACACCAACGTAGTGTGATAGTATAAGAAATGGTTATGACAATCAATAACAATCACAGAAATATATATATATTGGTATGAACCTATACCCGGGAGCTCCCCCTGCTCTAGACTTTAAAGTCACTATACTAAAATGCAGGGCCCTGCAATGAAAAAGGTAGTCCAGACATCTTCAGTCTTCGCTAGCTTTTATAATTGTAATCCACAAAGGGTTCCTCCTGGGTGTTGCGCAGTGTAGTATAACACACTAAAACAATTGTAATCCAACAGGGTAACTAGGTGTCTTCATATGAAGAAACAAACATCTAACATCCGCTCTTGAACACTGGAGTCTATTCGGATGCAATGCTCTCCGACTTAACTTGTTCCATGGGACTATCAGTCCCAGCAACACTCTGTACAGTTCTAAAGATGTGTGTGTGTAATACTCAAATAAACTTCTGGGTGTCAACCCTCTCACCACACAGGATCCAAGCAGGTGGGTGTCTCTGGTTCAGCAGTTCTCAGTTCCGTATGGAGGCACCGCTCCGTCACACTGTTCCGTTTACAAACGACCGGGAGTCCTCGGTTATCTCCCCACGGGTCTTCCGGAACAATCACGCCTCTTGTCCAGCTCACTGCGATGCGATGGCAGGATACCGCAGCTGCTCCACTCCTTCGCAAGGTAGACCACAACCCTGTGGGACACACACACCCACAGAGTCCTGCTGGCAGACCACGCATCCCAGGAACAAGAGACCTAAAATGGCAGCTGCTTACCCTTTTATATCCTCCCACAATGCAGTTCAGTTCTGACTTTATCCAGGAGCATTGTGGATGGGTCAAAGCTACAGTTCCAAAGTAAACAGTAAATCACTTCCATGTCACTTAATCCTGAGACGTAAACTTATTGTGCTTTATCAATTGTCCACAAGATGGCACTAACACAACTATTGTACTGAATAATACACATAGAACTAGAAACAACAGTTGTCAGCGCTACATACTCCCCCTGCTCTAAATCTTTGGTCCCCAAAGATATGTAAGACCTTGTTTCTGCTACACATCTTAGCCTCTAAACGAGACCAACGGGGGAGCCTCCCACCAATTTTCAGGTGTTGGAAAGCTACTCTGTGTACCCAAAACTGTCACTTTAGTATCAGATACAGGTGTGCCAAGGGGTGAAGCAGGGTTCTCATTGTCCAAACTGACTGACGAGGAACTAGGCTCATCAATGTTCCTTTTGCTGGTGATCTTGGTTGTTTCAGAACACTCACCCAATGTATCATATGTCAGTCTCTTGGGTGGGCGAATGTTCCTCTTTTCCCTTTGTTTTTTTGGTGTGTCCCCTATTTCTGGCTGAACACCACTTTCTTCTACTTCAGTGGGAGATAAACACTCTTCAGCTCTTCCAGACAATGGCACAAACTCTGGAGCTTCTGGCCTGAGGGCCTCACTGCTCTCCTCAGCTGTGGGTGATGAAACACTCGCTTCAGTTTCGGGTATATTAGATGACCACAACCAGCTAATGTCCATCTCTCTCTCCTCATTGTCTTCAGTTGCTGAAGTCCCAGACTGGGACCTAGTTATAGGTTGTTGTGCAACTTCTGATGTGAATGATAATTCCTCTTCGGGGATTATCCTGACTGCATCAGTAAGGGGCAAAAGGTGATTCCGATGCCAAGTTTTAGTTGGTCCAGCACTTCCTTCTGGCCTGATTTCAAATACTGGGAGCCCTGGGAGCTGTTTACACACAACATATGGCTGTGATCTCCATCGATTTGCCAACTTGTGTTTGCCAGGAATACCCAGATTCCTTAGTAAGACTCAGTCACCTGGTTGAAGATCTTGAACCCTTACTTTAAGGTCAATGTTTCTCTTATTCCTGTTCTCCCGGTTTTCTGACATGGTCCGGGCCTTCTCATAAGCAACTTTCAGACTCTTTCTCAGCCTATTTGCATATCCTCGGTGGGAAGCTTCTGATGTGTGATCCAGAGAAGTTCCAAAAGCCAGGTCCACTGGTAACCTAGCCTCACGCCCAAACATCAGCCGATAAGGTGAATATCCTGTGACGTCACTCTTGGTGCTGCTGTATGCATGTACTAAAGCGGCAATATGCTTACTCCAGTTGGGCTTTTGCTCGGAGGTTAATGTCCCCAACATATTAAGAAGAGTTCTAATAAACCTCTACAGCTGAGGGTCTCCTTGCAAATGATAGGGTGTAGTTCTGGATTATTTTATCCCCAGTAGATCCAGCAACCTCCTAATGAGTGTACTCTCAAAGTCCCTTCCCTGGTCTGAGTGAATCCTCTGTGGTAAGCCGTAATGGACGAAGAACTTCTCCACTAATGTCTTTGCCACTGTGACTGCCTTCTGATCTTTCGTGGAGAAAGCTTGAGCATATCTGGTAAAATGGTCTGTGACTACCAGAATATTTCCTTGCCCACTCAAGTCACATTCAAACACAGGAAGTCTATGCAAACTAAATCCATGGGGCCTTGGCTTGATAAATGTACCATTGGGGCTGCCCGTTGTGGCAGAGTCTTTCTCTGGATACACCTATGGCAGGAGTGACAGTAACTCTTCACTTCTTTCCTCATGTTAGGCCAGTAGAATCTCTTATCAATTGAAGCGTTCTTTCTGACGCCAAATGTCCATGAAAATCATGTAGAGCGATCAACACTGTCTCTGTGTGCTTCTCTGGCAGCAACAGTTGCCACTTCTCCTCCGGATCTTCAGAGGGGCCCCTTCGGTAGACCACCCCTTGCAACAGCTGCAACCGATCCCACTCTTTGTGTAACAACAGAGCTTCTTTTCGGGCGCTTTTCAAAAGTAGGTCAGGGTGTTTACCCTCTAGAGCTTCCAATACCAAGCTGCAGAGTGCATCCTCTTGTTGATCTTTCCTAAGATCTTTTCTTGATAATTTAGGTAAACCCTCTGCAGCAATCTGGGAAACATTGCAGTAATACCTGGGTACTCCTGCCGTAGTCACTCCAATCTCTTCAGCTCTGGCTCCACCTTTCTCCTGCTTAACGGCTCCTTCACAAAGGGCTCTTACCCCATCTGGGGCAAGTTGAGTCCAATCCTCTTGGGAGCTCAGGGGACTGTGGGGTCTCCTTGACAGCGCATCTGCATCTCTGTTGCCCACTCCCGGTCTGTATTTCAGGCTGAAGGAGAATGTATTTCAGGCTGAAGTGATCGGGAACAACGATCTCTGTGTTGTCCCAGTGAGCCCACCCCCCCACACACAGAACACACCCAGGAAACACAGTTAATCCCTTAATCACCCCCTAGTGTTAAATCCTTCTCTGCCAGTGTCATTCATACATTGATCAGTGCATTATTTTAGCACTGATCAATGTAATAATGTCATTAGTCCCCAAAAAGTGTCACTTAGGGTTATGTTTGTCCGCCGCCATGGCGCAGTCCCGCATCAAAATCACAGATTGCCGCCATTACCAGTAAAAACATTAAAAAAAAAGTCCATAAATCTTTCCCATAGTTTGTAGACGCGATAACTTTTGCGCAAAGCAAACAATATACACGTATTGCGATTTTTTTTTTTACCAAGAATATATAGAAGAATATATATATTGACCTAAACTGATGAATAAATTAGTTTATATATATATATATATATATATATATATATATATATATATTATATATATATATATATATATATATTTTTTGCATATGTATTATAGCAAAAAGTAAAAAATATTGTTTTTTTTTTCAAAAATTTTCGGCCTTCTTTTGTTTATAGTGCATAGAATAAAAAGCGCAGAGGTGATCAAAAATCACCAAAAGGAAGCTCTGTTTGTGGTAAAAAAAGATGTACATTTTGTCTTGGTGTAACATCACACAACCGCGCAATTGTTAGTTAACCTCCTTGGCGGTATGATTCTTTCTGATTTTAGGTGCTGAAAGCGGTACAATTATTTTGCAATGAAATTTGGCGTTTTATATTGTAGGTATTTAATTATTAATAATAACACACTTAAATCTGTCCAAACAAGAGTCTAGTAGATATCCCGGGTATGATAAAGTTTGAAACACAAAAACATAAATTATAATATAATAAAAAAATAATAATAATTATAAAAAATAAAAATAAATAGTAATAAAATAAATTTCCACACGATTCACTATCGCTCAATTCTGCAAGTGTTCTAATTTACTATCGCAGTTTTCTAGCTGGTCTAAAGCCATTTTTGACCTAAAGGGACACTTTTTGGTTGCTATGGACAATTTCCAGTTTCCAGGCAGAAAGAACAGTATATGCAACATAAAACTGCATGCAGGGCATGGGCCAGAGCACTGGGGACAAATGGGATGTGAAATGATTTCATACAGTACTGTAATCTGTAAGATTGCAGTACTGTATGTGTTATGATTTTTACATTTTTTTGAATTTGCCGCCAGGCTCCGCCCCCGTGCGTCGCGACGCTCGCAGGGAACGGAGCCTGGCACGGAGAGGCTTCGGAGGAGGACGGAGCCCTCGGACAGTGCGGGGGACATCGCAGGATCCCGGGGACAAGGTAAGTAAGGAGGCACCAGGATCCTGCGATGTAATCCCGAGTGTGGCTCGGGGTTACCGCTAATGGTCCTGAAATGTAACCCCGAGCCACACTCGGGAAAACCGCCAGGGAGGTTAAAGCGACACAGTGCCGTATCGAAAAAAATGGCCTGGTCATTAAGAGGGTAAATCCTTCTGGGGCTGAAGTGGTTAAAGTAAAACATTAAAAAGTCAAAACGCCATTAAATACCATGCCTGGTGAGTGCTCTGACCCTGCCTGTGAAGTGGTGTATCTGTACATTGTATACAACCTACTACAGAAACACTGACATGATGTAGATGTTAGTGGGGTGCTCCCAAACAAAAAGTCCTTCTCGTCTGGTATGGATTTAAAGGGGGAGCACCACACAAAAATCAACAAGAAGAAATATCTGTGAGTGTGGGTTTGGGGGGCTTATTGAAATCTGGAAGCCCTCTTTAACAATAATTTGCTAGCCAAATACCAGTCCCTCCCAAGTGAAAATTTGAGGGGTGCAGAGTACTCACACCCATTCCCCAAAAAAGTCAAGCGTGAATGAAAATAAAGAGCCAGATTTCGACAAGTTCTTTATTAGGAAAGCCCACAATTTCCATCCACTGTCAATCATATCATCCAGCAATGTACTGTAGATCCATGTCATTCACAAAGATCAATGCTTTCTGATGTCACCTTCCCCATTCACTTATATGGCTGGGAATCTTTGGCCATGTAAGCAAATTGGTGGGGATTGTAGGGTTACTTCCTTGCCTAAATTTGGCAACAAAATGACCCAAATATGTCCATGGACATATTCGGCCAATGATGTTACCATTATTCCTGCCTTTTTCCTTATATAGCAGATGATAGTTTGTGGAGCTGTCATTTGGCTGGTGGAACCGTTGTGATTAGTTGTGTGCACCGAGTCATCAGGTTTTTTTTTTTGGCAAGTCAGCGGGTGTCAGACATGTTTGACAATGGATTTACATCAACTGACTTTTTAAGGTTTTTTTTTAATAAAGGACTTGTGAAATGTGTGGGTGTCTTTATAACTAGGTTACCTTTTTTTCTGAATAAGTAGGGGTACTACTTACCATTTTTGAACAGGACCCAACATTAGATTGCCACCTTTTTGGGCAGTAATAAATTAATTTGTACCAGTCCCCAAAATGCACAGGACCCCTAACAGCCATTTTGAAATCGGCGTATAACACGCACCCCAATTTTAGGAGGGAAGTTTAAGGCTCATCAATGCACTCTGCTCAGTGCCCATCTGCAGCCATTAAATTGCCCAACAAGGGGGGGACGGAGCCGACGCGCAAGGAGTATGGCCACATGAGAACTTAGCTCCTTGCCACACAGACCTTCCAGACAACAAGTCAGCGACACAGGGCACCAAACAGGGGTGGTTTACTCAGCCAGGAGGTCAGGAATAGCCACAGAGCATGCCAAGGAGGAGAAGAGAGGGGAAACAACCCGGTAAGATGACGGACTTCTATCCTCACTCAGGCCTCCCGCACAGCCAAAATGGCCCCGGCGGCATGCAGAGCTCTCCCAGCAATACAATCTATGACACTAAAGAGAAATGGGAAACTGACCCAAACCTCTGCAGACAGCATCACAGTCCTCATCTAATGCGGGCAGCCCTGTTAAGGCTAAACAGAGGATGATACAGAATAAATCCGAAGACACTGAGGAAAGGGACATCACTGGATGACACACTGGAGTTCCAAGACGCTATAGCTGCATTCCCTACAAACAACCAGCCTGTTATGGACTCTACACTAAAAGACATGCTGGTGTCCCCAATGCCGCGTACACACGACCGGACTTTACGGCATACTTGGTCCGGCGTACCGGAGTCCGTCGGACAATTCGATCGTGTGTGGGCTCCAGCGGACTTTTTTTCCCAAAAGTTTGACGGACCTAGAAATGAAACATGTTCAAATCTGTCCGACGGACTCGGCTTTCTAGCGTACAAACCGGTCGTCTGTGTGCTAGTCCGATGGACCAAAACTGACGCAATGCTCTGAAGCAAGTACAAGACGGAAGCGCTTGGTCTGGTAAAACTAGCCTTCGTATTGAAGCTAGCACATTCCTCTTCTGTGATCTTTTAATACAGCGCATTCTTTTTTTCTTTATAATGCGAGAAGAATGAAGTTTTTTTGCTGCTTATATTCACACAGAGTTCTCACAAACTACTTTCTTCATTATTTATCCTCATGTCATGACTAATATTATAGTTTTTAAAAGCTAGATCTCCAGAAATAATGTAGACAATTATTTATTTGACTCATCTTTAGTATTTTCATTTTTTAATCAATATCTATTTTACAATTTGTGCTAAATTCTCAAAAATCTATTTTTTTTTGGAGTTTCAAGTTACCACAATAACCTTATTATTTTGTATTAATGAGGTTGGTGTCCCTTGTTAATTTGACATAGGGGGGTTATTTTCAAAAGGCAAATTCATTTAGCACTACAAGTGCAAATTGTACTTTAAATTGCACTGAAAGAGCATTTGGAAGTGCAGTCGCTGTGGATCCGAGGGGCACATGCAAGGAAAACCAAAAAATAAATCATTTTATCTTGCACATGATTGGATGATAAAATCAGCAGAGCTTCGCCTCATTTGAGATCTTCCCCTCAGATTTACAGCAACTGCACTTCCAACAAGTGCACTTGCAGTGCAATTTATAAAGTGCACTTTGCACTTGTACTTTGCACTTGGATTTCAAAATGATTTAGCCTTTTGTAAATAACCCACATAGTCTTTTTGACATGTACCTGCCTACTCACAAACAAAATGTCGTTTTGGAATAAAAACACATAGTCAATAATGTAAGGTAAAGAAAATATCCATTTATTATTGGAAAAACATAAATGAGGAAGACAACACTGGAGACACTTTTGGAATGTGTGAAGCCTTTTGTCCCCCAGGACACACATCAAGTTAGTGGAAAACAAAATTGGGATCTTGCGAATAGGGAGCACAATCTGTGTCTTCTGTCAGACCAGACTGAAGCCAGGCAATCACCTTCGACTCTTCCGTGGAGCCTTCCCTGCAAGCTGCCCTGCAGCCTTCCCTCCACGCTTCTCTGCAGCCTTCCTTGGAGGCTGTGCCTCTGGTGGTGTACTTGTGGCAGGAGGAGGAGGAGGTGGAGCAGGAGGAGGGGCTTCATCTGAAATGTGGCTGGTTGGAGTAAGCTCCCCTCTCAACCCCTTCTGAAAGGCCTGAAAAATAATCCCCTCACAGTGGAGGCGTTGCCCCTTCTCAAGTTCCACCAACCTGGTGGCCATATAAGTTCCATAGGTCTCTTCAGCATTGGGTGGGGTAGCCTCTTCATACACTTTTGCTCCATCTTCAATCCAATATACTACACTTGTGCGACCTGTTGGTCTCATATGCCTGTTATGACTTGGCCGGCATACGTCGTTCCAAGTCATTTACATCTGGTAAGCCCCCTACCTTCACCTCTTTTTTTTTACACTGTTGGTGGACTTTAACCTGCCGGCTCCTGTTGGTGCCAATTCACTTTTTTGGACTTTTATAATTTTTGTGATATCACTTTTCACATGTTTTGATCTACACATGTTTTGATTTATTTCATATATCTATTTATCTATATTTTCTTGGTACATGTTATAGTGTATACATAGTCTATATTTGCAATTTATACTAACACTGCAGAATTTTCTCACACATTGGTTTACACTTAGGTATATTGTATAGATATTTGGTTTCTCACATCATATGGAACCAAATGGGATATTAATATTTACTCACTGCATTTGACTTTAAAATTGTCACTTATATAACCCTTTTGTTTGAGTTTATAGCGCCACACTTTTTACATATTTTTCAACTACCCCGGTCTATAGGTGTGCTGGCAGCTGTTTACTCACGTTTTTATACAGCGCTGTTTTTATTTAAATTTTTTTTCGTACCTGGTGTTGAGCCTGACTTGGTAGGAGAAGACCTCTCTTACGACTCTGGTTTAGGGGCCACTGGAATGTAGACAGTGGTTCCATGAGCACAGCGGGGTAGGAGTGTCTGAGCAGGTTGTAGCAGCTGACGGGAAGCAGGATGCAAATTCCACCAGGAAGGTGGAACTGCAGGAGATGGCAGAGAAGGCAGCATTGTTACAGTGCACACTTGCTTATGAATGTCACAAGAAAAACCCTGGACATCTTCTAAAATGATTACCAATTAGAGTTTATATTATTCAGATAAAAAATTATCTCAATGGAAATACTCTCCAATAGAGGAACTGTGTTGGGAGTGGCTCAGTATGATTTTCCCATCAAATAACATAATAATTAGCCATTCAAAACCTCTTGTTTTAACAAACTGGGAAATATGGTATATTGTTCTGTAATAAGCAGTAGCTGCTAAATTATGCATTTAATGCGAGGCCATCAGTGCTCAGACCAGAAAAGTTCACAAATCACAGTTAATAACTTGGGCCTGGCAAAGGGACAATTGGTGAATATGCCTTCAGACCAGCATCCCCTGGTCTTCAGGGCTTAAAGGGTTTATTGGGGCAAATGGATGTATTCTATTAAACACTGTACTACCCCAAACAATGAAGTGTTTGACAAATAGACCATACCTTTAGGACAGTGATGACAAACCTTGGCACCCCAGATGTTTTGGAACTACATTTCCCATGATGCCCATGCACTCTGCAGTGTAATGGAGCATTATGGGAAATGTAGTTCCAAATCATCTGGGGTGCCAAGGTTCGCCATCACTGCTGATTTAGCAGCTGGTACACTTTAAGAGCCCCAACTCTGTGTGGCTTCCTCTTAATCTTAATCTTTTCAAGGTAAACATTTCCAATGGTATGCCCAATTTCTTGGAGTCTTCCAGATGCTCCCACTGCTCTAAAAATGTTTAAAAGCATTCTGGGCTAAAAGGATTTGGGGTTCTATATCTGCATCCTTGTGTGTTTACCTTTATTAATTGTAGCCACCCACAATCTGTTATCTTCAAGTGTGTGATTTTCTTTCATTTCATTTGTTAGGCTACCATCAAGGGGTTGGTTGTTTCCTGCATTTCCTCCACATTTGGATCATGGATCCTTATCTAAGTCTTGCTGAATAAGATCTGGCAGCATGTGATATACAATTGTGAGATGTCCTCCTTCCTGTTACTTCATCACCCTGTTTGTATTGAGCATGGTTCTATAATGTTTCCTTTTTTTATTGTTTGCTGGGGCTGATCTTGGACCTCTCTGTATGCATCTATGATGTGATCAACTTTCTGCAATTGTTTGTACCCATGGTTTTAGCAGGCAGCATGCATTACTTTTTCATGTTTCAACTCATTGTTAACCACTTGCCGACCAGCCGCCGTCATTATACTGCAGCAGGTTGGCACGATCCCGTGAGCCGTCATAGCTGTACGTCGGCTCCTTTAAGCGGGATAGCAGGTGTGCTCGCCCTCTGCACTGTGGGGGTGCCGATGCTCATGACCAGCATTCACGATGACCGCCGACCACGCATGATCGCGGGCACGAGAGGATGAATAGGGACGTGTGTGTGTAAACACACAAATCCCTGTTCTGTGAGGAGAGTAGAGGCAGATCATGAGTTCCTAATAGCTAGTAACAGCGATCTGTCATCTCCTATATTAAGTCCCCTCCCCCCACAGTTAGAACACACACTAGAGAACATAGTTAACACCTTGATCGCCCCCTAGTGTTAACCCCTTCCCTGCCAGTGACATTTATACAGTAATCGGTGCATTTTTATAGCACTGATCGCTGTATAATTGTCAATCATCCCAAAAATGTGTCAAAAGTGTCTGATGTGTCCCCCATAATGTTGCAGTCCCAATAAAAATTGCAGATCGCAGCCATTACTAGTAAAAAAATGATAATAAAAAATGCCATGAATTTATTGCCCCATTTTGTAGACGCTATAACTTTTGTGCAAACCAATCAATATACGCTTATTGTGATTTTTATTACCAAAAATGTGTAGAAGAATACATATCGGCCCAAACTGAGAAAACAATTGGGGATATTTATTATAGCAAAAAGTACAAAATGTGTTTTTTTCAAAATTATCGCTCTTTTTTGTTTATAGCGCAAGAAATAAAAAACGCAGAGGTGATCAAACACCACCAGAAGAAAGCTCTATTTGTGGGAAAAAAAGGACGTCAATTTTGTTTGGGTACAGTGTCACGCGGCCGTGCAATTGTCAGTTAAAGTGATGCAGTGCCGTATCGTAAAAAATGGCCTGGTCTTTGAGCAGCCAAATCTTCCGGGGCTGAAGTGGTTAAAATAATTCAGGACATATACCTAAGGAGTATTTTTACATTTAGCATCACATGCAAATGTGTGGCTTTTATGCTTAGGTGGTGCCTGGAATTCCACTTTAACTAATCTTAAAACTGTCCCCTGCCCTCTCTTAATGACAATACGGACTGACTGACCTGTGTAAGACAGATCTATATACTTACCAATTGTCGGGTTGCTTCAGTCCAGTCGCATGATCTGGCTCCCTGGTGTCAGCCAGCTGCAGAGGAGAGGAGGGAGCGCTGTCAATGGATGGGCCATTGACTCCAGGCTTTACCAGCCATTGTTGGGGTGCTCTCTCCTCTCCCCTGTCACTGCCACTGACTGACATGGAGAGATCACGTGACCAGAGCGGCCTTAAAACAGGTAAGTGCACAAATCTTTCTTAGACAGGTTGGTCAGAATAAATCTAGGAAGGGGGTGGGGACATTTTAAAGATTAGTTTGGTGATGTCTGGAATTCTACTTTAAGACTACAAGCTACAAAGTATTCCAAATTGGACATGGCAGCCAATTCTAATCAGAGGGCAACTGTAGTTTCCAAGTTACTACATTCAAACTTCTCAAAGTTTCACTAACAATTTGAGAAACAAGGTGGGAAAGGTGGGAAAAGTAAACCCCAAAAGCTAAAAACATATTTTTTTTTAAACTAGAGTAGCCTTAAATTTTAACTTTTAGTACACCCGAGGAGCTTAAATGAAAACAAAAAAAAGTAGGGCCATATCAAATAAGTGAAATAAAGAAAAATATTCTAAATTTAGGAAACAACTTTCTGCAAAGACATTTGTATTGTTAGGTTGTCATTGTAAAATTAGCTGAAAAAGAAAATTAGTAAAACATTTCCATATACAACTATTTATTGATGTAAAGATTAAAGGAATGTCGGAATGTTAAAGCGGGGGTTCACCCACACCGAAAAAAAAAAAAAATCTTAAAAGCCAGCAGCTACAAATACTGCAGCTGCTGACTTTTAATACATTGCCACTTACCTGTCCCGGGGTCCAGCGATGTCGGCAGGGGACGCCGAGAACCCGCTCGGTTCTCGGCAGCTGCCGCCACCATCCTAGGTGAGGGAATCAGGAAGTGAAGCGTTGCGGCTTCACTTCCCGGTTCCCTACTGCGCATGCGCGAGTCGCGCTGCGCGTCCCTAGTGGTCCCCGCTCTCCCAGCAGACAGCGCGGTCGGGACGGGAAGAGGCATAGACTCCCATGGGAGTCTATGCCGGAAGTGGGTGCAAATACCTGTCTTTGACAGGTATCTGCACCCCCCTCCCCCCTGAAAGGTGCCAAATGTGACACCGGAGGGGGGGAGGGTTCCGAAAAGCGGAAGTTCCATTTTTGTGTGGAACTCTGCTTTAAGATTAAAGTTTAAACAATTCAACATCAAATTTTATTTCAAACTTAAATGAAGAAATATCATCTGAGTGTATGCATGAGGTTGAATATGTTCTAAAAAAAATATTGCAAGATAATGTAAAGAGAAAATTGAGTACTGTCCGTGATACTTTTTTTATTTGCACTAACATACAATTTTTCAGGACAAGCTTTCGGGGTATGTCCCTTTCTTCACAATCGGACCACACTATAGAAGACCTCAATGTCTTAATTCTTAAAGGGAATTTCAGAACTATCCAGGAAAGGAAAAAGTTTGAACTAAGAATGATACTTCTTTTTGACATGAAGAATAATGGCTTGAATTTAGATATTGGTTTCCTTACACATTATGCTAAAGTTTTACGACCGCTCTGTGACTAGTATCCCCCCCTGCATTCCCCCCTAGCTCTCCCTCTGTCTTATCTCACTAACTCTGCTGCTATCTTTATTACCATTGATTTGTATGTGTTTGGTTTTCTCTTTTTTTTTTTCTTCTTCTTCTTTAACCACTTAAGGACCGCCTCACGCCGATGTACGTCGGCAAGGCGGCACGGGCAGGCAAAATCACGTACATACACGTGATTTGCCTCCCACGGGTGGGCGGTCCTGTTTTGTCCCCCGGCGATCGGAGGTGAGGGAGAGGCCATCCGTTCGTGGCCCCCCTTCGCGATCGCCGCCGGCCAATGGGAACATTCCTTTGCTGCTGTATGCTAAACAGCAGCAAAGGAAATTATGTCATCTCTCCTCGGCTCAGTATTTTCCGTTCCGAGGAGAGAAGACTGAAATGTGAGTGCACAAACACTACACACACAGTAGAACATGCCAGGCACACAAAACACCCCGATCCCCCCCGATCACCCCCCAATCACCCCCCAATCACCCCCCCCCGTCACAAACTGACACCAAGCAGTTTTGTTTTTTTTCTGATTACTGCATGGTGTCAGTTTGTGACAGTTACAGTGTTAGGACAGTTAGGGTTAGCCCCCTTTAGGTGTAGGGTACCCCCCTAAACCCCCTAATAAAGTTTTAACCCCTTGATCACCCCCTGTCGCCAGTGTCACTAAGCAATCATTTTTCTGATCTGTATTAGTGTCGCTGGTGACGCTAGTTAGGGAGGTAAATATTTAGGTTCGCCGTCAGCGTTTTATAGCGTCAGGGACCCCCATATACTACCTAATAAATGTTTTAACCCCTTGATTGCCCCCTAGTTAACCCTTTCACCACTGATCACCGTATAAGTGTTACGGGTGACGCTGGTTAGTTCGTTTATTTTTTATAGTGTCAGGGCACCCGCCGTTTATTACCTAATAAAGGTTTAGACCCCTGATCGCCCGGCGGTGATATGCGTCGCCCCAGGCAGCGTCAGATTAGCACCAGTACCGCTAACACCCACGCACGCAGCATACGCCTCCCTTAGTGGTATAGTATCTGAACGGATCAATATCTGATCCGATCAGATCTATACTAGCGTCCCCAGCAGTTTAGGGTTCCCAAAACGCAGTGTTAGCGGGATCAGCCAAGATACCTGCTAGCACCTGCGTTTTGCCCCTCCGCCAGGCCCAGCCCAGCCCAGCCCACCCAAGTGCAGTATCGATCGATCACTGTCACTTACAAAACACTAAACGCATAACTGCAGCGTTCGCAGAGTCAGGCCTGATCCCTGCGATCACTAACAGTTTTTTCGGTAGCATTTTGGTGAACTGGCAAGCACCAGCCCCAGGCAATGTCAGGTTAGCGCTAGTACCGCTAACACCCATGCACGCAGCATACGCCTCCCTTAGTGGTATAGTATCTGAACGGATCAATATCTGATCCGATCAGATCTATACTAGCGTCCCCAGCAGTTTAGGGTTCCCAAAAACGCAGTGTTAGCGGGATCAGCCCAGATACCTGCTAGCACCTGCGCTTTGCCCCTCCGCCCGGCCCAGCCCAGCCCACCCAAGTGCAGTATCGATCGATCACTGACACTTACAAAACACTAAACGCATAACTGCAGTGTTCGCAGAGTCAGGCCTGATCCTTGCGATCGCTAACAGTTTTTTTGGTAGCGTTTTGGTGAAGTGGCAAGCACCAGCGGCCTAGTACACCCCGGTCGTAGTCAAACCAGCACTGCAGTAACACTTGGTGACGTGGTGAGTCCCATAATTGCAGTTCAAGCTGGTGAGGTGGCAAGCACAAGTAGTGTCCCGCTGCCACCAAGAAGAAGACGAACAGGTCCGTCGTGCCCATAATGCCCTTCCTGCTGCATTCGCCAATCAGAATTGGGAACCCACCACTTCTGCAGCACCCGTACTTCCCCCATTCACATCCCCAACCAAATGCAGTCGGCTGCATGAGAGGCATTTTCTTTATGTCCTCCCGAGTACCCCTACCCAACGAACCCCCCCAAAAAAGATGTCATGTCTGCAGCAAGCGCGGATATAGGCGTGACACCCGCTATTATTGTCCCTCCTGTCCTGACAATCCTGGTCTTTGCATTGGTGAATGTTTTGAACACTATTATTCACTAGTTGAGTATTAGCGTAGGGTATAGCATTGCACAGACTAAGCACACTTTCACAGGGTCTCCCAAGATGCCATCGCATTTTGAGAGACCCGAACCTGGAACCGGTTACAGTTATAAAAGTTACAGTTACAAAAAAAGTGTAAAAAAAAAAAAACACAAAAAAAATATAAAATAAAAAAAAAATAGTTGTTTCATTGTTCTCTCTCTCTCTATTGTTCTGCTCTTTTTTACTGTATTCTATTCTGCAATGTTTTATTATGTTTTATCATGATTGCTTTTCAGGTATGCAATTTTTTATACTTTACCGTTTACTGCGTTTTATTGTTAACCATTTTTTTGTCTTCAGGTACGCCATTCACAAATTTGAGTGGTTATACCAGAATGATGCCTGCAGGTTTAGGCATCATCTTGGTATCATTCTTTTCAGCCAGCGGTCGACTTTCATGTAAAAGCAATCCTAGCGGCTAATTAGCCTCTAGACTGCTTTTACAAGCAGTGGGAGGGAATGCCCCCCCCCACCGTCTTCCGTGTTTTTCTCTGGCTCTCCTGTCTCAACAGGGAACCTGAGAATGCAGCCGGTGATTCAGCCAGCTGACCATAGAGCTGATCAGAGACCAGAGTGGCTCCAAATATCTCTATGGCCTAAGAAACCGGAAGCTTCGAGCATTTCATGACATAGATTTCGCCGGATGTAAACAGCGCCATTGGGAAATTGGGAAAGCATTTTATCACACCGATCTTGGTGTGGTCAGATGCTTTGAGGGCAGAGGAGAGATCTAGGGTCTAATAGACCCCAAATTTTTCAAAAAAAGAGTACCTGTCACTACCTATTGCTATCATAGGGGATATTTACATTCCCTGAGATAACAGTAAAAATGATTTAAAAAAATGAAAGGAACTGTTTAAAAATAAGATAAAAAAGCAAAAAAATAATAAAGAAAAAATAAAATTAAAAAAAGCACCCCTGTCCCTCCTGCTCTCGCGCTAAGGCGAACGCAAGCATCAGTCTGGCGTCAAATGTAAACAGCAATTGCACCATGCATGTGAGGTATCACGTGAAGGTCAGATCAAGGGCAGTAATTTTAGCAGTAGCCCTCCTCTGTAAATCTAAAGTGGTAACCTGTAAAGGCTTTTAAAGGCTTTTAAAAATGTATTTATTTTGTTACCACTGCACGTTTGTGCGCAATTTTAAAGCATGTCATGTTTGGTATCCATGTACTCGGCCTAAGATCATCTTTTTTATTTCATCAAACATTTGGGCAATATAGTGTGTTTTAGTGCATGAAAATTTAAAGTGTGTTTTTTCCCAAAAAATGCGTTTGAAAAATCGCTGCGCAAATACTATGTGAAAAAAAAATGAAACACCCACCATTTTAATCTGTAGGGCATTTGCTTTAAAAAAAAAAATATAATGTTTGGGGGTTCAAAGTAATTTTCTTGCAAAAAAAATATTAATTTTCTCATGTAAACAAAAAGTGTCAGAAAGGGCTTTGTCTTCAAGTGGTTAGAAGAGTGGGTGATGTGTGACATAAGCTTCTAAATGTTGTGCATAAAATGCCAGGACAGTTCAAACCCCCCCCCAAATGACCCCATTTTGGAGAGTAGACACCCCAAGCTATTTGCTGAGACTCATGTTGAGTCCATGGAATATTTTATATTGTGACACAAGTTGCGGGAAAGAGACAATTTTTTTTTTTTGCACAAAGTTGTCACAAAATGATTTATTGCTCAAACATGCCATGGGAATATGTGAAATTACACCCCAAAATACATTCTGTTGCTTCTCCTGAGTACGGGGATACCACATGTGTGAGACTTTTTGGGAGCCTAGCCACGCACGGGACCCGGAAAACCAAGCACCGCCTTCAGGCTTTCTAAGGGCGTAAATTTTTGATTTCACTCTTCACTGCCTATCACAGTTTGGGAGGCCATGGAATGCCCAGGTGGCACAAACCCCCCCCCCCCCAAATGACCCCATTTTGGAAAGTAGACACCCCAAGCTATTTGCTAAGAGGTATAGTGAGTATTTTGCAGACCTCACTTTTTGTCACAAAGTTTTGAAAATTGAAAAAAAAAAAATTTTCTTGTCTTTCTTCATTTTCAAGAACAAATGAGAGCTGCAAAATACTCACCATGCCTCTCAGCAAATAGCTTGTGGTGTTTACTTTCCAAAATGGGGTCATTTGGGGGGGTTTGTGCCACCTGGGCTTTCCATGACCTCCGAAACTGTGATAGGCAGTGAAGAGTGAAATAAAAAATTTACACCCTTAGAAATCCTGAAGGCGGTGATTGGTTTTCGGGGCCCCGTACGCGGATAGGCTCCCAAAAAGTCCCACACATGTGGTATCCCCATACTCAGGAGAAGCAGCTAAATGGATTGTGGGGTACAATTCCACATATGCCCATGGCCTGTGTGAGCAATATATCATTTAGTGACAACTTTGTGCCAAAAAAAAATAAAAAATTGTCACTTTCCCGCAACTTGTGTCAAAATATAAAATATTCCATGGACTCAACATGCCTCAAAGCAAATAGCTTGGGGTGTCTACTTTCCAAAATTGGGTCATTTGGGGGGGGGTTTATGCCATCTGGGCATTTTATGGCCTTCAAAACTGTGATAGGTAGTGAGGAGTAAAACAAAAAATTTACGCCCTTAGAAATCCTGAAGGCAGTCATTGGTTTTCGGGGCCCCGTACGCGGCTAGGCTCCCAAAAAGTCCCACACATTTGGTATCCCCGTACTCAGGAGAAGCAGCTGAATATATTTTGGGGTGCAATTCCACATATACCCATGGCCTGTGTGAGCAATATATAATTTAGTGACAACTTTTTGTAATTTTTTTTTTTTTTTGTCATTATTCAATCACTTGGGACAAAAAAAAAATATTCAATGGGCTCAACATGCCTCTCAGAAATTTCCTTGGGGTGTCTACTTTCCAAAATGGGGTCATTTGGGGGGGTTTGTACCGCCCTGCCATTTTAGCACCTCAAGAAATGACATAGGCAGTCATAAACTAAAAGCTGTGTAAATTCCAGAAAATGTACCCTAGTTTGTAGACGCTATAACTTTTGCGCAAACCAACAAATATACGCTTATTGACATTTTTTTTACCAAAGACTTGTGGCTGAATACATTTTGGCCTAAATGTATGACTAAAATTGAGTTTATTGGACTTTTTCTATAACAAAAAGTAGAAAATATCATTTTTTTTCAAAATTTTCGGTCTTTTTCCGTTTATAGCGCAAGAAATAAAAACGGCAGAGGTGATCCAATACCATCAAAAGAAAGCTCTATTTGTGGGAAGAAAAGGACGCAAATTTTGTTTGGGTACAGCATTGCATGACCGCGCAATTAGCAGTTAAAGCAACACAGTGCCAAATTGTAAAAAGTGCTCAGGTCAGGAAGGGGGTAAATCCTTCCGGGGCTGAAGTGGTTAACACCAAAGCAGCTGAAACTGATTAACAACAGATGCACTAGATGGGCAACAATGAGACGACCTCCAAAACAGGAATGGTTTTACAGGTGAAGACCACAGACATTTTTATTTCCCTACTCATCTTTTCTAACGATTTTTCACTAGTTTTGTATTTGGCTAGGGTCAGTGTCACTACTGGTAGCATGAGGCGATGCTTGGACCCTATAGAGGTTGCACAGGCAGTCCAACTCCTCCAGGATGGCACATCAATACGTACCAATGCCAGAAGGTTTGCTGTGTCTCTGAGCACAGTTTTAAGAGCATGGAGGAGATTCCAGGGGACAGTTACTCTAGGAGATCTGGACAGGGCCTGAGAAGGTCCTTAACCCATCAGCAAGGAGGAACAGGATGAGCACTGCCAGAGCCCTACAAAATGACCTCCAGCAGGCCACTGGTGTGAACGTCTCTGACCAAACAATCAGAAACAGACTTCATGAGGGTGGTCTGAGGGCCCAACGTCCTCTAGTGGGCCCTGTGCTCACTGCCTGGCACCGTGGAGCTCGATTGGCATTTGCCATTTAACACCAGAAAACCATTTTCTTTTTCAATTTATTGTACCTCTGATAAAAAGGGGGCAACACTGTGGTAATATCCAAGGATCAATACATTACTATGTGCCTCTGTATTTTAAAAAATATGGACTGGTATTAAAAAAAAAGGTCCCACAATCACATTTATTGAAATCCTAACAGGGATACTTTAATATCAATAATGATGCTTTGGAGGCTGGGACAATCCCAAAAAGCACTTGGGAATTATTGAACACAGAATGGCCTCAGTTAAAATGTATGGTTAGTGGCACTTGACATGACAGCTCTTTATAGTACATCCCACATTATAAGGGCATATCGGTAATCAATATGTCCTTGCAAGAAAGGAGCAGGACCAGAATGACTACAATTGATTTGTTTTGATATTATTGGCATACATTTGTCAGAGAACGGTTTGCAGGAGAACTGGCAGATATGCTAATGCCCTAATAGATTGGCACATAGAGATTTGCCAATGCGCATGCGCGCACGAGCAGCCGTAAAGATTCATGTTCCAGTGTACACGCAGTGCGTGACAGATTCTGGTGTCCAATGGCCTATTTAAAGCCAGCAGCATCAACCACTAGTTGCTGGATGATCTTCGGCTCCCCAGTGTGTTCCTGTTCCTGCTATTAGATTTCCTGTTACCAACCCGGCTTGACTTTGACCTGTCTTGTCTCTATTCCTGGCTTTGACCCTCGGCTTGTGCCTGCTGATCCGTGTATGACCTCTGGCTTGCTCTTCTAAATCCGCTGCTGCCTGATTACTAGTGTATGACTCAGACTGACTCCTGACTCTGCTGCTTTACCCCTGGCTGATATTCTGTGCATGACTTCTGGCCTGGCTCCTGACTCTGCTCCTGGCTCTCCCCTCTGCCAAGTCTCATCTGGGACTCCTGAGGGACTCCTGCCCAGCAGCACATCCTGCTCATCAGCTGCCACCCAGCAGACATCTCCTCATCTCTTCAGCATGTCGCAGCTGGCAACCCCTGCTTCTTTGAACATAGCACTCCCAGTTACCTTCAGGGCCACTCAGCCACAAGGGAAGCCCTCTCAGTACTTCGGCCTCCGACCAGGTAAGTGACAACATTTTAAAAAGCAACTATTTTCTATACGATGATTCCCACTACCTCCAGCTACAGGACTGGGCTAAGCCCTTCCTTCTCTGAGCTGGCCGCTCAGCTGTTGGCTAATTGCCAGCTCTCATCTCTCTCCACACTTACTCAGCTGTTGATGATATCCTGCTTGTCAGTCCTGCCTACTTAAGCCGTCCAGTCCAGAGGATCTCTGCATTTGCCTTGGTCAACATCACAGAAACTTTCTCCTGTGATCCTGTTCAAGATTGGCTTTGCTGACATCCCTTCTGGCTCCAGATACTGCTTGCTGTTCCACTACATTGATCCCTGACTTCTGGCTTGGCTGACTATCCATTCTGGTTACTGAACTTTGGCTATGTTTTGACTAAGTTTGTTCTTTTTACTTTTATTATTAAACAAGTGTGATTTAACTGTACTTCTGTCTCAGTCTGGTTTCTGACAAGGGCATAGTAATAGGCATGTGCTGTGCCCTGTTCTATGCCAATCTGTACCTGGGAGCACGGGAAAGTGGGATATTCAGAGATGAGGCCCTGTGTCATGCATCGATGATGTCCTCATAGTCTGGGATGGTATTAGGGACTCGCTCGATGCATTTTGCGTTCACATGTGCGAAATGGATGTGGTTTTAACTGCATCCATATTCACATGTGATTGTGACTGGCTTGCAATGGAGCCGGTTCACACATGTCTGGGGTGGCCTCAGTGCAGTTTTCAAAAGGATCCTGTGTTGGGGGGGCGTGGTTTCGGCATGCAGCGGTAAAGACGTGTCTTCCTCGAGCTCCGGCGCTGGCACTACTATTTATCGGCTTAACCCAAGATTTCCACCCGGTTCAAACCTCCACGCCATGCGGAAGAGATCAGGCAAGTCCCTGCCTAAAAATGGAACCCCTTCGGGATCCATAAAACGATACCTAGCCACCGATCCAGAGGACTCCCTTGATATGGATGGACTAGGCCGCTCTCCTCGCGGTTCGTGCCCCGCCTCCCGCCACAGATCTGAGCCCGGGAGACACTCCCCAGCCACTTCGGCCTGCTCAGAAGGAGAGGAAGGCGCCTCCAAATATCCTGGGGTTGCGGCGCTCGTGAGTGATCTCCCCACCAAGACAGAGCTGGCCTCCTTGTTCGCAGGGCTGGAGCGCTCGATTAAAAAGGAACTCTCCGCGGTGAGATCGGATCTTACGCACGTGTTAGAGGGGGTGGAGGAGACCGAGCTACGGTTGGATCGTCACGCGGCCGCCATTAGGGCCTTGCAGAACACCACCCGCACCCTCTCTATTGCGCACAGAATGGCCCTCTACAAGATCGAGGACCAAGAGAACCGCAACAGGCGGAATAACATCAGGATAAGAGGGTTGCCAGAGGCCACGGGCGATGACGACCTCCTCCCCTCACTGCGAGGTATATTTAACGGCCTGCTCAGTCAGGCGGCGGACTTTCCTCTGAAAATAGATCGGGCTCACAGGGCCCTCCGCCCTCGCAACATGTCATCGGAGGTCCCGCGTGATGTGATATGCAGGCTGCATTACTTTGAGGAGAAAGAAATAATCATGAAGAAGGCCCGAGAAAAATCACCACTGGACTTTGACGGGGCCTCCCTCTTATTCTTCCCGGACCTAGCCAGGGAAACGTTGGACCGACGCAGGGCCCTGCGTCCCTTAACTGAACAGCTCCGTGCAGCATCGATTAACTACCGCTGGGGTTTCCCTGCATCACTTATTGCACACAAGGAGGGCAAGACAGTGACACTTCGCTTCCCAGAGGACCTGGAAAAGTTCTGCTCGGATCTCAATATACCCACACCAGATCTTCCAGGATGGCAAGATCTCATCCCTTCCCCTACCCCCTCTGCAGAACCACGGTGGCAGAAAGTGGACCACAAGCGCAGATCGGGCTCTTCCGGATCACCTCCTCCACAAGTTGGGTGACTCCTATTCGGAAGCAAAAGGATCCTGGCTATGGCCTGCAACATCCTGTCCTCTGTAGTAGCCGCAAGTATTAAGATATTTGATCCGATATAACGGATCTTGTTTTCATCTGTTATCTTTATCGTTATCTTTATCGCTCCGTACAAAGAAGAAGTGTTTTTTCTTGTGTTTTGCCTACTAAAAAACTAATCTTTTTTCTTTTTTTTTGAATTTTTGCGCAATTTTTTTTTTTTTTTGGCATTTTTTGACGTTATGGATTCTTCTTTGGCTCCTTTGTTTAGAGAAAACATAGCTAAAGGCTGCCGGGACAGTAACCCTAATGGAGTTACTTGGTTTACCATTTTCTAAGGTTAAATTTAAATTTGAGGTGTATGGCAAATGCTTCTTGGGTTTTGTGTTATAACATTTTGTTTGTGCCGGCTCCGGAGCTCTGGGACGGACAGATGCGCCACATTGAGCGCTCTCTGTTTGTCGTTCCGGGCGGCGGACCCGTCCCCCCGGGGGTGTCGGGGGGTCCCGTGCACTCGCGAGCCCGTCCCCCTAGGGGTTGGGGCTCCGAGTGCGCGGGGCTCGCGATTTACCCCTATCATGCACTGCAGTGTTATGCGTGCTGATTGCCGCCTAAGTACAGATTGGGTGGTGACTGTGACGATGCAATTTGGTAATCTACCTCCTTCTTTCTTATCTTCTCTCTGTCTATTCCCTTCTCTTTCCTTTCCTGGTTTTCCCCTGCCCCATCTTATCCCATCCCTAACCTTCTTATTGGTGTCTGCCTCAGATCCGATGGGCTTGTAGAATGGATGGAGCGAGTTCCCCCTGACGGAGTCAATGGCTAAGCTCAACATACTCTCACTCAACGTCCGAGGACTGCACGCTCCAGGTAAACGACACAATTTATTTAGAGAGCTGGATCGTCTGCGGGCTGACATTGTCTGCCTGCAGGAGACCCATTTGACACACACAACAACAGTTAAACTTTTTTCCTCAATGTACCCCACGTGGTACTACAGCCTCTCTGATATTCACAAGTCCAAAGGTGTGGCCATTGGCTTTCGCAGGGGTACCTCGTTCATGTTCGAATCTATGGTAAGCGACCCTTCGGGGTGATTTCTATTTATTAGGGGCAAACTGGGCAGTATGTTATGCACTATCGCCACGATATATGCTCCCAACCGAGACCAAACTGGCTTCTTGGCCGCCACCCTTACTAAACTGACAGATTTTGCCCAGGGATGTGTCCTACTATCAGGGGACTTTAATGCCCCCTTGGAGCCCCCTATTGATACGTCCACAGGCACATCTTGTATCACACACAGACGATTAACACTCATACGTAAACGTCTGCACGACGCCCAGTTAATGGACATCTGGAGAATCCTCAATCCTAAGGCAAGAGATTATACTCATTTCTCACACTTACATCACTCCTATTCGCGCATCGATTACCTCTTTATTGATCACTTTCATCTCCCCCTTATCATGGACTCAAAGATAGAAACCTCCACATTATCAGATCACGCACCAATTATCCTTCAGATAAAAATCCCATCTATCCCAATTAAGAATGTTAACTGGAAACTGAATGATCACTTACTCACGGAAGACATAGACACTACCGCTATTTCCAGGGAGCTGGTACAATACTTCAGGGACAATGCCTGCCCGGAGATTTCCCCGGGAGTACTTTGGGAGGCCCATAAGGCCTTCATACGTGGAAAATTTATTGAACTAGGGGCTAGAAAAAAAAAGAGAGAGCGACACAGCAAGCAGAACTTCTCAGAGATATAGGCGCCCTTGAACGACAGCACAAAGCGGGCCTCGCAAAACAGGTGCTTGAGGCCCTGACTAAAAAGAGAGAAGATCTGAAAAATCTCTTTCACATCGAACAAAAACAGCAATTTCGCATTATAGCCCAACGTACATAAGAATGGGGCAATAAACCTGGTAGCTTGCTGGCTCGCTCTCTGCAACAAAAAAAAGCTGCAACTTTCATTGCTAAAATTAAATCTAGCACAGATGAGTTAGTACACCACACCCCTGCAATAGCGGCCGAGTTTAGAATGTTTTATCAACAATTATACCACGTTCAACACAATATACCCGACCAAGCAACCCGCAAACAGGCTATACAAGATTACCTTGCAAAAGCCAAACTCCCAAGATTGGCAGATGATTTGTTGACAACCCTAGACGGTGAATTCACCTCGGAAGAGCTACGTAGAGCTCTTAAGGCCATGGCAGCGGGCAGGGCTCCAGGCCCGGATGGGCTTACGGTCTCATATTATCGCTCTTTTGCGGACATTTTGCTCCCAAGACTAGCTAACTATGCTAACTCAATTCCCTCTGGAGACCCCATTAGACCAGAAACTCTGCACGCACACATCACTATTATCCCCAAAGCAGGAAAGGACCCTAGTTGCTGTGGTAGTTATCGCCCCATCTCCCTTTTGAATATTGACGCTAAATTATACGCAAAACGAATAGCTAATAGACTTCTTCCCTTAGTCCCAAAATGGGTTTCGAATGAACAAACGGGCTTCATTCCCGGAAGAGAGGCACGCGATAACTCTCTGTGTACCCTCTCCCTGATTGCACATGTGCGCGGGTCCTCCCAGTCCACCCTGCTGCTGTCAACGGACGCCGAGAAGGCGTTTGACCGGGTGGACTGGGAGTTCCTAATGGCGACCCTGGCTCATCTGGGGCTGGGCCCCTCTTTCCTGAACCAAATAGCAGCCCTCTATAATTATCCTACAGCCCAACTTAGAATTAACGGCACTCTTAGTGACCCTTTCGTACTACATAACGGTACTCGTCAGGGATGCCCCCTTTCACCGATTTTGTTCGCCCTTTCGCTAGAACCCTTCTTATCAACTATAAGACACAACCTGAACATACACGGCATTACTGTGGGCTCTTTTGAACATAAGTATGCCGCATATGCGGACGATATTGTTTTACATTCAACGCAGGGTACCTTTAAAATCCGAAATTTTGAATATCTCAGTCCCCAAAGAAACCACGACCCACCTACAGGAATCTTTCCCTTTTAGTTGGCAAAAAAAAGCCATGAAATATCTAGGTATATTCCTTACCCCCTCATTGTCCTCTTTATTCCAAACCAATTTTATGCCTCTATTAAACTCGGTCAAATCCGATCTCCAAAAATGGTCTCAACTTGCACACTCGTGGCTGGGGAGGATAGGGGTGGTAAAAATGAACATACTGCCCAGGTTGCTCTTCCTGTTTCAAAGGATACCGTTTCAAATTCCAGCGGAGTACTTTAAACGCATAACAACTATGATCTGTAGATATGTCTGGGGTAGACGTCGTCCCAGGTTGACCAGAACGCTTCTCACTAGGTCAAAGGCGGAGGGAGGTCTGGCCCTTCCGGACATCAAACAATATTTCTTGGCAGTCATTTTATACAGAATCTCAGATTGGAAATATCATAAAGATTCGAAACTTTGGGTGTCACTGGAGGTGGCATTGGGGGGCTCTGACCTTTACCCCTTAATCTGGATCCCGAAGAAAGCCAGGCATCTATCTGGGGGAACGTCTCCTCTCACGTGTTATACCCTACGGGTCTGGGACTTACTTTGTAAAAGGCACGCTTGGCAATGCAACTCCCCCCTCATGCCAATAACTGGTCACATGTATTTTCCTCCTGGGAACATTGACCCCAGATTACACTCCTGGAACCTTGGGAACTCAGTCTTACTACATCAAGTCACTAAAGACTCTGACATTTTGCCTCTATCCATGCTCACAACGGTTCCGAACCCACCGCTTATGGATCTATGGAGATATTTGCAATTATCAGATTTCATTAAAACCCTCCCTAAGCCATTGCGCAATGTGTCTAACTTAACGGTAATAGAAGCAGCCTTTATAGATGACCACCCAGTGAAGAAACCCCTTTCCTATTTTTATAAATCACTAAGATCATTGGGCACTGCAGGATATCCTAGCTTCCTTCGCAACTGGGAGAAGGATCTCCATAAGACCCTAAGGGAAACCCAGAAGTCTTCTATCCTTCAACTCTCTCACGCATCATCTATGTCCTCGAAAACAGCTGAAGTTAATTATAAACTTTTGACCAGGTGGCACTACACTCCTGCTGTACTCCACAAGCTCTTTCCTCAGGACTCACCTCTCTGTTGGAGGGGATGTGGAGAGAGAGGGACGCATGCTCATATCTGGTGGTCCTGCCCACTTATTAGGCCCTTTTGGCTTACCATTCTCCATTGGATAAAAGAAATCCAGGGTTCGGAGATTCCTAATGACCCCTGGCAGATATTATTGCATTGTACAGACGAGCCAGCGGGACCATATAAAAAATCCATCACACCACATTTATTAAACGCTGCCAAAGCCCTCATACCTAGGTTCTGGAAAACTCCAAGGATACCTTCCCTGCGCCAATGGTTATGTGAGGTAGACCACACGTACTATATGGAGGATTTAACCTTCTCCCTCAGAAACAAATCAGACTTAGGGAGGAAAATATGGTCCCGGTGGTTCGCCTTCAAGTATTCCACGGCATACGCGGAAATTATGGCTTTGAACACGTAACGTGCTTGTATATTAAAATGCAGTGCCCTGGCTGAGATAGGCACCCTTCCTATCCCTCCTCCCCCCCCCCTCTTCCACTCCCCCCCCATTCTATCTTGCTTCATCCCTGTACTTTTCTTCTCTTCTCTATTTCTCTTTTTTACTTTTAATGTCTAGATGTTTATATAAGCGAAAAATATGTCAGGATTAGGTCCTGTTTCAAATGATATACTTTAAGTCTTTTTTGATTACCCATGCCCTGCATAAATATCTTTATATTGTGCCCCAGTATACTCTGGAATTTATAATATTTTCTGTATGCTTAGTATGCCCAAGCATGTGATGGGTATTTCTTTCTGTGCACTGGACTTCCTGTCATTAATAAAAATATATTAAACAAAAAAAAAGGATCCTGTGTTTTTGAGTCCTGTTAAGGTGCAAATGCAGGCAAAAATTTGCACCTGAATAACACCTGAACCAGTGAACAGAAACACACTGGATCCCGCACAGGACCCCTGCATTACTACGGCAGTAAAAAACATTTAAGCTCCCATTTTACATTGTAATGTTTCAGACTATACCTAGCTCTTAACCACTTAGGCTGGGTTCACACTGTAGCAAGCTCCAGCTCACAGCAGTGAGTCCAGTGCATCTCCATTTACCATTTCAGGTCCGAATTCAGACTTGAAATTGACTAAAAGATGCAAAGGACACCTGTGCAATTCGCACCGGACCCGCTGCGAAGTGTGAACTGGCTCCATAGAAAGCCAGTCACGATCTCCTGCTATGCATATTGGATGCGGGGAAACCGACATCCAATTTGCGCTAGTGTGAACCCAGCCTTAAGGACCAAGCCTATTTCTGACACTTGTTGTTTACAAGTTAAAATCATTTTTTTTTTGCTAGAAAATTTACTTAGAACCCACAAATATATATATATATTTTTTTTAGCAGAGACCCTAGAAAATAAAATGGAGATTGTTGCTATACTTTATGTCACACCATATTTGCGCAGCAGTCTTACAAAGGCAATTTTGGAAAATTTTTGTAATTTTTGGGAAAAAAATGGATTTTTAAAGCACATGACCTCTCATGTCTCTTCACAGTTGCAGACTAGAGTCAAGCTCAACAGGGTCAGTTTACCTGTAAAATCCTTTTCTTGGAGTACATCACAGGACACAGAGCACCATAATAATGACTATGTGGGTTATACGCTTACCTTCAGGTGATTGGACACTGGCAATCAATAGTAAGACGGTTCCTCCCATATAACCCCTCCTATACAGGAAGTGCCTCAGTTTTGTAGCAAGCAATGACGATCCCAGAAAGAGGGGAGGGACCTCTGTCCCGTGATGTACTCCAAGAAAAGGATTTTACAGGTAAGCTGTTTTAAAAATCAATTTTCTTTATCGTACATCACGGGACACAGAGCACCATAAATGACTATGTGGGATGTCCTAAAGCAATGCATCTGAGGGGGGAAGGGGGACACATTATCCCTAAGCCCAACGGGCCTGAAATTATAAAGCAGCCTGCAACACGCTGTGGCCAAAAACAGTCTCACTTAGAGACCTCACATCCACCTGGTAAAACCTGGTGAACGTATGAACTGAAGACCAAATGGCTGCTTTGCAAACCTGAGCCATAGACACCTGCTGGCGTACTGCCCATTATGCACTAACCCCTCTAGTGGAACCCTGCGCTTTAATCCATACGCCTGGACAATAGTCTGGCGAATCCACCTGGATATAGATGAACTAGTTGCCGGCTGTCATCTTTTAGGACCCTCAGGCAAGACAAAAAAACAGTCAGTCAGTCTTTAGAAAAGGAGCTGACATTTCCAAGTAAACTTTTATCACTCTCACTACATCCAGTGAGTGAAGCGACCTTTCCTCCCTAGTTTTAGGGTTTGGAAAAAAGGAAGGTAAAATTATATCCTGATTCAAATGAAATTTGGAAACTACCTTCGGTAGAAAATCCGGACAAGGACACATGACCACTCTGCCCTGATGAAGAACCATAAAAGGTTCCTTGCAAGAAAGGGCGGCCAATTCTGACACCCTTCTAGCCGATGTTATAGCCACTAGGAAAGCTAATTTCCTGGTCAATAGGACAAAAGGAATATGCCTAATAGGTTCAAAGGGCTGACTCTGTAAGGCTGAAAGTACCAAATTTAGGTCCCAAGGACATAAAGGTGGTTTAGGCGGTGGCCTCATGTGCGTTACTCCTTTGACAAAGGTCCACACCAAAGAATGGGATGCAATTGGTCTCTGGAAAAAAAACACATAAAGCTGAAATCTGTACCTGAATTGTCCCTAAAGTGAGCTGCAAGTCTAATCCTGTTTGAAGAAAGTCGAGAACTCTTCCAATCGTATACCTACGAGGGTTCCATTTCCTTTTCTCACACCAAGAAATGTATGACTTCCATACTCTGTAATAGATAAACGCTAGAAAGTCAGTTTCTAGAGCTATCAAAGTGGACAAGACTGAACCCCTAATACCACGGTCTTTCAATAGTCTGGTCTCAATAGCCAGGCCATCAAATTCAGTGACCGTAAAGAAGGATGGAATATGGGTCCTTGAGACAACAGGTCTAGGCGGCAAGGAAGGACCAACGGGTCCCCTACTGCCAATTTTACAATCTCCGAGTACCATGATCTCCTGAGCCACGCTGGGGCCACTAAGATCACTGGCTTCCGTTCCTCCCATATTCTGCGTAGTAAGTGCGGCAGAATCTGGATTGGAGGAAAGGCATATATCAGAGAATACTGATCCCAAGGAACCACTAATGCGTCTATCCCGACAGCAAGCGGATCCTTGGTCCTGGCTACAAACCTGTCCAGCTTGGCATTGAATCTGGATGCCAGCAGATCCACATCTGGGGTTCCCCAGTATTGGCAGATCTGTAGAAACACCTCGGGATGCAGGGACCATTCCCCTGGTAACAATTTCTGCTGGCTCACGAAATCTGCATGCCAATTGTCCACCCCCGGGATAAACACTGCCGACAGAAAAGGCACATGTTTTTCTGCCCAGATTAGAATATGATCTACCTCTCTTTGGGCTGCCCGACTCCTGGTACCTCCCTCGTGGTTGATATATGCCACTACTGTGGAATTGTCAGGCTGGACTCTGACAGGAAGCCCCCGCAACCTGGACGTCCAGAATCGCAGGGCCAGACGAGCTGCCCGAATCTCTAGAAGATTGATGGGCAGAGTCCTCTCTGTCTGGGTCCATACTCCCTGAACAGATGCTTCCTCTAGGACTGCCCCCCAGCCAAGAAGACTGGCGTCCGTGGTTACCACCTTCCAGGCTACAGGTGGGAAAGGCTTCCCCCTTTTTAAGTTGCTGGTTCTTAACCACCAAGAGAGGTTCCATAGAACCTGTGGAGATAGAACCATAGGCTGATCCAGGGTTCGAGCTGACTTGTCCCAGGCTTTTAGAATACTGTTCTGGAACACTCTGGAGTGGAACTGTGCATATGGCACTGCGCTGAAAGATGACACCATCTTGCCCAGTAATCTCATGCACAGCCGAATAGAAGGGGCTAGTTCTTTTTTTCACCTTCTGTACAAGTTCCACTATGGAGGCAACCTTTAAGGGCGGAAGGAACACCTTTTCTTGGGCGGTGTCCAAGACCAGACCCAGATACACCAAGGCTTGGGTCAGACAAAGAGCCGACTTGTCCAAATTTAGTACCCAACCTAGGCGTTGTAAGACGCGCACTGTACTTGACACGTTTAGAGTTAGTGTAGGGCGAGAGCATCCCCTTAGAAGTAGATCGTCCAGATATCCTATTATGGAGACTCCTTGAGATCTTAGGGAAGCCAACACTGGGGCCAGAACCTTTGTGAAGACCCTGGGGGCCGTGGCTAGACCGAAAGGTAATGCCACAAACTGGAAATGACTGCCCTCTACAGCGAAGCGTAAAAACCTTTGGTGTGGTCTGAAGATCGGCACATGGAGGTACGCATCCTTAATATCTATGGATGCGAAATAGTCTCCCCTTCTCTGAGACCTTATGACCGAGCGAACCGACTCCATGCGGAAGGATCGGATGTCTACAAAGAAGTTGAGAGCCTTGAGGTCCAAAATGGGCCTTACTTCCCCATTTGGTTTCGGCACGGTGAATAGGTTTGAGTAAAACCCCTTGAATCCTTCCTTGTGCGGGACCTTTACAATTACCCCTTGCATCAGCAGATAGTGTAAAACTAGGAATAGGCATCTTCTCTTCTTTGGATCCACCGGAACCCTTTAATGTAGAGAACGGTTCGGGGGAACCTCCCGGAACTCTATTTTGTAACCGTTCTTTACAGTGGAAATGACCCATCTGTCTTTAACCAGTTCCTCCCAGGCCTCCCCAAACAGCTGAAGCCTGCCCCCCACCCTTGAGAGCGGGGGCGCCCCTTCACAAGGTAGACTTGGAGTTGGGCTTGGGTGGCTTTTGGGTCCAGGGCTTTTTCTGACCCTGTGGTCCTTTAAACCCAGACGGCTGAAGCCGTTGATACCGCTTAGGGGAAGAGGCACCGGGCCCTGGGGGATTAGGAATTTTATAAGAGGGCTGCTTCCCCTTCTTTTTAATAGGAAGCAGAGCGCTCTTACCTCCTGAGATCTCTTGGATATATTTATGCAGATCATCTCCAAACAGGCGCTCTCCATGAAAAGGAAAGGCAGCAAGTAGCCTTTTACATGGTGTCTCAGCAGACCAGTTCTTTAGCCACAATACTCGGCGCATATGAACTGATAACTACGCAAAACGAGACATCTGTTGAATTGAGTCTTTTAAAGTATCTACCGCAAAACACAAGGCATGAGGGATCTCTGATAGCTCCTCAGCAGATTCCCCCTGGCAAGGTATGTTCTTTACTATCCTCTTAAATCCTACTATCCTTTAGGGATTGACAAATCCCAATAGCTGCAATAGCAGGCTAAACTGCTGCACTGGCAACTGAAAAGGAGGCCTTTAATAAGGACTCCAGCTTTTTATCAGCCAGATCCTTAAAAACCTGGGCATTATCCACTGGACAGGTTAAATTCTTAATCACAAAAGATATGGCAGCGTCTACCAAAGGTGTGCTCCATTTCTTCCTAAACTTTTCCTCCATAGGGTATAACAAAGAAAACCTCTTGGGAGGTAAGTATATCCTGTCAGGATGTTCCCAGTCCGCATAAATTACCTGCTCCAGTAATGGATGCAAGGAAAAAGCTTGGGAAATTTGTTTAGGTCACAAAGATCCCAAAGTAGAACAAGAGAGTGCAGACTCCTGAGCCGGAGGTAACTTAAACCCAATTCGTACCATCTCCATTAGATTGGATAAACAATTTCTGGGAATGGGAGGCTGACATTGGTTCTTCAGAGCCAGAGTCCTCAGCCGAGGAATCTTCAGCTTCCCCTATGTCCTGGTCCTTTAAGACCAACTCCTCTGGATCCTCTGCCCATTCTGGTTCCAGGTCACCTGGATCCATCTGGCTATAAGAGTCCTGGGGCTCTAGTGACTCACCACTTGACCCAGGCTCAGGGGAGGGAGATCTATTACGCTTCCTTCCCCCCTGTGTTACAGAGGCAATCATGCCAGCTATCTTGCCTTCCAGGCCTGCTAAGGCAGATGCCAAATCATCCTTAGTACACATAAGCCGAGGCAGGTACATTGGTAGTGGCTACTATGCCTGACAAGTGTAATGGCTCAGCCAGGTAAGAAGCCGCAGATCCTTCAGTAGAGACTGAGGCTGCATCAGTATGGGGTTGGTCTGCTATTTGTGGAGGGACTTTTACCCCTGGGCTTGCCTTGTTCCCTGTTGCTCGTCTTTTGGAAGAAATTGCTTACATACGAGAAACACCAAGGAACACTCCCCACAACTACAACCAGTCCTTAACCTGTCAACGCTGTCCAAGACCATCCGATTCACGTGCCCACCATTCGTTCCGCGCACGCCAGGAGCTCCATGTTATAAACCCTAGCATGGATCGAGTGCGCGCCTCAGTGGCCGGCAACCCGCCCACCGCATGCGCCGTCCTGACTCACGCGCCACCGTGATGTGGACAGCGGCGCACACCGGCGGCGCGCACGTGATGGGTGCGCATGCACACTCACCTGCAAAAATATTTTTTTTTTAAAGCGCGCCAATCGGCCTCTGGAACCCCAGACAACAGATCAAGGCTCACTGTGGTAGTTCAGAAATGAAACAGGGGGAAATACATACATACATATATAATAAACCCCAATGGGGAGTACTCACCATCCCAAGCAGCAGGGCCTGTCTTGCCAGGCCCAATCTTCCCCCATCACGGCGGGTAGCGCCTCTAAGGACCTTCAGGGACCGGGTCCCCCATATATTGGGGTCCACAGCCCTGGACCTGTAAAGAACCCTTTGTGGTTTCCTTGGGCAAGGTTGACCAGGAATACCAACTTTTAACAAGGGTCCAGCGCCTAAAAAGGACACATTACAAGCAATACCTCGTTCTTGAGCCGAGGTTCAGGTACCATCCACTTTAGCTTAGTAAGCCATCCGAATGGATCCGATTAGAACGTCCTCAGTGGGACATTCTTTGAAGAAACTGAAGAGCTTCAACAGCCATGACCATTACCTTCATGACACTGGCGAAAAAACTGAGGCACTTCCTGTATAGGAGGGGTTATATGGGAACAGTCTTACTATTGGTTGCCAGTGTCCAATCACCTGAAGCTAAGCGTATAACCCACATAGTCATTATTATGGTGCGCTGTGTCCCGTGATGTACGATAAAGAAATACACTTTTTTAAATAGAAAAGATTTGGGCTAAATTTATGGTTTTCCTATTTATTTTTATAATGTGAAAGATAATGTTACGCTGAGTAAAATGGATACCCAACATGTCATGCTTCAAAATTGCGCATGCATGTGGAATGGTGACAAACTTTGGCACTTAAAAATCTCCAAATTTCTACAGGTTACCAGTTTAGAGTTACAGAGGAGATCTGTGCTACAATTATTGCTCTCACTCTAACGATCACAGCGATACCTCGCATGTGTGGTTTGAACACTGTTTTCATATGTGGGCACAACTTGCGTATGCGTTCGCTTCTGGGCGCAAGCTCGGGGGGACGGGGCACTTTAATTTTTTTTTTCTTATTTATTTTACTTTATATCTTTTGTTTTTACATGGTCATTTAAAAAAAAAAAAAAAAAAAAGGATCACTTTTATTCCTATTACAAGGATTGTAAACATACCTTGTAATAGAAAATAAGCAGGACAGGGCCTCTTTAATGTGAAATCTGGGGTCAAAAAGACCTCAATCTTACATTTACACTTAAAAGCAATAAAAAAATAAAAAGAAAAAAAAAATGTCCCTTTAAGGCCGGAGGGAGGAAGTGACGTTTGACATCGCTCCGGTCCTCCAAGGGCATAGAGTTGAGTTGGGGCCATCTTGCCCCCACTCGACTTCCTGCCCATCCATCCTGAGGATTGGATCATTTTTTCTGCTTCTAACGGCTATGGTAAGCGACAGAGACTACCAGGAAGCAGCGGGAGGGGAGGACACCTCTCCCGCCGCTCATAAAAGTTATCTTGCAGCAATCCGCCTCTGAAAACACTTATTTTAAAGCAGACCGCCCTCCCTTTAAAAAAAAAAATACAGGGGTTATGGCAGCTATCTGCTGTCATAACCCCAGTATTTAAAGGAAAATTAGTGACGTATATCCACGTTGCGCGGACCGGAAGTGAAGGGGAAAACAGTGTACTGTACATACATTGAAAGATTTTAGAAGCATCTCAAATGGATGTCATACTATATTGACAGGTGGATCTGGCCTGCTTCAAGTGGACTAAGGAACTCCCCTAGACTTAAAAATGTGTAGAGATTTAAAAGAATGCAATACCCACTTGAAACGAGGAAACGTCCATTGACAAAGGCCCAATAACGGCAAGTATATATTTCTACTTTAAAACTTAACTGTATTGGTTACAATACTATCCTCCCCTCTAATGAAGGCTACAATAATAGATGCCAGGTGATATCCAGAGGGATGTTTATTGCCATTTAATAATGATTAGTGTCAAAATAATTTAATTATCATTTTGTGATGCTGCAATTCCAGAATGGTATCCATCCTCCAGCAACCAAAGACACTGCAAACAATTCTTCTTTGGCTCATCTCCCAGACCTCTGAAAACCTGCAGATGTTGGAGGGGATGACCACTTTCACCCCATTAAAGAACTTGGGATGGGACCTTATGAAAAGGTTCATCTGGAACACAATTAGTTTCAGTTTGATGATAAATATTGTCAAGCCCTGGGTACAGCCATGGGCACAAAATGTGCCCAAGCCTATGTGAACATTTATGTAGGAGACTTGGAGTCTTGGCTGTTTAGATGTGGGGGCGTTGGTGTGCCTGTCCAGGATTCTTTCTTAGTACAGGTACAGATCGATGATATTATCATTTTTTTGGCAGGCACTGAAGAAGGCATGGAATTTACAAGTAATATAATGTTGAATCCATAGAATTAAAACATTCATGAGCGAATGTCACCAAGAGAGTTACATTTTTGGATCTAACTATAGACCTGGATGAAGACTATACTGTAAAAACAAGGCTATATACACTCACCGGCCTCCCTTTTTGCCTTTATAACTGCCTTGTGGCATAGATTTAACATAGTGGTGGAAACATTCCTCATAAATTTTGGTCCATATTTGGTCCACACAGTTGCTGCAGATTTGTCGGCTGCACATCCATGATGCAAATCTCCCGTTGCACCAAATTCCAAAGGTGCTCTATTGGATTGACATATGGTGACTGTGGAGGCCATTGGAGTACAAGGACCTCATTGTGATGTTCAAGAAACCAGTGGTGAGATGATTGGAGCTTTGCGACATGGTGCATTATCCTGCTGGAAGGAGCCATCAGAAGATGGGTACGCTGTAGTCATAAAGGGATGGACATGGTCAGTAACAATATGCAGGTAGGCCGTGGCATTTAAATAATGCTCAATTGGTACTAAGGGACCCACGCTGTGCCAAGAAAATAGTCCCCACTCCATTACACCACCAGCCTGAACTGTTGATACAAGGCAGGATGGATCCATGCTTTCATGTTGTTTACACCACATTCTGACCCTACCATCTGAACGTCCCAGCTGAAATCTGAACTTTTTAGAACAGGCAACTTTTTTCCAATCTTCTATTGTTCAATTTTGGTGAGCGTGTACAAATTGTAGCTTTAGTTTCCTGTTCTTAGCTGACAGGAGTGGCTGTCGGTGTGGTGTCCTGCTTCTGTAGCCCATATGCTTCAAGGTTCAATGTGTTGTGCGTTCAGAGATGGCATTCTGCATACCTTGGTTGTAACAAGTGGTTATTTGAGTTACTGTTGTCTTCCATTTTCCTTCACACAACCTGCCGCTCACTGGATATTTTCTCTTTCAGACCATTCTCTGTAAACCCGAGAGATGGTTGTGCATGAAAATCCCAGTAGATCAGCAATTTTTGAAATACTTTGAAAGTATAGCATGGTTGTTGGTGCCAGACAGGCTGTTCTAAGTCACATAAATCCCCTTTCTTCCCTATTCTGATGCTCAGATTGAACTTCAAGTCATCTTCACCACCTCTATCTGCCTAAATGCATTGCTTCCATGTGATTGGCTGACTAGCAATTTGTGTTACCAAGTTATTGAACAGGTGTATCTAATAAAGTGGCCAGTGAGTGTAGAAAATCTACACTTACCCACATTTTTTGCATGCTCAGTTTTTCCACCCTGGAACCAAAGGACGAGGCATAATTGAAGAGAGTGGCAAGATGTGGAGAATTGTTTGTAGTATTCATTACTGTAGCTGTCCTCACCTGGAGCTTTACGGATAGGTAGGGTCTTAATTGCACTCACAATCTCTGAAGCTGTAAAGGGTTGTGATAGCCTCTCTTGTTGTGTAGTGGAGAGGTAGGGGAGCTCAAATCGAGTTTAAAAGGCATCTCTAGCCAATTTGGTGGGTTGTGTCATGGAAGGGTGAGTGGCCAAGTTATATAAGGAGGATTAGTATATGCTGAAAGGATTGGCTATGTCCTGAAGGTTAAGCCTGGTGCACACGATTACTTTTTTTGTTGAAACCCACGGGTTGAATGAAAAAAAAAAAAAAAAAAAAAAAAAGGGTCAGCTCCGACCAGAGCCACTTTAACCGCTTGCCGACCGCCTCACGACGATATACGTCGGTAGAAGGGCACTTACAGGTAGAATCATGTACCTGTACGTTCCCCTTTAAGAGGCGGGCAGTGGGCGCCACCCCCCCAGTTAGAAACACGCCCCTAGGACACACTTAACCCCTACACTGCCACCTAGTGGTAAACCCCTTCACTGCCGGTGTCATTTACACAGGAATCAGTGCATTTGTATAGCACTGATTGCTGTATAAATGACAATGGTCCCAAAAATGTGTCAAAAATGTCCGATGTGTCCGCCATAATGTCGCAGTCACGATAAAAATCGCAGATCACCGCCATTAAAAAAAAAAAAAAAAAAGATTAATAAAAATGCCATAAAAAAAACTATCCCCTATTTTGTGAACTCTAACTTTTGCGCAAACCAATCGATAAATCGCTTATTGCGATTTTTTTTTTTTACCAAAAATATGAAGAATACCTATCGGCCTAAACTGAGAAAAAAAAAAATTATATATTTTTGGGGGATATTTATTATAGAAAAAAGTAAAAAATGCGTTTTTTCAAAATTGTCGCTCTATTTTTGTTTATAGCGCAAAGAATAAAAAACGCAGGGGTGATCAAATACCACCAAAAGAAAGCTCTATTTGTGGGAAAAAAAGGGCATCAATTTTGTTTGGGAGCCACGTCGCACGACCGCGCAATTGTCAGTTAAAGCGACGCAGTGCCGAATCGCAAAAAGTGCTCTGGTCAGGAAGGGGGTAAATTCTTCCGGGGCTGAAGTGGTTAACTAACCATGCAAGCTTAGTTCAGTGATCTCCCCAGCTGAGCTTTTGTGCTCTGACAGGGGGGATGCCCCCCCATCAGAATCCCGATCAGTGCTCTCCGTCATTGGCTGAGGCTGGTTTTCCAGCATCAAATCAAGTTATAAAACACTGTGCTATCAAAATGATAAATATAAATATATAATTAATACAGTGGTATTGTGCTCTTTCGTGACCTGTATAAAATGTCCAAAATACTATACATTAATGTGCAATAAACTTCAATAAATAAATGAATTAATAAGAATGCTTCAATAAGCCTGTGAAAAATAATCCAAAATATTTGTGCAATATTCAAACAAATAATAAATATTTCAAGAAAAAAAAATATCCATGCGATTTAGTGTTGCATCCATGCAATGCAGTGCTGTATCTCTAATTCAGTGATAGTGCAATGTTCAAACAATATTAGATAAAAAATTCCAAAGAAATATCATCCATGCGATTCAGTGCTACATCCATGTATTTCAGTGTTGCATCTGTGTGATTCAGTGCTGTGTAGCTTAGTGCTATGATCAAATTAACAGTCCATAAACATTCCAAAATCCATCCATGTGTTTCAGTGAACACAAACTAAAGTGCTGTGTGCTCATATAAGTGCTCCCCCAGGTGATAGCCCCTCACCTTTGGGCGCGTGACCTTGCGATTAAGCTTGGTCAAAATGCGCCTTAGAACCTCTATGAGTTCGGTATTGTATGCTTTATCCTGGATAGGTTACACTTGTGCCTCTGTTCCTCACAGCAGTCCAGTTTTATACCTCAGTATATCAATATAAAGAGAACTTCATGGTGCAGTATGTATTACCTTTATTTAAAATCACAATAAAAACCGACAATGATTACTCACAATGTCAAGGCGCTTACAGTGCGCCACTCTAAAACAGCGGTAACGATCGGGTGACGGCGGCCGGTAATGGGGTGGCATACTAATCGTTCCCAACAGATGGTGTGTGTAGCGTTCCGTTCTGTCCCCTTCCCTTCCGCGTGTCGATACAAGGGGTATTTCGTATCTTCATTCATCCCCTGATGAAGATACGAAATGCCCCTTGTATAGTATTTTGGACATTTTATACATGTCAGGAGAGAGCACAATACCACTTTATTAATTATATATTTATATTTATTTTGATGGCGCAGTGTTTTATAACTTGATTTGATTATCTTGCATAGTATATGAGACATGCGTAACGTTAGCAGCTGATTATTTGTAAGATGCACTACTTTGGAGACCTGATTTGGTCGACCACCTGGAGGCTCACAGGACTATTAATTAGCATCTCGAGTGGTTTTCCAGCATGCTCGGCTGGCTTCTGACTAACAGACCGACATACACATGGGTTCAATGTCGGCCATTTTTTTTAACGGTGGTCGTATCCCGACATTCGGCCCATGTGTACTCGGCTTTAGTGGGCCTTAGATGTAGGGTGGAGCAGTGAGGATATTTTTGTTTTGGTCCGCTGCAGCTTTACCTGCTTGGCAAGCAAAGCTCCAGCTTTGCTGACAAGGCATAAAAATTGGCTGTAGTAAATTTTAGGTTAGTTTCATATTTATAGAGGAGGGGGAGTACAGTTTCTATCTATCCTCCAAATGTGCGGAGGCCAGCGAGGAGGGGAGCGATAATTTAAGTCATCTTTTTGTTTTATGGAGGCTAGCACCTCCTCAATTTGCCTGTTCCTCTGATGGTTAACATGAGCATTCAACTTAAGGATACCATGCATATAGCCCTTATAAGTAGACCATAGAACAAAGGGGTCAGTTCCGGAAATAGCCTTCAGTTCGAAGAACAGCTGGTGAGCTTGACCTATCTGTTGACAAACAGTACGATCTGCTAGAAGAGAGGAATGGAGTCTCCATAAACCTGGAGTCTAAGTTTTGTGAATCCCAACTTCGACCAAATAGTCCGGCCATGTGATGTTCCCTTTAGTGGAGGAAAGTATGTTCTGTAGAGTCCATTTGTCAGTTATAAATAGGTCAATTAGTGAGTAGGATGCTTGTGAGAGTGAGAAGTAGGTAAAGTCTCGTTCGCATTCATGTTGGCAGCACCAATCATCATATAGGTCATTTTGGTGGAGAAGTAAGTTCAGAGATTGATGTGGTAGGCATTTCTTTGAGGTGTCCATCGCAGGGTCTCAGACTGTATTGAAGTCACCTCCAATGATAAGATGGCCTTTTTTGTGCTTAGACAGTAGTCTAAGGAGGTTGTTACAGAATCTTAATTGTTTAGTATTTGGTGCATACACGTTGGCAAGGGTAAAAGGTTTCCTGGTCAATGTGGAAGATAAGTATGAGTTATCTTCGGTGAGGGTCTGCTATCTGCTGAAGGTAAATTGAAGAGTGTTATGAACTACAATCAACACCCCACTTTTCTTTTTCTCAGCTGAAGCTAAGAAGAGACAACGTTTTTAAACCTGAGTAGAGGAGCATAGAAAAGTGCGTTTCCTGCACAAAAATTATATAGCCATATAACTTGGTTGGCTCTTTCATAAGTGCTGACCTTTTGTACAGGCTGTTCAGGCCTCTAGAATTCACAGGTATAAGTTTAAAAAGCCATTTTCGATGGACAGTGGGAGATATGTCTGGAAGGGTGAAAGCGAATGTAGGCAGGGAGGCCCACATCTTGTTATAATATGTAAATGTTGTTGGGAGTGGAGACTGGGAGGAGAAAGATACTTGTGTTGGTTCAGAGAAGTAGACTCTGAAAGGCTTTAGCAGTAGGTACGGGGTCACTGGGGAGGTAGTTGAATAATGTCCATGGGTTGGGATAAGGTAAAAAAGAGTTTGTAAATTTGAGAGCTATGAGCAGTTACAGTATAACTGCTAGATATCTGGGGTTCGAAGGAACAGTCCACAGCAGTATGGTTGAGATCTAGACAAACGAGTAGACAACAAGAAAAAAAAAAAAAAAGACCATGAAAGATATGCCACAGTCACCAAGCTTAAAAGGGTTAGGAGCAAAGACAGCCATCAGGAGAATCCTGTTCAAGTGTCTTAGAGAGTCCAATTAGATTGACGTGAGGATGATGGAGAGGGTGCTAATTCCGTTGTAGGTAGTATATAACACTCTCTCAGCAAGTGTAAACCCCCTTCTAGGTTACGGATTGTATAGGATTTATCATGAGTCACTAGTAGCTTAGTTAGGAAACCCCATTTGTAGGAGATTCTACGATACTGTGATGCTTTGGTGATGGTGACAAGTTGTCTCCTATTTTGCATAGCAAACTTGGAAAAATCAGTATAGAATATAGCTTGAGAGCTGAAAAACGCTCAGGTAGGTTTTGCCGTAATCCTTATTTTTTTCTTTAACATTGAAAAAATTAATGCAGGCTAGTACAGATCAATGAGTAAGGATTGCATTAGTTGTTGGAGAAAGGCGGGTATGTCCGCTTGGGAAGCTGTTTCAGGGACATTCCTAAATTTTATGTTGTTCCTGCATGACTGGTCTTCCAAGTCAGCAAACCAAAATTTCAGATCCTGTAGTTTACTATCATGGTCAGCATGCAAATCTTTGAGATCATTGTGTGCAGAAAACTCATCCATTTTGGTTTCAATATGGGTGACACACTGCTCATGGTTCTGAGGAGAGAGAGGACCACAGCAAAAAGGTTATAATGGAGGTTGTGTCTTAAAGATATGAGCATATTTTTTATAGTTTGCTCTGATATTGGTTGGCCTGATGCTGGGAAGGACTCTATTGCCAATGGATGCCGACTAGCAGTTAGAGACAGGTCAAGGGCCAACATATTAAGGATTGTCTGTGTTGGCTCCTCTATCTGGATTTAGCAAGGCTAACTGTTGTTGGCAAGTATGGAGAAGAAGACTCGCCATTGTCTGCTGATGGTAGAGAGGAGGCAGGATGCTGTGCAGGCTCGGAGGCACCAGATGAGGAGAGCCATGTGACGCCTCAGTGATGTCCGTCAGTGCAGTCTTAGCTGGATCGGGGACCTGCTCCTAAGAAGAATGCCCTGAGCTTCTAAGGCATCCTTTCGGGCTTTCCTCTGCTTGGACATGCTGGCAGCTGGTGGTGGGAGAGTGGGGCTGAAATGCAGGTTAGCAGACTATACCGTGGAGCTGTGGTACAGCTGGGGACAGAGTGGAGCTCCGAAGCAAAGCGGAATTCCACTGGAGCTGAAAACCACGCTCTTCTGACCATGCCTTTTACTAAATACCTAGGACTGTCTACTTTCTAGAAAGGGGTCACGGGGGGGGGGGGGTTATTTGTATTGTCCTGGCATTTTAGGACCCTTAAAAAAATGAGAAGCTGCAAGTACATGAGGATTGATCAATTTTCAAATATGTTTACCATGTAACTTGTAGACACTATAACTTTCAAACAAACCAATTTGCATACACTTACTGACATTTTTTTTTTTACTAAACACATGTAACAGATAACAGAATACATTTTGGCATTTATGAAAATTTGAGTGTGTTTTTTTAACAGAAAGTAGAACATATATATTTTTCTCATTTAAATAACAAAAAACCCAGTGATGATCAAATACCACCAAAAGAAAGCTCTATTTGTGTGAAAAAAGTGATACAAGTTTAACCGCCTCACTCCCGCCCGCTGTCATATGACTTCACGGACTTTGAGCGGGTATATCTGAATGATGTAAAAACAAACAAAGGCGCCTCTAAGTGCAGAAGATAAACAATTTTAATACCCCAACTGGGTTAAAAACACTTACAAAATAGAAGTAAAAAACAGGCACATCGTGGGTAAGGCTGCATTGGAAGAGGTCACGATCAGAGGAAGCCTTCAGGAGGATGGATGTAGTCACTGTCAGCAGCGATGTAAAACACAGGGAACAGCTGTGAAGCCGGCGTCGTCAGCGTGTGAGGGCTGCGAACCCGGAAGTGATGTCATCCGCTGGGTGGCTCTGTGACCAGCCTGAACCGCAAACGAAAGGCCAGAGAGGGGATGTCATGTCATCAGTGAGGGACGCGTTTCAGAACCGTCATTCGTTCCTTTCTCAACCTCGGATTGCACTGATGGCTGGGGAGGATATATACAAGCACACTGGCAGTGGATTGGCCGGGGGGCGGGGACAACTAGATTAAATAAGCACACTGGCAGTGGATTGGCCGGGGGGCGGGGACAACAAGGTTAAATAACAATAGGTCTAGTAAATACATGTGAATATAGACACACACCTGCAATAACATGCTGAGAAACAAAAGAACAACAATGGAAGAAAATAAAATCAAGGATGGTGATGTTGAAGATTAAAAACGATCTGTATAACAATCCAAGTGCCCAATGTGTGGGTCTGACAGATCATAGGAAATGTTGCACATAATAAAATTGTCCGCAAATGGGTAACAAGAAAAGAGGGGGGGGGGAGAAAAGGGAAAAAGGGGGACCATGCATAACATTAGTCATATTAAAATAAAAATGTATAAAAATATATATAAATACCATAGATTCGAATGAAGGAAAGTATGTGAAAATAAAAAATCTATATATAAAAAAATATATATATATATATATATATATATATAAATTGGTAATAATAAACCATCTTATTATTATTAAAAGTGGGGGAGGAGGGGAAAAGATTGGATAAGTGTGGTAAAAAGATGTATTATCAAGGTATGGCATTAACTTCGGTAAAAAATGTATAGTCAAAGTATGGCACTAACTTCAAAGTCCTCATTTAACCCTCCAGGGGCTAAAACATTTAATAAAAATATCCAATACATTTCTCTATGGCATAGTCGTCGGTAGCGTTCAGCTGGGGGGAGATCTTTTGACATTGCCTCAATAACCCATACTCTGAGGCCGCTGGTGGACTTATCATGGACGTGTAGATAATGTTTGGGGACACTGTGATTATCTAGTCCGCCTTCAATAAAGCGACGGTGTTCACCAAACCGTTTCCGTAGTGGCCGGATGGTGCGCCCTACATAAAATAAACCACAGGGACAAGAAAGGCAATATATGACATGGTCAGAAGAACATGTGTGGAAGCCCTTTATTGGATATGTTTTGCCTTTGACGTGAAAATCTTTCTGGCCATGTGTCACAAACCGACAGGTCTTGCAGAGGGGTTTGCGGCACTGATACATCCCAGAAATAGCCAGGAAGGTGGGCATATGGTGACCAGGAGGTGGAGGTCTAGCCCTGAGTTTGCTGGTCGCTACCTTGCTCTTAATATTGGGTGCCTTCCTATAGGCAAATTGAGGTCTATTAGACAGAGTGGAAACTAGATGTTCGTCTTGTTTTCAATCTTAGTTTATTTTCAAAAGTAAGAACACAAAGAATATAACAGAAAAATACCATTCTTTACAGTTTGGCAACACATATAGTATACATAGAATAGTGAGGTGTACTTTACCCATGTATAAACAGGAGTGATCATTTTAACATACAGCTTTCGGTGAACTACTGGTATATCATATTGTATATTGAAATCTTTATTCTAAGAGAGGAATAATATGCGGGTGGGGGCCAACATATAATGAACCTTGTAGTTTCGCGGGTTGGTGTTATCTGAGGGTTCCCTCTCAACGAATTAGACTGCTGTAGAAGTCTTTTATTCACCTATTATAGATAATCAAGTCATTTAGCTAGTCCAAAGATATGATCTTTAACTATATATGTGAGTGGTCGGTTCAGTACTTAACAAAGAGGAGACAGAAAAAGTCAGAAATAAGAACGTGAGTAGAAGTGTGGGATGGTACCTGAGGCACCAGGCACTCCAGCATGGCTAATCGGCGGGTAAGGGTGGGGTATCTCTGACCCAAAGGGAAAACTCATCAGAATAGCGAAACATGGACCATGAGGTCCAGGTGGCGGTAAACTGCTCCTCCTTTCCCACTTCCTCCGCCAACAGGCGCTCCAGATCTCTTATCTGGTCCACTTCAACCACCCATTCTCCCAAGGAAGGCACATCTGTCGTTTTCCAATGTCGGGGGATCACTGTCCTAACTGCTGCCAGAAAGTGGCGCAGTACATCTTTTTTAATCGACTTGAGGGGGCCTGGGAGTATAGATAATAGGGCTATCTCTGGTGTGGGTTTGATTGATGTCGCCATCAGCCTGCTGTAAAGATCAAAGACCTTTTGCCATAGTTTCCAGATTGGAGGGCAAGCCCACCAGATGTGAAGCATTGTCCCGCTAGAGGACAGGCATCTCCAACACACGTCTGTCAAAGAGGGGTTAAACTTTTTAATATCTACTGGGCATCTGTACCACCTCGTTAATAATTTAAACCCTTTTTCTTGGTTCTTGGTTGCCAGGGAAATCCTATGCGTTAGGATAAAGCTTTTTTGCCAATCAGTGGGGGAGATGGAGTGTTGCAGCTCCGCTTCCCATTTCTGTGTATATGTTGGAAGGTCAGGGGCATATTCGTTCAGTAGTAGGGAATACAACAGTGATACTACATGTATTGGTGGGTCTGGTTGTAAAAGCAGTTCGTCAAAGTCTGATGGGTCGGCCAGTATCTCTGAGATGGATGAGAAAGTGCGTATGTATGACGTTATTTGACCCCTTTGTAACCACATTGTTGAGGTCCCTAATTCCGTCCGAGAGGGTATGTCCGTTCTCAAGGATGGGTCAGCGCGTAAGACCTGTGCTAAACGTCTATGGCTATCCCTACTCCAGGGTCCAAATCTTAACTTGTTCGCTGCTGGGGGGAAAGCCGGAGTCCCGAAGAGAGGGGTCATTGGGCCCTGGATTTTAGACAATTTACTCGCTGAGATCATGCGGTCCCAAATCTGGAGAGTTTGGCGAGTAAGAGCAGTGGAGAATAAGCCGTCCCCACGCCCAGCCATAGGGGTCCACGGCAGGGCGCAAAGATCAGCCTCATTAAGATATTTCTCTAGTTGAACCCAAAGTTTGGAGGAAGAGTGGTGGAACCAATCCACTATACGCACGAGTACCGCTGCCTTATGGTATATAGAGGCATCTGGGACCCCCGCACCCCCCCTGACTTTCGGGAGAATCATTGTGTCATGTTTTATCCTGGGGCGACGTCCCTGCCATATAAATTTAGAGAAGATCTGACGGAGCCTTTTGAAGAACGAGGTGGGGATATAGATAGGAATGGTCTGGAAAAGGTATAAGAATCGAGGGAGAACATCCATCTTCAAGACATTCACCCTACCCAGCCAGGAGAGCTGTTTAGAGGCATATGTGGTCAGATCCGCTTGAGTTCTGGTAAGTAAAGGGGTGAAGTTGCTGGAGAATAGTTGGGATGAGACTGTTGGAATATGGATTCCTAGATAGCGGATAGATGTGGAGCTTGTCTTAAAAGGGAAGGAAGTCGTAAGCTGTTGTAGAGCCGCTGTTGGGAGTGAAATGTTGAGGATTTCTGACTTATTTAGATTAACTTTAAAATTACTAACCTCTCCATACCTCTGAAACTCCTGCATAATGGAGGGTAGAGAAATTTGTGGTTGGGTTACAAATATGAGTAGATCATCAGCAAATAGGGCAATTTTAGTGTGTAGTGGGCCTACTCTAACGCCATGTATGGCCGGATTGTTTCTAAGGGCAATGGCTAGGTGTTCCATGACAATTACATAAAGAATGGGGGACAAGGGGCACCCCTGCCGCATTCCGTTGTGTATAGTAAACTTAGGGGATAGGGAGCCGTTTAGTCTAATCCTAGCGGAAGGAGATGTGTAGAGGGACATTATTCTGGAGATCATGTTTTGGCCTAGACCTAGTTGTTGTAATGATAAGCGGAGAAATTGCCAGTCGACACGGTCGAAGGCTTTTTCCGCATCGACTGTGAGAAGGCACAATGGGATATTGTGGGCCCGAGCATAATCCGCAATGAGGAGTGTTTTTAGGGTGTTGTCACGCGCCTCCCTTCCACTCACAAAGCCAACCTGATCTAGGTGTATTAAACGGGGTAACAATGGTTGCAACCTATTAGCTAAAATTTTTGCGTACACCTTTAGATCTACTCCTATTAGCGAAATAGGTCGGTAATTAGCGCAAACATTCAGGTCTTTGTCTGGTTTGGGGATGAGGGTAATATGTGCCTCTAAGGTTTGTGGTGGGAACACTGATCGTTCAGAGATGGAGTTAAATACTTTTGTCAAGAAGGGAGTAAGAAGGGTAGCAAATTGTTTATAGAATTTCGGAGTAAAGCCATCAGGACCCGGGCTTTTACCAGATGGGGTAGAAGTAATGGCGCGGGCAACCTCGTCTTCCGAAATCGGGGCCTCAAGGTCCTCTATCGTCTCGCCATCTAGAGTGGGTAATGCAGTTTGCTCGATGTATAAGGCTTGTGTTTCCGCTGTAGTGAGGGGAGGATCAGTGGAGCTCGCTGCAGGTATATTATATACGGATTGATAAAAGTCCCGGAACACCTGTCCCATCTCGGAAGGTGATGAAACAGTTTTCCCAGAGCTGTCCCGTATATGAGGTATAAAGGAGTTAGGTTGTTTGGTGTGGAGGGTGCGAGCCAGGGATCTACCACATTTATCTCTAAATTTATATTGATGAAAAGCTAGTTTGTTCGCAAACGTGCGGGCTGATGCCTCATATAACTCTCTAAGCTGGGTGCGAGCAGAAGAAACCTCCGTAAGCAGTTCAACCGTCGGGGAGCGTTTATGAGTAGTTTCTAGTGTCCTTAGCTTATGTACTGCCGTAACTATCGCAGTTGAACGTTCTTTTTTCATGCGAGCACCCATCTGAATAAACCTACCCCGTAATACCGCCTTCAATGCTTCCCATTTCATGGGTGGTGAGGTGTCATCAGATGTGTGATCTGTGAAAAAGTTTGATATCGTCTCTGCTATCTGTGTTTCAAACCCTGGTTCAGTCAAGAGAGAGTCATTTAACCTCCATGTCCATTCTTTTATTGGAGTAGAGGGGATTGTAAGCGTCAGGAATATGGGTGAGTGGTCGGACCAAACCATAGGGTCTATTTCACAATTGGGGGACCAATCTAAGCAGCCGTGCTCGACTAAAAAATAATCTATACGACTGTATGATTGGTGGATGTTGGAGAAGTGTGTGTAGTTTCGTGAGTCCGGGTACAGTATTCGCCATACGTCTATGAGATGCATATTGTAGATGGTACGTTTTAGGGCCCGTATTTTTGGAAAGGATATAGACGAACGGGATGTCGATGAATCCAAAAGTGGATCCAGGGGAGTATTGAAGTCCCCTCCGAGTATGAGCTTGCCCTCCGTGAAACCCGCCAAAATCTTTAGGTATTGCAAGGCTGATGGGACTTGGTGTGTGTTAGGCAAGTATACGTTGGCTATTGTAAATTTAGTCCCCCATAATAAAATTTTTACAAAGACATACCTGCCTTGGGGGTCCGTCACCTGATCAAGCAGCTCAATAGGGAGTGTTTTATGAAACGCAATAGATACTCCTTTAGATTTTTGTGTCGGGTTGGTACTGTGTATCCATCTATTGAAATATCTATTGGAGCAGGAAGGAGTGGAGTCAGAATGGAAGTGGGTCTCCTGCAGCAAGAGTATGCTGACCTGTCTTTTGTGCATCGGATATAGAATTTGCCCACGTTTCGACGCTATGTTAAGTCCGTTTACATTATACGAACAAAGTTTCAGGTGTGGGCGCAAAGTCACCGTGTGAGCCATGCTGGAGTGCCAAAAGCTGTAAAAGGGAGAAAGTATTAAGATATGGAGGAAAGGTATAGGGAGCAGGAAAGAAAAAGAAAGAAGAGATGAAGAAAAAGATAAACAGACAAAGGGGGGGAAGAGAGGGAGGGGAGGAAGAAAAATGAAAGGAGCGTGAGGATAATGGAAGAAATACGATATAAATGAAAAGACACCTAAAAAGATGTGTCTGGAAAACTAATGTGTCCGCGAACGCAGAACACTGCGTGAAAATTCACGTTTTAGGCACAAACCGTGCCTGTCCTATTGTGGGGGAAAAGTCGAGATGAATGGGTCTGAGCCGTGTTCCCGACAGCATATCAGGCATGCAAGTAGTATGTGTGGCACACTTGATATTTAAAACGAGTGTGGGGCATAAGGCAGCTTAACCACAACAAATGATAACAATCAACCAAGTGTGTGCATTGGATTTAAATAAGTAACCCTGAGGTATATATAAAACTATTGCATTGTCTCATGTATATAAAGAAAGTTATTGCGCCAAGACAATTGGGTGGGTATATGGAGGGCAGGGAGAGTGGGGGATCCCCCCATGGGGGCAATCCTCTGCTCCATGTGTAACGTCCTTTAAACCCTATATTCTCTGTAGCAGAGACCGAGTAAAACCGGGTACCAAACCCCCCTCCGAGGAAGGTATCCCCCCACTCCCGCTACACCTCCCCCACTGCATATATCATCATGGGAAGGTGAGAGGAATCAATCTGAGACAATGCAAAACATCTTTAGAAAAACGTCAGATAAAAAGGAAAAAAGAAAAACACAAAAACATAGCATTGGTAGACATTCGCATTACCTGACGCTCTTCATAATGAGAGGCATAAGATTGACTCCAATCTATGTTCTCACCCGAACCCCAGCCAAATTGTAAATTGGCAAAGAGCAGGGAAAGAACCAGTGGAGACAAAACAAGCCATCAGTCTCTAATTAACTGTTGAGTTAATCTTCTGGGGAAGTAGGTCTTCTTATCCCTGGGCCAGAGGAAACTGATCTGGACCTAGGACGTCTGCGGCGCTGTGGAAGTGGACCAAGTCCCACCTGGCCTGATCTATCCTCTGGAGGGTCTAACCAGTTCAAAACTTCCACTGGATCTTGTTCGATAAAGAGGAAAAAGTCGGGCAGTTGGTCTGGATCAGAGAGCGTAAACCTGTTGCCGCCCCGTGTCACCTTGATGCTGAAGGGGTGACCCCATGTATAGGTAGCTCCAGCTTGCCGTATAAGGTCAAGTAGAGGGCGCACCACTCTACGCATATACAGCGTATTGCGAGATAAGTCAGGGTATAGGTGAATAGGGGCACCAAAGAAGTCAACAGGACCCAAGTTCCATGCCTTTCGCATGATCTCTTCTTTTAAAGTGTAATAGTGGACCCGACATAGAACATCGCGGGGGCGACCATCTCGGGCCCCCCCTGGTCCTCCTACTCTGTGAACACGATCCAGTTCAATTGGTGATGTTGCCTCTCTTCCCAGTGCTTTATTGAGGATAGTTATGACAGTGGGTTTCAATTCTGCTCCAGATGTTGCCTCCGGTATGCCTTGCAGTCTAATGTTATTTCTGCGACTGCGATTTTCGCTGTCTTCTATGCGGAGTTGCTGGTGACGTATGCGCCTAAGATGTGTCGCGGATGAGGATTCAAGGGCTGTTATACGTGCCTCGTGGTCATCCTGAGCCGTGGTTAAGACCGATACTGCTTCCTCGTTAGCTGTGACTTGTTGCCTCAGGGCGTTCAGCTCCACGTGGAGGGAATCTTCCATTTTGCTTGCCCAGGATTCGAAATCCATTCTGAAGGCAGAGAGGAGGGCAGCAGCTTCCGATCTAATGGGTTCTCCTGATAGGGGATGCGTAGCAGACTGGGATTCCCCGGTGCCTGTGTCGGACGATGAGACTGACCTTGTGGAGGAGGCTGAGGGCTCTCCCGTAGAATTCTGAAGTCTCTCATTATTGTCCTCTGCCGTGTGAGCTGCTGCTGAGGCGGGAGGCTTGGTCTTCCCCGGGTTGCGGCCGGGTGCCATCTTGTCTTTGGGAGTTCGGGGATCAATCGGCGTAGTTCTAAGTAGATACCTCTGTATGGTGCCTTGTTGGGGGTCGGTAAGCTCCGTGGAGTGTGAGCTAGCTGCCGCCATGTATTATGTGGGTGTGCTATGCTATGTAAATAGCCTGTAGCTGTCGGGATAGCACGGGACTCAGGGGTGCGGGTCTTCAGCCATCCATAGTTAGTCTCTCTCCATCAAAACCTATCTTCCACGGAGATGAGGGGGACTGGGGAGGGTGACCAGGCCTGCGGGAGCAGCGGTGTCACCCTATTAACATGGGCGCAAGGCTGGGACACCGTATGGGTTCAAGGGGGAGAGCACCGTCCAGCCAGGGCACAGTTTCTGATAGTGCGGGCCCGTCTTGTAAGCTAGGCCGCAAGATGGTAAGATGGCGGCCGTCACTGGAAGTCTCTAGTGTTACCGGGGTCAGCGATGGGTCTGAGCTGGCTATAAACTTGTCAGATATGCCCAGGGGGGGCCACTTTAAGTGAGGGTGAATTATATGACCCCCTTACCTCCGGTCGTGGCGCCAAGATGCGGCGATGCTGGGGGCCTCACAGGCCTCGGGCCTGCCGCAAGCATCCAGTGCCTGCTTTCTCTGCCTTGTCTGGTGTCCCCTCCGCTCCGGATACAGCCCTCCCGGCCCCAGGGCCCCCGATCGCCCTCCGCGGCACCCGAGACCGGGGATTCTGTGTGTCTCGTAGGCCGCAAGATGGCGGCCGGCGTCTGTGGAGTGAGGCCGGCCGCGGCCCGAAAACAAGCAATCCGTCAGCCAATCTACTTAAATATTCTCAGGGAAGGACTCCTCCAGTGCCCAGTGGCTACCAGGTAGGCTTTGGGGCAGCTTTTGATGTCTGTGGAGGCCGGATGGCTGTAGATTGTAGAAGGCCGGCCGCGGCCTGAAAACAAAGTAGTCCGCCGGCTAATCTGCTCCAATGTCCTCAGTAAAAGGCTCTCCTAGTGCCCAGTGGTTATTAGATAGGCTTTGGGGCAGCTTTTGATGTCTGTGGAGGCCGGATGGCTGTAGATTGTAGAAGGCCGGCCGCGGCCTGAAAACAAAGTAGTCCGCCGGCTAATCTGCTCCAATGTCCTCAGTAAAAGGCTCTCCTAGTGCCCAGTGGTTATTAGATAGGCTTTGGGGCAGTTTTTGATGTTTGTGGATGCCGGATGGCTGTAGATTGTAGAAGGCCGGCCGTGGCCTGAAAACAAAGTAGTCCGCCGGCTAATCTGCTCCAATGTCCTCAGTAAAAGGCTCTCCTAGTGCCCAGTGGTTATTAGATAGGCTTTGGGGCAGTTTTTGATGTTTGTGGATGCCGGATGGCAGTGGATTGCAGAGGGCTAGACAGAGCTCCTCTGCAGTGCGTCCATTCACCTCGCCATTCGGACACGCCCCCAGATGTTCGTCTTGTAATAGTAGAGGCCAATGTTTTTTAACAATATTTTCCATTTGTTTGTGTTGGGTATGGAATTGAGTAATGCATCGTGGATTACTATTGTCAGTGTTATGGCGTGGATGAGAATATTCAGTAGGCGGTTTACTCTTATATTTTTGATACGCTGTATCCACGAGATCAACGGGGAATCCCTTTTCAAGAAATTTTTCTTTTAGGATGAGACCTTCGGTGTCATAATCACAGTTCTTATTAAGCCTACAGAACTGGCTCTTAGGTACGTTGTTTAACCAAAGAGGGTGGTGGCAGCTTTTATAGTGGAGGAAGGAATTTCCAGCTGTTGGTTTGGTGAAGTTTTTGGCGTGTATCTCCTTACCTATCCAAAACAGTTCGAGGTCCAAAAAGGCTAATTTGTTAGGGTCAATGACAGAGGTGAAGGTGAGGCCCATATTATTGGTGTTGCAATATGTGACAAAGTCTGAAAATACTGATACGCTGCCATCCCAAATGATGATCACGTCATCTATATAGCGGCCATAAAAAACAATATGGGAAAAAAACGGATTCTTGTTCCATATATATTGTAGCTCCCAGTGCCCCATGGTAAGATTCGCATATGAGGGAGCAAAATGCGCCCCCATAGCTGTCCCCTGTAGCTGCAGATAGAAGTTGTCCTCAAATTTAAAATAATTGTGTGTAAGACAGAAGGAAGTGGCCTCAACAATGAAGGAAGCTTGCCTAGGATTAAGCATGGGATCTTGGCAAAGAAAAAACTGTAGGGCATTGAGGCCTACTTCATGAGGTATAGATGTGTAGAGAGATTGAACATCTAAAGAGGCCCAGTGGTAGTTTGTATCCCAGGAGTAGGTGGTTAAAGTTTCCAGTAGATGAGCGCCATCTCTAATATGTGACTGGAGGGATTGGGCCAGTGGCTGGAGGAATTGATCTATGTACTGTGATAGTCCACTGCTAATGCTGTCCATAGAGGCCACAATCGGTCGCCCAGGTGGTGTTTTAAGGTCTTTGTGCACCTTGGGCAGATGGTAAAAGTAGGGAGTGAAATGTACTTCTTTAACTAAAAAAGAGGCCTCTTGTTGTGTGATGATGTTTTCACCTCTGTCATTGACCCTAACAAATTAGCCTTTTTGGACCTCGAACTGTTTTGGATAGGTAAGGAGATACACGCCAAAAACTTCACCAAACCAACAGCTGGAAATTCCTTCCTCCACTATAAAAGCTGCCACCACCCTCTTTGGTTAAACAACGTACCTAAGAGCCAGTTCTGTAGGCTTAATAAGAACTGTACATTACAGAGTGATTATGACACTGAAGGTCTCATCCTAAAAGAAAAATTTCTTGAAAAGGGATTCCCCGTTGATCTCGTGGATACAGCGTATCAAAAATATAAGAGTAAACCGCCTACTGAATATTCTCATCCACGCCATAACACTGACAATAGTAATCCACGATTCATTACTCAATTCCATACCCAACACAAACAAATGGAAAATATTGTTAAAAAACATTGGCCTCTACTATTACAAGACGAACATCTAGTTTCCACTCTGTCTAATAGACCTCAATTTGCCTATAGGAAGGCACCCAATATTAAGAGCAAGGTAGCGACCAGCAAACTCAGGGCTAGACCTCCACCTCCTGGTCACCATATGCCCACCTTCCTGGCTATTTCTGGGATGTATCAGTGCTGCAAACCCCTCTGCAAGACCTGTCGGTTTGTGACACATGGCCAGAAAGATTTTCACGTCAAAGGCAAAACATATCCAATAAAGGGCTTCCACACATGTTCTTCTGACCATGTCATATATTGCCTTACTTGTCCCTGTGGTTTATTTTATGTAGGGCGCACCATCCGGCCACTACGGAAACGGTTTGGTGAACACCGTTGCTTTATTGAAGGCGGACTAGATAATCACAATGTCCCCAAACATTATCTACACGTCCATGATAAGTCCACCAGCGGCCTCAGAGTATGGGTTATTGAGGCAATGTCAAAAGATCTCCCCCCAGCTGAACGCTACCGACGACTATGCCATAGAGAAATGTATTGGATATTTTTATTAAATGTTTTAGCCCCTGGAGGGTTAAATGAGGACTTCGAAGTTAGTGCCATACTTTGACTATACATTTTTTACCGAAGTTAATGCCATACCTTGATAATACATCTTTTTACCACACTTATCCAATCTTTTCCCCTCCTCCCCCACTTTTAATAATAATAAGATGGTTTATTATTACCAATTTATATATATATATATATATATATACACTACCGTTCAAAAGTTTGGGGTCACATTGAAATGTCCTTATTTTTGAAGGAAAAGCACTGTACTTTTAAATGAAGCTAACTTTAAACTAGTCCTAACTTTAAACAAATATACTCTATACATTGCTAATGTGGTAAATGACTATTCTAACTGCAAATGTCTAGTTTTTGGTGCAATATCTAGATAGGTGTATAGAGGCCCATTTCCAGCAACTATCACTCCAGTGTTCTAATGGTACAATGTGTTTGCTCATTGGCTCAGAAGGCTAATTGATGATTAGCAAACCCTTGTGCAATCATGTTCACACATCTAAAAACAGTCTAGCTCCTTCCAGAAGCTACAAAACTGACCTTCCTGTGAGCAGATTGAGTTTCTGGAGCATCACATTTGTGGGGTCAATTAAACGCTCAAAATGGCCAGAAAAAGAGAACTTTCATCTGAAACTCGACAGTCTATTCTTGTTCTTAGAAATGAAGGCTATTCCATGCGAGAAATTGCAAAGAAATTGAAGATTTCCTACAACGGTGTGTACTACTCCCTTCAGAGGACAGCACAAACAGGCTCTAACCAGAGTAGAAAAAGAAGTGGGAGGCCGCGTTGCACAACTAAGCAAGAAGATAAGCACATTAGAGTCTCTAGTTTGAGAAACAGACGCCTCACAGGTCCCCAACTGGCATCTTCATTAAATAGTACCCGCAAAACACCAGTGTCAACATCTACAGTGAAGAGGCGGCTGCGGGATTTTGGGCTTCAGGGCAGAGTGGCAAAGAAAAAGCCATATCTGAGACTGGCCAATAAAAGAAAAAGATTAAGATGGGCAAAAGAACACAGACATTGGACAGAGGAAGACTGGAAAAAAGTGTTGTGGACGGATGAATCCAAGTTTGAGGTGTTTGGATCACAAAGAAGAACGTTTGTGAGACGCAGAACAAATGAAAAGATGCTGGAAGAATGCCTGACGCCATCTGTTAAGCATGGTGGAGGTAATGTGATGGTCTGGGGTTGCTTTGGTGCTGGTAAGGTGGGAGCTTTGTACAGGGTAAAAGGGATTCTGAATAAGGAAGGCTATCACTTCATTTTGCAACGCCATGCCATACCCAGTGGACAGCGCTTGACTGGAGCCAATTTCATCCTACAACAGGACAATGACCCTAAACACACCTCCAAATTGTACAAGAACTATTTACAGCAGAAGCAGGCAGCTGGTATTCTATCGGTAATGGAGTGGCCAGCACAGTCACCAGATCTGAACTCCATTGAGCTGTTGTGGGAGCAGCTTGACCGTTTGGTACGCCAGAAGTGCCCATCCAACCAATCCAACTTGTGGGAGCTGCTTCTAGAAGCGTGGGCTGCAATTTCTCCAGCTTACCTCAATAAATTAACAGCTAGAATGCCAAAGGTGTGCAATGCTGTAATTGCTGCAAAAGGAGGATTCTTTGATGAAAGCAAAGTTTGATGTAAAAACAATGTTATTTCAAATACAAATCATTATTTCTAACCTTGTCAATGTCTTGACTCTATTTTCTATTCATTTCACAACGTATGGTGGTGAATAAGTGTGACTTTTCATGGAAAACACAAAATTGTTTGGGTGACCCCAAACTTTTGAACGGTAGTGTATATATATATATATATATATATATATATATATATATATATATATATATATATATGTGTATATATATATATATATATATATATATGTGTAGATATATATATATATATATATATATATATATATATGTGTAGATATATATATATATATATATATATATATATATATTTACATATATATATATATGTGTATATATATATATATATATTTATTATGTTAAGTATTTCTAATAAAATAATTTAATTTTTTTACAATCTCTTTAAGTTATATATATATATTAACAGTAAATATTTTGTACATGTGATAAGTGTATATAATTAATCATTAAATACATTTTACAGGAATCCCCTCAATTTGAAGATGGAATTTCAATTACCTCAAGCTCAGAGGTTATTTTTATATACAATTTATTTAATTTATTATTTAAAATTGCATATATATTACACATGTTTAATAAATTTATAAAAAATAATATGTCTCACATTAAAATTTTTATTATTTATTATTTTTTATTAATTTTTTTTTTCCAAAGAACACCATTGAAAGTGTGCATATTGAAGTTACAGATGATGAAGAAAGTTATGCATCATCTGTACATAGTGAAATTGATGAGGTAAACATTTAAATATAATTTAAAAAAAATTAAATTATTAAAAATGTGGTGTTGAAGGAATAATGTTTTTTATGTGAAGCAGCCACCTCAGCCACACGCAGAGTCGGCTCTGGACTTCGTGAGTCCTTAGGCAAAACTTAGACACGAGGTATTAACAGGGTACAGTATAGGGGAGTGGACAGTGCAGGGGGTAGGTAAGTGGGCATAATAAAGATACATTTTCCTCAAGCAAAGCTAAACAAGGAAAGGTGCTCTCACAGATCCTACCTATTCTGGTAGGCTGTCACAAAGAGAGAAATAAAGGGGGATTGGTGGAGAAAGAAAGAAAGAAAGAAAGAAAGAAAGAAAGAAAGAAAGAAAGAAAGAAAGAAAGAAAGAAAGAAAGAAAGAAAGAAAGAAAGAAAGAAAGAAAGAAAGAAAGAAAGAAAGAAAGAAAAGAAGGAAAGAGAAAGAAAGATGGAAAGAAAGAAAGAGAAAGAAAGATGGAAGGAAAGAAAGAGTGAAGGAAAGAAAGAGAAAGAAAGAGTGAAGGAAAGAAAGAGAAAGAAAGAGTGAAGGAAAGAAAGAGAAAGAAAGAGTGAAGGAAAGAAAGAGAAAGAAAGAGTGATGGAAAGAAAGAAAGAAAGAAAGAAAGAAAGAAAGAAAGAGTGATAGAAAGAAAGAAAGAAAGAAAGAAAGAAAGAAAGAAAGAAAGAAAGAAAGAAAGAAAGAAAGAAAGAAAGAAAGAAAGAAAGAAAGAAAGAAAGAGAGAAAAAGAAAGAGAAAGAGAAAGAGAAAGAGAGGGTGATGGGGAAATAATGAAGGAAACAGAAACAAAGAGACAAAAAGAATGGAAAGAAAGAAAGAAAGAAAGAGAGGGGGATGGAGGAATAAGGGAAGGAAGAGCATCCCCTACATCAGTGTACTCACTGGGAGGCCGGAGGGACTGGATGGATGGATGGATCAGACTCCCCTTTTGCTGGGCTTCAGCATGAATCTTCCCGCCCACACATCCCCTTCTCTGAGGCAGAACAGAGAACACTGCCGAGGAGAGTGGGCGGGGCAGACACAGGAGGAGAGGACGGGAGGAGGAGGAGCAGAAGCTCTCTCTCCTCTTCTGTCTGGCTGTGCGGGCAGCAGGGGGAGGGGGGAGATCTGTCAGAGCTCTGCTGACCGGCTCTCCCTGTCATTGATCCGGAGATGTAGATGAGCTCCGATCACATGTCTCACTTGCCGGCTGTTATCTCTCACTGTAGAAGAGCGATGGGACTAAGGACGGAGATCTCTGCTGCTGAATGAGGCGGCTCTCTAATTTGGTAAACTAGCCAGCTGTGCGAGGCCCCTATGACTGCGAGGCCTGAGGCCACCACCTATTTTGCCTAATTAGAGAGCCGCCTCTGGCCACACGATAACTATTTTAAATATTATGATCTTAATTTTGATAATTATGATATAGTGTTGTTTAGGTGATTGGCGATTCTCTATGCATGTCCTGACTTTCCAAGACACCAACGCTAAAGTGATACTAAAGAAGCCCATTTTGCAGCATGTATTGCATAGAGTGGCCCCGATCCACGACTTCTGTGGTCCCATTGCCATCTTTCTCCGCTCCTCCAAGCTTCTGATAACCCCCTCTGGTAAGCACTCTCCCAAGAGTGTTACCTTGGAGGAGTGCTTCCTAGTCCTTTTTTTGGCGTTTACAGAGCTCCACTATAATGGCCTGTACACACGGTTGGATATCGATCGGACATTCCGACAACAAAATCCATGTTTTTTTTCCGACGGATGTTGGCTCAAACTTGTCTTGCATACACACGGTCACACAAAGTTGTCGTAAAATCCGATCTTTTTTAAAGCAGTGACGTAAAACACGTACGTCGGGACTATAAACGGGGCAATAGCCAATAGGTTTCATCTCTTTATTTATTCTGAGCATGCGTGGTACTTTGTGCGTCGGATTTGTGTACACTGCTGTCAATCACATCCAATGATGCGGCGTGCTGGGGGACGAGGCAAAGTCTTATCCCGGGTTCACACCGATGCGAATTAGATGTGCGTTTCCACGCATATAATTTGCATAGTGGGAGACTGTGACTGGCTCCCTATGGAACCGGTTCACATCTCTCCTGGGCGGCTGCGGAGCGCACTACACAAATAAGCTGTGCGTATTTGGCTCCGTTTCAGGGCCGAATGCAGGCATAGAATCGTCCCCGATTCGTCCCAGAAATGGAGAACAAGAAACGCACAGTGCTCCTGTGCGATACGCAGCCCCTTATAGTGTGAACCCAGGCTTACAGTCGGTGAGTATAGCCAACGGCTGTATCACATGAGTGCGCCCGAAAGCTAACCCCCTTTGGCAAAGAGCTTTCCCATGAAGGGGGTTAGCAAATGCGGAGAGTTGCGGAGACACCCACAGAGGGATCCCATAAGACGAGGATTGTGGCTACTCTGTGCAAAACAAACTTCACTGTCTACATAAGAATAACATATTTTTTTTAATATGTTTTTTTTTTTTAAAACAATACCCATACAACCACGGAAAAATCGGAACCTTCACAAACACTTTATCCCTAGTCTGTTGCAAATTTTCATCCATGAAATTTACATAGAAGTGAGAGACAACTTGTATTTGAGTCAAGTCTCCCTTTGTGCTTGTAAATACATGGTAGAGACTATGTGGATCACCAGCTGTCATTTACCTATAGAGAGTTTCTCCTATCTTGGGCAGTTGTACGTATTATGAATATAAATGGAAAACATCAATTTTAAAAAAGCATATAACATATTTATCCATTAAAAAAATTTTTTTTAAAGAATAATATTTAGCTGTGTCATTGTGACATTGTTATCATGTTTTTTTCATTTCAATGTAGGATTTAAACAATCTCCGAGTTCGACTACGTTCGAAATATCAAATCCCAGGCACTGAGGAACCACCTGCTTTTCCAATCAACCCATTGAAAAGAAAAAGAATTGAGGAAAATGTAGCTGATGAAGAGAAAGACCAGAGTTTGATAGGTCATACACGCTGGTGTTTTTGTGCACAATGTCGGCCTATGCCAACATCTGAAGAATCTAAATGCTGCCAAGGATTGGAAGAAGTTCAGCCTTTCTTGGAGCATGGCCTGACATGCGTAACACTACATGAAGAATTTGTCGAACGATGTCTGACTAAAAGAATTCTGGTCTATCAAATCCAAATGGAATCCGCCAATGTTCACAAAGACTATATTCGTGATGCCAATAGGTAATATTTAGTTATTTAATATATTGAAAAGTTTATTTTTAATTAATTTTTAAAAAATTCAATTGACCAATCACAGTGCATAATTGCGTGAGCCATGATGTAACAGTGAAAGTCATTTCTTTGTTCACGCTGAAAGGGAGAGCCAGTCTCTCCCTGTCAGAGGGGAACTGTGCTCATAATCAGCACATTGATTATCAGAACAGTCCCCTCATATGTGCAACAACAACTTTAAATGTGCCCATAAGCTGTCAGTCAGTGCCCAAAAAAAAGACAGTTCATAATGCCGATCAAACTGCCAATCAATTCTCATATGAGTGCTAATCAGTGCCCAGCAGAGTGCAAGTCAGTGCCTATATCAGTGCCCAGCATTATAAAATGTCAGTAGTTCAACATCATTGCTGCCCATCAATGACAACGGTTAGTCCCACCTATCAGTGGCTATCAGTACCGCTTATCTGAAAATCAGTGACGCCTATCAGTGCCTATGAATTAAAAATATCAGTGCATGTTAATGAGTGACACCTTATTAGTGCAAACTCATCAGTGCTGCCTCATTAATGCTCATCAGTGTGTCCTCATTAGTTCCCGTAAGTGAAGGATAAAATAAACTTTTATAACGGAAAAAAATAAAAAATTATTTATTTTCTTATAAAAAAACCCACTGAGGTGATCAAATAACAACAAAAGAAACCTCTATTTGTGTTACCAAAAATTAAAAAATTTAGTTTTCGGTACAGTGTTGCATGACCGCATAATTGTCATTTAAATTGAGAGAAAATTTAAAAATGAAATTTGTCATGGGCGGGAAGGCAGTGGTGTATTTAGGTTTTGTGATGCCCTAGGCTTGACAAAACTTGCGGACCACCTAATTTAAATATGAACCACCCCTTCATGTCAAGACTACACCCCTTCCTTTTTAAGACCCACCCTGTCATCTTCATGGGAGAAGGACAAAGGGACACTGTGGGAATGGGACAGAGGGACACCATGGGAGAAGGACAGAGGGACGCCATGGGAAGAGAACAGAGGGACGCCTTGGGAAGGCGACAGAGGGATGCCGTGGCAAGGGGACAGAGGGACTCCGTGGGAAGGTGACAGAGGAATGCCATGGGAAGGGGACAAAGGGACTCTGAGAGGACAGAGGGATGCTGCGGTGAGGGGATGTGGCATCTTCTAGTTTGGGGGAGAGGGGGGTAAGGGGATATGTGCTTGTAGAGGAGAGGATGGGGGAGAGGTACGGTTGCTCCGGAAAGCCAATTGACGCTGCGGGACCCCAGGAGGCAGATGTCCCTGGTGCCCGTGATAGCGCATCCCTGACTGATCAATTACCAGAGCTCAGAACTTGTGACACTGGGCTCCGGGATTCAGCTGTGCAAGCCTGCGTGCGGGAGGAGGGGAAGGGAGTTCATGCAGGGGGGTGGTTTATTTCCCGGCCACGGCAAAGTACCACCCTAGGCCTGGGCCTTGTCGGCCTAGGCCAAAATACAGCATTTCGTCAAGGTGCAAAATTGCATGGTATTAAAGAGGATAATCGTCCTTTACAAAAAGCACTTCTAAATTATATTTTTGTTATATATATAAAATTGTAATATTTGTAATCTTTCTAATTTTATAGATGCCTCAGAAGAGGAGCCTATAAATCCTACACTAATATGGTCCATGGATTTCTGGGGAAGAATCGTCGAATACCCATACCTTCGTGTGTTGTATGGGCAATTCGAAACAAGTATCCAGATCCCAATGAGGAATACATCGGATTTAAATGGTCATCCGATTTTAATGCAAGCGATATGGCTATCGAAGAAAATTAAATTGTAATAGCGGATAGTTACTTAGTTGTTATTTTTGGTTTTAAAAATCTTTGTAATTAAAAAATGTATATATTTTTTGTAGTTCTTTATATTTTTTATGTGACAGAAATTTTCTAAAATATATAAGCATGTGGTTAAAATTTATTTAAAAAATAAATAATTTAAAATATATATATATAGTTTTTTGGAGTCATTTTTAATTTTTAATGTTCTTAAAAAACAAAAAAATTTTACTTTGCCACAGTGCCCACATAAACAAAATTTTTGGTAAAGCTCTCAAGTTACCCCCCCCCCAACCCCACACACACATTACATAACCGAGGAAAAGCACAACATGGAAGGGTTATGACGCATGCTTACTTGGGGGTCATTTGTATTTGCGTCATTTGACGAATAATGTATATATATGCCAAGACCCTTGGGCCATAATTATATTAGATTGACAACATCGTCAGCCATTGGCTGCACTATTAGCAATCTATACAATCTGAAGCCTTGACCCCATGGTGCGAGGCAGAGAACTTCATCGGCAAAATATTTTATGGTCCTAAGTAATATATTGAATCAAGGAGCACTTGACAGTTCAAAAATATGAAAGGAGAATTTTTTATTGTTTTTTAAAGGTATAACAATATCAACTAATCAAGTGATCACACGTGAAGTTCAGTTACACACCTTCACAATCCTTCTTAATTATTTTTAACATAAATCACAACTATTATTTCCCAAATGTAAAGGTGTAAAAAAAATTTAATAACAAATATATTAGAAGCTAAATAATTCTAATTTTTATTATATTTTAATAAAAAATGTATATATTAACGTTACCTTTTTTTTTATTTTTTTATTAAAGATCTAAAACTAACAATTTTATAATAAAACAGTGCTATTTTCGATTATTACCCCAAAAAAAAAAAAATGTAAAAATATAAAGCGTGGTATTTCATTCAAAACGAGATAGATATTGAGAGAGCAGTTTATCTTTTTCAGGACATGGAAATCCAGCAATGTTTTGAGAGAGATTGACCTGTCTGGAATGCCATGGAAAATTTTTGATTCCTGCAGCATGGTCAATCACATCACAGATGATCTGTTTCAAGAATTCTTGGCTAGTAGGTTCATATATTTTGCTTACAACCCAGTCTTTTTTTGCCTTACTGAAGCCATAACGGTAACGCAAAGATCCCTTTTTTTCTGAATCTTTTTTAGGTCTCCGAACAACTGCTTGCAGCCTATTTATGTTTTTATTGTGGTCGAGGGCAGCAAGTTGTGTTCTTGCAACCATGCTGTCCATATAAAAATGATGACGTTTAGATCGATATTTTAACACCATACTGTGAAAAACTTCGACCTCACCTGTATGGTAAAAACCAGATATATGATGAAGGTCCTTTAGCAGTCTCTGATTTTGAATTACGGCATTGAGGTTATGGAGAGCTGCAGATCCGTGTTTAAGCCACTCATATTCCCTCTGTTCATCACAAGGTATTGGTGGATGTGAACACTGATGGTATAGGCTATTTCCATGCCATTCATGTACATTTGCTGCATGAAAACTCATAGATAGCCATTTTTCTTCTAGTAGAATAGGATTATCCTGACATGTACTCGAAGCCCACCACAAATGATTTTTTGCTAAAGAAACCCAGCCAGCAAGTTCCCTACTGTTGCTTTTTTTACTTGCAGCCATAAGTTTTGCTCCAATTGATTTGGCCATATGCCATACATCGAATTCGTGCCTTATTTGTGGATATTTTTCCTTTATGATTTTTCTTATGGAGACATGTCTATCGGTTGCAAGGATTTTGACCTGAACCTGATCTCCTAAAAGACGATCCAAGGCCTCAACAAAAGCCAATTTTTCAAGCGAGACAGAGGTACGACCGGTTTGGAGTTGCTCCACTTGAAAATCTAATATATTATTGGTTTCTGCATCCATCAATGTATAGGTACAGTACTTAGCATTGAAGCCAGGTGAATCACATTGGCCGTCACCAATCAATGCTACACTGTTGTCACCAATTTTTTGAATGTTCTTCTTTCTTTCACTTATCCAATGATGTTCAATGGTAGGGAATATGAAATTTTTTTGGTTTTTATAATGAGTAGTCGCCGATATACCATACATTTGTAAAATTGAAAAAAAATTTTTCATCTTCAAAAAATTAGACCCACTGCATACTATTGCGGATGAAATCAGCAAGTTTCCGGCTGGCATTCGCCCTATTAATGGTTGGCTTCTCCACATTTTAAATTTATGATGCTTATTGCACTCTGCATGCACTATTAATGCAGACCCTTTAATCAATTTTTTAAGAGCAATTATCCTGCCCGTGCAATGTGTGTCATGTAAGCAATGAGATTGCATCAGTAATTTATCAAGGCATTCTTCATACACCAAAAATGTTTTCTGACTTGACACGTTGGCAAATTCTTTTTCTTCGTGCACATCTATAAACGAAAGGTCGGGTTGTTTTAAATCAATGTATGAGTATTCTTCATCCAAATCTTCTACATACATTTCCTCCGCTTCCTCCTCTGACGGACGGTAAGATTCGCCTACATCTTTGTTTTTTTTTGGTGGACTGCACAAAAGACCAAAATCACTTATTTCATTGTCGTCAAATGGTACAGGTTCTGGTAAGGTACTTCTAATTGGTGATAATCCAAGAAGATCAAGATTAGGATCATGACGTATTGTTGGCACTTCACATTGTTTGAAATGGTCAAATTCGATGTTTGCTTTTGTTGTCAAATTTTCAGCAAAAGAAGAGTGTAAAATATCTTCTTGACTTTTTTCGATATTCAAGAAATCGAACATACTAGTTTGTAATCTTGGTATTAAACTCAATTCAGGTAATTCCACCAAAGAGCACTGTATAGCAACAGAGACGGAAGACCGAGGTATGCATACCTGTATCTTTTTGGGTTTCACTTCCTTTTTTCGTTGACATTGGATGCCTCGATGAATTGTTTTAAATCTTGCTTTATGCCCGATTTTTACAGTGTGTGATGAAATATTAGTGATATTACTTATTTCAACTTGATTCTCAGAGAGATCAATAAGCGACATTGGTTCATTTGAAACCGAACTGCAAATTACACTGTCAATCAATGCATAGTCCGCAGGTTGACACACTACCATTTCACAATCACTAACTTCGGATACAGAAGCCATAGATTTTTTTTGAAGTTCAGTATTAGATTCCATGGATGTTTGAGTAGCTCCTGAGCGCATGTCTGAGACATATGTTGACGATTGTGAAGTCATCTCAGTTTCTCTTCTTCGTCGTTTTGCGTAGTTGTGTTCAGAATCCACATGACATATTTTTACATTTTTTTCTAATAGCACAGAAGGGAAAGCTGTAATCTTAAGATGTTTTTGTGCACCTCTTAGTTCGTAATCACTTTCCAAAAAATGTTGAGAACAACTTTTAAATTTCCAGATTTTAGATTTAAGAATTGTTTCAACTAATGATCCTAATTCCTCACTAGGAATGTTGATTTTTTCCAGCCAGGTTTTTATCCTCTCTCGATCACGTGGAAATGAATGCAGTCTAATATTGTCATTTCTCCAGTTCATGGAGCAAGATTTGACAAAACAACTGGGCATTCTGAAATATATAAAAGCGTGAATGAGTAACTTATTCATATGCAAAAATTTAAATAAAAGCATGTAGATGGGAGACATGAGACCAAGCCATGCATGCACAAGACATGGGATGGATGGATGGAGATGCGAGACATGACACCGAGCAAAGCATGCACAAGACATGGGATGGATGGATGGATGGATGGATGGAGATGGGAGACATCCATCCCTCCATCCCATGTCCAGCACATGCATTGCTCGGTGTCATGTCTCCCATCTCCATCCATCCATCCGTCCATCCATCCATCCATCCCATGTCCAGCACATGCATTGCTCGGTGTCATGTCTCCCATCTCCATCCATCCATCCGTCCGTCTGTCCATCCATCCATAGATGGATGGAGATGGTAGACATGACACCGAGCAAAGCATGCACAAGACATGGGATGGATGGATGGATGGATGGAGATGGGAGACATGACACCGAGCAAAGCATGCACAAGACATGGGATGGATGGATGGATGGATGGAGATGGGAGACATGACACCGAGCAAAGCATGCACAAGACATGGGATGGATGGATGGATGGAGATGGGAGACATGACACCGAGCAATGCATGTGCTGGACATGGGATGGATGGATGGATGGATGGACGGATGGATGGATGGAGATGGGAGACATGACACCGAGCAAAGCATGCACAAGACATGGGATGGATGGATGGATGGATGGAGATGGGAGACATGACACCGAGCAAAGCATGCACAAGACATGGGATGGATGGATGGATGGAGATGGGAGACATGACACCGAGCAAAGCATGCACAAGACATGGGATGGATGGATGGATGGAGATGGGAGACATGACACCGAGCAATGCATGCACAAGACATGGGATGGATGGATGGAGATGGGAGACATCCATCCATCCCATGTCCAGCACATGCATTGCTCGGTGTCATGTCTCCCATCTCCATCCATCCATCCGTCCATCCATCCATCCATCCCATGTCCAGCACATGCATTGCTCGGTGTCATGTCTCCCATCTCCATCCATCCATCCGTCCATCCATCCATCCATCCCATGTCCAGCACATGCATTGCTCGGTGTCATGTCTCCCATCTCCATCCATCTATGGATGAATGGACGGATGGATGGATGGATGGAGATGGGAGACATGACACCGAGCAATGCATGTGCTGGACATGGGATGGATGGAGATGGGAGACATCATACAGAGCGATGCATGTGCAGGACATGGGATGGAGGGATGGACACGAGAGATATGTGACGTATGGAAGTGTGTACAATAAATGAGAAAGAGGGATGGATTAGCATAAATTGTCATGGAGGGATAGAATAGGGAAAATATGTGAAGCTGGGAATAATGAAAATAATAATTCAGCTTTGGCAATGTTGTGGAGGAGAGAGGGCATTATTGATTGCATTGTGTAGGAGGAGGATACACAAAATGCATGCTGGTTGATAACTACAGTAATTGAAACAATCTACATAAACTTTAATATGTGAAATTAAACATTCTAATTAACAGTAATTTCATAGTCCAATATGCTGTTTTAACATTACCTTGTTGTTTTAAAAAAATCTTGAAGTTGGTAATGTTTTCCTGTCTGAGAAAGTCTAGGCAAAAGGACGATTTAGGAATCCAAGTATGAGGACTGCAAGGGGGCGGAGTTAAGGCGGGGCAGTGAAGATGAGTGTATGGAGGCATATCACTGCAGCATGGTAGACACGCCCACTAACCCCCAGCCCCTGTGTCTCTCTGAAACGTAGAGAGCGTCTCCACGCAGGGCTGTAGTCCAAGGGAGGGGGCGAGCACGTTCACTCACCACTAGGAGCAACGGCTCGGATGACGGTGGCAAGCTACAGGGAGAGCAACAGGAAGTGCACTTTTCAAGGAAGGATTTCTGACATTTGGCAGAGAACAAGAAGGAACAGGTAAGTGAACTAGCACTGCATTAGCTTAAAGGAAGCTAATTAGCAAATAAAAAAATTATGTTTACAACCCCTTTTTAATGGCCGTGTGTTGAGTTATTTTGAGGGGACAGCAAATTTACACTGTTATACAAGCTGTACACTCACAAATTGTAGCAAACTGACATTTCTTCAGTGTTGTCAGATGAAAAGATAGAATAAAAGATTTACAAAAATGTGAGGGGTGTACTCTTGTGAGATGCTATATGTACCCCTTTATTGCAAAATTATTTCCTACAGTAAGACAATGTCTGAACAAGTACAATTGTTAGTGAATTTAATCGAATGTATGCCATAGTAGCAGACAAAGCAAGGAAGGGATAAAAGAAGGCAGCAACTTTGTATCTGTGCAAGCAATGTTCAACCAGACACAAGTGCTGTCAAATCTTTCAGTTCACAAAATCCCAGGAAATGTTCTAAGTGCAGATCCAATAATAGAAAATCTTCAAAAGATTCTCTGGCGTATCACTTGTGTAGACAATCTCTTCTCTGTCTTACTCAGACATCAAAAATTAGTTACCGAAAATGGAATATTGTAATACTATACTACAGTTTAAAAATGATGGCACTTTACAGTACAGATTGTTTACTATATGGTTAACGAGTTGTAATATTTGTAGTTTTACTACAACAAATTGTTTGCACTTTTATTTAAAGTTTTAAACTGGTGTATTTTCAACTCATGAAGCAACTTGCACTTTTTTTTTGTTTTGTTTTTCAAGAAACTCCAAATTGTAGGACACCAAAATACAAATGGCAAAGATCAAGCTATGGATACTTCTAGTACTACAGTCGATTTTGGAGAATTTCTCCATATTGGTTATTTTTACCTCCATTTAGCATTTTGATCTTTGCTATCGTTTGGAGTTTATTGAATAAACCACTGTTATGTGTTAAATGAGTGTTATAATAAGTGTCTTAAATATCGACTAAGAAACCCATGCCATGTTTAGGGTATTCCCTCCTTCCAGTATACCTGAATGAATGAATGAATGAATGAGTGACTTGTATAGCGCTACCTATGCGAACTGAATCGCCTCAGGGCGCTTTTTGCTGCCGGTGTCCATCTGCAGTATAGCGCGGTCCTTTGCCCCATGAGTCTGACCCTAAAAGTGGGATAGTTCTATCTATACTATAGTCTATAGGCACCAAATTAACTTTAGCTTAATGAACCATTTTTTGTGTATGAATCCTGCCCCTGCAATCTGTCTCACTGCTCAATTCTCTGCCATTTAGCAGTTAAATAACAGATTTTTTATTTATTTTTTTTGTCTTTCGGCCTGACTGAGCCTAGTCATGCCTTGTGTCAGTCACTCACACTGCCTCCCTAAAATTTTGCTGTCAAGAGACATCCAATGTTTAGAATTCCTTTACTGTACATTGGGGTTGATTTTCTAAAACTAGAGAGTGCAAAATGTGGTGCATCTGTGCATAGTAACCAATCAGCTTCCAGGTGGTATTGTGAAAGCTGAACTGAACAAGCTGAAGTTGGAAGCTGATTGGCTACCGTGCACAGCTGCACCACCAGATTTTGCACTCTGTTTTGTGTTTACAATTTATCATCTGATTCATGCACTGCCATTTGCCTGTAGGAGCCACCTCCTGTATGTCATGTGCTTGAAGTGGAGTTCCACCCACTTTTACAACTCTTCAGCATCCCTCACTAAACTGTGCACTGTAAACAAATTGGGTATTTTTTTATTTTTTTTCTCAGCACCTACTGTATATCTGCTGTATTCATTTTTCACTTCCTCCTCCCTGGCCGCGGCCCATCGCATCATTTCCTGTTTGCAATGCCTTCTGGGAAGGGGCGGCAACTTCCTCTGAAACTGCTGTTGCTGTGGAAACCTGACCTGAAACCTATTACACCGCTTGTGCTGCACTGAGCATGTGCGAGATCTGCAAGGATGAGATCCAGGAAGAAATACAGTCTGGCTTCAGATGCCCACACTTAAGATGGCCACGGCCTGCTGTAAGTTTTTAAAATAACAAACTACTGCTATAAACTAACAAAACAGACCTTAGTTTTACAGACTAACTTTACTAGAATACATTAAGCTTGTATATTATAGGGGTATTTTTATGTAAAAAGTGTAATTTTGGCCGGAACACCACTTTAAGGTTCAATTGACAGAGGACTCAGAGGAGATTAAAAACCTCTACAGTGAGCAAATTCTTATGGGAAAATTAAACCCTTTTTTCATGGCTGTGTGAGTTGTCAGTCACATCTTGGGGACGAGGTTTAACTAGGGCTGCCTCACCTGCATCCATTCCATGGACAGAAACAAAAGTGATTAAACGCCTAAATGGCAGAGAAACTAAAAGGTGTATGGTCTATACACAAACTGATTGAGCTAGTTTTGTTGTCGATTACTTGTAGTATCCCTTCTAGTAGCGAATTGATGTGTGTAAGCTGCATTTTATGGGTAGTTTTTGAATTTTATATTTAAACAGATGTGTATTTCACATCAGTGAGTACCTTGCACTTTTAAGTAGTGAATTGATGTGTGTAACCTGCATCTGTTTGTATTGGATGTTGATAACTTTGTTTTAAGTATAATAAAACTACAACTTAAGACATTTTGTATGCTTTTTTTTTTTACTTGAGACAAGTTGATAGTCTGAATTTACTCTTCTGCCAATGTGTTTTGGTGTGTGCATTGCACAAAGGGGATGTGTGTGCGCAATGCCCAAGCATATATTCTATTTTGCTCCCTGCATAAGATTACTACTGACTTAAACATAGGTTTATATAATACTCGTCGTAGGTGAGGTCAGTGTATGTCAGTTAGCCAGGTCAGTGTAGTGTATGTATGTCAGGTAGGTAAGGTGAGGTCAGTGTATGTATGTCGGGTAGGTGAGGTCAGTGTGTCAGTTAGGTGAGTTTAGTGCCCATCATTGATGGGCAGCACTGGTAAGCCAGGCAGCAACCAGCAAGTTAGCTTACCCCCCACCACCCAGCCAAAAACACCCGCGACACGACCACCCCGGATCCCCCCATGGTGCCACCATCGGCCTTCGGGCTGAAGCCCCTGGTCTTTTTGACACCTAGCAACGCCCCTGGTTATACCTATATATTCTAGATAGATGGATCGTGGGTACATTGTCCTAATTAGCACAGTCCCTATGAGTTTTGCATAACCATATATACACACCTCTTTTATATTATAATATTCTATAGTTTGTTATTTGCCGGATCTAGATACATACATAATTGAACATGGAATGGTCTGGTAGGAGGTGATATATATGAACATACAAAACAATAATAATAAAAAAATTCTTTTAATGATTATGCACAGGTATATATGTTCATATATACATGATATCAGTGGAGATGTTGTTTTTTCTGCTTCTTTTTCCGTTTTTCCTTTTTTTTCTTTTTTCTCTCCTTCTTTCTTTCCTTGTTTCTGTGTCTCAGCTCATTTTGTCCTTTTCTTCACATATATACGGATGCTTTAAATAGTTGTTTTTACTCTGTGATTTTTAAATCTCAATTTTTTTTTGTTATTATGTACATTTGTTTGAATACTTTCCACTGATACATGTATTTGTTTATTTATTCTCTCCCTTCAGGAGAGAAGCTACGTATACGTAAACTGTGGAGACCCAAACGGTTACAGTCATTTAATACATATGTGGGTATACATGTGAATGTCCGTTTTTTTATATAGACATATGGTTTCACAGAGAAGGATAATGGACACATATACCGTATTTATCGGCGTATAACACGCACTTTTTTCCCCTTAAAATCAGGGGAAAATCGCGGGTGCGTGTTATACGCCGATCCCCTGCGATCCCGACCTGTCACATTTTCAAAATCGCCGACCGCGATTTGAAAATGGCGCCGAAATACACAGAGCCGGTCCTCGGCTCTTCCCGGCGGCTCTCGTTCACTTTCGGCTCCACTCGTAGTCCCGAGCGGAGCTATCCGAACCTACTCGGCTAGGTTCGGATAGCTCCGCTCGGGACTACGAGTGGAGCCGAAAGTGAACAAGAGCCGCCGGAAAGAGCCGAGGACCGGCTCTGTGTATTTCGGCGCCGGCGGCACCATTTTCAAATCGCGGTCGGCGATTTTGAAGCCCAGAATGGTAGGGGATCACTGGGGCAAGGCTGCACTGGGGAAGTCTGCACTGACAAGGCTGCACTGGGGAAGTCTGCACTGACAAGGCTGCACTGGGGAAGGCTGCACTGACAAGGCTGCACTGACATGGCTGCACTGACATGGCTGCACTGACAAGGCTGCACTGACAAGGCTGCACTGATGGGCATTTAAATGCAAGTTTTTTTCCCTTCAACTTCCCTCCTAAAATTTTTTTTTCCTTAAAATTCCCTCCTAAATTGGGGTGCGTGTTATACGCGGATAAATACGGTATTTGTATATTTTTTTATTATCACATGTAACCACGTACGATATGAAAGTTTCTCTATTTTAACATCTTTTTTATATATACACCCACTAGTTAATGTACACATAGCTCATTCCCCCCTTTTTTTTCACGTAGCTTTTTACAATTTTATGTCACGTTTTTGCAACCATTATTTATTTATTTATATACACACTGTCATCACTATTGCTAAAGAAACCCCTTTTTTATGACAAACAGGGTGACATATTTGTCCTCTTTATTTTTATTTTTCACACAACACATACCTGTACATCCATACATACACGTTTTTTTAGTATTAACCACACTAAGGATTGTTTACTCATATTCACCATTCTTTACATATTTATTTAATCATTCACATATTTAGTTTTTAATTTTCAAATTCTAAATTTTTAATTTTTCATTATTTAATCTTAACGTTTTCCACATGCAAAATCCTCACCAGGTTCCTAAAAAACTGCTATTTTTTTCTTTTTCCCTAATTCTTTTTTTTCTTTTTCCCCTATTCTTTTTCCACTTTTACACACATTTAAATATTCACAGAAATCTTCTACCTATAGCATTGGCTATCCACAAACAGGTGCACATGTTTTTTACTGCTCTATTGCACCTGATGCAGATCTTGGCATTATCAAACGATCACATGATTCCCAGTAGATAATATAAATGTGGTTTTATTTCTTCTATTGTTAGCTATGAGTAAGCGCTTGGGATAAGCACGAAACGCGTTAGCTGATTGCCTGTACTTTAGGCCACAGTGCTTTGTATGCTGTATGCTCAAGAATTTATTATAGTAAACAACTTTTGAAATACATCTTCCTGGAGTGCGGCTGTCCGGATTTTCTCATTTTCTTCAGCATGACTCAGCATTAGCCAGCACCTGGGGCTCTTTATCCTGAGAGACAACTGAGTTGATACCTGGAAGTGGATCTATGCCTGTGCGGTGAGAATTTTTCTGAATTTTTCCAACCCCGACCGGGAGATGAACTCCACAGACACACTCAGTGGTTACATATGAGGGGATGAAAAAATATTCTCATTGCGCAAACATCCGTAAAATAGGACGATTTATTTGACAAAAGATTAGGTATACAACTCACATTAGGTAAATAAAAATAGGCATGAGCGAAAAGGAAAGCGTCCAGCGGATAATTAAGAATTGTGGAACTGGCTCTTCAGATGTTTGCTCAATGTGCATATCTTACACACTGGCAGTAAGAGGCAGTCCTATTGGGTGTCGGTGACGGTTCTCCTTCTTTCTTTCTAATTGGAAGTCTTTGGATGGATTACAATATTTCATTTATGGACGGTATATTCTATACATTTGCTTAATTGTCATTTTGATTTAGCGCTACACCTATACCTGTCAGTTTTTGCTATTGTATCCAACAATATTGTGTTAGCTGCTTCTTTTATTTTATTTAGTTTTGAGCGCAGCAATTTTTTTCTTTTTTTTTGTCTATTTGGTTATATTGTGTTGCAGCTTGAACATTGTATCTGTGAAATGGATATATTTGGATTTTAGGGCTGCCTTTTCCATTAACACTGAAGGCATTTTCTGTGAGACTACAAGCTCTAATGATGATATCAGTGGCCTCTTTATGAGACCTAAGAATTTTGTGACCACTGAGCTCCATACCAAATGGGATGTGTTTTTTTTTTAATCAGTATCTTACTGATAAAATGGTCCCTCGTAGTTTGAGATGGGATCTCACCCCCTTAAGTGATGTTTTAGACACTGAGGAATGGTTCCAGATTTTTTATTGATGCAGGTTTAAAACTCAACTGGTTCCTGCTTGATAAGAAAAAGCAGAAACTGTTAAAGGTAGATGCAGAGGTTTGTACCCTTAAAAAAAAAACTGAACCCATTTAAAGGCACTGAGGAATATGCTAAGAAATCCAAACTCTTGAGAAAGCATCTCGAGAAGGAGGAGCTTGAGCAGAGGAATAAAAAGAAAAATAAATTTCTTAGGGATGTGGCGGACTATCAGAACAATGAAGTGTTTAAATGGCAGTCAAAAACCGTTACTAACGCTAATACCGGGGCAGGTGATACAACCAACATACGTATGTTATCTACCCAAAATCAGAGTTCTAATTCAACTCAGGTCTCTACATCTCTCCCATCCTCTGGTCTATCTCAGCCCCAGAGATCCTCCTTTAAGGGTGGGTCCAGAGGGGGGGGGGGTGATAAGAGCAGAACAACATGTGCCTCACATCCCTTTCCCTACTACTGTTCAAAACCGCTTTGGTCCTCTTGGTGGTAGAGACAGTCCCCGTATGAATGATAGATACATCACAGAACACCATGATGATTGGGGTAGGGATTACTATCCACAATATAGTCATTCCCCAAGGACACCAATTAGGAATGATTGGTGGCGGGAACCAAGCCATCCTCCTGCATCCAATTATTCAGTTAGGGGTGGTCAAATGGGGGGTGGATCTAGCAGGGTTTTTTTCCAATACCCCGAAACAGCAAAAGGGGTATAGACCCAAAAGGGCCTCCAGAGGGGGGAGGAGGATCCGCGCAAAAAAGGAGGCGGGTTTGAAAGATCTAGGCCTTTTTTAATCTTAGTAAAGCCTCTCTCTCCAATGAAGAAAAACATGTCCTTAATCATGGGAAGATGGGTACTGGTGGATTATTTCCAGATACAGATATGTGTCGCCAATCCCTGATAATGTTTAGAGAAACAAATTTGTAAGAGAAAGCCTAAGCTGCCTCTATAGAAATAGGATTTTTAAGGAGACTATCGCATCTGTATCGTAAGGTAAGCACAAAATTGTTGAAGTTTAGTTAAAAAAACTTAGATTTATTAATACAAAAAATATAATATATAATATCATATAAAAAATGCAAGATTCACATAATACATAATTAGTGATTGATACAGGGATATACTGTTACACAGGATGCTTGGATATGCAAAAGGCCAACATGTTTCACAGTTTCCTGCTTCTTCAAGGGCGTCGCATGCATCTGTAGATTCATCTAGGTTTCATAAAACAACATTAGAACCATCATTTATTCAATACATAATCAAAATAGACTTCCCTAAAACCATATAAGTGCTTACCCACTCAGGAATTGTCGGTGCTTAATACAACACATGCATAGCAGAGATTCACACCCATGAACCGGCTAGTTATAGCCAACCGAGATCATTACCCCGTGGAAGCCAGATCCGTAAGGGTTGGATAGTGGAGTGTTGGACCACGCACTGACCAAAATATCAGACAGGTGTTACCTGTACCATTGATCTAGAAACAAAAAAATATTTTTGGAATATAACCATCCATTAACTATGGATACGTCATTAGTAGATTACTTTTTCTGCTGACAACTTGGGCAATTGTGTCAATAATTGCACCGTGGTCATAGGTGGTTATTGGTGTGGGTCAAAGATGACACCGCATGAGCCACATATAATACTTAATAAGACCATGGTTACTAGGTGGAGTTTAATTATATCTATTATGGTTTTAATAAGATAGAGCACAGTGAAAATCTGTGTCCACAGTAAAATATTGTATACAATCCTGATAATGGGTCAGGGTTATATCCAAGCTGACACAGCGCCAGAGCTTTAACAGAGTAGCCTATATATATAACATGGGGGTACATAGAGTATATTGCAGTGTGCAGCTATAATTAATAAATAAACCGACCGTGCTATATCACAAACATTACTAATGGAGGCAATAGGTCTAAGGTGGCAGTAGCCACCCTGCCCTGGCAGGCATAGAGATGGCCAGGCAAAATATCCACCATAAAGTATAGTGATGCTTGGTTCTATAGAGAAAAAAGTTTTACCAGTTAGCTGTACGGGATCCTGAAAGGTCACGGCTTAACAGCGGGGAAGCTCGCACCCGCTGTGTGATGCGCTTGCTGTCACAGGTGGATGACGGTGAGGGTACTCACGCCGTCTCCCTAAATAGGCGTGATCTCTCCGGAAGTACAGGGTCCGTAATGACCCCTGACTTTACTTCCAGAGTGGGAGCCCCTGCATAGCGCATGCGCAAAGAGGCCTAGAGCGGCTCACATTCGCGCTCACACCCGCAACGCACGGAGAGACGTGCAAAGGGAACGAGGGCTTTTTTGAAACAAACTAAAAAGCAGATAGAAAGTTTTTCATTTCCACGCCAGGTAGACAACAATTTGTCACAAGCCCAATGTTTGGCCTGGGATGGCATTGTCCATAACGACCAGACTGTAGTTAAACCATCCGATAAGGGTGGCAATGTGGTCGTTATGGACACTGCTACATACATTGAAATGTGTAGCAAAATTTTAAGTAATCAAGAATGGTATCAACTGGTCCCTGCTGATAAACTCATTGAAGCCAGAGCTCAATACAAAATGATCATTACTCAGACACATCAGCAAGCCCTTATAGATAAGGACCTGCTTGAGTTTATTGATGTTAAATGGCCCATCACACCCACTTTCTACTCAATTCCAAAGGTTCACAAAAGCTTACAAAACCCACCAGGGCAGCCAATAGTATCAGGAATTGGCAGTCATACAGAGACTGCCAGCAGATATGTCGATAGCCATTTACGTCCGCACGTGATGGCATTACCTTCATATCTGAAGGACACCCTAGATCTTTTAAAAGTGATTGAAGGACTCACAGTGCCCCCAGGAACTATTTTAGCTGCAATAGATATTGAAGCTTTATATTCTAGTATCCCACATACAAAGGGAGTTAAAACTGTTGCAGCATTCCTTAGAGAACAAGACAAGAATGATTGGAAACTGTCAGTTTATCACGACACTTTACTGAACATATTCTTACCAATATGTTCCTCTTAACGGCTCCACCTACCTCCAGGTACAGGGGGTAGCGATGGGGACAGCATGTGCCCCATCGTATGCCAACCTGTACCTGGGGGGGTGGGAGCAAGCACTGTTTTCAGATGACGGTGCCGCGATACACCTTCGCCACATTTTACTGTGGCGAAGGTTTATCGATGATGTACTGCTCATCTGGACAGGATCTGCCCTGGAACTTTCGGAATTCATGACATATATATCCAACAACTTCAATCTCAAATTCACAATTCAATCAGATACAAAAAGCATTGCCTTTCTAGATCTACGTCTTTTCGTAAACAGTGATGGATTTTATACAGCAATCTATATAGGAAAGAGACAGCCGGTAACACAATTCTGCACTACTCTAGTGCACATCCCCGTCCCTTAGTACGAAGTATACCATTCAGCCAGTATTTAAGATTGCGCAGAAACTGTGCTACTTTAACCAGGAAGATAAAGCATTATATGAACGTCTCATCATCAGAGGGTATAGTAAGAAGGTCCTTAAAAAAGCATACCAAATTGCAAAGCATATACACGGGAATCACTAATCTTTAGAACAAAGAAACCAGAAACCAAACTTACCACTAAATTTGTTACAACATTTAGTGCTCACCAAAATATCTTTCGGCAAATAATGGAAAATAATTGGCACTTTCTATCAGAGGACCCAATCGTATCTAAATATGTGGCAAACAAACCAGAAGTCACTTATAGGAGATCTCGATCCATCAGGGACAGTCTTGTGCATAGTCACTTTGCACCCGCCGCTCCCCTTATTGGAGCGGCGGGTGGAAAGGAGACCTTTAAGTGTGGTAATTGTGACCAATGCCCATGGATCAGCGAGGGCACTGGCTGCCCCCTACCGAGAAGAGGATATTACAAATCAAAAACTTATGCTGATTGTAGCATTATTGGGATCGTCTACCTTGCAATGTGCCTATGTGGCGCATTCTATAGTGGTAAGACGAAACGCCAATTTGCAAAACGGATTCAGGATCACCTCTACTATCTCGATGCGGGTCTATTATATACCCCAATATGTAAGCATGTCGGATTAAATGATAGCTACTAACATATTCTTTGCATTGGAGGTGATACCTGAGTCTCACCTGCCCACCAGGAAGACCGATCATCTCGGGCAACGGCTCCCTCACTGAGAGACTTAGCCAATTTGTAGATGGATACTTGGGCCCCCATGTTCTTAGACTCCCCAGTTACATCCGGGACACGCCACATCTCCTACAAAACATTGACGGCCTCTGCGTCCCTCCCGAGTCAGTACTTGTGGCAGTGGACGTGGAGGCCCTATACAGTTCGATCCCACATGACAAAGGCCTTTCATGTGTTCAACACGTCCTTTTCCTAAACAGTCAATACAACAACAAAACCAATCACTTCATACTGGCTGCATTGGAATTCATCCTCACCCACAATTACTTTACATTCAATGGGTCCCACTACCTCTAGGTGCAGGGCGTTGCGATGGGGACCTCCTGTGCCCCATTGTACGTCAATCTGTACCTGGGGGAGTGGGAACACATGATACATGAATCTCCGCAACTTGCCTCACACATGGAGCACATCGTCCTGTGGTATTGCTACATTGATGATGTCCTCCTTGTGTGGAACGGTCCAACATCATTACTGCCCACCTTTCTTGATTCACTCAACAACAATGACTTCAATTTGTCGTTTACTATGTCCTGGGATCAGGAGTCCATCACCTTCCTGGACGTCACCATCTACAAGGATAGTGATGGATCCCTCAGCACGAGCCTTTTCAGAAAATCCTCTGCAGGCAACTCTAGACTCCATGCCAGCAGCTTCCACCCCCAATCACTCATTGCCTCCATACTGTACAGTCAATACCTTTGCACCAGAAGGAACTGTACCGATGACGCAACCTTCATAAAAGAGGCCAAGATCTTACAAATACGCCTACGGGCGAGGGGATACTCTAACTCATGCCTCAAAAAAGCTTACAAGAGGGTATGTACTAGAACACGTAGTGACATATTATACAATCCCTCGACCAAAAAACTTAAATCCAAACCCATTTCCATCATCACGAGATTCTCCAACCAGCATTTGGCCATCAAGAGAGTCATATCTAAATACTGGCACTTGCTCACCATGGACCCCACTATTGGCCCCTTTGTATCCCCAACACCCATGTTCACTTACAGACGGGTCGGATCTCTTCGAGACCAGCTTGTCTGTAGTGAATTTAAAGGCGGAGGCAGACATGACCCCTGCAAAAACAAAGGCACTTTTCGATGTGGGGGCTGCAACTATTGTAGATTTCTCAACACCTCCAAGAATGTAATTTTACCCAATGGCGAACCCTTTAGGCCTAGGCATTATGCCAATTGCAAAACATGTGGGGTAGTATACCTACTCACATGTGAGTGCACATGGTTTTTATATTGGGAAGACCATACAAGAGTTCTGGCGCAGGGCCTATAGACACATCACAGCCATGCAAACCCGCAACCCCAATCTACCCCTGGGTCGCCATGTTACAACCGTACATGGGGGCATCTGCCCCAAATTCCACTTCATCATCCTCGACCGTGTACACTTTTGGTATGCGGGGAGGTGATGCCAACAAATTTCTTATACAATTGGAACAGAGGTGGATTTTTAGATTGAAAGCCACCCAACCTCCAGGACTCAACACATGCATTTCCTTCAGACCCTTCCTGGAGGGTTTTTCGTCAGGAGGCTCAGAATGGGAACCTGACGAAATCCCCCCTAAGATAATCTTTCTCCTCCCCCCCAGGCCTCACTGGCCAGGTATTATTTTTTCCCCCTCCATGTGTCCACTACCTCATGGGCTGTAAATATTATGTATATATGCATTCTTATCAAATATGTACATAACTGTATATATGTATATTATATTGTACATACGTCTTTCTGGGCATGTTAATACATATCCGTGTATAATTATTCATGCACAAATTTTATTTTTTATTAACCCCCCTTGGTCTCTTCCCCTCTCCCCCCCTTCCAGTGTCTTGGCCCTGTCCCCCTCTCCCCCTGTCTGTGTATTCCTCCTGGCAGGTATCCTCACATTCCACCCACTGGCCTCCTAGCTCGCCCTCTCTCTCCTCTCCATCCCGGGCCGCCCCGGCCCTGGCGGGGCGGCAGTCTGCTCCCCACTCGGCGCAGGGGGGCCGCATGGTGCGACAGTGCTCGCTGCAGGCGGCCCTCTACTTACCGGAGGACTCAGATCGAAAGCTCGTTCCGTTTTCCTCCGATAACTGCGCCGCGGGTCTTCGGCGCGGGTCTCGGCTCCCCGCCCCCGTGCGACCTATGTCATCACGCCGGGGTCTGACGTCACCGCATCCGGGTTCTTGGACACTCCCCGGCCGCGGTCTCCGGGGGACCGGCGCGCGCGCCCCAGGCTCGGGGGGCGTTCCCTTGTCCACCATTGGCTGCACCCGTGACCAATCACGGGTGCGGCCATACTATTTCTGACACGGCTCTCACTCCACCATCTTACAGCCTTCCGCCCTACATCGCTGCACGCCGCTGCTACACCCACAAGGTAACCAGCTGTTTTTTGTATTGCCATGGATCCCTCCAGGCAGACGCACCTCCTTTTCATCCTCCTTCTTCCCTCATTCATGCCTTTAATAATGCAGGTTGGACCTCCTGGCCCGGACCCCCTGTTGGAACACCCACCTCCATTGCCCCCAGACTGTTATTACTGCCGCTACCCCCCTGGGGCACCGCAACCCTCATAGGGAATTGGATGCACACAGTCTGGAGCATCACACAGGATTATCGCACTTGCTCACCGGGCCGGACCATAAGAAAAAAACCCCTCCCTTTGGAGACCCGCAGTCTCCTGCCTGCATGGGCCTTTGCTCGGCCCTCTCCAGGTACATTATTATTCTCCTTTTTTGCATACATCTCTCACATATACACTTGTTCTGTCCCACATCGGGGGCATTTTTATAATCCACCCCTCCCTGGGACATACCTCTCCACCTGGTTGTAACATTCCCCTCTTACCCTTTTGGCCCCTTACAGATTGGAGCATACCTAGGATTACTCTTCTCCACGGTGGCTCTGTGTTGGGGAGCTCTCTCAGGCCGCCCCGCCGGGTTTGGGTGTCACGGGCCGGACGTGGACTGGGGGCGAGCGGTCCACTGAAGTCCAGTGGTGTGTCTTTTTATCCCCCCAACAAAACCCCCCCTTCCTTTTGAGTGCTTCTTTGGATACAATGCAGTAATACATGCCTCCCAAGCAACATAATATGGTCAGTACCTCAAATGCTTCTTACTATGTACAATATGTTATACTTTTGTAGTAGTATAGCTACATTATCCTATGATGTTACCGACCTTGTTGTACACACATTACTGTATAGTTTGTTCATTACTGTCTTTTTGATTTATAGACATACCTCTGTGCTTGCTGATCCCTATCAGACACCCCTGAGGAAGAGTTTATCTCGAAATGCGTCGGGTACTCTGTGTGTGTGCTCCATACACACCTGGAGTCCTATGATTGTGGATCTTCTGCATGTTGTATTGCCATGTTTCATGTTTGTAACTTGTATCCTGTACTTTATGCCAACTCATCTGTTGTACCCTAAATTTACCCGAATCCTTACCCTAATAAACACCTAAACTTTTGCAATCAAACCTATACCTACTATACTCCTTATTATACTCTATTACTCATGAGTAGGTGTCCCCTTCAAAGTCCCGTAAGAGGATCAAATTTCCATTTCTCCCTGAATTTTGGGATGTGGGTCCACCTCACTCAATAGACCAACATCACACCACCACCCCGTAATCGAATCCGAGAGAGGAGGAGACTTTGATAAGAGAATCCTTCAACAAGAAGCCAGATGGATCTTTAATCAAAGAGCCACCTATCCACCGGGATTAAACACTGCCCTATCATTTAAAACATTTCTTTAATCATATAGGAGAATATTTGATCTATATCCCCCCCCCCCTTTGCCATCCGCGGGTTATAATTAAGCTTGATTAATGTTAATATTCATGGTCTACCTAGAAGGTCAGCTAGCCATTAGTGGTTATACCATCGTCCATTCAATTTGATGTATTTATCCCCCTCAGGGGCTATAATATTTCAGAAGATCTAAGGGGCAACTCTTATCCCCTGTTTCCTGTTCTCTTCTTGCACTTTTTCTCTTTTTTCCCCTCACATCCCTTTCCCATTTTTTCACTATCCCCCCCCCCCCCTTTTTAGGGTGTGTTACTATGTTGCATATATATAGCATTAATGGATGCCTTTATATATTGATGTAAAATCCATTGGCAACGCTTAGTTATTCTTTTCTGTAAAAATTTTTGTTTGTAGTATCTCTGTGCATATAATAAAAAAATCTTTTTCGTTTGTTGTAATTGTCGGTGCTGCAATGACAGGTATGGCATGTCACACTCTGAACTCAGTTGCTTAGCCTCCCGGGATCAGGATATTAGTGGTGTTGTTCGGGCGCCCCTGCTGGAGGGTAGGGAAATCGGTTTTCCCTCCCTCGTTCCCTTTGCACGTCTCTCCGTGCGTTGTGGTTGTGAGCGCGATGTGAGCCGCCCTAGGCCTCCTCGCGCATGCGCTATGCAGGGGCACCCGCTCCGGAAGTAAAGTCAGGGGTCATTACGGACCCTGTACTTCAGGAGAGATCACGCCTATTTAAGGAGACGGTGTGAGTACCCTCACCGTCATCCACCTGTCACAGCAAGTGCATCACACAGCGGGTGCGAGCTTCCCCGCTGTTAAGCCGTGAACTTTCAGGATCCCGTACAGCTAACTGGTAAAACTTTTTTCTCTATAGAACCAAGCATCACTATACTTTATGGTGGATATTTTGCCTGGCCATCTCTATGCCTGACAGGGCAGGGTGGCTACTGCCACCTTAGACCTATTGCCTCCATTAGTAATGTTTGTGATATAGCACGGTCGGTTTATTTATTAATTTTAGCTGCACACTGCAATATACTCTATGTACCCCCATGTTATATATAGGCTACTCTGTTAAAGCTCTGGCGCTGTGTTAGCTTGGATATAACCCTGACCCATTATCAGGATTGTATACAATATTTTACTGTGGACACAGATTTTCACTGTGCTCTATCTTATGAAAACCATAATAGATCTAATTAAACTTCACCTAGTAACCATGGTCTTATTAAGTATTATATGTGGCTCATGCGGTGTCATCTTTGACCCACACCAATAACCACCTATGACCACGGTGCAATTAATGACACAATTGCCCAAGTTGTCAGCAGAAAAAGTAATCTACTAATGACGTATCCATAGTTAATGGATGGTTATATTCCAAAAATATTTTTTTGTTTCTAGATCAATGGTACAGGTAACACCTGTCTCATATTTTGGTCAGTGCGTGGTCCAACACTCCACTATCCAACCCTTACGGATCTGGCTTCCACGGGGTAATGATCTTGGTTGGCTATTATAACTAGCCGGTTCATGGGTGTGAATCTCTGCTGTGCATGTGTTGTATTAAGCACCGACAATTCCTGAGTGGGTAAGCACTTATATGGTTTTAGGGAAGTATATTTTGATTATGTATTGAATAAATTATGGTTCTAATGTTGTTTTATGCAACCTAGATGAATCTACAGATGCATGTGACGCCCTTGAAGAAGCGGGAAACTGCGAAACATGTTGGCCTTTTGCATATCCAAGCATCCTGTGTAAAAGTATATCCCTGTATCAATCACTAATTATGTATTATGTGAATCTTGCATTTTTTATATGGTATTATATATTTTTTGTATTAATAAATCTAAATTTTTTAACTAAACTTCAACAATTTTGTGCTTACTTTACGATACAGATGCGATGGTCTCCTTAAAAATCCCATTTCTATAGAGACAGCTTAGGCTTTCTCTTACAAATTTGTTTCTTTATGTCCTTAATCATGGTCTCAAATTTGCTCCTTCCAGGTCCTTGAACAAGTTTGAGACATTCATAGATGTTCAGAAATTTGTACGCAAAATTAGCATCCAACGCCATATAAAGTCTAGATATAACAAAAAGCACAGCGCTGGATATAAATGCAAAAATACAATAAAAATTGATATTACTATTAAAGCACCAACAACTTTCATATGTGGTAAAAGAAAAAAAGAAAAATAAACAATAACATGAATGCTTCACTATAGTGATATATATGCGCGAACAATAACATGGATGCTTTACTATAGTGATATATATGCGTGACTATTCCCAGTTTTTTATCCACACATTTAGAAAAAGTCCAAAGATGCAAAAATTATGTCAAAACAAATGTCCAAAAAAGCAATTAAATGTGACTTTCTATGAATAATAAATCCGTGACTGTCACCGTGTTGAAATCCCGTCACCTGGTATAGATTGAAGGCTTACCAGATAGCCTCTGATCAGAGGCATAGAGCTAACAGCTTGGGGTTTGCCCTCCACAGCGGCTGGAACTTTAGCTGGGATGATGGATGTAGATCCACAAACGATCGCCACAGGCTTCCAGACAGCGGTACAATCAGGGAAGAGAGCTCTCACCGTGTTTAAAAGAAAAGAGAAAACTCCAATGGTGTAGAACGTTTTATCTCTTGTTTATTAAAAGTCGTGTTAATCCTTGGATTAACACGCTCGTACCGACGGCGCATGCGAGAAGTTTCGTTTTAAAGCTGTATTGGTTCCTTGCAAGGAAAAGTGTTTTTATGGATGCCAGTGAGGCGACTTTTAATAAACAAGAGATAAAACGTTCTACACCATTGGAGTTTTCTCTTTTCTTTTAAACACGGTGAGAGCTCTCTTCCCTGATTGTACCGCTGTCTGGAAGCCTGTGGCGATCGTTTGTGGATCTACATCCATCATCCCAGCTAAAGTTCCAGCCGCTGTGGAGGGCAAACCCCAAGCTGTTAGCTCTATGCCTCTGATCAGAGGCTATCTGGTAAGCCTTCAATCTATACCAGGTGACGGGATTTCAACACGGTGACAGTCACGGATTTATTATTCATAGAAAGTCACATTTAATTGCTTTTTTGGACATTTGTTTTGACATAATTTTTGCATCTTTGGACTTTTTCTAAATGTGTGGATAAAAAACTGGGAATAGTCACGCATATATATCACTATAGTAAAGCATCCATGTTATTGTTCACGCATATATATCACTATAGTGAAGCATTCATGTTATTGTTTATTTTTCTTTTTTTCTTTTACCACATATGAAAGTTGTTGGTGCTTTAATAGTAATATCAATTTTTATTGTATTTTTGCATTTATATACAGCGCTGTGCTTTTTGTTATATCTATTTAGTAGTGCCCTTATCAAGGTATAGTGCATAGCTGCAGGATTTTCCTTCACGGGTGATATTCACTAAGTTACTGTTTGTACACCTAGCGCGAATTTTTTCTTTAGAGCCATATAAAGTCTAATTCCCACCACTCTAATGTCGCAGTTTCTGTGGATATGAGAAATTCTAGACTTACCAATGCTTCATTGTTTAATCCTCCAGGCCCTGTAGCACTGGCCATTACTGTTTTTAAGGATCTTGTTAATAAAGATCTACAATCACTGCAAATTAATAGAAATAGGAGGGAATACATTTTGAAAAAAGGATTGAAAATGCTTAAGGACTGGGACGACATAGTGGTGCGTCCAGCAGACAAAGGGGGGGGGGGGTCATTCTTGATAAGGAGGCCTATAACACAAAAATGTCAAGACTATTGTCAGATCATAGTACTTATTTGCCCTTAAAAGGGAATCCCACTGCTAGTTACAAGAAAGAATTTGTTGCATTAGAAGAGGAAGCCTTTCAGAAGAGGGTTATTTCTAAAAAATAAAAAGCCTTTCTCATTCCGGTAGCTCCTAGGGTCCCAATAATATACTACCTACTGTTTGCCCCTGGAAGGCCAATCGTTAGTGGCATCGATTCGGTTACTTCCAGGGTGGGCAAATATATTGATCACTTTCTACAACCTCTGGTCACTAAGATACCTTCTTATTTGAGAGATTCTACCCAGGTAATTAATCTATTTCAACATTTTGAATGGAAGGACACTTATATACTTGCTACTGCGGACGTTTCCTCCTTATATACTGTCATTTCACATCAACACGGGAGGGAATCAGTGGATTACTATTTAAGGCAGGATACTCTTCATGTTCGCCAAAGACGTTTCATTTTGAAGCTTCTTGATTATGCCATGGAGCGTAATTATTTTTGGCATAATGGCTCCTTTTTTTACAGAACAGAGGGGTGGCCATGAGGGCTAAATTTGCCCCAAGCATGGCCAACCTTTTTATGGCCAAGTGGGAGGAGCTCATCTATCATGAGTCCAGATCTGAGCTGGTACTCTGAAAAAGATATATATCCTCCTCCTATGGGATGGTAGTTTAGAATCCCTTAATGAGTTCATTACCGGCTTGAATATCAATGATAGGGGCATTTTTTAACACAGGAAGCAAGCAGTGTTGAAATCCATTTCTTGGATCTCAGAATTAGGGTGATTGAAGAACGGATTGTGACATCAACCTATTTCAAAGAGACGGACCGTAATGGTTTTATTTACACCAAGAGTTGCCATCATAAGGCTTGGTTGGAATCAATCCCCAAAAGCCAGTTCCTGAGGTTGAGGCGGAACTGCACTAACCTGGATAATTTTGACAGAGAAGCCTCTATCCCCAGGGATCGGTTCCTTGAAAAAGGTTATAGCGCAAATCAATTAGATGTTGCACTTGATCTGGCTCGAACAAAGAATAGGGAAGCTTTGCTGGTGGTTAGGCCAAAAACACAGGATGACTCTTTCAAATTTTCCTTTGTTACTGGCTATTCCAACCAGCATTATGATATAAAAAAATCATACAGAAACATTGGAAAGTCCTACGAGGTGATCAGGTTTTGGGCCCTATTATACCTGAGCGACCACAAGTAGTCTATCGGGGAGTCCCTCCATTGGCTCCAAATATAGTTGACCCTCCAAAAAAGGTGTCTTTTTTTCCAAACCATGGGAGGTTTTTATCCATGTAGGAGATGTCCTATTTGTAAGTTGAACATCAATAGAAGTAGAAGAACGGATTCCTTCCAATCAACCTCTACCCAGGAGACCTTTCCAATCAAACCTTTCATCACGTGCACCACAAAATATGTGGTTTACGTGATTAAGTATCCATGCGGTATGCAATATATTGGACGAACAAAGCGCATGCTCCATATTAGACTCAGTGAGCATGTGCTTAATATCAAACACGGCTTTCCGAAGCATAGTTTATCCAAACATTATGCTTTGAAGCATGATTGCAATCCAAATGGCACTAGTTTTTTGGGCATAGATAAATTTTGTGGACATTGGAGAGGTAGCCATATGGTTAGAGAGGTTTCACGTTTAGAAACTAAATGGATCTATCAAGCTCAAACATATGCTCTCTTTGGTATGAGCATCGAGTGGGACATCAACGCATTTATCAACAATGGTTAGATGTTTTTTTGCCATTTCTTGACGCGTTGGTTTTGTCCTTCCGGTGTACTTCTTAGGGTTACTTAGCGACTTGGTGTATGATTTTTTTTTTTCATAATGCCGCGTACACACGGTCGGACTTTTCAGCTACAAAAGTCCGACAGCCTGTCCGACATACTTCCGGCGTACCTTCGGCGGACTTGCGGCAGACTTTCTAACGAACGGACTTGCCTACACACGACCACACAAAAGTACGACAGCCTAGTACGCGGTGACGTACACCAAGTCCGACGAGACTATAAAACGGAAGTTCAATAGCCCGTACGACACCCTTTGGGCTCCTTCTGCTAATCTCGTGTTTATCTCGTGTTAGTAGAAGTTTGGTGAGAGACGATTCACGCTTGTGAGACTCGTATTTTTCAGTTCGTTTTAACTGTTGTTCAGTCTGTGCTTGTGAGGTTTGTATCTGCTTTTCAGTGCGTTTGGTCAGTTGGCATTGAGAAATCTTTGTTTTATTGTCCGCTCGTTCCTGATTTTCAGGTCGCTCTTCACAGGCCTTGCTGTTCTTCAGTGCGTTCTGTTTAGTGCGTTCTGACCAGCCGACCGTTTTGAAACCATGTTACCTGTACGTACTCGTCGTCGAGCTCGTGCATTGTATGTGTTTGGTGCTGTAGTTTATTCTTCAGACCAAGACCAGTCCATGAACAGGGCGAGGAGGAGTTCATGGACCAAGAATTGGTTGCTCCAGCGTGACCAGTTCTGTCATATGCCATTGCTCCGTGAGATCCGTGAGAATAATCCTGAGGATTTCAGGAACTTTCTCCGGATGACGGACCCCGTTTTTGACCGTTTGTTGGCTTTGCTGACCCCCTATATCAGCAGGCAGGATACCTGCATGAGGCAAGCCATCACTCCGGAGCAGAGGCTAGTTGCCACGTTGCGGTACTTGGCGACAGGGAGAAGCCTGCAGGACCTCAAGTTCTCGACAGGCATCTCCCCCCAGGCTCTGGGGATCATTATCCCAGAGACCTGTTCTGCCATCATCCAGGTCCTGCGGAAGGACTATATTAAGGTAAGATATATTTCTTTTATTGGCATCACATGTTCTTTTATGTAATCTTTGATAATGTAATGTATTTCTTGCTTCAAACACTACTTACCATCATTGCAATATAGTGTGAATGTCCCCTTTTTATCCTCACACATGCTAGATTTTTTTCCTGTTATTTTTTGTCATGCATGTATATTTTCCTTCAATAACCTCCCCAGCATGCAATGATGGGAACATATCCACCTAGTCTACTCATTTTGAATGTATTTTGTTTGAGTGTATTTAGTGTGCTTATAATTAGCAATTAGCTAGATTTCCCAACCCCCCCACCTAAACTCACTCCAAATAGTGTGCTGATAATTAGCAATTAGCTTGATTTCCCAACCCCCCCACCTAAACTCACTCCAAATAGTGTGCTGATAATTAGCAATTAGCTTGATTTCCCAACCCCCCCCCACCTAAACTCACTCCAAATAGTGTGCTGATAATTAGCAATTAGCTTGATTTCCCAACCCCCCCCCCCCCCCACCTAAACTCACTCCAAATAGTGTGCTGATAATTAGCAATTAGCTTGATTTCCCAACCCCCCCCACCTAAACTCACTCCAAATAGTGTGCTGATAATTAGCAATTAGCTTGATTTCCCAACCCCCCCCCCCCACCCTCGTAAAAATTTGCTTGAATGTTCTGTGGTGTTGATTTGTCTAAAGCAAATATATGTTGCACTTTGCAAAATGCATGTGCACTCTACAAGTGCATTTGCTCCAGTGCTTTAGTAAATGAGCAGAAGCTCTGCTGATTGCCATCATCAAATCATATGCAAGCCACAAAGTGTTTTCATTAATTGCCCTTGCATGTGATTGTGTACTCCTTGCAACATGAATGCCTTTTTACCTTACCTCATTTACTGTAAGCTGGTTAGCAACTGCACCTGCAGAGTGCGACAACTGCAGTCTTGTAGCCTTTTTAGTCCCTAAATTCCTGCGTGTCCTAAAAGTAATCTTTTTTAGGGATTTCACAACCCCCTAAAATGTAATCAATGTTCCATCAGAGGGGGTGAGCAATCTGATAAGTGTGCCTTTCCATATTAGTTATTCCAGAAGAATTAAATTATTTAATGTTATACTGATGCTGGGGAATAATGTTTTTAATTGTATAATTTTCTTGCAATGTTAGCTTCCAAATTAATGATTTTGGTTTTCTTGTTTGATTCCCCAGTTTCCTTCAACGCCACAGGAATGGCAGACTGTGGCATCCCATTTTGCCAGCAGTTGGGACTTTCCCAATTGTGGAGGGGCTATAGATGGGAAACATGTCCACATCGTGCCACCACCCCATTCAGGGTCATACTATTTTAATTATAAGGGGTTCCACAGTATTGTTTTAATGGCGGTGGTGTCGGCACACTATGAATTTTTATATGTGGACGTGGGGAAGAATGGCCGGATGTCGGATGGAGGAGTATTTGCCCAGACGGAGTTCTGCCAGCGTCTCCAGAGTGGTGGCCTGGGATTGCCACCTGATGCGGATAACGTGGAAGGACTCCCCTTTGTCTTCATTGCCGATGAAGCCTTCGCTCTGAGCAAGCACCTCATGAGGCCATTCCCCCAAAGAACCCTCACCCCGGAGAGGAGGGTTTTTAATTTCCAGCTGGCCAGAGCTAGAAGAGTGGTTGAGAATGCGTTTGGAATTCTGGCCAGCCGGTTCCGCCTGTTTCAAACATCCATTAATTTGGAGGAATACAAACTTAATTTTATCATTTTATCGTGCTGCATTCTGCACAACTTTTTACACAAACATTCTCTAAATTATATAGGAACAGTTGGGCCTGAGGCCGGACTTATAGATGACAACCTTACGGGCCTGGATACTGTCCGTACTGGCTTGGCCCCCCAAAGTGCCCGTCAAGATAGACAGCAATATGTTAATTGTTTTATGGGTAGGGGGGCCATTGCAATGGGCCAGGATATTTAATTTTTTTAAATAAAAAAAATATTGATGAAATCTGGAATTATATTTATTGCTTGCCTTTCTTTTGGGCTTTCTCCTAGATTATGGTCGAGCAGTTGTAGTGCCAACTGTATTTTCCTTTTAAATGTCTAAATAAGCTCCATTGCCACTGTAAACAACTTTTTTACAATTATAACCAAACTGATACTGAGTATTGAAATAACAAACCACACATTTATTTAATTCCTATAAGGAGATGTTTTTATTAATCGTTGTTATGCATTCAGTTATGCATTTAGTAGAAAATGTTCATAGACAAAAATATAATGATATCTTAATAATTAGCAAAAATATAATTATATTTAAATATTTCTACATAATCCACCAAAAAATTTTTTTGCCTTTTTGATTTTCGCAAACAGGCTTTTTTTTTTTTTTTTAAATCCTTGTTTATTTTTTTGGTTTTTTAAAATCCTTTTTTTTTTATTTATTTCTTTTTGTTTTTTTAAATCAAGTTTTTTTTTTTTTGTTTTTTTAAAATCAAGTTTTTTTTTTTTTTTTTTTGTTTTTTTTTGAAAATCAAGTTTTTTTTTTTTTTTTTAAATCAAGTTTTTTTTTTTTTTTTTTTAAAATCAAGTTTTTGTTTTTTTTTTTTGTTTTTTTTTGAAAATCAAGTTTTTTTTTTTTTTTGGGTTTTTTGAAAATCAAGTTTTTTTTTTTTGGTGGATTTTTTAGGTATTTTCTAGAAACAGCCCTCCTTTTTTAAATTATGGTAAACAGCCATATATGTTCAGCCAAAAAAATAAAGAGAAGGCCCAGAATGGGGTCAGCAAAACAGGAAATGAAGGACATGATCGATGTTTTGGGGTTTCAAAAAGGGCATTTAGATTCTACCCAAAACATCAATCATGTCCTTCATTTCCTGCTGCATACGATCCAGCCGATTACGCATTTCATCGATATCTCTATTCCAGGCCATTATTTGACCAATTAGCCGTTGGGCACTGTCGGAGGTGAAATAGTCACTTCTTGTACCTAAAGTGGAATGTAACCAAAAAATGTGTTTAGAAATATGCACACATACATAGTTTACCTTACCATAATAAAGCTGTTGTCTCAGACACTGACCTGGTGGGGTGCCCATGTAGCCTAATTCCTCCACATCCTCGGGGGTGGCACTGTTGCTTGAATCAAGCACAACCAGATCCCCTAAAATAGAGTAGAAAAATTACATTAAAGAAAAGACAGCCATGCATAGATTACCGTAAGCTGGTGTGTCAGACACTCACCTGGTGGGGTGCCCATGTCGCCCACCTCTCCTTCCTCCTCATCCTCACTGGGGCTTGGGCTGATTTCCCAATCATGTTGTTTGGCTTGGGGTGGACTGTCTTCTTGTTGGCTGAGTGATTTTTCCCCTATGTGAAACAAAAAATTAGTAATCTACTTAGCACACAGATATTTTAGTACATAGTAATTTTCAAACATTTGGAGTGAAGTGGTTTGTGTAGAGTTCCTATTTTACCTCAATATTTAAAATTATAAAGACATATAGGATAGATAGATATCTAGATATCAATATCTCGAAATATAGTTAATAATCTTTTGATCTCTCTCTCTCTCTCTCTATATCTGGAACAAAATCTAAATATATAACTAAATGTAAAGAAAAAAAAAAGATAACTTAAAATATTCCAAAAGAATGTTTTACATTTCTATATCTAATATCTATCTACCTATCTCTCTCTCTCTCTCTCTCTCTATATCTATATCTATAGATATAGATATATACACACATATATATATAGATAGATATATCTATAGATATAGATATATACACACATATATATAGATAGATATATCTATAGATATGTAACGAGGTTTATTAAAAGATCGTTTGAAACGATGAGCCAAAAAATCGTATAGGAAGGAAAAGCACATGGAGCAGTATACAAGGTAATAAACACAAGAGAAAAACACGACAAGTACTTACTTTTTTTCAGCACTTTACGGATCCGTCTGTATTGATCCGGCTCCCTGAGCTTGAGGTCAGACTATCTTTTGCGAAGTTGATCCTTGGAGCGCTGTACCCCAAAAGAAGCCTGTAAAGTGTCCACCACCTTCTCCATTATTTTGGCCTTGCGCAAATTTGGCCGTGCGTACGGCCCATACTTCCCATCATAGTCCTTTTTTTGAAGAATGGCCACCATCTCCACCATCTCTTCAAAACTCATATTGGAGGCCTTAAATCTAGGCCTCACAGATCTGGTTGACGTTCCAGCCTCCGGGCTTTTTTCGCTACCTGAGGTAGTTAACATGTCAGGTGTCTCCGCCATTATTTACCCCACTACACGCCGTAACTAAAAATGGGCGGAGAACATGAGTTAATTTCGAACGTCAGGGGCGGGCGACGCAGGCGGAGTTTCACACATGCGTAGTGTATAAAGAGGGGCCTTGCGCATGTGTCGTACGTACGTTCTGTGCGTCAAATTAGGGGGCGGAGAACATGAGTTCATTTCGAACGTCAGGGGCGGGCGACGCAGGCGGAGTTTCACACATGCGTAGTGTATAAAGAGGGGCCTTGCGCACGTGTCGTACGTTACATAGTTACATAGTTAGTAAGATTGAATAAAGACACCAGTCCATCCAGTTCAATCTGAGTGAGTGTGCGTGTCTACAATTATCCCTATACATACATCACACACTCACGATCCCTACCCTCAAGGAGCCCACTATCCAAGGTCCCCAAACTCACATCTATATACTAGGGACAATTTTTTTGGACAGAAGCCAATTAACCTACCAGCATGTCTTTGGAGTGTGGGAGGAAACCGGAGTACCCGGAGGAAACCCACGCAGGCACAGGGAGAACATGCAAACTCCAGGCAGGTAGTGTCCTGGTTGGGATTCGAACCAGCAACCCTTTTTACTGCTAGGCGAGAGTGCTACCCACTACACCACTGTGCTGCTACGTACGTTCTGTGCGTCGAATTAGGGGGCGGAGAACATGAGTTAATTTCGAACGTCAGGGGCGGGCGACGCAGGCGGAGTTTCACACATGCGTAGTGTATAAAGAGGGGCCTTGCGCACGTGTCGTACGTACGTTCTGTGCGTAGGTGATAGTGGACCAGGACGTTACAAAACGAAGGTAATTTTAAATAATTTTTTTTTTTTTTGGTTTTATGGTCATGACTTTGGAGCAAGCGGCCTATATGGCTTGATAGATTGATGAGGCCTACATAGGGAGAAGATGATGAGGGGTTAGCAGAAACCTAATAATAAGTGTTTTTTGTCTTGTGACTTTATCTTTTCCAGATATAATGAATCCCCTATTTAAGGATCCAGAGTTCCTTACAGCTTTCATATCTAAATATCGAGAGATGAGGAATTTGTGGGAGGTGAAACACCCACAGTATTATGCAAAGCATGTGAGGAAGTCAACGCTGGAGAGACTTCTGTCCTTTGTCCAGGCGACCATCCCGGGAGCAACAATGGAGACATTGCTCAAGAAAATTGGGGTCTTGAGGAATATGTATAAGAAGCATAAGAAGATCCAGGAATCAATGAGATCAGGAGCATCAGCAGATGATGTTTATGTACCCAGGCTGTGGTACTACAATCAACTACGTTTTCTGGATGACCAGACTGAAGCCAGGGCATCACTTTCAACCCTTCCCTCCACCCTTCCCTCCACCCTTCCCTCCACCCCAGCAGAGGCTGATGAGGAGCAAGCTGGGTCTTCCATCCTGGATGAACCGGATATGACCATCTGGAGTCAGGTAAATTATATTAACAAATATTTACTGTACTAATATTAATGATGTTAACTGGATGTTATAATTGTCTAAAATAATTTTGGCCTCAAAATTGTGTATACATATCAATTGACAGGAGTGGCTAAATATGTTTGGCACCTGCTATAAAAAATTAGGGTGTCTGATTAGACTCTTTTATTAAAGAGATGTATTCACATTGAATTTGCTAGTCATGAGAAGCAAATTGTGTGTCATTGATGAACCCCAAATAAATAAATAAAACTATGTCCTTTTTTTATACACAGGATGAGTCCATCCAGGAGGAATGTGTGGAAAGTGGCAGGCAGGAGGAGACTGGGCCCATGGACAGCCTGGAGGAGGCCGGATTCACCATCATCCTGGAGGAGGCTGGGCCCAGTGTCAGGCAGGAGGTGGCTGGTCCCAGTGAGGTGGCTGGGCCCAGTAGGAGCATGACCCAATCACAAGTGCTTCCCCTCCACCTTCCCAAAAAAAGGGCCAGGAAGGGGACGGTCACACAGGAGGCATCCCTGCGCCTCATGCAAGAGGCCACCCGTTTTTTGAGAAGCCCCCCCGAAGCAGAAGAGCCCTATGGCTGCTACTTAGCCAGCAGGCTTCTTCAAATGGATTGGGAGCAGCGTCTCATTTGCGAACGCCTATTTGGGGAAACTATCCAGAAGGGGCTGCAGGGCACGCTAACCCGAAACACACAACTACATGAGGCAGCCCCCCCTCCTCCTCCTCCTCCTCCTCCTGCCACAACTGAAACACCACAGCCACAGCCTCCAAAGAAGGCTACAGGGAAGGCTGCAGGGCAGCGTGGAGGAAAGGCTGCAGGGAAGAGAAGAAAGTGATGACCTGGGTTCAGTCTGGTCTGACAGAAGACGCAGGCTGTTGTAGGACCACAGTCTGGGGACATCTATATCATCTGCTGGTGCTGTTGATCTCTGGCATTCTTGGACCAGATTGTGCTCCCTCTTATATGGACTCCTCAAGATCCCAATTTTCTTGTACACCGACTTTTTCCAGTGTTGACTTCCTCTTTATTTTATTTTGAACATGAATAAATGGATCTTTTTTGAGTTTAGCAAAAGACTTTATGTGTTTTCTTTTAAATCATTGATTTTACACACAATGTTAAATTAACAAGGGACAACAGTCTCATTGAGTTTGAAAAAACACACCAAAAATACATTACTAATGTTAATAATGTTCAAGTGGTAAGTCTTGAAAATAAAAAAATCTACATAACCAAAAACGGTGCTTTGGGTTAACTTTATCTAAAAACTAAAAAATAAGCACTAGAAAAACAAAACTAGAATAATGGGTTCTTTGTGGTAACTTTACAAATCTAAAAAAATAAAAAAAAAAAATAAAAGGTAAAAAGTATTATTAGTATGGAAACATTGTTTTTAAAAAGCATACTATATCATTCATGAGATCAAAGAGAAAAAGAATCCAAAAATCAGTTTGGGAGAACTCTGAATATGAACAGCAAAACACCTTCGTTCTTTAGAGCATTCGTAAAGAAGAAATAAAATGCGCTGCATTCAACGATCACAGATTTTGCAGCGTGATGAATGTGCTACCTACAATACGAACACTAGTTTTACTAGACCGAGTGCTTCCGTTTAGTTTTTGCTTATGAGCATGGGTCGTTTTTTTGTCCGTCGGACTAGCATACAGACGAGCGGACTTCGGGGTCCGGCGTAGTTACGACGTAAAGATTTGAAGCATGTTTCAAATCTAAAGTCCGTCGGATTTGAGGCTGAAAAAGTCCGCTGAAAGTCCGAAGAAGCCCACACACGATCGGATTACCAGCCAGCTTTAGTCCGTCGGCGTCCGTTGGACTTTTGTAGACAAAAAGTCCGATCGTGTGTACGCGGCATTAGTGTATTTTTTGTATTTTTTGTTTTTTTAAGGGTTTGTGTTATTTCATACGATATATTTTTTGCTTGTATACTGCTTGTTGCCACAAGGGGTCGCCACTCCTTGATGTCTAGATGCATTCATAATCCCTCTTCCCATATAAACATTCCGCATGCATTTTATTTTCCTAAAAAAAAATTTCATTTTTTTATATAATTATTTCATTTTGGTTTTGTATCCAATAATCAACCCATTTCGAAAATATTTTTTGTGATTTTTAAAATTTTGTTTGAAATTTTATTTTTAGAAGCCTTATTTTAATATTGTTTTCTATGTCGGGCATGTTCCGATGTGTGAGAGGAGTTTTTTACTTCTCTTGTTTTGAACTCATAACGTTTCTTAATAGTTCGTAAACCCCCTTTTTGCGCCCCTTTTTGTGAATTGATGTCCATTGGGCTGAGGTTACTAACTTCCACCCGGGGGTACGCATGTTACTTCCGGGTGGGCGATTGCATGGGCGGGGGTCATATCACTCCCCTCCCATATATTTTATACAATGTGTTTTGGTGCATCTCATGGGCAGGAAGATCACTGCTTCCGCCTGATAGAGCGCACATATTTCCTGTTACTAATGCTGTCCAATAGACGGAGGTTCTTTGCGTCTGTTGGGTGGAACGCATATAACTTCCAGGTGGGCGGAGTATGGGTCGGGAGATTCCTACCTCCGTCCCGTATATCACGTTATGTGTTCTGGCGCGTCATTGGTTGGAGGCTGATCACTTCCGCCTAATGGAACGCACACAACATCCGGCCTTGCAGACTGGCCCACTCCTATAAATTACAGCGTCACACGTTGTCACCACTCCCCTGAGGGCGCACATTCGTGACGAAATGTCGGGCCAACGAGGGACGAGTGACGCATTGTGAATAAAGGAGTGGCGCCATCTTGTGGGTAGGAAGCACTGGACGCTTTCCTTTTTGCTCATGCCTATTTTTATTTACCTAATGTGAGCTGTATACCTAATCTTTTGTCAAATAAATTGTCATATTTTACTGATGTTTGCGCGAGAATATTTTTTCATCCCCTCATATGTAACCACTGAGTGTGTCTGTGGAGTTCATTTCCCGGTCGGGGTTGGAAAAATTCAGCCATCCTAGTCTCTGGGGGTCTGTGAATCAGGATTCCTAGTCCAATGAGAGGACCAAGCGGATGATTAAGAATTGTGGAACTGGCTCTTCAGATGTTTGCTCAATGTGCATATCTTACACACTGGCGGTAAGAGGCAGTCTTATTGGGTGACGGTTCTCCTTCTTTCTTTCTAATTGGAAGTCTTTGGATGGATTGCAATATTTCATTTTTTGACTGTATATTCTATACATTTGCTTTATTGTCATTTTGATTTAGCGCTACACCTATACCTGTCAGTTTTTGCTATTGTATCCAACAATATTGTGTTAGCTGCTTCTTTTATTTTATTGAGTTTTGAGCGCAGCAAATTTTTTCTTTTTTTATTGGCTATGTGAGTGCTCTCTTTCTTACTTTGCTTATTAATGTAACAAGTTTTAATTTTTTGTTCTCCAGGACACTATGGCCTCCGTTGACCATGATGTGGAAGGTCTTCTAGATAGAATGGTCTCCTATTCTGAAGGACTACAGCATAAAGACTTAGAAGAGTACTTCCTCATGAATGAGGAGCTTGGAAAAGGAGAATATGGAAATGTATTCTTCGTGAATGACAAGAAAACAGGTGAGTGAATTAATCTAGCCCCCATTTCAGTTTCCTCTATGAATATGTATATGCGTGCAAATGTGATCTGCAAAATATAGGCTTTCTTCAAGAGGTCACGAATTATAGGGTTACTCTAAAATAAAAAGAGCAGTAAAGTAGAATCACTGTGCAACACTCGTAATAAAGAATAGCAGGTGAATGCAGTGAACAATTATGGCCCAATACATACATTTATTACATCTCTATGAATAGAAAATGTTTCAAATATTCATGTTGGAAAAATGATTTAGAGACCTAAGTATTAGGCTGTTTCTTGGGAGGAGTTATGCAAATATCAAGCTCTTGATGGGTACATAATTGTCTGGAATAGTGGGCATTCCTAGATAGATTATATTTGTATGCAGACCAACCTAGATTTTGATCACATGTGAGTACAATGAATAAAAGGAAGGGGTTAGGAATAGTCAGGCTGGGGATGATATAATGCTGGATGTCCTCTAGTCAAGAAATGAGGTGGGCTCTATCTGGAGAGGTTCCTGTACAGCTGAGTGCTGGTAATGCTGAGGTTTAGCTTTTAGGCTGGGTTCACACTGCTGCGGTGGCAGACATCGTATGTGATTCGCAGCGCACTGCTGTTCACATCACATGCGATGTCTGTGCTGTGCGATATCAGCCATACAGATAGTATGGCTGATATCGCACCGCATTCGGTCCAAACTCGCACAGGACCCTTTTTTTTGTTCGGAACAGAATCGGATCGCATGGGTGTTCACACCTATGCGATCCGATACATGTCCGAATTGTCAGTTCGCAGTGCGATATGCGAGCTGAACTGGGGGTGTCATTAACATTGTATGACACTCCCCAGCAGTTCGCATATGGCAGTGTGAACTGGCGTGCGAGTTGGTGCGGTGCGGGAACCCGCAGTAAATTCGCTGCGTTCCCGCACCGCAGCAGTGTGAACCCAGCCTAAATGAAGCATGATACATTCTCAATTTGGGAGGAGCGGATCTTATTAAAATGTTGGATATTTTCAAGGAAAACATACAGAAATTACCAGTTGAACATTTCTAGTTCTTGATCGAAGTTATACATTTTTTAACAGGTCAAAGAATGGCATTGAAGATCATGGATAAGGACAGAATCAGTCAGCGGTCTTTCCTCCATGAATTCAGTATTTCATTCTTACGGTCTTCTCATCAAAATATCAATGGATGTTATGGCTTTTTCTCCAAAATTGACTACTTTGTCTTTGCACAGGATTTGGCACCTGTTGGAGATTTGTTCTCCATGATTTTTCCAAATGTAAGTACACTAAAGGTGTCGGTATGGCCATTTATTTTTTTAATCCTTAAAAAAAGTGTTAACACGAATATATTTTGAATTTCCCATTACTTTTTTTCTAATTGTCCTGGTGACCACTGCAATTAAGACAGAGTTAAGTTCCCTGGAGGGGAGGAGGGCATATTCAACAATAGAATCCATAGAAGCCTTATATTCCCCCCTGTATTTAACATCTATTATGCTTTTGAATTTTTTTCTAGGTGGGAAATCCAGAAGACGCAGTAAAGAGGTGTGCTGTGCAGATCTCCAGTGCCTTAAAATTCATATCAGAGAAAGGACTTGTACACATGGATCTCAAGCCAGAAATTGTTCTGGTGTTTGACCAAAAATGCCAATGTGTTAAGATAACGGAATTTGGCCTCACTAAAATCAGAGCGACAGCTATTAGAGCAGTGGTTCTCAACTCCAGTCCTCAGGACCCACCAACAGGCCAGATTTTAAGTATTACCTTTGGGAGATGCAGACTAGAATACTGCAATCACTGAGCAGCAAATTATATCACCTGTGATGTATTTCAGTTATCTTGCAAACCTGGCCTGTTAGTGGGTCCTGAGGACCGGAGATGAGAACCACTGTATTAGAGTAAGGTGTGGAAGCAAATCCTACATGGTCCCAGAGATGTGTAACGTAACTATTTCAGATGGATTGGCTGTAGATGGCAGCCTTGACATGTGGGCATTTGGTGTCGTCATCTACTGCCTACTCACAGGAGAGTTTCCATGGCAGGAGGCCATGCTTGACAAATGATACAAACAATATGTTGACTGGCAAAATAATTTCCAGGAGGTTAATCCTCCAGAAGCATGGAAAAAGGTTCCCGCTGGGATACAAAGAATGTTTAATGATCTTTTGGCAATTGATCACATCAAAAGAAGTAAAACTTCAGTCTTGAAATACCTGAGTGGAAGCTGGAAAGAAACTCCAGAGTCTACTTTAACACAAGAGGATGATGATTCCATTAAAAGGATTTCTAGTCTGAGGTAACATCGGCTTCCCACCTGAACACGTCACAGAGCAGCATTTCCATCTCATCAACTATCTGCTCCTTCCTGGATATCGCAGGGATATGAAGCAGCTTTAAACCAAACTTAAGCATTTAGGAGTGGAATAGTAGCTTAAAATGGGTAACCTGCGATGTTTGCAGTTTATACTCATCCATTCCTTATTCTTTTGGTTTACGGGCAGTTTCTGATTTTCTAGCTGAATATAGCGAATACTCTTTGGTCCATCAAGAGTACCTGCTTACTCACTACTTCATGTTCAATGGAGACGGTTATCTATAGAAGTGCGGTGCCTCTATGGGAGCTAAATTTTCCCCCTCCCTAGCTAACATCTACAAGGGATGGTGGGAGAGGACCCGCATTTTTGGACATGACATTCCCCGACGAATAGACACTCTATTCTACTGTCGCTACATTGACGACCTATTATTCATAGTGTCTAATGAAGCCAAAAATTTAGAAGGGCGACTATCCTATCTAAATGATAATGACTTAAATCTTAGTTTTACAGGCTGTTGGAATTCGAAGTCAATTGACTTTCTTGATGTACATTTAAGAGGAGTAGGAAACAAAAACTGTTAGCAGTCTTTTTTAGGAAGTCAACTGCAGGGAATATGCTTTTACAAGAAGATTCTAGCCATCCCAACACACACACTGAGAGGAATCCCAGTGGGACAGTTTCTGCGACTATAATGCATTTGCATTGAAGAAAGTGAGAACCAATGAGAAGCATTAAATATGTTTAAACGATTTGTCAATAGAGGCTATCCCAAATCTATTTTATATAGAGCTATGAATATCGCCACCAAAACATCCCATGAAAAGCTATTGTATGAACATAGGAAGGGAGACAAGAAGAATGTTAAGAGCAGGAATGAAAATGCAAATAGAAGCAAATCTTGTTCTTCCATCCAAACTCCAGGTTTTTTCATCTTCAATTAGTCCCGAGTTCAACAAGATAAGAAGTATAGTTCTTAAATATTTACCTGTTTTGTCTAATGACCCCATTTTTGCACAAATCCTTTCAAAAGGAGTTATGACAGTGTCACGTAGGGCACCCACTTTGGGTGGAACATTGTCACCTAGTCTTTTCAGTAGTAGTAAATTACAGACCCACTGGCTACAATTTAAAGGCACTTTTCGTGCGGTTCAAATAAATGCCCACGTTGCACTCATATCTTGAAAGGCGATACCATTCAGGCCACAGCAGTTAGTAAAACATCTAAGATTACAACATCCATTAATTGCAATACAAGATATTTGGTGTATGTCATTACCTGCAAGTCGTGTCAAATGCAATATGTTGGTCAGACAACCAACACGCCTTTATGACCATTTATATGAAATTGAAAAAAAATCACAACACGAACATAGCGAGACATTGGAATGGCATACACCAAAAGGATGTATCTGATTTGGGCATCCAAGCGGCGGAAAGAATTTTGATGCCAGTAAGAGGGGGAGATGCATTTAAAATCCTCTGTAGAAGAGAAGTCTATTGGATAGTTTTTCTTAACACAAGAAAGCCAGCCGGCATGAATTTCACCACTGTGTTCACATACATTCTCCTCCAGATGAAGATTCACTCTAAATCCCAGAGATGGGAAAAGTGCTAAACGTGGTGTGTCAGGAGGATGCAGGGCATGTAGAGTGCAGGGAAATAAGGGATTCGGGGGAGCAGAGTGTGGGGAAATGGAGGGTGCAGAGTGTGGGGAAATGGAGGGTGCAGAGTGTGGGGAAATGGAGGGTGCAGAGTGTGGGGAAATGGAGGGTGCAGAGTGTGGGGAAATGGAGGGTGCAGAGTGCGGGGAAATGGAGGGTGCAGAGTGCGAGGAAATGGAGGGTGCAGAGTGTGAGGAAATGGAGGGTGCAGAGTGTGAGGAAATGGAGGGTGCAGGGAAATGGAGGGTGCAGAGTGTGAGGAAATGGAGGGTGCAGAGTGTGAGGAAATGGAGGGTGCAGAGTGTGAGGAAATGGAGGGTGCAGAGTGTGAGGAAATGGAGGGTGCAGAGTGTGAGGAAATGGAGGGTGCAGAGTGTGAGGAAATGGAGGGTGCAGAGTGCGAGGAAATGGAGGGTGCAGAGTGTGAGGAAATGGAGGGTGCAGAGTGTGAGGAAATGGAGGGTGCAGAGTGTGAGGAAATGGAGGGTGCAGGGAAATGGAGGGTGCAGAGTGTGAGGAAATGGAGGGTGCAGAGTGTGAGGAAATGGAGGGTGCAGAGTGTGAGGAAATGGAGGGTGCAGAGTGTGAGGAAATGGAGGGTGCAGAGTGCGAGGAAATGGAGGGTGCAGAGTGCAGGGAAACGGAGGGTGCAGGGAAACGGAGGGTGCAGGGAAACGGAGGGTGCAGGGAAATGGAGGGTGCAGAGTGTGGGGAAAAGAGCTCTAGATTCATTTAAGGAACATGAAAAATCTTCAGCTCATAAGTCTAGTATGCTAGCATGGTCTGCTTACAAAGATAGTATAATCCGTGGTGAAGCTCTGGAGAAGATCCGAACAGGTAGTGAGATTGAAATTCAAGAAAGGAGAGATTATCTTAAACGACTTGTATGTTCCTTAGTAAACAAGGCATTTCATTTAGGAGGTCATGATGAGTCGGAAAATTGTCAGAATAAGGGAAATTTAAGGGAATGTTTAAATTTGCTTTCTAAATTTGACCCCTTCATCAAAAATATACACCACCTGCAAACACTACCTATACTTCTCCATCTCAGAATGCAATTATTCTGTGCTGCTTTGAAGAAGTTATCAGTAGTATAGGGAATTGAAGGCTTCTGGTCTTTATTTAGTAATGGCAGATGAGGCAAGAAATCAAAGAGAACAATTAGCGATATGTATCCACTACGTTTTATCCGAAAAGAGAATCTAAATTTGGCTAAAGCAGTTGACCTTAAAGGAGGCAGTTTGTAGTACTTTAAAATCCACGCGCACAACTGAAAAAGCCTCAGAGCTGCATCAGAAAGCTGAAATCTTATTGGCTAGTGTCAACACTGAAGGTGAGGAAGTGTTTTTGCAAAGAAAAAACACAAAAGTACATGGAAGACTATGTGACTGAAGCTAGTTTTTCTCGTGAAGATGTCAGTTCCAAAGATGACTTCAGAACCAAGATGATATTTTGTGTAGACCGCATGCTATCTGAACTAGACCATAGATTTTCTAGCATCAAAAAAGAACTGATGAGAGGGACTCAGGCTTGCAGTCCACTTTTGCCAAACTTTTTTTGTACTGTGTACATTAGTGTGATGGTCCGTTGAAAGAATGTTCCTTATATTTGTGGTCAGTGAGAAGAATCTTCCTTACAGAAATCTAGAAATATATTTTTATGTTATAGTCTGTTTTTGTTTTCAATAAAGCCCCCTTTAAACTAAACCCATTGGTGTACAATAATACTGGAAATAAAACATAATGGTATAAAAAGAAAGAGCAAGAACCTAAAGCCAATGTTAATTTTTTTCTCAATAAATATCTGGTTAATATTCCATCATGCATTAGTTACTCAAACTAGAATTAGATTAAAATTTTATAAAACAAAAATAATTTGCCATTTTATAGTTTTAATATGGTGGAAAGTTTAATTTTAAAATTCAGTAAAGTTTTAAAGTGTTTGGGTATCAGAGTGTTTAATCCCATCACCTATTCGCTTGTAAACCTGCTTATATGCAAATTGGCACCAACATTGCGGGGTTATTTACACAACATTTCCATTAGAACTCAGCCAATGAAAACTCCACATTCTCTGCCTTCCCCGCCCATCTCCCTTGTATAAAGCTGGAATCTCCCTCCTCTGATCAGTGACTCTACTTCCAGAGATTCCGGTGTACTCATCTACTACAGCATAGCTGGAGATTTGGTGACGTTGTCTGGTGTTCATCTGCAGAGGAACAGAATATTCAGAGAAACAAATCTGATTCCATCACAGCTGAATCCCCACCACATTAAGGTAAGGTCACTTTCATCTAACCTATCAATGGATCTTTATTATGTAATGAACATTTTGATAGTATTTTTTTTAGAGATGTATGAGGTGTATGTAATAAATATATACAAATCTATATATGAATAACTGAGGAAATGGGCAATGGGTTGAGGTTCAGGACAGGATAATATGTAATACAATGTATACAGAAGACAGGATAGACATTGGAGGCTTGCTATGATCACCCTGATGAAAAAGTTGTTAGTAATACGGGATATGTAATAAAAATTGAGGCTGTAAGTAACGTATAATTTGTCTAAGGCTCCTGTTACAAGTATATTACAATCTGTACAAAGAAAGGCCTTGAAAATGATTAAGGGTGCCTGAAAAAGGGATGTGGAAATTGAGGCTGGGTTCACACTGCAGCACGCTCCGGCTCACAGAAGGAGTCTGGTGCGTCCCCATTCACCGTTTCAGCCCAAATATTTGCTGAATTCAGACCTGAAAGGGACCAAAAGATGCACAGGACTCCTGTGCAATTCGCACCGGAGCCGCTGTTGAGATGTATGAACCGTCTCCATAGGAAGCAAATCACAATCTTCTGCTATGCGAATTGGATGTGGTGAAACCCACATCCAATTCGCACCAGTGTGAACCCAGCCAGAGTGTTTGGTTATTGTGGGTCATTCTAGGATTTCAAAGTTTTAGGAGAATGTTTGAAGGAAGTAGGGCCCAAAATACATCCCTGCGAATTACAGACCAGTTAGCCTAACATCAATAGCATGCAAGCTCTTGGAGAGGATGATAAGGGACTATATACAAGATTTTAGTAATGACAACAGTATCATTAGCAGTAAAAGTGCATGGATTTATGAAGAATCGCTCTTGCCAAACCAGTCTATTAACCTTCTATGAGGAGGTGAGTTGCCATCTAGATAAAGGAAGGCCCGTAGACGTGGTGTATCTGGATTTTGCAAAAGCATTTGACACAGTTCCCCATAAACGTTTATTGTACAAAATAAGGTCCGTTGGCATGGACCATAGGGTGAGTACATGGATTGAAAACTGGCTACAAGGGCGAGTTCAGAGGGTGGTGATAAATGGGGAATACTCAGGGGTGGGTAGTGGGGTCCCCCAGGGTTCTGTGCTGGGACCAATCCTATTTAAAATTTGTTCATAAACAACCTGGAGGATGGGGTAAACAGTTCAATCCCTACATTGCAGACGATACTAAGCTAAGCGGGGCAATAAATTCAACCGTTTAAAGTAAAAAAAATGTAAAATAATGCATTTGGGAGGCAAAAATATGAATGCAATCTACTCACTGGGGGGAGAACCTCTGGGGGAATCTAGGATGGAAAAGGACCTGGAGGTCCTAGTAGATGATAGGCTCAGCAATGGCATGCAATGCCAAACTGCTGCTAGCAAAGCAAACAAAGTATTGGCATGCATTAAAAAAGGGATTAACTCCAGAGATAAAACGATAATTCTCCCGCCCTACAAGACTCTGGTCCGGCCGCACCTAGAGTATGCTGTCCAGTTCTGGGCACCAGTCCTCAGGAAGGAGGTACTGGAAATAAAGCACAAAGCATAAAGCAGAGTACAAGGAAGGGCAACAAAGCTAATAAAGGGTCTGGAGGATATTAGTTATGAGGAAAAGTTGTGAGCACTGAACTTATTTTCTCTGGAGAAGAGACGCTTGAGAGGGGACATGATTTCAATTTACAAATACCATTCTGCTGACCCCACGATAGGTATAAAACTTTTTTGTGAAAGGGAGTTTAACAAGACACGTGGGCACTCATTAAAATTAGAAGAAGAGGTTCAACCTTAAACTACGTAGAGGGTTCTTTACTGTAAGAGCGGCAAGGATGTGGAATTCCCTTCCACAGCTGGTGGTCTCAGCGGGGGGCATCAATAGTTTCAAAAAACTATTAGAAAAGCACCTGAACGACCGCAACATACAGAGATATACAATGTAATACTGACATATAATCACACACATAGGTTGGACTTGTGTCTTTTTTCAACCTTACCTACTATGCAACTATATGTAACTATGTAAGTGTCTTCTACTGAGTACAAAGGGTAAGGCAACCATTTCCATATTTTACATGATAGCTCTGATTAAAATTACACTTATCTGGCTGAGCTCTGTGTTCATCCTCCTGACTATGTAACAAAACTCTGCATAGCTGGTTGGCAACAAGAAAGCAGAGTATCTTTTGTAGGTCATCCTTATGGTATGTTTAGTCTTTTCATGGCAGGATCTGCCAGAAACATGAGGGTCACCAAGTTGCTTCTGGCAGCAGATACACCACATGTTTGTTATGTTCCTTTCCTCAAGGACACTTCAAGATAAAATGAGTTCTCGAGAGCCCCCCGCCCCCCACACACAATTGAACTAGAAACTATTGGATACATCCTGCCATTTATGTATTTTATGTCTTAGCTTTTCCTTTGTTTTTGGGACTTGCTCAAGGTCCTTTTGCTGTACTAAATACATATCTGTTGTGTTCAATCTCTAAAATTTGTGTCCAAAATGTATTCCCAAATCATATACATATAGATATGAAGGTCTTTTAGGCATTTCATTTTTATAGATTTATAACTGCAGGTAACAGTATTCCTATTTGACACATTTATAAAGTTTCTTTTCAGAGGTTTTAATTTTTGCTTATTAATGTAATAAATTTTAATTTTTCGCTCTCCGGGATACTATGGCCTCCGTTGACCATAATGTGGAAGGTCTTCTAGATAGAATGGTCTCCTTCTATTCAGAAGGACTACAGCATAAGGGCTTAGAAGAGTACTTCCTCATGGAGGAGGAGCTTGGAAAAGGCAGATATGGAAACGTATTCTTGGTGAACGACAAGCAAACAGGTGAGTGAATTAATCTAGCCCCCATTTCAGTTTCCTCTATGAATATGTATATGCGTGCAAATGTGATCTGCAAAATATAGGCTTTCTTCAAGAGGTCACGAATTATAGGGTTACTCTAAAATAAAAAGAGCAGCAAAGTATAATCACTGTGCAACACTCGTAATAAAGAATAGCAGGTGAATGCAGTGAGTAATTATGGCCCAATACATACATTTATTACATCTCTATGAACAGAAAATGTTTGAAATATTCATGTTGGAAAAATGATTTAGAGACCTAAGTATTGGGCTGTTTCTTGGGACGAGTCATGTACCCATCAAGGTGTTGATGGGTACATAATTGTCTGGAAGAGTGGGCATTCCTAGATAGATTATATTTGTATGCAGACCACCCTAGGTTTTGATCACATGTGAGTCCAATGAATAAAAGGAAGGGGTTGGGAATAGTCAGGCTGGGAATAATATGATGCTGGATGTCCTCTAGTCAAGAAATGAGGTGGGCTCTATCTGGAGAAGTTCTTGTACAGCTGAGTGCTGGTAATGCTGAGGCTTAGCTTTAAATGAAGCATGATACATTCTCAATTTGGGAGGAGCGGATCGTATTAAAATGTTGGATATTTTCAAGTAAAACATACAGAAATTACCAGTTAAACATTTCTAGTTCTTGAGCGAAGTTATACATTTTTTTTAACAGGTCAAAGAATGGCATTGAAGATCATGGATAAGGACAGAATCAGTCAGCGGTCTTTCCTCCATGAATTCAGTATTTCATTCTTACTGTCTTCTCATCAAAATATCATTGGATGTTATGGCTTTTTCTCCACCATTGACTACTTTGTCTTTGCACAGGATTTGGCACCTGTTGGAGATCTGTTCTCCATGATTTTTCCAAATGTAAGTACACTAAAGGTGTCGGTATGGCCATTTATTTTTTTAATCCTTAAAAAAAAAAAAGTGTTAAAACGAATATATTTTGAATTTCTCATCACTTTTTTTTTCTAATTGTCCTGGTGACCACTGCAATTAAGACAGAGTTAAGTTCCCTGGAGGGGAGGGGGGCATATTCAACAATAGAATCCATAGAAGCCTTATATTCCCCCCTGTATTTAACATCTATTATGTTTTTGAATTTTTTCTAGGTGGGAAATCCAGAAGATGCAGTAAAGAGGTGTGCTGTGCAGATCTCCAGTGCCTCGAAATTCATATCGGAGAAAGGACTTGTACACATAGATCTCAAGCCAGAAATTGCTCTGGTGTTTGACCAAAACTGCCAATGTATTAAGATAAGGGAATTTGGTCTCACTAAAATCAGAGCGACAGCTATTAGAGTAAGGTGTGGAAGCAAATCCTACATGGTCCCAAAGATGTGTAACGTGACTATTTCAGATGGACTGGCTGTAGATGGCAGCCTTGACATGTGGGCATTTGGTGTCGTCATCTACTGCCTACTCACAGGAGTTTCCGTGGCGGGTGGCCATGCTTGACAAAGGATACAAACAATATGTTGACTGGCAAAATAATTTCCAGGAGGTTAATCCTCCAGAAGCATGGAAAAAGGTTCCCGCTGGGATACAAAGAATGTTTATTGATCTTTTGGCAATTGATCACATCAAAAGAAGTAAAATTTCAGTCTTGAAATACCTGAGTGGAAGCTGGAAAGAAACTCCAGAGTCTACTTTAACACAAGAGGATGATGATTCCATTAAAAGGATTTCTAGTCTAGTCTGAGGTAACATCGGCTTCCCACCTGAACACGTCACAGAGCAGCATTTCCATCTCATCAACTATCTGCTCCTTCCTGGATATCACAGGGATACGAAGCAGCTTTTAACCAAACTTAAGCATTTAGGAGTGGAATAGTAGCTTAAAATGGGTAACCTGCGATGTTTGCAGTTTATACTCATCCATTCCTCATTTTTTTGGTTTAGGGGCAGTTTCTGATTTTCTAGCTAAATATAGCGAATACTCTTTGGTCCATCAAAAGTACCTGCTTACTCACAACTACTTCCTGTTCAATGGAGATGGTTATCTACAGAAGTGCGGTGTCTCTATGGGAGCTAAATTTTCCCCCTCCCTAGCTAACATCTACATGGGATGGTGGGAGAGGACCCGCATTTTTGGACATGACATTCCCCGACGAACAGACACTCTATTCTACTGTCGCTACATAGATGACCTATTATTCATAGTGTCTAATGAAGCCGAAAATTTAGAAGGGCGACTATCCTATCTAAATGATAATGACTTAAATCTTAAGATTTACAGGCTGTTGGAATTCGGAGTCAATTGACTTTCTTGATGTACATTTAAGAGGAGAAGGAAACAAAAACTGTCTAGCCATCCCAACACACACACTGAGAGGCATCCCAGTGGGACAGTTTCTGCGACTAAAACGCATTTGCAGTGAAGAAAGTGATAACCAATGAGAAGCTTTAAATATGTTTAACCACTTCAATACCAGGCACTTAGACACCTTCCCGCCCAGACCAATTTTCAGCTTTCAGCGCTGTCGCAATTTGACAATTGCGCGGTCATGCAACACTGTACTCAAACAAATTTTTTATCATTTTGTTCCCACAAATAGAGCTTTCTTTTGGTGGTATTTGATCACCTTTGCGGTTTTTATTTTTTGTGCAACAAATAAAAAAAGACCGAAAATTTAAAAAAAAAAGTTTTTCTTTGTTTCTGTTAAATTTTTTTGTAAATAAGTATGTTTTCTTCTTCAATGACGGGCACTGATATGGCTGCACTGACGGGCACTGATACGGCGGCACTGATGGGCACCGATGAGGTGGCACTGATGGGCACCGATGGGCACTGGTATGCGGGACTGATGGGCACTCATAGGCGGCACTGATGGGCACTCGTAGGTGGCATTGATTGGTACATATGGGTGGCACTGATGGGTACTTATGGGTGGCACTGATGGGTACTTATGGGTGGCACTGATGGGTACTTATGGGTGGCACTGATGGGTGCCACTGATGGGTGCCACTGATGGGTGGCACTGATAGGTGGGCACTGACAGGTGGCACTGATGACACTGATTGGTGGCACTGATAAAATTTATTGGTGGCATTTCTGGGCATAACTAAAACATAATGGTGCCATTTGTGGGCACTGACTGGCACAGATTGGGCACATTGGGCACATGTGGATGTCCATGGGGTACATACCTGGCCATCCACATGTTGCCCCTTCCCTGGTGGTCCTAGTGGCGATCTCTGGTGATCCAGTGTGCTGATCTGAGGGGGGGCTGCGCTGATAAACAATCAGCACAGACCCCCCTGTCAGGAGAACCGCCGATCGGCTCTCCTCTACTCGCGTCTGTCAGACGCGAGTGAGGAAAAGCCGATCAACGGCTCTTCCTATTGACAGCGTGATCAGCCGTGATTGGACACGGCTGATCACGTGGTAAAGAGTCTCCGCCGGAGGCTCTTTACCAAGATCGGTGTAGCGGTGTGTCAGGCTGACACACCGCTCCACCGATCGTCGCGATGCGCGGGCGGCGGTGGCATGTTATCCTGCTGGACGTCATATGATGCCCAGTCAGGATAACGGAACCACTTCCCGGACGTCAATCCGCTATAGGGCGGGCGGGAAGTTAAACGATTTGTCAATAGAGGCTATCCCAAATCTATTTTATATAGAGCTATGAATATCGCTACCAAAACATCACGTGAAAAGCTATTGTATGAACATAGGAAGGGAGACAAGAAGAATGTTAAGAGAAGGAATGAAATTGGATGAAAGAACAAGATTTGTTTCTATTTGCAAACTTCAGGTTTTTTCCACTTCAATTAGTCCCGAGCTCAACAAGATTAGAAGTATAGTTCTTAAATATTTACCTGTTTTGTCTAATGACCCCATTTTTGCACAAATCCTTTCGAAAGGAGTTATGACAGTGTCACGTAGGGCACCCACTTTGGGTGGAACGTTGTCACCTAGTCTTTTCAGTAGTAGTAAATCACAGGCCCACTGACTACAATTTAAAGGAACTTTTGGTGCGGTTCAAATAAATGCCCATGTTGCACTCACATCTTGAAAGGCGATACCATTCAGGCCACAGCAGTTAGTAAAACATCTAAGATTACAACATCCATTAATTGCAATACAAGATATTTGGTGTATGTCATTACCTGCAAGTCGTGTCAAATGCAATATGCTAGTCGGACAACTCGCAGGTTGCGAGATCGCCTTTATGACCATTTATATGATATTGAAAAAAAAAAATCACAATACGAACATAGCGAGACATTGGAATGGCATACACCAAAAGGATGTATCTGATTTGGGCATCCAAGCGGTGGAAAGAATTTTGATGCCATTAAGAGGGGGAGATGCATTTAAAATCCTCTGTAAAAGAGAAGTCTATTGGATATTTTTTCTTAACACAAGAAAGCCAGCCGGCATGAACTTCGAATGGGATGTGTCCCATTTTTATGAATGAATATTCAAAAATGTAAACGTGATTTACTACATGCAGATGTGTATAGTTGTAGAAATATCAGTGTGGAGTATTATAAAGAGTACAATTTAGCTAGAAAGAATTGACTTCATTATAACATAATGGGGATCATTTACTATAGTGCTGCAGTGCTAATTAGCGCCAATAGTGGTAATTAGCGCTATAACGGTATTCACTTTCGCACAGGTAAAAAAAATACTCCCAAAATCGAATTTACTATAGTTCCCTGAAACTAAATAGCACCAGAACTCTTATGCCTTGTACACACGGTCAGATTTTCCGACGGAAAATGTGTGATAGGACCTTGTTGTCGGAAATTCCGACCGTGTGTAGGCTCCATCACACATTTTCCATCGGATTTTCCGACACACAAAGTTTGAGAGCATGCTATAAAATTTTCCGACAAAATCCGTTGTCGGAATTTCCGATCGTGTGTACACAAATCCGACGGACAATGTGCCACGCATGCTCAGAATAAATTAAGAGACAAAAGCTATTGGCCATTGCCCCGTTTATAGTCCCGACGTATGTGTTTTACGTCACCGCATTCAGAATGATCGGATTTTACGATAACTTTGTGTGACCGTGTGTATGCAAGACAAGTTTGAGCCAACATCCATTGGAAAAAATCCATGGACTTTGTTGTTGGGATGTCCGATCAATGTCCGACCGTGTGTACGGGGCATTACTCTGCTAAAAGCTGGAGAATTGCACATGGAAATTATGTTTAGAGCAAGATATAATTGCCTAAATGGTACTGAAATATGCGGTATATTATTTAAAGATAATCTGCTTTTAAACTGTGTGAAAAAGTGATTTCTACACTGAAATATCTTTAAAAGTCTGAGGAGAGAGAAATTCCCCGTTTTTGTACAGCTAGGTGCTAAAACAACTGAGCATGCTCACACCTGCAAATAGCGCTCATTTTAGCACCAATGGCTTTTTTTTACAAGGCGCTATAGTAAATACCAAAACTAGCGCTTGGCTAAAATGCGTTTTTGAGAATGAAAATTGACGCTATTGTAGTCCAATGTAAGTTTCAGCCATTGATTCTAATGGTACCTAATCGTACAATTGTAATTTCCCCAAAAGAACACTTTTAATGATGAAATGAAATGTATCTTTCTCTGAAATAAATGTTCCTTGCAACAATGTTGCTGCTTCTATTTTGTTTTTTATCATCTATTTTGTTTTTAAGAATACTAGAATGTGGAATGTTTTGAAAAAATATATTTTTCTCTGTCACTTTTACTTGTTACTCTCCATCTCACAACAATATTTACCCCAAACTCACACATGCGTCTTTGCAAACCATTAGAACTTCCAAATGATCATAATCTGAGCCCAAATATGTGATGTGTACCAACATCAGAAATCAAAATGTCATTGCCAAAACTCTGAGTGTAACATCAACATTTTACACTCACCCACCAAGAACCACCAATATTACAAAACAAATCAAGAAGAATAACTCCTCACTGATGTCATTCCACCACCTATAGGTATATGTCCAAAGAAATGCAGCATTTATGTGTCGGAGGGTTTCACCAATATTGCAAATTGTGATATATATTTTACATGTAAAATAATGCATCTGGGTGGCAAAAATATGAATGCAATCTACTCACTGGGGGAGAACCTCTGGGGGAATCTAGGATGGAAAAGGACCTGGGGGTCCTAGTAGATGATAGGCTCAGCAATGGCATGCAATGCCAATCTGCTGCTAACAAAGCAAACAGAATATTGGCATTAAAAAAGGGATTAACTCAAGAGAAAAAAATGATAATTCTCCCGCTCTACAAGACTCTGGTCCGGCCGCACCTAGAGTATGCTGTCCAATTCTGGGCACCAGTCCTCAGGAAGGATGTACTGGAAATAAAGTGAGTACAAAGAAGGCCAACAAAGCTAATAAAGGGTCTGGAAGACATTAGTTACGAGGAAAGGTTGCGAGCACTGAACTTATTCTCTCTGGAGAAGAGACGCTTGAGAGGGGATATGATTTCAATTTACAAATACCGTACTGGTGACCCCACGATAAGTATAAAACTTTTTTGCGGAAGGGCGTTTATGAAGACACGTGGGCACTCATTAAAATTAGAAGAAAAGAGGTTCAACCTTAAACTATGTAGAGGATTCTTTACTGTAAGAGCGGCAAGGATGTGGAATTCCCTTCCACGGGCGGTGGTCTCAGCGGGGGGCATCAATAGTTTCAAAAAAACTATTAGAAAAGCACCTGAACGACCACAACATACAGGGATATGTAATGTAATACTGACATATAATCACACACATAGGTTGGACTTGATGGACTTGTGTCTTTTTTCAACCTCACCTACTATGTAACTATGTAAGTGTCTTCTACTGAGTACAAAAGGTAAGGCAACCATTTCCATATTTTACATGATAGCTCTGATTAAAATAACATTTCTTGACCACACCAAGAAATGTAATTTTAATCAGAGCTATCATGTAAAATATGGAAATGGTTGCCTTACCTTTTGTCTGGTATATTAGTTCTAAGATCAAGATCTGGTTTCGGCAATGGCCACGCATCAGATTTGGGAACTCGCAGAAGATATTCTGTCTAATAAGTCTAAAGCTGCAAGTGCCGCCGCAGCAAGCATTGGCAGAAGTCTTAAGTCTGGGTCTACGGAGATTATTTGCTATAGTATCCAGTATCCATTGCTGCTCATTGGGAGTCTGCTGGAACTTAAACCAAGTGGAACTTTTCTAAGTGGTGAGTTAAAAACCAGAGGGAGAGTAAACAAGTCTTACTTTTTGTTTGCTGGGTTGCATTTTTGGGGCTTTTCCTTTTAGCTTTTCAATCACCTTTTTAAATAGCTTTTTTTTTTCTTCTTTGGTTCCTTCAGGCTATTAATTAAGGGGAGGGGGTAATTGCTCACAGGTGCCTGCAGTCTATATAACTGTGTGTAGGACTCATCCTGAGCCTGCTCATTGGGAGTCTGCTGGAACTTAAACCAAGTGGAACTTTTCTAAGTGGTGAGTTAAAAACCAGAGGGAGAGTAAACAAGTCTTACTTTTTGTTTGCTGGGTTGCATTTTTGGGGCTTTTCCTTTTAGCTTTTCAATCACCTTTTTAAATAGCTTTTTTTTTTCTTCTTTGGTTCCTTCAGGCTATTAATTAAGGGGAGGGGGTAATTGCTCACAGGTGCCTGCAGTCTATATAACTGTGTGTAGGACTCATCCTGAGCCTGCTCATTGGGAGTCTGCTGGAACTTAAACCAAGTGGAACTTTTCTAAGTGGTGAGTTAAAAACCAGAGGGAGAGTAAACAAGTCTTACTTTTTGTTTGCTGGGTTGCATTTTTGGGGCTTTTCCTTTTAGCTTTTCAATCACCTTTTTAAATAGCTTTTTTTTTTCTTCTTTGGTTCCTTCAGGCTATTAATTAAGGGGAGGGGGTAATTGCTCACAGGTGCCTGCAGTCTATATAACTGTGTGTAGGACTCATCCTGAGCCTGCTCATTGGGAGTCTGCTGGAACTTAAACCAAGTGGAACTTTTCTAAGTGGTGAGTTAAAAACCAGAGGGAGAGTAAACAAGTCTTACTTTTTGTTTGCTGGGTTGCATTTTTGGGGCTTTTCCTTTTAGCTTTTCAATCACCTTTTTAAATAGCTTTTTTTTTTCTTCTTTGGTTCCTTCAGGCTATTAATTAAGGGGAGGGGGTAATTGCTCACAGGTGCCTGCAGTCTATATAACTGTGTGTAGGACTCATCCTGAGCCTGCTCATTGGGAGTCTGCTGGAACTTAAACCAAGTGGAACTTTTCTAAGTGGTGAGTTAAAAACCAGAGGGAGAGTAAACAAGTCTTACTTTTTGTTTGCTGGGTTGCATTTTTGGGGCTTTTCCTTTTAGCTTTTCAATCACCTTTTTAAATAGCTTTTTTTTTTCTTCTTTGGTTCCTTCAGGCTATTAATTAAGGGGAGGGGGTAATTGCTCACAGGTGCCTGCAGTCTATATAACTGTGTGTAGGACTCATCCTGAGCCTGCTCATTGGGAGTCTGCTGGAACTTAAACCAAGTGGAACTTTTCTAAGTGGTGAGTTAAAAACCAGAGGGAGAGTAAACAAGTCTTACTTTTTGTTTGCTGGGTTGCATTTTTGGGGCTTTTCCTTTTAGCTTTTCAATCACCTTTTTAAATAGCTTTTTTTTTTCTTCTTTGGTTCCTTCAGGCTATTAATTAAGGGGAGGGGGTAATTGCTCACAGGTGCCTGCAGTCTATATAACTGTGTGTAGGACTCATCCTGAGCCTGCTCATTGGGAGTCTGCTGGAACTTAAACCAAGTGGAACTTTTCTAAGTGGTGAGTTAAAAACCAGAGGGAGAGTAAACAAGTCTTACTTTTTGTTTGCTGGGTTGCATTTTTGGGGCTTTTCCTTTTAGCTTTTCAATCACCTTTTTAAATAGCTTTTTTTTTTCTTCTTTGGTTCCTTCAGGCTATTAATTAAGGGGAGGGGGTAATTGCTCACAGGTGCCTGCAGTCTATATAACTGTGTGTAGGACTCATCCTGAGCCTGCTCATTGGGAGTCTGCTGGAACTTAAACCAAGTGGAACTTTTCTAAGTGGTGAGTTAAAAACCAGAGGGAGAGTAAACAAGTCTTACTTTTTGTTTGCTGGGTTGCATTTTTGGGGCTTTTCCTTTTAGCTTTTCAATCACCTTTTTAAATAGCTTTTTTTTTTCTTCTTTGGTTCCTTCAGGCTATTAATTAAGGGGAGGGGGTAATTGCTCACAGGTGCCTGCAGTCTATATAACTGTGTGTAGGACTCATCCTGAGCCTGCTCATTGGGAGTCTGCTGGAACTTAAACCAAGTGGAACTTTTCTAAGTGGTGAGTTAAAAACCAGAGGGAGAGTAAACAAGTCTTACTTTTTGTTTGCTGGGTTGCATTTTTGGGGCTTTTCCTTTTAGCTTTTCAATCACCTTTTTAAATAGCTTTTTTTTTTCTTCTTTGGTTCCTTCAGGCTATTAATTAAGGGGAGGGGGTAATTGCTCACAGGTGCCTGCAGTCTATATAACTGTGTGTAGGACTCATCCTGAGCCTGCTCATTGGGAGTCTGCTGGAACTTAAACCAAGTGGAACTTTTCTAAGTGGTGAGTTAAAAACCAGAGGGAGAGTAAACAAGTCTTACTTTTTGTTTGCTGGGTTGCATTTTTGGGGCTTTTCCTTTTAGCTTTTCAATCACCTTTTTAAATAGCTTTTTTTTTTCTTCTTTGGTTCCTTCAGGCTATTAATTAAGGGGAGGGGGTAATTGCTCACAGGTGCCTGCAGTCTATATAACTGTGTGTAGGACTCATCCTGAGCCTGCTCATTGGGAGTCTGCTGGAACTTAAACCAAGTGGAACTTTTCTAAGTGGTGAGTTAAAAACCAGAGGGAGAGTAAACAAGTCTTACTTTTTGTTTGCTGGGTTGCATTTTTGGGGCTTTTCCTTTTAGCTTTTCAATCACCTTTTTAAATAGCTTTTTTTTTTCTTCTTTGGTTCCTTCAGGCTATTAATTAAGGGGAGGGGGTAATTGCTCACAGGTGCCTGCAGTCTATATAACTGTGTGTAGGACTCATCCTGAGCCTGCTCATTGGGAGTCTGCTGGAACTTAAACCAAGTGGAACTTTTCTAAGTGGTGAGTTAAAAACCAGAGGGAGAGTAAACAAGTCTTACTTTTTGTTTGCTGGGTTGCATTTTTGGGGCTTTTCCTTTTAGCTTTTCAATCACCTTTTTAAATAGCTTTTTTTTTTCTTCTTTGGTTCCTTCAGGCTATTAATTAAGGGGAGGGGGTAATTGCTCACAGGTGCCTGCAGTCTATATAACTGTGTGTAGGACTCATCCTGAGCCTGCTCATTGGGAGTCTGCTGGAACTTAAACCAAGTGGAACTTTTCTAAGTGGTGAGTTAAAAACCAGAGGGAGAGTAAACAAGTCTTACTTTTTGTTTGCTGGGTTGCATTTTTGGGGCTTTTCCTTTTAGCTTTTCAATCACCTTTTTAAATAGCTTTTTTTTTTCTTCTTTGGTTCCTTCAGGCTATTAATTAAGGGGAGGGGGTAATTGCTCACAGGTGCCTGCAGTCTATATAACTGTGTGTAGGACTCATCCTGAGCCTGCTCATTGGGAGTCTGCTGGAACTTAAACCAAGTGGAACTTTTCTAAGTGGTGAGTTAAAAACCAGAGGGAGAGTAAACAAGTCTTACTTTTTGTTTGCTGGGTTGCATTTTTGGGGCTTTTCCTTTTAGCTTTTCAATCACCTTTTTAAATAGCTTTTTTTTTTCTTCTTTGGTTCCTTCAGGCTATTAATTAAGGGGAGGGGGTAATTGCTCACAGGTGCCTGCAGTCTATATAACTGTGTGTAGGACTCATCCTGAGCCTGCTCATTGGGAGTCTGCTGGAACTTAAACCAAGTGGAACTTTTCTAAGTGGTGAGTTAAAAACCAGAGGGAGAGTAAACAAGTCTTACTTTTTGTTTGCTGGGTTGCATTTTTGGGGCTTTTCCTTTTAGCTTTTCAATCACCTTTTTAAATAGCTTTTTTTTTTCTTCTTTGGTTCCTTCAGGCTATTAATTAAGGGGAGGGGGTAATTGCTCACAGGTGCCTGCAGTCTATATAACTGTGTGTAGGACTCATCCTGAGCCTGCTCATTGGGAGTCTGCTGGAACTTAAACCAAGTGGAACTTTTCTAAGTGGTGAGTTAAAAACCAGAGGGAGAGTAAACAAGTCTTACTTTTTGTTTGCTGGGTTGCATTTTTGGGGCTTTTCCTTTTAGCTTTTCAATCACCTTTTTAAATAGCTTTTTTTTTTCTTCTTTGGTTCCTTCAGGCTATTAATTAAGGGGAGGGGGTAATTGCTCACAGGTGCCTGCAGTCTATATAACTGTGTGTAGGACTCATCCTGAGCCTGCTCATTGGGAGTCTGCTGGAACTTAAACCAAGTGGAACTTTTCTAAGTGGTGAGTTAAAAACCAGAGGGAGAGTAAACAAGTCTTACTTTTTGTTTGCTGGGTTGCATTTTTGGGGCTTTTCCTTTTAGCTTTTCAATCACCTTTTTAAATAGCTTTTTTTTTTCTTCTTTGGTTCCTTCAGGCTATTAATTAAGGGGAGGGGGTAATTGCTCACAGGTGCCTGCAGTCTATATAACTGTGTGTAGGACTCATCCTGAGCCTGCTCATTGGGAGTCTGCTGGAACTTAAACCAAGTGGAACTTTTCTAAGTGGTGAGTTAAAAACCAGAGGGAGAGTAAACAAGTCTTACTTTTTGTTTGCTGGGTTGCATTTTTGGGGCTTTTCCTTTTAGCTTTTCAATCACCTTTTTAAATAGCTTTTTTTTTTCTTCTTTGGTTCCTTCAGGCTATTAATTAAGGGGAGGGGGTAATTGCTCACAGGTGCCTGCAGTCTATATAACTGTGTGTAGGACTCATCCTGAGCCTGCTCATTGGGAGTCTGCTGGAACTTAAACCAAGTGGAACTTTTCTAAGTGGTGAGTTAAAAACCAGAGGGAGAGTAAACAAGTCTTACTTTTTGTTTGCTGGGTTGCATTTTTGGGGCTTTTCCTTTTAGCTTTTCAATCACCTTTTTAAATAGCTTTTTTTTTTCTTCTTTGGTTCCTTCAGGCTATTAATTAAGGGGAGGGGGTAATTGCTCACAGGTGCCTGCAGTCTATATAACTGTGTGTAGGACTCATCCTGAGCCTGCTCATTGGGAGTCTGCTGGAACTTAAACCAAGTGGAACTTTTCTAAGTGGTGAGTTAAAAACCAGAGGGAGAGTAAACAAGTCTTACTTTTTGTTTGCTGGGTTGCATTTTTGGGGCTTTTCCTTTTAGCTTTTCAATCACCTTTTTAAATAGCTTTTTTTTTTCTTCTTTGGTTCCTTCAGGCTATTAATTAAGGGGAGGGGGTAATTGCTCACAGGTGCCTGCAGTCTATATAACTGTGTGTAGGACTCATCCTGAGCCTGCTCATTGGGAGTCTGCTGGAACTTAAACCAAGTGGAACTTTTCTAAGTGGTGAGTTAAAAACCAGAGGGAGAGTAAACAAGTCTTACTTTTTGTTTGCTGGGTTGCATTTTTGGGGCTTTTCCTTTTAGCTTTTCAATCACCTTTTTAAATAGCTTTTTTTTTTCTTCTTTGGTTCCTTCAGGCTATTAATTAAGGGGAGGGGGTAATTGCTCACAGGTGCCTGCAGTCTATATAACTGTGTGTAGGACTCATCCTGAGCCTGCTCATTGGGAGTCTGCTGGAACTTAAACCAAGTGGAACTTTTCTAAGTGGTGAGTTAAAAACCAGAGGGAGAGTAAACAAGTCTTACTTTTTGTTTGCTGGGTTGCATTTTTGGGGCTTTTCCTTTTAGCTTTTCAATCACCTTTTTAAATAGCTTTTTTTTTTCTTCTTTGGTTCCTTCAGGCTATTAATTAAGGGGAGGGGGTAATTGCTCACAGGTGCCTGCAGTCTATATAACTGTGTGTAGGACTCATCCTGAGCCTGCTCATTGGGAGTCTGCTGGAACTTAAACCAAGTGGAACTTTTCTAAGTGGTGAGTTAAAAACCAGAGGGAGAGTAAACAAGTCTTACTTTTTGTTTGCTGGGTTGCATTTTTGGGGCTTTTCCTTTTAGCTTTTCAATCACCTTTTTAAATAGCTTTTTTTTTTCTTCTTTGGTTCCTTCAGGCTATTAATTAAGGGGAGGGGGTAATTGCTCACAGGTGCCTGCAGTCTATATAACTGTGTGTAGGACTCATCCTGAGCCTGCTCATTGGGAGTCTGCTGGAACTTAAACCAAGTGGAACTTTTCTAAGTGGTGAGTTAAAAACCAGAGGGAGAGTAAACAAGTCTTACTTTTTGTTTGCTGGGTTGCATTTTTGGGGCTTTTCCTTTTAGCTTTTCAATCACCTTTTTAAATAGCTTTTTTTTTTCTTCTTTGGTTCCTTCAGGCTATTAATTAAGGGGAGGGGGTAATTGCTCACAGGTGCCTGCAGTCTATATAACTGTGTGTAGGACTCATCCTGAGCCTGCTCATTGGGAGTCTGCTGGAACTTAAACCAAGTGGAACTTTTCTAAGTGGTGAGTTAAAAACCAGAGGGAGAGTAAACAAGTCTTACTTTTTGTTTGCTGGGTTGCATTTTTGGGGCTTTTCCTTTTAGCTTTTCAATCACCTTTTTAAATAGCTTTTTTTTTTCTTCTTTGGTTCCTTCAGGCTATTAATTAAGGGGAGGGGGTAATTGCTCACAGGTGCCTGCAGTCTATATAACTGTGTGTAGGACTCATCCTGAGCCTGCTCATTGGGAGTCTGCTGGAACTTAAACCAAGTGGAACTTTTCTAAGTGGTGAGTTAAAAACCAGAGGGAGAGTAAACAAGTCTTACTTTTTGTTTGCTGGGTTGCATTTTTGGGGCTTTTCCTTTTAGCTTTTCAATCACCTTTTTAAATAGCTTTTTTTTTTCTTCTTTGGTTCCTTCAGGCTATTAATTAAGGGGAGGGGGTAATTGCTCACAGGTGCCTGCAGTCTATATAACTGTGTGTAGGACTCATCCTGAGCCTGCTCATTGGGAGTCTGCTGGAACTTAAACCAAGTGGAACTTTTCTAAGTGGTGAGTTAAAAACCAGAGGGAGAGTAAACAAGTCTTACTTTTTGTTTGCTGGGTTGCATTTTTGGGGCTTTTCCTTTTAGCTTTTCAATCACCTTTTTAAATAGCTTTTTTTTTTCTTCTTTGGTTCCTTCAGGCTATTAATTAAGGGGAGGGGGTAATTGCTCACAGGTGCCTGCAGTCTATATAACTGTGTGTAGGACTCATCCTGAGCCTGCTCATTGGGAGTCTGCTGGAACTTAAACCAAGTGGAACTTTTCTAAGTGGTGAGTTAAAAACCAGAGGGAGAGTAAACAAGTCTTACTTTTTGTTTGCTGGGTTGCATTTTTGGGGCTTTTCCTTTTAGCTTTTCAATCACCTTTTTAAATAGCTTTTTTTTTTCTTCTTTGGTTCCTTCAGGCTATTAATTAAGGGGAGGGGGTAATTGCTCACAGGTGCCTGCAGTCTATATAACTGTGTGTAGGACTCATCCTGAGCCTGCTCATTGGGAGTCTGCTGGAACTTAAACCAAGTGGAACTTTTCTAAGTGGTGAGTTAAAAACCAGAGGGAGAGTAAACAAGTCTTACTTTTTGTTTGCTGGGTTGCATTTTTGGGGCTTTTCCTTTTAGCTTTTCAATCACCTTTTTAAATAGCTTTTTTTTTTCTTCTTTGGTTCCTTCAGGCTATTAATTAAGGGGAGGGGGTAATTGCTCACAGGTGCCTGCAGTCTATATAACTGTGTGTAGGACTCATCCTGAGCCTGCTCATTGGGAGTCTGCTGGAACTTAAACCAAGTGGAACTTTTCTAAGTGGTGAGTTAAAAACCAGAGGGAGAGTAAACAAGTCTTACTTTTTGTTTGCTGGGTTGCATTTTTGGGGCTTTTCCTTTTAGCTTTTCAATCACCTTTTTAAATAGCTTTTTTTTTTCTTCTTTGGTTCCTTCAGGCTATTAATTAAGGGGAGGGGGTAATTGCTCACAGGTGCCTGCAGTCTATATAACTGTGTGTAGGACTCATCCTGAGCCTGCTCATTGGGAGTCTGCTGGAACTTAAACCAAGTGGAACTTTTCTAAGTGGTGAGTTAAAAACCAGAGGGAGAGTAAACAAGTCTTACTTTTTGTTTGCTGGGTTGCATTTTTGGGGCTTTTCCTTTTAGCTTTTCAATCACCTTTTTAAATAGCTTTTTTTTTTCTTCTTTGGTTCCTTCAGGCTATTAATTAAGGGGAGGGGGTAATTGCTCACAGGTGCCTGCAGTCTATATAACTGTGTGTAGGACTCATCCTGAGCCTGCTCATTGGGAGTCTGCTGGAACTTAAACCAAGTGGAACTTTTCTAAGTGGTGAGTTAAAAACCAGAGGGAGAGTAAACAAGTCTTACTTTTTGTTTGCTGGGTTGCATTTTTGGGGCTTTTCCTTTTAGCTTTTCAATCACCTTTTTAAATAGCTTTTTTTTTTCTTCTTTGGTTCCTTCAGGCTATTAATTAAGGGGAGGGGGTAATTGCTCACAGGTGCCTGCAGTCTATATAACTGTGTGTAGGACTCATCCTGAGCCTGCTCATTGGGAGTCTGCTGGAACTTAAACCAAGTGGAACTTTTCTAAGTGGTGAGTTAAAAACCAGAGGGAGAGTAAACAAGTCTTACTTTTTGTTTGCTGGGTTGCATTTTTGGGGCTTTTCCTTTTAGCTTTTCAATCACCTTTTTAAATAGCTTTTTTTTTTCTTCTTTGGTTCCTTCAGGCTATTAATTAAGGGGAGGGGGTAATTGCTCACAGGTGCCTGCAGTCTATATAACTGTGTGTAGGACTCATCCTGAGCCTGCTCATTGGGAGTCTGCTGGAACTTAAACCAAGTGGAACTTTTCTAAGTGGTGAGTTAAAAACCAGAGGGAGAGTAAACAAGTCTTACTTTTTGTTTGCTGGGTTGCATTTTTGGGGCTTTTCCTTTTAGCTTTTCAATCACCTTTTTAAATAGCTTTTTTTTTTCTTCTTTGGTTCCTTCAGGCTATTAATTAAGGGGAGGGGGTAATTGCTCACAGGTGCCTGCAGTCTATATAACTGTGTGTAGGACTCATCCTGAGCCTGCTCATTGGGAGTCTGCTGGAACTTAAACCAAGTGGAACTTTTCTAAGTGGTGAGTTAAAAACCAGAGGGAGAGTAAACAAGTCTTACTTTTTGTTTGCTGGGTTGCATTTTTGGGGCTTTTCCTTTTAGCTTTTCAATCACCTTTTTAAATAGCTTTTTTTTTTCTTCTTTGGTTCCTTCAGGCTATTAATTAAGGGGAGGGGGTAATTGCTCACAGGTGCCTGCAGTCTATATAACTGTGTGTAGGACTCATCCTGAGCCTGCTCATTGGGAGTCTGCTGGAACTTAAACCAAGTGGAACTTTTCTAAGTGGTGAGTTAAAAACCAGAGGGAGAGTAAACAAGTCTTACTTTTTGTTTGCTGGGTTGCATTTTTGGGGCTTTTCCTTTTAGCTTTTCAATCACCTTTTTAAATAGCTTTTTTTTTTCTTCTTTGGTTCCTTCAGGCTATTAATTAAGGGGAGGGGGTAATTGCTCACAGGTGCCTGCAGTCTATATAACTGTGTGTAGGACTCATCCTGAGCCTGCTCATTGGGAGTCTGCTGGAACTTAAACCAAGTGGAACTTTTCTAAGTGGTGAGTTAAAAACCAGAGGGAGAGTAAACAAGTCTTACTTTTTGTTTGCTGGGTTGCATTTTTGGGGCTTTTCCTTTTAGCTTTTCAATCACCTTTTTAAATAGCTTTTTTTTTTCTTCTTTGGTTCCTTCAGGCTATTAATTAAGGGGAGGGGGTAATTGCTCACAGGTGCCTGCAGTCTATATAACTGTGTGTAGGACTCATCCTGAGCCTGCTCATTGGGAGTCTGCTGGAACTTAAACCAAGTGGAACTTTTCTAAGTGGTGAGTTAAAAACCAGAGGGAGAGTAAACAAGTCTTACTTTTTGTTTGCTGGGTTGCATTTTTGGGGCTTTTCCTTTTAGCTTTTCAATCACCTTTTTAAATAGCTTTTTTTTTTCTTCTTTGGTTCCTTCAGGCTATTAATTAAGGGGAGGGGGTAATTGCTCACAGGTGCCTGCAGTCTATATAACTGTGTGTAGGACTCATCCTGAGCCTGCTCATTGGGAGTCTGCTGGAACTTAAACCAAGTGGAACTTTTCTAAGTGGTGAGTTAAAAACCAGAGGGAGAGTAAACAAGTCTTACTTTTTGTTTGCTGGGTTGCATTTTTGGGGCTTTTCCTTTTAGCTTTTCAATCACCTTTTTAAATAGCTTTTTTTTTTCTTCTTTGGTTCCTTCAGGCTATTAATTAAGGGGAGGGGGTAATTGCTCACAGGTGCCTGCAGTCTATATAACTGTGTGTAGGACTCATCCTGAGCCTGCTCATTGGGAGTCTGCTGGAACTTAAACCAAGTGGAACTTTTCTAAGTGGTGAGTTAAAAACCAGAGTTTAAAACAGGAGGTTATAACAGGGGTCATAGTACCTGTGTAGTGTGAGTACATGAGTGTTGTCTGATTAGTGTGTGTGGATCGTTAGTACTTGTGTATTGTGTACTGTATACTTGAGTATTGTGAGCGCACGTAGGTCTGTGAGTACCTGTGTATTGTCTTGAGTATTAGTGCTAGGAAGCTAGCTGTTAGGTAATTTGGACAGGGTAAAATCCCCAATCCTCACTAAATTTAATAGGTACGATGCCTGGCGGGTGTGGAGAGGCGACTCTTTGTACATCTTGCCGCATGTATGCGTTGATCATCCGATCGAGGGCGAATACTGCTGTGCAAAATGTAAGCACATTGTTTTCCTGAAAGCCCAGGTTCTGAATCTGGGGAAGCAACTGTCAGCACTGAGAAGTCCCTCCATACTAAAGGAGAGCCAGGAACGTACACGGCAGGTGCCGGCAGGGGCCAGCACAGAGGCGTGTGGAGACAAAGAGGTGCTGGCACTAGCAAAGAGTAGATGGGTGACAGTTAGGAAGGGTAGAGGGGGAAGTGCCAGGGAGGCCGATTCAGGACTGGAGCATCCCAATAAGTACGCTACTTTGAGTGACATTGGTGAAACCAGTCAGGGACCAGCACTGCTGGAGCTGAGGGACTCTCCTAGCTGCCGGGGGAAGAACTCCTCCAGTGAGAGTGGGGGGCAGCAAAGGGAAAGGAAAGACAGATTCTGGTGGTAGGGGACTCAATTCTTAGAAGGACAGAGAGGGCAATCTGTAACCAAGACCTGAAGCGCCGAACAGTATGTTGTCTACCGGGCGCTCGGGTTCGGCACATCACGGATCTTGTGGACAGATTACTGGGAGGGGCTGGGGAAGACCCGGCTGTCATGGTGCACGTTGGCACCAATGACAAAGTCAGAGGCAGATGGAGTGTCCTAAAGAACGATTTTAGGGACTTAGGAGCTAAATTGAGGAAAAGGACCTCCAAGGTAGTATTCTCAGGAATACTACCGGTACATCGAGCCACACCAGAAAGGAAGAGGGAGATTAGGGAAGTAAACAAGTGGCTGAAGAGCTGGTGTAGTAAGGAGGGGTTTGGGTTCCTGGAGAACTGGGCCGACTTCTCAGTCGGTAACCAGTACTATAGAAGGGACGGACTGCACCTAAATGAGGAGGGTGCAGATCTGCTGGAAATGAAGATGGCCAAAAAGTTAGAGGGGTTTTTAAACTAGGCGATGGGGGGAGGGTCCAGAGGCAGAGATAGCCAGCACAGAAGATATTCCAGAGGGTAGTATTGGGGGCATTAGTGGTAGGTTAACCAAAGCACAAAAACACAAGGTGAGTATAGTAGCAAGTCCTAGTTGCAATCTCTAAACACCCAATACGAGGACAAAATGCGACCGGTCTAAACTATGTGGCATGTTCACCAATGCCAGGAGCATGGCGGACAAGATGGGTGAACTAGAGATACTGTTGTACGAGGAGGATTTGGATTTTGTGGGTATTTCAGAGACCTGGTTCAACAGCTCTCATGATTAGCTGGCAAACATTCAAGGGTATACCCTATACCGCAAGGATAGAGAGGGTAAAAAAGGGGGAGGGGTATGCCTATATATCAAGAATAATGTACAAGTGAATTTGAGAGATGACATCACTGAGGGAGCTAGAGAGGAGGTGGAATCCTTATGGGTAGAGCTCCAAAGGGATGAAGCTATGGGTAAAATAATACTGGGAGTATGCTATAGGCCCCCTAACCTGAGGGAGGAAGTGGAGACGGATCTCCTATCACAAATTAGATTAGCAGCAAGGATGGGAAGTGTTATCATAATGGGGGATTTTTATTACCCAGACATAGACTGGGCGGAGGGAACCGCGCATTCATTTAAGGCTCGCCAGTTCCTTAATGTCTTGCAGTACAATTTTATGGGTCAGATGGTAGACGCACCAACTAGAAATAAAACATTACTGGATCTACTGATTACCAACAATACAGACCTGATCACGGATGTGGAAATACGGGGCAATTTAGGTAACAGCGATCACAGGTCAATTAGTTTCAGTAGAAATCACACAAATAGGAAACAGAAAGGGAATACAAAGACACTGAATTTCAAAAGAGCCAACTTCCCTAAACTACAAACCTTGCTAAAAGGCATAAATTGGGATAAAATATTAGGAACAAAGAATACGGAGGAGAGATGGGTTTGCTTTAAGAGCATATTAAATAAGGGCATTAGCCAATGTATCCCATTGGGTAATAAATTTAAAAGAGCGAACAAAAGTCCTGGATGGCTTAACTCCAATGTAAAAATGCATATAAAAGCAAAGGAGAAGGCCTTCAAAAAATACAAGGTTGAGGGATCATCCTCAGCATTCAGACTTTATAAAGAATGCAACAGGAAATTTAAGGGTGCAATTAGGACAGCTAAGATAGAACATGAAAGACACATAGCGGAGGAGAGCAAAAAAAATCCAAAGAAATTCTTTAAGTATGTAAACAGTAAAAAAGGGAGGAGGACAGACCATATTGGCCCCATAAAGAATAAGGAATGACATCTGGTTACAAAGGATGGGGAGATGGCGAAGGTATTGAATTTATTCTCCTCAGTCTTCACGAGGGAATCGGTGGGCTTCAGTAACCAAAACTGCTGTGTTTATCCTCATGACACAACACAGGAAGCACCTCCATGGTTAACAGAGGACGGAATTAAAATTAGACTTGAGAAACTTAACATTAATAAATCACCGGGACCAGATGGCTTGCATCCAAGGGTACTTAGGGAACTCAGTCAAGTGATTGCCAGACCGTTGTTCCTAATTTTTACAGATAGTCTACTGACTGGAATGGTACCAGCTGATTGGAGAAAAGCCAATGTAGCACCAATATTTAAAAAGGGCCCAAAATACATCCCTGGGAATTACAGACCAGTTAGCCTAACATCAATAGTATGTAAACTCTTGGAGGGGATGATAAGGGACTATATACAAGATTTTAGTAATAAGAACGGTATCATTAGCAGTAATCAGCATGGATTCATGAAGAATCGTTCTTGCCAAACCAATCTATTAACCTTCTATGAGGAGTTGAGTTGCCATCTAGATAAAGGAAGGCCCGTAGACGTGGTGTATCTGGATTTTGCAAAAGCATTTGACACAGTTCCTCATAAACGTTTACTGTACAAGATAAGGTCCGTTGGCATGGACCATAGGGTGAGTACATGGATTGAAAACTGGCTACAAGGGCGAGTTCAGAGGGTGGTGATAAATGGGGAGTACTCGGAATGGTCAGGGGTGGGTAGTGGGGTTCCCCAGGGTTCTGTGCTGGGACCAATCCTATTTAATTTGTTCATAAACGATCTGGAGGATGGGATAAACAGTTCAATCTCTGTATTTGCAGACGATACTAAGCTAAGCAGGGCAATAACTTCTCCGCAGGACATGGAAACCTTGCAAAAAGACCTGAACAAATTAATGGGCAACATGGCAAATGAGGTTCAATGTAGAAAAATGTAAAATAATGCATTTGGGTGGCAAAAATATGAATGCAATCTATACACTGGGGGGAGAACCTCTGGGGGGATCTAGGATGGAAAAGGACCTGGGGGTCCTAGTAGATGATAGGCTCAGCAATGGCAGGCAATGCCAAGCTGCTGCTAACAAAGCAAACAGAATATTGGCATGCATTAAAAGGAGGATCAACTCCAGAGATAAAACGATAAAAAGAGTATGCGGTCCAGTTCTGGGCACCAGTCCTCAGGAAGGATGTACTGGAAATGGAGCGAGTACAAAGAAGGGCAACAAAGCTAATAAAGGGTCTGGAGGATCTTGGTTATGAGGAAAGGTTGCGAGCACTGAACTTATTCTCTCTGGAGAAGAGACGCTTGAGAGGGGATATGATTTCAATTTACAAATACCTGACTGGTGACCCCACAATAGGGATAAAACTTTTTCGCAGAAGAGAGTTTAACAAGACTCATGGCCACATATTAAAATTAGAAGAAAAGAGGTTTAACCTTAAACTACGTAGAGGGTTCTTTACTGTAAGAGCGGCAAGGATGTGGAATTTCCTTCCACAGGCGGTGGTCTCAGTGGGTAGCATTGATAGCTTCAAGAAACTATTAAATAAGCACCTGAATGACCACAACATACAGGGATATACAATGTAATACTGACATATAATCACACACATAGGTTGGACTTGATGGACTTGTGTCTTTTTTCAACCTCACCTACTATGTAACTATGTAACTATCATCATGATGTGAACTACTGGAAGTTGCACTTGCAGGCTTTGGAAGTTGCAATATTTCAGGAAAATCTCAGCAATGAGATCATCCAAGGTATCCTTATATCATATTTGTTTGCTGCGTCGGTAGACCTCGGGTCCTCAATAACCCAGATGGAATTCCATTGTAATCCCTCTTAATGTTATCGGGGATGCACCGTCAAGCGACTCTGAGCTGGGCCAGAAAATTGTAGATTTGTTCGACTTATGTGTCAGATATAACGATCACAATATGTTTGAAGAACTGGATGCAGTTTGCAAACTGGAACAAATCAACGAAATAGGATATACTACCGTCATCGCATACATCATTATGCTTGCGAGTAAGGCAGTCACTGCAAGTGCTGCATGTCTGGCCACGGCTAAGAAGAGGATGGACTCTATGAATGGGTCATACACCATTCAAGCCCATTGGTTTCCCTCTCAGCATGCCAGAGAACAAATCATACTAATCATCCATACCCTACAGTTGTGCGGAGAGCTATCGTTACACTAGTGGTGGCGGTAGATAACGCCGGCAACATGACCTCCAATCTGAATTCTTCAGTTGCCCATGCCGGAACATACCTTAAGATGGCCGGATTAACTGGTTTTCAGATCGTCTGTCAATTTTGCATAGGTACAAGATCACCGATACTAGCAGTCTCCTCCTATAGGGCCCAGGTAGCCACTTTGATTAACTTATCGCGAGACTTATCGCAAACAGGGTTCTGATGCTCCATTCCTCAAGTTCCTAGGATCTCCTCTGGCCCCTCGCTTCAACGCTAGCAACTTGGAGGCATTATATGCTTTCGCTCTAGGTTACGCCTCTGTGCACACTACGACCATGAGTTCATACTTGCCGGGAGAGGCTATTGCGGAGCATGTAAGTTACAAAGTTGGGAGGATACAAAATAAGGTAGTACTGAGTATTACCAGGGAAGCAGACTTTTTAGGCTAAAAAACAATGGAGAAGATGCAGTGGATTGCTGTCTCCCAGGGGCATACTATGATATTTGTATCCTCAATATACAGCGATGGCTTTTGGGCTGTATTTAGCCATCAGCAATGCTGAGATTAAACCCAGGATTCAGTGTGGGATACCCTTTGATGGCCCTCTTCTTTTCGATGGCCGTTCCCATAATCAGGAATACTATTTACATGCCCCTCTTTATATATTCAGCTATACCCAATATACTTTCTATCTTCTGATTGAACGCACTCACCCTACCGTGACTTACATGATTTTGTATTCTAAACAAGATAGAGAGACATACTCTCTTATCTGTCTCGTCTGTGAACCTTGGCCGTGTCCTGAGAAAGCTTAACGGCAAAACGCGTAGACATACAAGGGATCACTGCACAATTATCATAGATGCATATATATGTTACAACTTTCATTCCTATCTTTTTATATATTTGTCATTTTCAATAAACTTATATTTATATTTTATACTGTTATATCTTCTCCATTGTTTTTTAGCCTAAAAAGTCCGCTTCCCTGGTAATACTCAGTACTACCTTATTTTGTATCTTCAATAATTTATGGACGTGGCTTATTTTTGATGCACAAAGCTGGGAGGACTCACGCATTGAGAGCAGCAAGCAATGTGTCCAAAGAATTCGCCCAAACATTGGGACTGGAAGCGGACGATGTAACTCGCATTGCAGGACTACATGATGAATTTATGAGATCCCGCGGATGCACCAGCAGACTTTAGAGTTTAAATAATCATTAATTTAAGAGTACGTCTCAAATTGCACACATTCGGTTTCTAGGGTTTGTTAGAATTTATGTCTTTTTACTTTTTTATACTGTGCATAATAATCGTTGTCTATGATTTGAGGTGAGAGTTTCCCCTGATTACTGTCTCCATGATGACATAATTAAGAAAAAAAAAAATAAAAAAAATTAAATTTCTTATCTGGCTGAGCTCTGTGTTCATCCTCCTGACTTTATGTAACGAAACAGGAAACTCGGCATAGCTGGTTGGCACAGAAAGCAGGGTATCTTTTGTAGGTCATCCTTATGGTATGTTTAGTCTTTTCATGGCAGGATCTGCCAGAAATATGAGGGTCACCAAGTTGCTTCTGGCAGCAGATACACCACATGTTTGTTATGTTCCTTTCCTCAAAGGACACTTCAAGATATAATGAGTTCTCAAAAGCTCCCCCACACGCAATTGAACTAGAAACTATTGGATATATCCTGCCATTTATGTATTTTATGTCTTGGCTTTTCCTTTGTTTTTGGTACTTGCTCAAGGTCCTTTTGCTGTACTAAATACATATCTGTTGTGTTCAGTCTCTAAAATGTGTGTCCAAAATGTATCCCCAAATCATATACATATAGATATAATGGTCTTTTAGGCATTTCATTTCAACTGCAGGTAAGAGTATTCCTATATGACACATATATAAAGTTTCTTTTCAGAAGTTTTAATTTTTGCTTATTAATGTAACAAGTTTTATTTTTTTGCTCTCCAGGACACTATGGCCTCCGTTGACCATAATGTGGAAGGTCTCCTAGATAGAATGTGGTCTCCTTCTATTCATAAGGACTACAGCATAAGGACTTATGCCCCATACACACGGTTGGACATTGATCGGACATTCCGACAACAAAATCCTAGGATTTTTTCCGACAGATGTTGGCTCAAACTTGTCTTGCATACACACGGTCACACAAAGTTGTCGGAAAATCCGATCATTCTGAACGGTGACGTAAAACACGTACGTCGGGACTATAAACGGGGCAGTAGCCAATAGCTTTCATCTCTTTATTTATTCTGAGCATGCGTGGCACTTTGTGCGTTGGATTTGTGTACACACGATCAGAATTTCCGACAACGGATTTTGTTGTCGGAAAATTTTATAGCCTGCTCTCAAACTTTGTGTTGGAAAATCCGATGGAAAATGTGTGATGGAGCCCACACACGGTCGGAATTTCTGACAACAAGGTCCTATCACACATTTTCCGTCGGAAAATCTGACCGTGTGTACGGGGCATTAGAAGAATACTTCCTCATGGAGGAGGAGCTTGGAAAAGGCGAATATGGAAATGTATTCTTGGTGAATGACAAGAAAACAGGTGAGTGAATTAATTTAGCTGCCATTTCAGTTTCCTCTATGAATATGTATATGCGTGCAAATGTGATCTGCAAAATATAGGCTTTCTTCAAGAGGTCACGAATTATAGGGTTACTCTAAAATAAAAAGAGCAGCAAAGTAGAATCACTGTGCAACACTCGTAATAAAGAATAGCAGGTGAATGCAGTGAGCAATTATGGCCCAATACATACATTTATTACATCTCTATGAACAGAAAATGTTTCAAATATTCATGTTGGAAAAATGATTTAGAGACCTAAGTATTAGGCTGTTTCTTGGGAGGAGTCATGTACCCATCAAGACCTTGATGTTTTCATAACTGTCTGGAAGAGTGGGCATTCCTAGATAGATTATATTTGTATGCAGACCACCCTAGGTTTTGATCACATGTGAGTCCAATGAATAAAAGGAAGGGGTTGGGAATAATATGATGCTGGATGTCCTCTAGTCAAGAAATGAGGTGGGCTCTATCTGGAGAGGTTCCTGTACAGCTGAGTGCTGGTAATGCTGAGGTTTAGCTTTAAATGAAGCATGATACATTCTCAATTTGGGAGGAGCGGATCTTATTAAAATGTTGGATATTTTCAAGTAAAACATACAGAAATTACCAGTTAAACATTTCTAGTTCTTGATTGAAGTTATTAATTTTTTTAACAGGTCAAAGAATGGCAATGAAGATCATGGATAAGGACAGAATCAGTCAGCGGTCTTTCCTCCATGAATTCAGTATTTCATTCTTACTGTCTTCTCATCAAAATATCATTGGATGTTTTTGTTTTTCAGGTCTTTTTCCTCACAGCGATGGTCTTTCTTCACCCCCTTTTCTTTCACTTAGTTTTCCTCTTTTGTTCTACCATCCCCCTTCCCTGGTCTTTTTCTGTACTATCTTGGTCATTTCTCTCATATTCTATTCTCTCTTTCTCTAAACTTTTTTTTCTTTTATTTTTTCATTTTATTTTTCCTTCTCTTTTTTTCACTCGTTTTTATTCCAACCCATTTTCACTGCTTCATATTCTCCTTTTCATTTTTTCACACTATTCTTACCTATTCACTCCGTGTTTTTGCTTTTCAGGTCTTTCTTTTTCTCCTTCCACTAAGGTCACCCCGTCACACTCTGACCCAATCTGGGGGTTTCTCGTTGCCGGGTCTGCTGCCTGGACACGCTCCCTCAGCTTCGGACCCTGGCATTGTGGGTGGGCTCTGCATTCAGGGTTGCGCCGCCTTTGCACGGACGCAATTGTAAGTTCATGGTCTTTGTGGAAGAATGTGGAATTTTATGTTTCACATTTGCCCACTCGTCCTTTAAACTACTCTAAATATTGCTAATTTCCCCTATTTATAGGTGATTAATACGGTTATGCTCCTGATGAGTGACTATAAGGTCCCGAAAAGGCGTAGAGCTTACAACTACCGTTATTTATACACCATTATTAGCTATGTATGGACGTTCCATTGTTATTGCATTTTGTCTTTGCCACTTTTTTCTAGTGACACTGCGTGCCACATATCTATTGTTATGTATTTTTTATTCATATCCTCATATGTTTACATAGAAGTCCTTGTTGGAATGTATTTTATGACTGAATACAAATTATATCTATTGAGCTATGTGCCTATAAATGTAAACTTATGAATGTATTACTTTATATTAAAAAAAATTGAAACTTTATTCTAGTTTGACTTCTGCTCCCGTGTGCCTCACTCAAAGTCCCACATCTGCTCTCTTTTTTAGTCTTTATTACTGAACCGGGATGGAGGAGGGGTATGAACGGCCCCACTATCCTCATTTAAAGTCCCAATACTGCTGATTTCTCTCCTTTTAATCAAATAATTAGGGATGGAGGCACACGGTCGCACTTTCAAGCATTATATCATTTCATTTTCAGATTTTTTATTCAATTAAATTTTGATGTCTATCCAGAATTTCCCTATTTCACACCTTGATTGTCCCTATATGGAGTCAATCACTAGGAAGTCATCTCAGGTGTTTTGACCCTTGATAAATTCAATGTTTGCAGTTGTGTCCGTGCACTGTTGGTTTTGGCTGCTGTCTGTCTTGGCCTGCCCTTTCTGCCACACTCCGGAGCTGCGACGCGCACTGGAGATCCCCCTCCGCCTTGTTGTGACGTGGGGTGGGCGGGGCCTCCTCCACTGCGCGTCGACGTCATGCCTTCCACGCCGGCTGTTCAGCGTCTTTATGACGCCCCATAGCGGCAGCGTGTTTTCCATCTCCAGCGCTTGGTGGGGTCGGTTTGGCGCTCGCGGTCGGCGAGCTCGGTTGCCTGGCTGGCGGGTCTGCGGCGCCTCCTGGTCCCCATTTGGTTTGCTGGTTGCATGACGTTGGGGGTGTGCTCTGTGGCGGCACTCCCCGCTTTGGCTTCTCCCAGTGAGGTGTCTCCCAATTCAGGCTTTATCCGTACACCATCACGCAGCCACACACTTTTGGCAATCATGCCCCTACTTCCTCCTTCACAGGTATGGTCTTTTTTCACCCCCTTTTGTTTCACACACTTTCCTTCTTTTGTTCTACCATCCCCCTTCCCTGGTCTCTTTCTGGACAATCTTGGTCGTTTCTCTCATATTCTATTCTTTCCTTTTCCAAATTTCTTTTTACTTTTTTATTTTTCACTTTCTCTTTCTTTCACTCTTTTCACTCCAACCCATTCTCACTGCTTTATACTCTTTTTCCCATTTTTTTCACACTATTCTCACCTATTCACTTTGTGTTTTTGTTTTTCAGGTCTTTTTCCTCACAGCGATGGTCTTTCTTCACCCCCTTTTCTTTCACTTAGCTTTCCTCTTTTGTTCTACCATCCCCCTTCCCTGGTCTTTTTCTGTACTATCTTGGTCATTTCTCTCATATTCTATTCTCTCTTTCTCTAAACTTTTTTTCTTTTATTTTTTCATTTTTTTTTTTTTCCTTCTCTTTTTTTCACTCGTTTTTATTCCAACCCATTTTCACTGCTTCATATTCTCCTTTTCATTTTTTCACACTATTCTTACCTATTCACTCCGTGTTTTTGCTTTTCAGGTCTTTCTTTTCCTCCTTCCACTGAGGTCACCCCGTCACACTCTGACCCAATCTGGGGGTTTCTCGTTGCCGGGTCTGCTGCCTGGACACGCTCCCTCAGCTTCGGACCCTGGCATTGTGGGTGGGCTCTGCATTCAGGGTTGCGCCGCCTTTGCACGGACGCAATTTTAAGTTCATGGTCTTTGTGGAAGAATGTGGAATTTTATGTTTTACATTTGCCCACTCGTTCTTTAAACTACTCTAAATATTGCTAATTTCCCCTATTTATAGGTGATTAATACGGTTATGCTCCTGATGAGTGGCTATAAGGTCCCGAAACGGCGTAGAGCTTACAACTACTGTTATTTATACACCATTATTAGCTATGTATGGACGTTCCAATGTTATTGCATCTTGTCTTTGCCACTTGTTTCCAGTGACACTGCGTGCCACATATCTATTGTTATGTATTTTTTATTCATATCCTCATATGTTTACATAGAAGTCCTTGTTGGAATGTATTTTATGATTGAATACAAATTATATTTATTGAGCTATGTGCCTATAAATGTAAACTTATGAATTTATGTATTACTTTATATTAAAAAAAATTGAAACTTTATTCTAGTTTGACTTCTGCTCCCGTGTGCCTCACTCAAAGTCCCACATCTGCTCTCTTTTTTAGTTTTTATTGGATATTATGGCTTTTTCTCCACCATTGACTACTTTGTCTTTGCACAGGATTTGGCACCTGTTGGAGATCTGTTCTCCATGATTTTTCCAAATGCAAATACACTAAAAGGTGTCGGTATGGCCATTTATTTTTTTAATCCTTAAAAAAAGTGTTAAACGAATATATTTTGAATTTCCCATCACATTTTCTAATTGTCCTGGTGACCACTGCAATTAAGACAGAGTTAAGTTCCCTGGAGGGGAGGGGGACATATTCAACAATAGAATCCATAGAAGCCTTATATCCCCCCTTACTGTATTTAACATCTATTATGTTTTAGATTCTTTTTCTAGGTGGGAAATCCAGAAGACACAATAAAGAGGTGTGCTGTGCAGATCTCCAGTGCTCTGGAATTCATATCGGAGAAAGGACTTGTACACATGGATCTCAAGCCAGAAATTGTTCTGGTGTTTGACCAAAACTGCCAATGTGTTAAGATAACAGAATTTGGCCTCACTAAAATCAGAGCGACAGCTATTAGAGTAAGGTGTGGAAGCAAATCCTACATGGTCCCAGAGATGTGTAATGTAACTACGGGGGGGGGGAGTCGGGCCCTCAAAAGTGTGTTTGTGGGCATGGTTTCCAAAATTGTGTCTTTTGTCCATTCTGACCATGTGTTTGTGTGCCTCAGCAGACTTTTATCTTGTTCTACTTACTTCTAATTCTCAAGTTAGGTTTACAACTGTTTATGTTAATCTAGTTTTATGCTTAGATGAAAAATGAAGCTTCATGCTAATTCCAAACATAAGTATGTGTTGATTTTGCTTGTGTGCTGCGTTTTTTGAGTTTGTAATAATTTTATCTGTTTTTTTTTATAATCCTGCACTTTTGTTTAGGGGTTTGGGGTGATCAGTTCTGATCCTCAAATGTTTGTTATGGTTATTCGCTTGATTGGTATCCCTGCTTTTATAATGTGATTTTTAATGTGTCTATCTTTTTAATGACCTACCCTTGTAGATTGTAAGCTCTTTTGAGCAGGGCCCTTCTAACTATATTGTCAAATGCTGGAGCATTTCCAATACTTTTTATATTTTTGCCCAAGTATATTAATGTAATAAATGTTTATACTAATGTTGAAATAAATAGTTGATGGCTGTGAATTAGCCTTCACGGATTCGCCCGGGGCCGGTTTATGACCTGGAGATGCCTCATGAAAGGGCATGCACACACCCCCAGGAAGTGTACTGCTGCTCAGCCTCTAACATGGCCGGGTCACTCCCTTCACGAGAAGAGCAACTGCTGATATGCAAGGTAATGCATGGGGGGGGGGGGGGGTCAGGGGGGAATGTGCTAGTTAGCTTTATTTATGGGGGGGGGGGGGGGAGAGGCTGTTGTGGGTACTAATCCTTTGCACACACATCACTGCCTCTCTCTCTGCACATTAGACTTTCTGCATGTTCCTGTAAATACACTATCTGCTATGTACATATGATCTAAGCTCGTTTTTAAAGGAGCAGTGATTGGAACCAGTTGTCGCAGAGCGCATGCAAATATGCTCCCTTCTGGTAGCTGGGCCTTGGCACAGAGTGGATGCACATAATACTGCCAGCAGCCCCGGCTCTCAGAATGGCAAACCCCTTCAAGGGCCGGTGCCAAGGATGTTTAAAGTGAAAACAGAAAAGTGAAGTTTTATATTCAAAAGATTGTCTGGGGGGGGGGGGTCCCCTTCGTCTGCATGTGTTGCATTTGTCCCGAGTCTCGAACCTGCTGCAGCAATAATGACATTTGGAATTGTTTTCCATGGCTGCAAGCCAATTCTGGCAATATAACCACAAAACAAGCAGACCACATGGCTCTTACCCTTCCCCACCACCTCAATGCATACCAGGCCTTTTGGGGCTTGCATGGGTTTTAAGGGAAACCCCAGCATCAAATGTAGCATAAATAAATGGCACGGGGGGCCCCATACAGAATCCCTACCAGATCCTGATCTCAGTGCTCAGCCTAGCAGGCCATGGAATAGAGAGTGCCCCCCCCCCCCACTCCTGAGCCAGCCATCAGCATGTGGGGCTGGGGCTCTGCACCGCCAAGGCACCTTGCCCCCATGTTGATGGGGACAATGGCCACTTCCCCAGAACCACAAACAGTGGTTGTGAGGTTTACCGAGATCTGGAGACCTCCTTTAACAATGGGGCCCCCAGATCATCCCCCACATCAATGGTTAATAGGGTACATTGTGGCCTCAAAAACTGGCCACATCTAAAAAAAAAAACACCAAACACACATGTAGCGGGACCACCGTAGGGGCTGCTGAATGTTGTGGCCATGTGATTGTTTTTGTTAATTTATTGAGGTGATTTGAACTTGGATGAGTAAGGGGTATATGGGATGCCCAGAGATAAATTGGCAGTTTGATTTGCGATCAATTTGAACTGCTCTATATACTGTACAACTCCAGAACAACTCTTGCTTGCAGACTGTTTCTCTCTCCAGCACGTAACTTTACTTCAGGAATAGCTAGCACATGGTTAGGTCTATTATTATTAAATATTATCAGATAAAAACTGAAATAAAATAGTAATAATGTTAAAATCAAATTGGAAATAGAGATAGGAATAAAAGATTCAGTTTTTATCTGATAATATTTTATATCAATGTTTTTATTGTATAACATATATGTTGATGTGTATCGCATATAATTGGTCCATATATGTAGACATGCACTTTTTCTTTTTCTTTTTCCCTCCTTTTTATCTTAATTTTATTCCAACCTGTAAAAACATGTACAGGTGCCACCATATGCACGTGCTGGAATGTACCTTATGCATGTAATTAGGTACATCCATTCCTCTTCTATTTTTCCTCTACTTTGACCTCCCCTTACCCCCCCCCTCCCCATATATACACATATATATCCCCCCCCCCTTTTACATATCTTTGTGATTCTCTCTTGTTTATATCATTTATGTGGATGTGCACCACTATGTGTATATATCACCTAGTCATATCTATACATGTCATCCATTATACATAGTCATTAATTCTCCTCTTAGAAATATCATTTCCTGTAACCTGCACATAAATTCGGATAAACTATCCACTTATGTGCTAATATACACCGCCATAGTATACAGTGCATATCATACTGTTTTTATATGTCCTCCCTCAGTCCCTACACACATATATCTATACATATATCCACCCTCTCTCTCCTCTGTGTCTACTATAAGACAATCATAGTCATATGCTCCCGGGATCTTTATTTCCCTGCATTTTGCATTGTTTAGTTTTATTTTTCTGCATCTTTATATCTCTCTGCATCTTTTTATTCCCTTGTAATCTTTATCACTTTACACTTTGTTATTCACTTGTACATTAGGATCTTCTGCTTATATATGCTCAATTTTATATATATATATATATATATATATATATATATATATATACACACATACACTATATATATATATATACCCCCTTTTTCCTTCCCCTCTTTTCTCCCCTTGTTTTCCCCTCCCCCCCCTCCCGTCCTCGCTGACAGTCCTCCTCCCAGTTCACTTATTCTCTTTCATTCTTGCCTCTCCTCGATCCCCTTCATTGCTGACATTTCTATACACAGGGCTCTAGGCCACTCCCCTCTCACTAGCTCCCATTCCACTCTCCTCCCCATCACCGCTCTATATATACACCCCTTTCAGCTCCCAGCCAATCAGCTTGACAAAGGAGCGCCGCCGTCACGCCATTCACGGCGAGCCAGCTCAGGAAACGCGTCGCACATCGTGTGACGTCATCATCCCTCGCCTGGATCAGTTGTCATCCAAGCCTCCTTTTGGTGTCTGTCTTCGCTGTCGGCCGTACACATCCAGCGCTTCAGACTGCCCAGAGTTTATACATCCACCAGCCGAGAGAGATGACTCCACGGACCCCCTGGATTGCCTTGGGACATTTTTATGCTTGAAACCTTCTTCACAAATGTGAGTGTACTACCAGCTGTTGCTGTTCTTATAATAAATAGTTTTAAAAGACTGCACCCAGAGGCACCTCCTCTTCCTTGTTTTACAGTGTTCTTGGGATAATGGCTTTCACTTCCATCGGAAAGCTGCCGTGAATGTGGACTATACACATTACCCTTGCTTCTTCTACTTGCAGTGTTACATCACAGACTTCACCTCTCATTTATTGTTAATTGTTATCCCATCTACAATTCATCTATGTACATTACTGCATAACTGGGTTTTGCTGTTAATTTTTTGCGCCGACTACTTGTTACATATTTCGAAGAGGCCTGCCAATCCTAGTTGGGGATTGGTCAGGGGTCCCTTGGACACACCAGACAGCCCATCCTCCCTTCTAGAATCCTCTAGAAGAAAGAGGGAGGCGACAGTGAGGTGATGCTGTCTGAGTCACCAGCTGCTGCTCTGGGCCACTCCCGGCCCTCTCAACCCAAAACAAACAAGGCTAACTTATAGCTAGGCCTGGTTAAATTTTAATTGCTCTCACCAAATCCTAACCTCTAGCACCTACCTAGGTAGAGGGTGCTACACACAGTTTAAGTCCTTTATTTACTTTAAACTTGCAAACATCTCTTTACCCCATTGTAGATCCATTGTCAATCCCGATGCCTGTTGCAACTGCAGACCTGGAAAGGCATGCACCGGTTGGTGCTGTCACAAGGGGGGCACGGCCCCTTGGTGACATAACCAGTTTGCCCCACCCCTTACCTATTTCACAAATGACAGATGTAGAAGCAGACAGTTGGTGGGTAGCCTTTGCTGGAGGTGGAGCTTATGTTTTGGAATCTAATTTTTGGTGTCCAGCGGCTGGTGGGATTGATGATGGAGACACATTGGTGGTAATTTTGTTTGATTTGGGAAAATTAGTTACGAAAAGTGCATTTTTTGGAAAATATGGGTTTTTAATTTGTTGGTTTTACAACTTTAAGGGGAGTGATTAGCGGTTCCCCATGCTCCACATGGGGGGACAAGATATAGGGACCTCCTTTTAAAGGGGGCTTCAAAATGCTGAAAAGCCCTCTGCCTGCAGACCCCCAAAACACTGACCAGGGTTATGGAAAAAAGGCCCTTGAGCCCATCAATACGGGGACAGTGTGTGGGGGAGTAGGGCCACCCCCTGACCCAATGCACCCCACCCATGTTGAGGTCATGTGTCCTAGTATGGTTGAGGGGCGCTCACTCCTCCACCCCCCTTTTGTGGCCTGGCAGGCTGTGTGCTCTGATGAAGGTTTGAAATAGCTTTTGAGGGGACTCAACACTATTTAATATGTTTTTTTTTTTTTTTTTCACACCACAATCAAACTGCAAGAAGACCAAAAGGCCAAAATTGTAAAAGATAAGGGAACCAATAAATTGGAAAAGAAGCACTTTGTGGACAGATATCGGTGGGAACTGATACAAAGGATCCATCCGAAAGAGCCAGATCTGGATGGTCATATTTCAGAGCGTCTGTTGACAGATGAACAGTGTGACATAATATGGGCCAAATAAACCCCACAACAGAGGATGATAAGGCTGTACTTTGTGATCAGATGGTGGAGTAATACGGACAAGGATATTTTATACAACGTATTAAAGAAACATCACTCCTCAATGATCAGAGACCTGGAAGGGCCAACAATCCAATTTTTGTCACTGGTCCTTCCTTTGGACCCATCTTTGAGGTCTGATTACAAAGGATCCATCCGATAGAGCCAGTTCTGGATGGTCTTATTTCAGAGCGTCGGTGTGTGGGACTGATGTCACTTTTACATGAGGCGGTAATCTGCTTGTTTTTTCTCCTGACGCTGTCAGTGTGAAAAAATAAGCACATTTTGGCTTCTGTTTACATCATATGATCAGTTGTCATTGGCTGACAGCTTGTCACGATTCTGATCTATGATCAGCCGAGTTACAAGGTGTCTGTGATCACAGAGCACGCTGCCCGCCCATTGCAGGGGGCACGCGGGCAGCGCAAGCGTGGGAGGAGGTCCATGTACGCCCTCCCAGCATATTAACCCTGCGCTGTAGCTGTCTTTCGGCTATAGTGTGAGCTTCAAGTGGTTATTATGTAATAAATAGATTATTGATGATCCTTCTGGGATACATGTGAGCGTTGTTCTATTTTCTCTATAGGACCACAGGCAGCATGAACCCCGAGCCAATGTCTAATGAGGAAGAAGTCAGTGAGGAGGAAGTTTCAATTCCATCCACCTCAGAGACTACACAGTCACAGACAACTCCGTTAACCACTCCACCAGCCATGTCAGGGGAATCGGAGATGCCAGCAAATGATCAGATGCAATAACCTCAGGTATGTCTATCTATATCTAACTACCAGTAATCCTATTTCTTTATAAACATTGTCGCAAATTTTTTTCTCTAGGCTTCTGGATCACAAGAGATAGGAGGAGATAGTAATCGGGGCAGAGGCCGTAGAAGGCAAGCGGCAGAGGTGGAAGCTATATCCCGGGTTGATAATCGGCTTATGGAACTCCTGGGGGAAGTACGCCAACAGAGGAGATCCATATTGGAGCAGAATCCATTTGCTGATCCCAGAGATGGGAGGGCTGTGTACTTTCGCCATCTGTGGCACCAATTAAAATCTCTGAGGGAAGAAAATGAGATGGCAGTGCGTAATGAGATTTCTGCGTTTGTTTCAGCAGAAATAAGTGGCCTTCCCTCATTACACCTTCTCCACATTTTTCACCTATGCCAGGTCCCCCTCCTTCATATCAACTTTCTTCAGCATCTCAACGCCCCACTACTTCTTCCCACCACCACCATGCCTATCCCCACTCCTCCAGAAACATCCCCCAGATTTTTCTAGTGGCCAGCCTTCCACACCTACCCCAGTGTACCAGGATCTCTGAGAATACAGAACGCTCTTTCCATTTGTTTGCCAATTTTGCACTTTATGGTGTTGTGGCACATTACCAAAAAATAAATATTTTTGACCTAGGTTTACAAGTCATATTTTTGGATTCAAGTTTTTACAGTTATTTTCTATACTTCATTATCATGGCCTACTTTACTGGCCATTGTTTGTTATTTATTGTTTTTTCTTTATATCTAATTCTGCAGAAAATTAAGTAATATAAAAAAAATTAAAATTTATATTTTCTTAATGAAAATAAACATGTTTTGTTGTTTCCATCGATCTTGTTGTCTACTATTTATTTGCTGTATTGGTCAACTGCATTCTTGAAATGTATTCCTCCAATGGGCTTAGTTCAGGCTTCAATGTGCCTCAAAAACTACTGCACTGAACTCCTGTACTTTGTGAGGCACACTTCAGGCCTTTGTAACGCACAGTTTTGGGCATTCCAAACTATTGAACTTACATAGACATGTAAGAAATAAAAGTTTGCAATTTTTTTTTTTATTAGAAACTATAATGCGATTATAAAACCAAAACGTAAACAAACTGAAGATTTTTTTTTTTATTAACCACTTCAGCCCCGGACCATTTGGCTGGCCAAAGACCAGAGCACTTTTTTGCGATTCGGCACTGCGTTGCTTTAACTGACAATTGCGCGTTCGTGTGACGTTGTACCCAAACAAAATTGACGTCCTTTTTTTCCCACAAATAGAGCTTTCTTTTGGTGGTATTTGATCACCTCTGTGGTTTTCATTTTTTGCGCTATAAACAAAAATAGAGCGGCAATTTTGAAAAAAAATAATAATTTTTTTTTCCTTTTTGCTATAATAAATATCACCAAAATATATATAAAAAAAATATTTTTTTCCTCAGTTAAGGCCGATATGTATTCTTCTACATATTTTTAGTAAAAAAAAATTGCAATAAGTGTATATTGATTGGTTTGCGCAAAAGTTATAGCGTCTACAAAATAGGGGATATATTTATAGCATTTTTGATATTTTTTTTACTAGTAATGGCAGCGATCTGCGATTTTTATCATGACTGCGACATTATGGCGGACACGGACAATTTTGACACATTTTTGGGACCATTGGCATTAATACAGCGATCAGTGCGATTAAAAGTGCACTGATTACTGTAAAAATTTCACTGGCAGTGAAGGGGTTAACACTAGGGGGCGATCAAGGGGTTAATGTGTTCCCTAGTGTGGCGGCTTTGCAGCATTAGGCCCTGGGCTTGGTGCTCCCCTCAGTGTTACCCCTGGCTAGTTGCTTTTCTAGCAGCACAGGCTTTTTTCCATCCACGCACGGCGTAAACGTGGTCGAAGCGCCCTCTGGAGTTGACGTACGGAAAGGCGGCTGATTGCTGTTCCATAGCGCGTAAGCGCAGGCAGTCGGGGCGCAGAGCAAAGCAGGTACCTCTCCTCCCCCATGAGAAGGAGCTCTTAGCAGCTGTAGGGGAGGATGAGATAAGAAAGCTGCTGGCTCATCAAGATCGTCTCCAGGCCCAGCACCGCCGAAGGCAGAGGGCGGAGGAGCAGTCCTCCACGTCATCAACGTGCAGTGTCATCCAGTCAGAGGGGGAGACTGAGGAGGAGGCTGAGGCAGCAACGCCCACATTAACTACTGAGGCTGAGGCAGGAGGTGGAGGAGACCTGCCCTGTAGAGGCTGCTGGGGATGCGGCAGAACAGCCAGACGCGGCAGATCCAGGGAATGTGCACTGCGGAGCTCGAGTTACGGATGGCCTAATGGATCCCCGCAGCCCTATGCCAGGAAGCCAGTTCTGTGAACAAATCAATCTGCCATTATAGAGCCTGCTGTCTGGTAAGCAGGACTTTCGTGCAGTTTGCTGCACCTTGGTATTCCTTTCACTTATCTTCTGCTGATCAGTTATATGCCCATTTTTCTATTAATTCTGGTAAGCGGCCTCAGATTCCTTCCTTTTTTTCCATCTGTCATCTGGTGGTCAATCACATGCCTCTTTGGTTTTATCTCTGGTAAGCGGCTTTTTTGGATGGATTTCTGCACCAGCTCTCCATATATATGAGATTTTTTTTCTGTTTTGCATGATTGATGTCACTCACTTCACTATTTCGTTTGTGCCTATGGGCACTGGATGGTGTATGATTTATATGATCACTGGTGGAGTGTCACATTTATATTTACCTAAAAACTTTTCTTCAATACTACGTATTTGTGTCAGTATTACGCTACGTTATCCTAAAAAATTTTTTTGGGTACAACCTTCGTGGATCCGATTCGGTCTGTGAGCGAAATTTGTCCAGGACGTATCCGGAAAGGTTCCCCAAAGACCCAGGCTGGGTTTATACCCACCTGTTTTATTTGGCTTGCTATCTGGTAAGCATTTCATCTAACAGGAAGTGTGTTACCTGAACTTCTACCACCACCTATTGATTATTGAAAACAACATTTTCAGAAAATTTGTTTCACCATTTAATTTTTGTTCACCTTATTTGGTGTCGGACATTTAATCGCAAGGACTATTTCACAATTTAATATTTGATCATTTTTATGCGCTGCTTTTTATACATTTGCTTTATTATTGGTGTAGTTCACTTATAGCTGCAGCTTCATGTTTAGGTTTCTAGCGCAGTTTTCTTTTTTTTCCATCCATGCCTTTTGTACACGGTTGTGCACTGATATTCCTGGCGGTTCCTCTGGGGGGAGCCCATTGCCCTTTGGTCCTTGTTGGGACGCTCGCACCGATCGACTTCGTTTTGATTCCGTCCATACGGTGTGCGCATGCGCGGCCGGGCAGAGATGCGCGCGCCTCCCCATTCGGCCGAGTCAGGTGATGCAGAAGTCTTTCACACACCTGACTGGGATGTGTATATAAGGCTGCTGACTACATATAGCCTTATATTATAGCATCCACCCTACGAGTGGTTCCCATCTAGGATCCATCCACATGTCCTTATTGTATCTGGCTTGGTATGTCGCTTCTTTTATTCACCTAAATACTTGGTGATAAATGTTTTTATTATATTGACTGGTCGCGCTTTTGCAGACTATGTGGATTTGAAGCCCAGTGTTTGCTTCTCTATGCTGCTGCAGTGTTAGCAGGTGTCATCTTCCCATGATGGTTTAGCTTCCTGGGTTTTATGCTGGTCTAAAATGTATTGGTTTGGTCCTAACATCCTCTAAATATACTACTATAAATATCAGATGAGAGGATGGATGTTTTTTAGGTATCTCCAGGTATGCAGCATGCTGCTAGAGGCCAGTTCCCTTATAGGCCCATACTCCAGCTAGACCCTGTCGAGGAGGTCCTATCACAGAAGGGACTCCGGAAGCCGCTCTCTGTATTATATGGGACCCTACTTAGGGCTGATTCCCCCAAGATTGACAAGCTGTGCGACCTCTGGAAGGCCGATAATTCTTCCCTGGACAGGGAGGACTCTTTAGAGCAGTGCCCTAAGTTGGTTATCTCGTCACGGGACAAGTTGATTCAAGTTAAGCTATCACACAAGGTATATTATACGCCAGCCAGGCTCCTCAAAATCTATCCAACTAGGGACCCCCATTGCCCGCGATGTTTAGTCCATATGGGTAATTTCCTTCATATGCTCTGGGACTGCCCCAAGATACGGATCTTCTAGCGGGAGGTGTTTGACATGATCGACATTAAACTAGACTTGTCGCTCCCCATGTCACCAGAGCTGGCCCTCCTGGGAATCCCTGATGATGATCAAAGGTCTCATCACAGTAAACTGCTGATTTCGTATTTACTGTATTACGCCAAAAAGAGGATCATCTGTAAATGGTCCTCCACTGCTATCCCTACAGTGTCCTCCAGGCAATCTATGATTGACGCTGCATTGCCACTGTACAAATTAACCTACATCAGTCGCGGATGACCCTGGAAGTTTGAAAATGTGTGGGATACGTGGACTTCCATGTAGATGGTGGGGGACCTGCCTGCCCCTAGGGATGCTGCCTCCCTGGTACGGCTCCTGGTTTATTCTCCCCCTATATACACCAGTCACCCCTTGTAGTGTATAAATAGGAGGCTGTGTATTTAATTTCTAGGCCCCCATTACCTCATTCACCCCTAATAATGCACTGTCATGTCTATCACTGTTTATCTTCACTCTGTTTGGAACCCTAAACTGTTACTTGATGAATATATGAATGTTTGATGATACTATGTCATGTCATGTTAGGCCGGTTCAGCCGCATTTTGTGTTCTGCGTTTTATCCTTCAATAAAGAAAACCTGATTGTTAAAAAATAAATATCAGACGAGACCAACATTACTATACCTTTTAGATATTACCTGTTCTGATCGGTCCTGTGTGAAGTTATTTTTAATTCTTTTCTTCTATATTCATATATACATGTTTATAGATGCCACCCCTACTGTTCAGCACATTATGAGTTAATATCTAGAGATTCCGGCTGCTACTAATTTTTTACACAGGTATGCCTAGTTTACATGATTGTGCTTTCATTTGCACACTAGTAGGTGTGCTTGTGGTGTGTAGTTGCCTTACATATTTATGTATTTTGTAGATACATTTGGGGATCTTATTTTCCCCACTTGTTATATATGGCTATTGAAGTATCACTTTCTACCTGGCACATCCCCACATTGCCACATGTTGCTTGGCCGCCCTTTGATGCTTTTTTGCAGTTTTTCATGCATTTGTTGAGACCTTTTTTTCTGCATATCTATGCTATAGATGATTACATAACTGTTACAATTATTTATTGCCTCTTTCTCTCCTTAGAGCGCTTATCAAGCTCCCGAAGAAGCGAGTTTTTGCGAAACATGTAGAGCCCATAAGTTTACAGCAATATTATCTATTTAAAGGGGTTGTAAAGGTAAAATTTTTTTCACCTTAATGCATTCTATGCATTAAGGTGAAAAAACTTCAGACCATACCGCCGCCCCCAGCCCCCCCGTTTTACTTACCTGACGCCTCGAAAGTCAGCTTCGCGTTCCCGACAGCTATTCCTCCGCTCACCCTGGCCGCTGATTGGCTACAGTGGATGGATTGGAAGCAGCACAGCCATTGGCTCGCGCTGCTGTCAATCACATCCAATGACGCGGCGCGCTGGGGGGCGGGGCCGAGTGATACAGTGAGCTGCTATAGCCGCCGGCTGTATCACGGGAGCGCGCCCGCAAGCACTCACCACCGTGCGAGGGAGCTCGCATTAAGGTGGTGAATGCTTGCGGGGAGGAGCTGAGACAGCCGCCGAGGGACCCCAGAAGAGCAGGTTCGGGGCCACTCTGTGCAAAACGAACTGCACAGTGAAGGTAAGTATAACATGTTTGTTATTTAAAAAAAAAAAAAAAATTACCTTTACAACCACTTTAAGTCATACATGGCATGATTTTTGACATTTATAGTCCATATTGGAGAGTTGCTGATATTGCAATTAGTTTGCAGTATTTTAAATGTTTTTTTATTGTGATGTATTAATTGTTAATAAAATATTAGTTTATTTTTTCCATAATTGTTGCCTGAAAAGTAAATTTTTTCAACTTCCTCTATTTATTTAAATTTAGGACGTGGCACTGCGCTACTTTAAGCTCCCACAGTTCCATCCTGTGTTGGTGCCTCTTGTAACTCTTTGATTCATACATACAGACATACATGGTTGGATACATTTTCAGCTCGACAGGGAGAAACAGATTTTTAATCATTGGATGTCCACCTTGGTTGGGCACAAGCCTAGATCAGCTCATCCCAGGAAAATAATAGAGGTTGTCTCTAGCCAGCAACATTCATGGTGTACACCAAGCTGTAAAGGCTTCACCCCCTCCACACAAGCTGACCACACTAGTCATTACAATAGTATTCCCACATCAACAATGAGTTATTTGATGCAGGAATGAGTCCATTTTGTTTTGGGCTAAACATGGAGCAAAATATGTTACCAGAGAAATGTGTGGGCTGCTTTAGGGACACACCTAGACACACAGATGACCAGGTTAGGCCAATACATTCTTCCTTGTCGTGCATTTTTTTACAGGCATCTAAGGTCACATGAAGGGATGGGAAGGACTAATTTATGTTTTGTTCTTTTTTTTTTCTCTAGGGGATGCCGGTTATCCGCAGCTGAGGTGGCTCCAATCAGGCACTCCCTGGGGCAGCTACAACAGTGCATTGCGGGAAGGCCGGGGCATTGTCGAGCTCACTATTGGCCTGCTGAAGTCCCGGTTTTTATGTTTGGCCCAGCGGGGAGCTACTGTACTCTCCTCCAAAGTGTTTCAAGATCATCCTTACCTGTTGTGTCTTGCACAACTTGTGTGTTGCGAGGGATGATTCCTGGGAGCTGATTGAGGAGAGGAAGCCAGAGGTCCACCAGCTGTCGGTCCACAGACACAGCAACACTAATGCTGGGGTTGCCACCCGGAATCAGCTGATTGCTGGTTACTTTACATGTACGTATTACAACATAGCTAGAGATAGAGAATGTGTAAAAAAAATTCCTACTTTGCAGGGTATCCCTCACAGGGACAGATGCTAAGAAACATCTGACAGTTGTGGTTGACCCTCTATCCAGTGTGTAGTCAACATGACAAACAATTTACTTGGCCACTAACACTAAACTTGATTATGAACTGTGTAGCAATTTCAAAGAGTGGAGAGGGAGTAGAACACCTGGCAGGTGTTTGCTTGTGTCTGTGCCACATGTATATATCTAGGATGAACAATAACCTCAGCTAGGTATCTAAATGTGTTTTATGTTTTTCAGCCAATTAACATCTTTGGGGTAAGGCATGGCATGTACCCTAGGAAGCCTGGTTTGATGGACTGTCTGGCCTCACAGGTGTGTTTTTCAATCTTCTCTTATATGTTTTTGTAGTTGCTAAAATAAAAGACCTCTTTAACTTACATGCTCACTGCAGTGGTTATCAACAGAACAGACATGATCCTTCTTTTCATGGGTGATTATGCTGGAGTTTGTGGCCCCTACCCCCAGTCAAGTGCCCTCCGAGCATGTATCTTGTTCTGGGAGCACCCAAGTCTTGCCCATGAGCCACTACTGTGCATGTCTGTCAACATACATAGTGAAAGCTCTGCCCCTGCCCCCCTCTATACACAGTGAAAGCTCTGCCCCTGCCTCCCCCTCCACCTCTATACACAGTGAAAGCTCTGCCCCTGCCCCCCTCTCCCCCTCTATACACAGTGAAAGCTCTGCCCCTGCCCCCCTCTCCCCCTCTATACACAGTGAAAGCTCTGCCCCTGCCTCCCCCTCCACCTCTATACACAGTGAAAGCTCTGCCCCCGCCTCCCTCTCCCCCTCTATACACAGTGAAAGCTCTGCCCCTGCCTCCCTCTCCCCCTCTATACACAGTGAAAGCTCTGCCCCTGCCTCCCTCTCCCCCTCTATACACAGTGAAAGCTCTGCCACCCTCTCCCCCCCTCTATACACAGTGAAAGCTCTGCCCCCCTCTCCCCCCCCCCTCTATACACAGTGAAAGCTCTGCCCCTGCCTCCCTCTCCCCCTCTATACACAGTGAAAGCTCTGCCCCTGCCTCCCTCTCCCCCTCTATACACAGTGAAAGCTCTGCCACCCTCTCCCCCCCTCTATACACAGTGAAAGCTCTGCCCCCCTCTCCCCCCCCCTCTATACACAGTGAAAGCTCTGCCCCTGCCTCCCTCTCCCCCTCTATACACAGTGAAAGCTCTGCCCTGCCCCCCTCTATACACAGTGAAAGCTCTGCCTCCCCCTCCCCCTCTATACACAGTGAAAGCTCTGCCCCTGCCTCCCTCTCCCCCTCTATACACAGTGAAAGCTCTGCCCCTGCCTCCCCCTCCCCCTCTATACACAGTGAAAGCTCTGCCCCTGCCTCCCCCTCCACCTCTATACACAGTGAAAGCTCTGCCCCTGCCTCCCCCTCCCCCTCTATACACAGTGAAAGCTCTGCCCCTGCCTCCCTCTCCCCCTCTATACACAGTGAAAGCTCTGCCCCTGCCTCCCTCTCCCCCTCTATACACAGTGAAAGCTCTGCCCCTGCCTCCCCCTCCCCCTCTATACACAGTGAAAGCTCTGCCCCTGCCTCCCTCTCCCTCTATACAGTGTTAGCCAAAAGCAGCCTCTGCTGCCTCAGCAAATCAGGATGAAGAGTACACAATACAGCCAAGGCTCTTGTGCCCATTAGTGGATCATGATGGGGCTCCGGTAAGTATTCGAGTGGCTGTGGGGGCTGCTGGCCAGAGAATGTTTTGTACCTTCATACATAGAAGCCAAATAGGTACAAATACTTCTGCCTTTGTAAAAAATGTCATATGCCAAAAATTGTTAACCTGACCCCTGATCTGCAAAAGACTAAAACTAAAACTCAAGCTATATATGAACCAGAAAAAAATTACTACCTAAAATCAAATAGTAAATAATGTGAAGAAAAGCTGCAGCTCAAATAATGTGAGATATGCACAAATACAATAGGTAGTAAAAAGGAGAGTGTGTGTGTCTCCATGTGAGGAGGCATCTAGGAGCATGGCTGCAAAACCCTGACTTTGGATACAAGTATTTGTGTTTGTAAGGACTCTTACTACATAACCAAGGACTGGTCAGACTACGGACACAGTCCCTCCTGCTGACTGCCTTACCGGACGGAGTCATCCTGTCTGTCTCTGGTTTCATATTGGGAAGTCGTGTTGTGACGGTACCACTGATTGGGCATCAGGTTGTTATACAAGCTTATGCTAGCTTGCCCTCTGGTAAGCGTGCAATTTATACGGTGGTGGATCTCTTCACATGGTGATATCTGTGGGATTGATATACCTCATTTTCACCTCTACTGAATATCACTGGATGTTTTATTCACAGACTTTATAATATTTCCATATATTAAGCTTTTATTATTGGGACTATTCATTTGTTCTTCCATCACTTTCAATTCTTTTTGATATTTATGGTGCCTGTTTTTTTTTTTTTATACATGTTTGTATCCATCACGGACCTTTTTTTTTTTTTTCATTTATTTTCCACATTTGTTTTTTGTAGCGCTGCTCACGTCTTTTTACTAAAACTCAAGCTAGCCTGCACTGAGAAGTGATTGTCAGGATGAAAATGGTATTTATCCTTTCCTCACATTTTACAGGAGTGGTCCTGCTTGCGGTTCAATACAGCAGAAAGCCATCTTCATGTCCTCCACTCGTCTTCATTTGTGTAACGTGGATATTTTGTGATACAAGGCAAGAACTGGCATCTAGAAAATGCATAAATATGCTGACATATTAGAGGTGGTTTGGAAACTGCCCAGCATCCTGGCCATGCCTTTCCTGTATGCTGCTGATGGGGGTGCATAATTCTTCATTTTTCTCATTTCTAAAAGAATCTGCACCAGATATCAGAGTCCTGCATGTTTACCAATAGGGATGAGCTTCGAGTTCGAGTCGAACTCATGTTCGACTCGAACATTGGCTGTTCGCAAGTTCGCCGAACAGCGAACAATTTGGGCTGTTCGCGGCAAATTCGAATGCCGCGGAACACCCTTTAAAAGTCTATGGGAGAACTCAAAAGTGCTAATTTTAAAGGCTTATATGCAAGTTATTGTCATAAAAAGTGTTTGGGGACCTGGGTCCTGCCCCAGGGGACATGGATCAATGCAAAAAAAAGTTTTAAAAACGGCCGTTTTTTCAGGAGCAGTGATTTTAATAATGCTTAAAGTCAAACAATAAAAGTGTAATATCCCTTTAAATTTCGTACCTGGGGGGTGTCTATAGTATGCCTGTAAAGGGGCGCATGTTTCCCGTGTATAGAACAGTCTGACAGCAAAATGACATTTCGAAGGAAAAAAAAACATTTAAAACTACCCGCGGCTATTGCATTGCCGACAATACACATAGAAGTTCATTGATAAAAACGGCATGGGAATTCCCCACAGGGAAACCCTGAACCAAAATTAAAAAAAAAAAATGATGTGGGAGTCCCCCTAAATTCCATACCAGGCCCTTCAGGTCTGGTATGGATATTAAGGGGAACCCCGGCCAAAAAAAAAAAAAAAAAAAGACGTGGGGTTCCCCCTAAATTCCATACCAGACCCTTCAGGTCTGGTATGGATTTTAAGGGGAACCCCGCGCCAAAAAAAAAAAAAACGGCGTGGGGTCCCCCCAAAAATCCATACCAGACCCTTATCCGAGCACGCAACCTGGCAGGCCGCAGGAAAAGAGGGGGGGACGAGAGTGCGGCCCCCCCCTCCTGAACCGTACCAGGCCACATGCCCTCAACATTGGGAGGGTGCTTTGGGGTAGCCCCCCAAAACACCTTGTCCCCATGTTGATGAGGACAAGGGCCTCATCCCCACAACCCTGGCCGGTGGTTGTGGGGGTCTGCGGGTGGGGGGCTTATCGGAATCTGGAAGCCCCCTTTAACAAGGGGACCCCCAGATCCCGGCCCCCCCTGTGTGAAATGGTAAGGGGGTACTTACTCCTACCATTTCACTAAAAAAGTGTCAAAAAAGTGAAAAATGACAAGAGACAGTTTTTGACAATTCCTTTATTTAAATGCTTCTTCTTTCTTCTATCTTCCTTCATCTTCTTCTTCTGGTTCTTCTGGCTCTTCTGGTTCTTCCTCTGGCGTTCTCGTCCAGCATCTCCTCCGCGGCGTCTTCTATCTTCTTCTCCTCGGGCCGCTCCGCACCCATGGCATGGGGGGGAGGCTCCCGCTCTTCTCTTCATCTTCTTCTTCATCCTCTTCTCTTCTTCCTTCTTCTCTTCTTCATTTTCTTCTCCGGGCCGCTCCGCATCCATGGCATGAAGGGAGGCTCCCGCTGTGTGACGGCCTCTCCTCGTCTGACGGTTCTTAAATAACGGGGGCGGGGCCACCCAGTGACCCCGCCCCCTCTGACGCACGGGACATGACGGGACTTCCCTGTGGCATTCCCCGTGACGTCACAGGGAAGTCCCGTCAAGTCACCGGGTGGCCCCGCCCCCCGTTATTTAAGAACCGTCAGATGAGGAGACGCCGTCACACAGCGGGAGCCTCCCTCCATGCCAGCATGGCTGCGGAGCGGCCCGGAGAAGAAAATGAAGAAGAGAAGAAGAGAAGAAGAGAAGAAGAGAAGAAGAGAAGAAGGAAGAAGAGAAGAGGATGAAGAAGAAGATGAAGAGAAGAGAGGGAGCCTCCCCCCAATGCCATGGGTGCGGAGCGGCCCGAGGAGAAGATAGAAGACGCCGCGGAGGAGATGCTGGACGAGAACGCCAGAGGAAGAACCAGAAGAGCCAGAAGAACCAGAAGAAGAAGAAGATGAAGGAAGATAGAAGAAAGAAGATAGAAGAAAGAAGAAGCATTTAAATAAAGGAACTGTCAAAAACTCTCTTGTCATTTTTAACATTTTTGACACTTTTTTAGTGAAATTGTAGGGGTACTTTTGTACCCCCTTACCATTTCACACAGGGGGGGGCGGGATCTGGGGGTCCCCTTGTTAAAGGGGGCTTCCAGATTCCGATAAGCCCCCCGCCCGCAGACCCCCACAACCACCGGCCAGGGTTGTGGGGATGAGGCCCTTGTCCTCATCAACATGGGGAGAAGGTGTTTTGGGGGGCTCGGTTCAGGAGGGGGGGGGCCGCACTCTCGTCCCCCCCTCTTTTCCTGCGGCCTGCCAGGTTGCGTGCTCGGATAAGGGTCTGGTATGGATTTTTGGGGGGACCCCACGCCGTTTTTTTTTTTTTTTTTTTGGCGCGGGGTTCCCCTTAAAATCCATACCAGACCTGAAGGGTCTGGTATGGAATTTAGGGGGAACCCCACGTCATTTTTTTTTTTTTTTAATTTTGGCTGGGGTTCCCCTTAATATCCATACCAGACCTGAAGGGCCTGGTATGGAATTTAGAGGGACTCCCACATCATTTTTTTTTTTAATTTTGGTTCGGGGTTTCCCTGTGGGGAATTCCCATGCCGTTTTTATCAATCAACTTCTATGTGTATTGTCGGCAATGCAATAGCCGCGGGTAGTTTTAAATGGGTTTTTTTTTCCTTCGTAATGTCATTTTGCTGTCAGACTGTTCTAAACACGGGAAACATGCGCCCCTTTACAGGCATACTATAGACACCCCCCAGGTACGAAATTTAAAGGGATATTACACTTTTATTGTTTGACTTTAAGCATTATTAAAATCACTGCTCCTGAAAAAACGGCCGTTTTTAAAACTTTTTTTTTGCATTGATCCTTGTCCCCTGGGGCAGGACCCAGGTCCCCAAACACTTTTTATGACAATAACTTGCATATAAGCCTTTAAAATGAGCACTTTTGATTATTCATGTTCGTGTCCCATAGACTTTAACGGTGTTCGCGTGTTCGAGCAAACTTTTTTCCTGTTCGCATGTTCTGGTGCGAACCGAACAGGGGGGTGTTCGGCTCATCCCTATTTACCAACTATGCACATGGTGCAATAAGCCGTGGCTGGCAAAGAGCGGGGACGTGACCCTGGAAATTTGACCTTGCTACCTCCCTCAAAAAAATTGCTCTAATGAAGACAAAAAGTTTGCAACTGAACAAGTATGTCACCTCTTTATTCTATTTCATTGATTAAAAATATAATATAAAAATCTTTTTAATCATTAAATTCAACATGAAGGTCTGATATATCCATGCATAAAGGGTTAATATACTACTCAGAGTTGTAGCATCATCTGCTTCATCAACCTAATTGAAGATGGATCTTTGCATGTGAATGAGTTAACTTGCCCCCTGATTGGATCTTTATTTTTTGTATATGTGTGTGTATGTATATGTGTATATATATATATATATATATATATATATATATATATATATATATATATATATATATATATATATATATATATACACACACACACATATATATATATATTATGTCATTTTATGTTTGCATTAGCTATGATTAAGCACCAGTAAGAACGGTGTGAAACACGTTAGCAGTTTGCAATTTTAATCTGTTTTTGTACGGACTGTATACTCAATAAAGGCAACGACTATTTTTGGAGTGCGGCTATCCGGATCTTTTTTTTGCTCATATGCATTCTACATACTGGGCCAGCACCCTGGGTAAGGAAGGTGTTATTCAGGTACAGACGCCTAGAGCGAGTTCTTTCTTTATCTGCTCCTTGTCTTACCTTCTGATAACAAACCCCTCTGGATCTCAGTCTGAGATGATTCCAGAGCACAGAAGGACAACATGTCAGAGGCACCAATTTATGTTTGATGACAAATTTTCCTTACATATTGGTACAGAGGTAGATATTGGGTAACCAAGAATTGGTGAGTGATGGCTCGTCTCAAACATCACATAGGATCAACTTTTCTGAGGTATGTGACTTTTTTGAGGAAATAAATTTTATCATATTCTGTATGTATTTTGTAGTCATCTCCACAGTCCAAACTTTGAGGGCCTTGTCACACTAACAGTGAACTAAATCCCTCTGTCCTCTTCAGTTGTCCCTCTTCTGCTGTACAGATCTCTACCAATAATGTTGTGGCAGAATACATCTCTCATCCAGCCTTTAAAACTATTGCAAACATGGAACGGGCACATTCTATGCCTACATACTTTGTGCCATGTGTTCTTCCCTTTCATCTCAGAAAGTTGGGAGGTATGCCAATGGTATAACTTTTGTTTTGTTTCGTGCATTCCCAGAGTGGTGGGGCTCAGCCTTGCAGTTAGGCCCCTTTCACACCGTTTAGGTTCGCCTCTCAGTTTTTTAGGCGGACCTGAACAAACGCTCCATACAGGTCTGTGGAGTGACGGATGTCAGCAGTGACTTGTCCGCTGACATCCAACCAGCTCCGATCTGCTAAAGTGTGACGATAGAAACCCTATTTTTTCATCCGTCTGGATGGACTCTACGGTCCGTCTTCATCCAATCCCCTATAGAGGAGAGCGGCACTCTGACAGGTCGGTCCCTACACAGTGTGCAGAGACCGACCTGTCATCTGCCTGCTCAGCGGGGATCAACGGAGCCATCCCTGCTGAGCAAAGCGGAGCCCGTACACGTACACGCCCGTGTGAAAGGGCCCTTAGGAGTATTAAAGCGAAACTAGAAGCAAGGAGGTTGATATAAAAGGTCTTCTAGCTTACAATGGTAATAGCGGAACTCTTGTTGGGTATGTTCTTATCATTTTGTGATTATTTTAAATGATTTACTGATTAATTTGAATATGACATTTGCCAAAAACAATTACCTGTTTATTGCAGTAACTTGTAGGAACCCGAGTTCGGTTTTTATCAATCTAGAAGAGTAAAGTCAGGAAAGGATAGTTTATTTTTGGATGATTTAGGTCTCTATTCCTTTGTTGTCTTATTATGACAGTTTTCTAATTTACACAAAACACTTATGTAGTCAGTGTTTGTAACTTTTTTACTATGCAACTTTATAAATGTTTAGCATTTCATATATCATTATTTACTGCAGGATATTCAGTCATTCTATAAATTCCATATTCATGTTTGCTGTTCACAGATAATTTTCTTTATTTTGATCCAACAATATTTCTTTATATTTTTTTTTAGAAGTCTGGACTATCCCCAGGGGGTTGATCAAGATCCCTGCCTGGTACATGGGGGATGCAACTGTTACATATATAAAGTAGCTACTCCTCCTGTGCACTGGGTGGTGCTCTTGAATTTTTGCTGTGCAGAAAAATACCTGCTGATTCTGCCAGAAATCCAGTGATCTTCTAAATTTCTAATTTGAACTGGCAACACTGGAGGAGTTATGCAACTATCATCAAAATGTTTTGATGGGTGGATGTCAGTCTGGAGGAGTGGGTGTAATTAAATAAATTACATTATTTTAAGTACTGTATTTATTGGCGTATAACACTCACTTTTTCACCATGAAAATCGGGTGCAAATAGCGTGTGCGTGTTATACGCCAATACTTCAATTTTAGCTGCCTCGGAGGGGACAGGGAGGGTGTGGGACGAGCGCCGTCAGGTTACAAACAGTGAGAATCTTCTGTTTGCTTGGCGGCCTCTGTAATAAGAAGTCCCGTCTCCTGGGCCGCCATTGGACTACTGTTCTGTCTATCATAGGAGATTCTCACTGTATGTAATCTGTCGGCGCTCGTCCCGCCCCCTCCCTGTACCCTCTAGGCTGCAGATGGGCATCGATCAGTCTGCACTGATGGCATTGGCGAGACTGCTGCATTGAAGGTAATGGTGAGGCTGATGAATTGATGGCAATGGGGAGGCTGCTGCATTGATGGCAATGGTGAGGCTGCTGCATTGATGGCAATGGTGAGGCTGCAGATGGGCATTGATCAGGCTGCATTTAAAATTTAAGTTTTTTTCCTGAAACTTCACTCTTAAAATGAATGCGCGTGTTATATGCCTGTGCGTGTTATACGCCGATAAATACGGTATATTGTAAAGGCATTGTGTTTCTTTTTTTCTCTCCTCCCTTTCTCTTTCCTTTAATCATTTTTGGTGGTGATTAAATACCACCAAAAGAAAGCTCTATTTGTGGAGGGGACATCAATTGTATTTGGGTACAGCACCGCACGACCGTGCAACTGTCAGTTAAAGTAATGCAGTGCTGTATCGCAAAAAAGGCCTGGTCAGGAAGGGGGGGTAAATAAAAACCTGACAGGGGTTACACTCATCCAGAAAACATAGCTTTGTTTGGACACACACTGTACTATCTGAAATGATGATTCCTACATTTCTGTCCTCGTAGTTTCCTGTATAGCCAGTGCAAGTCTTGTTCTGTCAATATCAATGTTTCTTTCTTTAATAAAGGTTTCAGTGATCAGCGATTATTCTAGTTGTGTTGTGTTGGAAAAGTCATTAATATCTTCTGATAGCCTTTATCATGGCCTCCGCTGTCTTGTACTGGGTACAAAAGGTGAGTCAACTATTTACCATATTTTACATGATAGTTCTGATAAAAAAAAATACATTACCTGGCTGAGCTCTGCGTTCATCCTCCTGACTTTATGTAACAAAACTGGAAAGTTGGCATAGCTGGTTGGCAAAAAGAAAGCCGAGTATCTCTTGTAGACTATTCTTTATGGTACGTTTAGTGTTTTCATGGCAGTATCTGCCAGAAATATTGGGGTCACCAATATGCTTTTGGCAGCAAATACACCTTTCCTTCAAATACTGGTCAAAGGTTCTTAAATTCCCTTCCTGAAGAACTTTTGAGCAAAATATTAGTCTTTTGACTCCAAGTTACAAAGAGCCCCCCCCCCCCCCCCCACACAACTGAACTGGTAACTATTGGATATATCCTGCCACTTATTTATGTATTGGCTTTTTTATTTGTTTTGGAATTGATCAAGTTAAACCATTGCATGATAATTTTCTTGTTTATAAATGGGTTTCCATATTCAGGTCATTTAAATATATTTAATTTCTGTTGTGTTAAGTTCTAAATTTAGTGGACAAACCTTATTCCTGAGACATATATATGTAAATGTGGTGGTATATTGAGCATGTAAATAACTGAGGGTAAATAGTATTCATATTTGACACATTTCTATAGTTTCTCTTCAAAGATTTGTTTTCTGCCTAACTTAACAAATTTTATATCTTTTTTTTTTTTGCTCTCCATGACACTATGGCCTCCATTGCTCATGGTGTGTACCATCTTCTAGATAGAATGGTCTACTACTATTCACAAGGACTACAGAAGATAGACTTACAGGAGTACTTCCTCATTGTGAAGGAACTTGGAAAAGGTGGATTTGGAAAAGTATTCTTGGCCAACGACAAGAAAAAGGGTCAGTAAAATAATCTAACCACCATTTCAATTTCCTCTACAAATATTTATGTATATCCATGAAAATTTGTTCTGCGAGATAGAGTTTTTCCAAGAGGTCACGAATTGTAAACTTACTCTGAAATAAAAAGAGCAGTAAAGTAGAATCCCTGATCAACACTCTTAATAATAATAAGAATAATAGCAGGTATATGCTTTGAACAAATATGGCCCAATAATGGAATTTATTACATCATTACCAAAGGACTGGTGCACATGGATTTGAAGCGAGATATTGTTTTAGTGTTTTAACTGGACTGCCATTCCCTCAAGCTCACAGACTTTGGCCTTGCTAAGGTGAAAGGGACAGTGATTAGGAGGTGTGGCACTGTGTCCTACATGGCTCCAGAAAATGTGCGAAGCTGACCCTTCAGATGGTCTGGTTGTGGATGGCAGTCTTAATGTGTGGGCGTTTGGAGCTTCCGTTGGAAGGATACCATTCTGGACTATGAAAAATATAAATGTTTTGTTGTCTTGCAAAATAAAGTCTGCATTGCTGTGGTCTATTAATATTGAAAATATGGTTCTATACATCGAGGCCTGTGAATTGGGCTCCATGATGAATCACCTACCCAGCAACATTGACGTTTATGCCACCACAGCCGCCAAAACCTCACGAGTCTTATGCCTGTTATAACGACAAGAAGCAAGACACATACCTAGGCGATCTTTACAGTTTCAGCTGGATGGAGGACTCAGACATGGAGGATCTGTCCAAGGAGACACTACACAGACTGTTTTTACTGGTCAAGTAACACACCAATACCAGTCATGTGATGCATTATGGAAACCGTACTATTTCCAAGATGAAGGTGAGCCAGTTTCTTGAATATTGCTAAAACAGTGGCCGCTCGCATGATCCTGGAGCCGGTTACTCAATATGGACCTGATCCCCAGCCCAGAGATGCCCATGGCCATCTTAAAGTAAGGTAAGGGCCTACGTAGAGGTAAGTTTACGCATGTAAAAAAAAAAAAAAAAAAAAAAAAAAAAAAAAAAAAAAAAGAGTGCACTGAAGCTGGTACTCCATGTCGGGCCTGGGGGGCCAACCCACTACCAGACAAACTGGTCTTCCGAAATTGTCCCAAGGACTATGCAGCAGACAAAGTAAGAAGGACTGCAGGTGGCGGACCTACTTAAGAAAGCAGTCCAAGAGTCTCTGGCTGAGTTAGTGGCAACAGTGCCATCGCAATGGCCAGCCTCTCCTCCTCAAGAAGAAACGACTAATGCATCTCTTCCCGGTCCGTCCACAGGTGAAACCTCCCACCCGATGGCTGCACATATGGAGAACGCCATTTCGGGAGACTACTAAAAAAAAATGAAAATTGTAACATACTTACCGAAATATTCTTTTCCTGGTGCCTAGCCATGGCAGCATACAATCCCACCCTCAGTATGCTATATTACGTAGAATGCTGGGAGTGCAATAATCGTTTCCTTTTATAATATTCACTGGTCCTGAGGGAGGAGCTGGTCACAGGTATGCTGCCATGTATAGGCACCAGGAAAAGAAAAAACGATAAGTATGGTACAATTTTCAATTTTTTTGCACAGGTCAAAGAATGGCATTGAAGGTCATGGATAAAAACAGAACCAGCCAGCGGGCTTTACTCCAGGAGTTCAGTATTTCATTTTTACTTTCAATTCATCCAAACATCATGGGATATTGTGGCCCCGCCTTCGCCACTACTGACCACTTTGTATTTGTCCAAAAACTGGCACCTCTTGGTGATCTGCTTTCCATGATTATACCAAATATAAGTATAATAAGATATAAGTATAGACTTTTGATTCTTTTTTTTTTTTTTTTTAGGTTTGGAGTTAAGAGGCGTTAAAACTCCTGTAAAATTTAATATATGCTGTCTGTATCCTTTTGGAAAAAAATTTCCTCCACTTCCTCTGCCAGAGATGCAACAGGAAGTGGAAGGAAACTCTCTTAGCTGACATTAGTAGGAGGTGTTTATGTTGAAATATATACACTTGCCTTTTTTTCTGACTTCTCGTACTTGTTTCTGAGTACATACATAAAGCATCTATCCCTAATCTAAAACAAAGTTATGGCTATACATATACAGTAATGTATTTCTGAATATATATTCTGAATTTCTTGTTTCTGGATAAGCAATCTGAATTTCTCCTTTGTTTAATTTTTTTAGGTGAGAATACCAGAAGACGCAGTAAAGAGGTGTGCTGAGCAGATCTCAAATGCTCTTGAATTCATAACAGAGAAAGGACTGGTACACATGGATTTGAAGCCAGATAGTGTTTTAAGCCCCATACACACTATCAGATTTAATGCTGAGATTTTCCTTCAGATTTATCAAAACCATGTAGTGCAAGGGCCTGCCTGATTGCATACATATTGAAACTCCTAAGGTTTGACCTCATCTTATATGGTTTTGGTAAATCTGAAGGAAAAAAACTCAGCAGAAAATCTGATAGTGTGTATGGGGCTTTAGTTTTTGACCGGGACTGCCATTCCATCAAGCTCATAGACTTTGGATTTGCTAAGGTCAAGTGATTAGCGGCAAGTGTGGCACCTTACATGGCTCCAAATTGTACAAAATAACCAGATGGCTTGGTTGTGGGTGTTTGGAGTAGTTGATGTAATCCCACAATCAAGTATAAGGAGGAGCTTTCCCTAATTGTTGAAGGTGGATATAGGAAAGGTTTACTAACCAAAAAAGTGAGGGCCTTTTTAGTCCTAGTGGCTTCAAGGATACCTACCATGTTTTACCTTCTGAAAATTTACAAGAGTTAAGCCCCGTACACGGTTTGATTGTTGTACGTCTAGCATACTAACTATCCCCAAATTGTCATTTGACAAACACGAACATAGTGACGTACTATGAGAGTATACAGAGGAAGTTCATTTCTCAAGCACCACCCTTTGGTCCACTTATGCTAATTTTGTGTTCGCAGAAGTTTGGTGAGCGTTGATTCGCGATTTTCAGATCGTACAAAACAAATGCCTTTTAAAATACATTTGGCATAACTACATCAGAATCACCAGCAAAGCAGCTTCATTATTATCCCATTAGAGATGATGCATTTCGACATTTCATCAATTGCCGCGTTACGAATATTAATTTTAGATTACGAACAGTTGTTTACAAGACCGAACTCTTCCCACTCGTTCCTTGATTACGAGCATGCGTTTTGTACTTTCTACTTTTGTGTGACGATTTCTGTACTGACCATCCGAAAATTCACATCCAACAAAAATTTTATAGCCTGCACATCCAGCTTTTGTCGGACAAAAAAAGTGAAATTGGCTGTCCAAAGTCCCGTACCAACGATCCAAAAATTCGCAAACAGCTTGTCTTACGAATTTTCCCTTCTGATTTTCATATCGTGTGTACGAGGCCCAAGACCAACCCCCCTGGAAGGCCGATTGTCAGTGGCATAGACTCGGTGACTTCCAGGGTGGTTCGATATATAGATACCTTCTTACAGCCACTTGTGGTACACCATGCCCATTTTCTCCAATTACAATTTATTTATACCACACATCAGCGTCATGTTACGACCTGTTTCTTTGGTCCATCTCACGTCGAAGATGGGGTTTGGCGTTGCTCCACTTTGGCGCCTGTGCCGGTGGTGGATTTCACTGCCAACTCCTACTCTCATTCGATGGTGTGCATGACGTTGGACGGGGACCCGCCCCACACCTGGATTACTTAAGCAGGTGAGCTTGATTGCCTACCATTTCACTGTGTGTTTGACACCAGGGAGGTAACACACACAGCCTATTCACTGGATACACACGTAAGTTGTGCACATTTTCTCCTTTTTTCAGCCCTTTCCTCTTTTTTTTCCCTTTTTTTCTTTTGACTCATGCAACATACCCACTCACTATGGTGTATGTGTGTATTTTTATACATACACAACACTCATTATAATATACACATAAATTTTTTTTTTTTCTCTCAAACTCATCATGTTTTTTCACTTTATACATTTTCTCACTGTTTTTACACATACATTTTTCTCATTTTCATACATTTCCTTTCAGAACACCATATTAATCATACCCACATGTGGAATGTGTTCCAGCAATCGGGCATGCTATGTGGAGGTTTTCTTGGCTGGGGTGGGGTTCCTGGCCTCAGCTCCGGAACAGACAACCATTTGGGGTCCCATGCTCCTCGATGCCAGCCAAGCACAGTGCTATAACCGACCTGTGAGTACAGATCTCTTTCTCCCCATGAGGTCTTTTCTCCCTTTAAAGGGGTAGAACATATTTACTAATATTACATATTTATTTATGTTTACAGTTTACTTCTGTACCCAACTCCTGATGAATGGCATATAGCCATGAAACGTGCCGAGTTTCCATGGGGTGCTCAGACAAGTCTGGCTCATTACTTATTCACTGGCCCATATATACTTTTTATACATCTAAGATTCATTGAGTACTATGCAATTATCAATGTGTACCCATCTTATATAGCAGCTCTTTTGATGTACCAATGCCTGCTAATATGAAACCTCTTGTAGTATATTTATCAACATTTACTATCTTTTATGTGCTGCCAGGCTAATGTATCCATTATGTTTATGCCATTGTGCATGTATACATATAAAAATACTTTTTTACTATTGTTATACATAAAAAATGATTACTATATACTATACCTCCACAAGTCAATTGCCTCATTTAAAGTCCCACATTCCCCTTTTTTATGTGGTACAGACTCATTCCTTTTTGAAGGATACAACGCAGGTCATTAATATATACCGTTGAAAGAAGGGTACATTTTAGCCACAGCTGATGTGGCTTCTCTCTATACAATAACTTTGCATAGACATAGGAGGAAGGCAGTTGACTGCTTCTTGAGTAATGCCACCCTACATGTGGCTCAACAAGAATTTGTCATGTCCCTTCTAGATTATGCTACGAGTCATAATTACTTTTGGCATAAGAGTTCATACTTTCTACAGTCCAGGAGTGTTACCATGGGGGCCAAATTTGCTACCAGTATGGCAAACCTCTTCATGGCCAAATGAGAGGACGTTGTCTATAATGAGCAGAGGTCTGAGCTCATACTTTGGAAAAGGTATATAGATGACATCCTACTCCTATGGGGTGACGTTCTCGAGTCACTTAACACCTTCATTGCCTTTTTGAATGATAGAATACTATGATTATTATTACTACAACATGAGGCCAGCACTTTCAAAATACATTTTTCTCCCTTTGCCTTTCAGGACAGTACCTTGGAGAGAGAGCGCAGCTCCACCTCTTCACAGGAAACACTGCCGTGATAACACCCCTTTAAATGCAGCTGCTTCCACCATGCCATCAGTTTTAGTGTTTCCTTCGCCACTGTGGAAACACTGCTGGGGAACTAGAGGGGTGGTGTTCTCTCCAAGGAGAGGGTTTTTGGCAGTACCTTCAGGTTTTTCTTTCTTTCAACCTTTCTTTCGCAGAAGAGGTACAGTGGTGCCTTCTTTTCCTTCACTCTAGGTGTTTTTTGTTGGAGGAACCTGCAGCTGACTGTTAAAAGTGGATGTCTTAACAGCTCGGCAAAAGGGAGGCTCTGTGGGGCAGATTACGATGGAGGTTATTGCTCTTGCTGTCCTTTTCTTTTTTGGTGTGGTGGCAGTGACAAAGGTCAGACCTTGCCTTAACTAAGAGGGGTTTTTTTTGCTTTAGTCTTGTAGGCCAAAGCCACTGTCAAATCAGAGAGAGCTTCTTTAGGGTGGAAATGCACCTCCTGTAAAAACCCAGGTCTTGCATTGCAGGACTAGTAAAGGAGGAGTCCACGCAGAAGTGTAAGGAGCTCTTCTCTTCCGTAAGGAAAGAGCTAGCGGAGATTTTGGGGACAGTTTGTTCCCACTTGAAGAAGCAGGGTCAGGGGTCCAGCCAAGACCAGAGCTCTCTTCCCAATCCTCTTCCCTCTACTTCAAGGAGCGAGGGAAAATGAGTCACAGGAGAAGAGAGAGAGAGTATCCCCCCTCAACAGTGGGTTCAGATAAGGAGGAGGGAGAAGAAGAGATAAGGGGATCCAGGTATGAACTGACTTTGGAAGAAGTGGATGACTTGCTTAAAGCAGTTTATACCACCCTGGACATACAGGAGGAAAAAAATGCACGATAAGATGTGCCAGGGGCTAGAGGAGGCCAAACATAGGGTATTCCTGGTCCATAAGGTAGAGTGAAACAGTGAAGAAAGATTGGAAAGACCCAGAAAAGGGCCAGTTTATCTCCAGGTCTCTAAAAAGGAGGTTTCCTTTCGAAGAAGATGAGACTTTCGTTTGGAATAAAAGACCAAAAATTGACGCGGCCTTTTCCCCAAGTTTCAAGGCGCACTGATCTCGCATTCGAAGACATGGGAGTGCTTAAAGATGCCATGGACAAAAGGACAGACCCCAATCTGAGGAAAGTATGGGATTCGTCCTTGTTCAATCTGAAGCCGGCAATGGCATGTACTGTTGTAGCCAGAAACCTTGAGTGCTAGGCAGAACAGCTTAGGGGGCACGTGGTAGCAGGCTCCCCTAGAAAAGATTTACTAGAGTCCTTTCCTACACTCCTAAAGGTGGTCAAGTACATGGCGAACGCCTCAGCGGAGTCCATTAGAATGTCGGGTAGGTCTTCCGCCCTTATCAATTCGACCAGGCGGGCCCTATGGCTAAAAAACCTGTGACGGGGGTTTTGGCTTCAAAAGTGAAGCTTTGTGGGATCCCCTTTACAGGAGATTTACTGTTTGGGCTCAGGTTTGGAAACTGTCTTGGACAGAATGGCAGACAAAAAGAAGGCTTTTCTGAGGAAAAAAAAGACTGTACCACAAAGGAAAAATTTTCATCCTTTTCAGCAGCCCCAAAAAGAAAAAGAACAGGGTCAAAAAGGATCCTGGAATCCCCAGAGGGGGAGAGGTAGAGGGGGAGTGCTCTTTAGACCCCCTGAACAGGTTGCAAAGAAACAATGACTATCACCTTCCAGTAGGCGGAAGGCTACAGGCTTTTTTTCCTGGATGGAAGAAAACAACAAGTCCGTTTGTGCTAGACCTAATCAGACAGGGCTAACATCTGGAATTTTATCAGACTCCCCCCGAATCGCTTTTACATAACAGATCTCCCAAGAGATCAGAAGAAAGCCCTGGCCATGACATTCCTTCTGAGAGAGCCGATACAACAGGGAGTTATCACCCAGGTTCAAAAAGAAACAGGAGGGGGAGGGGTTTTATTTCCACACATTTTTGGTCAAGAAACCGTCAGGAAAATTCTATCTGATCCTAAATCTGAAGATCCTGAACAGGTCCATAAGATACAAGAGGTTCCGGATGGACATAATTTTTTCGGTGAAGAGTCTACTCACCCCCAATTGCTTCATGGCATTGATCGATTTAAGAGACGCATACTTGCACATCCCAATTGCAGCCTCATCTCAAAGATTTCTGTGACTAGCACATCACGGTAACTGTGGAGGACCGCACATAACATACCATAGGTGGAAGAGGAGCCCCATCCAGCCTCTATCCAGGACCCACAGGATTGTGATGAGCCAGTACCGGCCTCGGATGGCAGGGCTATGACACTCTGACCATAGCATTCTATGGTTTGTCCTCTATTCCCTTGGGTGGATATTTACCAGATTATCAGTGGTACAACTCTCTAAATCATATATATGGTCCGACTTCCACAAGATCATATTGGTGATTCAGACATCACCTCTTTGTCACTGGATGTGACCCATCCTCTCTCCTTAATGTTGCGGTACTTCTTGTTCAATGTCAGGACATTTTGATGCATGGTGAACCGCCCCGAAGAAGCAGCAATCTAGTCTGTGAAACACGTCGGCTATCCATACACACAAGCATCTGTTTAAGTTTTTTTAAATTAAGTATCAATCTTAGTCAATATTTGATAGTGGATGTGTCTTTACAGCGTCTTGCAAGACATATCACCCTCACCGCTGGAAGAAACAGTGTCTTTTAAAGATGCAATGGAGCGGAAGGCTGACTCAGAACTGAAAAAAACCTTCACCAGTATGGGGTCCGCCTGCAGGCCAGCGGTAGCCCTGACCTCAATTGCCAAGGCTATTAGGTTCCTGGGCACAGGAAGAACTGTTCTCAGCAAATCTTCAGGGCTTGAAATTTTCAGCTGAATTCATAACGGAGGCAGCAGTGGACTTGGTCAGATTCACCTCCCGCATCACGGCCCACTCAGTCTCGGCTAGGCGGGCTCTTTGGCTCAAACATTGGCCTGCAGATTCTGCCTTAAAACAAGCTTTATGTTCCATCCCTTTCTCGGGGAACACTCTCTTTGGTAAAATGCTAAAAGAGGCAATTCGCCGGATGACTGGAGGGAAGTCTGATCTTCTCCCCCAGGATCAGAAGCGTGGTCCGCAGTCATTTCAGACGAATAGAAGACCCAGGGATCAGTTCAAGGAGGCCAGGTCCTATCAGGCCAGGTAGAGAGTTTTCACGCTATTCATGGCGATCTTGTGGCACCTTTGCCAATAACTCCAAGTCAAAAACCCCTCAAGCTCCAAAATCCACAGCGAAGTCCTTTTGAAGGGCGGCCCGTCCAGGGACCGCCAGTGGAGGCAAGACTGACCATCTACAGCGGTGTCTGGGCGGAAAGGATAAAAGATTACTGGGTCCTGGAAGTAGTTCGGAATGGCCTGTGTGTTCAGTTCCAAAGTTCCCCTCCAAGAAGACTCTTTGTTTCGACGGAAATTCCCACTTCAGCAGAAAAACGGGCATCACTGGAAGCATACATCAGAGTTACTAGCTCTTCACGCTATTGTACCGGTGATAGAGAAAGAGCAGGGTCGGGGAGTATATTCCCGTCCAGAAAGTATCAGGAAAATGGCGCCCTGTCTTAGATTTAAGAACTAAGCAAAACAAAAATATGTGTGCGTGAATAAAATTCAGTGATCAGTGGATGTTATTCACTGTAACCAAAAAAAGATTTTTTTTTATGTCAACATGGATGTCTTTGATTATAGAACTTCCAGATCTGTCAACACAGATGGAGTTTTTACTGAGTCCAGTTCAGATACAGAAATGGGCGGTATGTTTCTCAGGCTGAAGAATTTAATGACCTCAGAGTTACACCTCCAATGGGACACAGCCTTTTTAGAACAATACATTAAAGAACAGATGGTTCCCAGGGGTCTGCGTTGGGATATTTTCCCACAGCAGGGAGTTAAGATGGTTAAGATATTTTAATGAAATTGGGATTAAGCTCCTAGGATTTCTAATAAAGAAATTATAGATTTAAAAGAAAAAATTAACTCCACACAAAGCCTCTTCAGAGTATATTTCTCTTTCAACAAGTTTGAAAAACCACTTGGAGAAAGAGAAAAAAGACCAAAAAAAACAAGAAACAAAAGAAATATAACCAAGATCTCACTGACTATAGAACCAATTCTGTCTTTAGCTGGCAGAAAAAAAAACAAACAGACACATTGGTACCATCTGGTGAAGGCGTCTCGGAGATGGTGACCAATCCATATGAATCCCATCCAGGGAGAAGTACAACAATCTCACGCCCACACAACATCGGGGAGGTCCACCAAAATCCTCTAACCAAAAGAATAAAATCACTCATAAGGGGGGGCTCTTCTTATTATCCCCAGAACCAAAGAGGGAGGGGGTCTAGAAATGGACACAAAGGACAACATTCAGCACATTTATACCAACAGGGTGGCCATAGAGGACCCTCGTCTAGTTGGCAAGGCCATTGGGAGGATTACAGACAAAATCACCCCATGAATGATTATGCCCCTAGAACACCCCATTCAGACCTATAATAGATTTCAACACCTACAAAATAGGGGCTCTGGAACCACTCCTTATAATCCATATAGATATTCACAAGATCCCCGTACAGCTATAATCAGGCTCATCCAAGACCCTCCCATCGCTCGGATTTTCCCAGACCTATGGACCAGTACTCAGAAAGTCCAGAGCGAAGAGAGGCACCAGAGGGGGGAGGAGGGTCCAAAGCAAAAAGAAAAATAACTTAATAGGCAGTGGAATTTTTAATCTCAGCTCAGACAGTTTGACAGATGAAGAGAAGCAGATTCTGGATAAGGGATTGAAATATGTTCTTCCAAGAACTCTTAACAAATTCACTACATTTATTGACGTCCAAAAATTTGTCCGCAAACTTAGCATTCAGAGACACTTCCTTACTCAAATGCCCAGTAACTACGCACGTATTACTGATGACTATGTCCACACTAGGTTATCCAACCCTTCATTATTCAATCCTCCAGGTGCCATGGCACCGTCTATTTCAGTATTTCGCAGCCTGGTCCTATCAGACCTAGATGCCTTACCCAATAAGAAGACATATATTGATCCCAATCTCAAAATAGGTCTAAAACACCTTTGCGAGCGTAAGAATTTGATCATACGTCCCGCCGACAAGGGGGAAGCCATAGTGGTATTAGACAAGGAACACTATGTTCGTGAGATGCACAAAATTCTTGAGGACTCGGCCACATAGTCGCATTTACACGGACCCCACTGCCATTTATAAAAAAGAGCTTTATTACAGCTCGTCAGAGAGGGTTCCTCTTTGGGAATTTTGGATAAAAAAAGAAAGCAGTTACCTCATACCTTTAGCACCACGCATTCCGGCCATATATTATCTGCCTAAATTACACAAAGACCCAGTTAATCCCCCTGGCAGACCCATAGTCAGCGGGATTGACTCGGTCACATCGAGGATAGGCAAATACATTGATTACCACCTCCAACCATTAGTATGCTGTATGGCTTCTTACATTAAGGATACTGGCAATACCATTAGACTACTAGAATCAGTTCCATACCAAGAAGGCATGATCTTGGTGACGGCCGATGTCTCGGCCTTATACACTTGCATCCCTCACGACCTAGGACTCGCAGCTGTGGAATATTATCTGTCCCAAAACGCTTCTCTCCCCTTGATACAGCATAACTTCATCATGGACCTTCTTATATTTGCCATGACACCTAATTATTTTGGTTTCAAGATGGTTTTTTTTACAGACTAGAGGTGTGGCCATGGGGGCTAAGTTTGCCCCTAGTCTGGCCAACCTCTTTATGGCCAAGTGGGAGGAGGTCGTCTATGCTCTTAGGCGACCAGAAGTGGCCCTTTTGGCTTGCTACATAGACGACATTCTCCGCCTGTGGAAGGGTGACCTCACTTCTCTAGAAGAGTTCATGACTCTTCTTAATACTAATGACCGTGGCATATGTTTGACCTATGAAGCTAGCCATAACTCGGTACATTTCTTAGATCTGGAGATCAGTGCTCATAAATGACAATTTGAGTTCAAGACTTTTTTCAAAGCTACCGACCGGAATGGTTATATTCCAGTGGATAGCTGTCATCACTCTCAGTGGTGAAAATCAGTTCCTCGCAGCCAATTTCTCAGACTGCGATGAAACTGCACTCCTATAGCTGATTTTTTTGCCCAATCCCAGACCCTTAAGAGTAGATTCATTGAAAAAGGTTACATTTCTATGGAATTGGATGCTGAGATCAAATGGATCGCATCGATTGATAGAAAATTTCTATTAGAGGTCAATTCCAAGAAGAATATGGACAATAAGTCAAAGTGGTCCTTTTTCACTACCTACTCAGTTCAATCTAGACAAATCCGTAACATTTTCAAAAAGCATTGGGGGGTGCTTCGAAACAACAGATTCTTAGGACCCGTTATCCCTGAACAAGCAGGAGTTGTTTTCAGGGGAGCTCGATCCATTCAGGGACAAATTGCCCCCAATATTATTGATCCACCCAATAACATTTCATTTTTTCAAAACTGTAAAGGTTATTTTCCTTGCAGGAATTGTAAGGTATGTCTCCACAATATTAGTGGTAGACGCAAAACGGAGACCTTTCAATCCACAGTCATGCAAATAATATACCCTATGAAACACTTCACTACTTGTGCCACTCAATACATATTCTATCTCCTAACATGTCCGTGCAAAAAACAATATATAGGACACACTAAAAGATCTTTTTCCATTCATGCTGGAGAACATCTTGCCAACATCAAGGCAGGCAAGACTAATCATACATTTATTCGACATCATCTTACACACCATAACCGTGACCCCACGGGCACACAGTTTCTAATTATTGACAAATTTGTCCCTAATTGGAGAGGGGAATCTTGTGTCCGTGGAGTCTCCAGACTCGAGACTTATTGGATATTTGAATTGCGGTCCTATTCGCCTTATGGGATGAATGTGGAATGGGACATCAACTCCTTTATCAATCAGGCCTAATGTTTACATTGGACACACCACTTGCCCAGATAGAGATTAAACACTCTTCACTGTTTGAGATTATTTTTCATAATATTTTTTGTATTCTTTGTGTCTCTGATATTCTTTTTTTCCCTTTTTTTGGTTTCCGATTTATTATGTTTTATGTTTTGCAATATTACATTGATTTATTGGACATTCATATGTCTCACATTCCTTTTATATATGTCACATTTTACATACATTATATATATATATATATATATATATATATATATATATGTGTGTGTGTGTGTGTCAGGAATTCTTCATGTTCAGCCTTGGGCTCTATATTTAGGATTCCCCTTCCAATTATATTGTAATATTCCCAATTTTTCCAATGCTCATTCAGGTTTCCTATTGTATTTCTGGCTATTTTACACCAGGTGGGTCCCGTTTTGGTGACACCTGGGCTCATCGGCTGGGTTTAGCTGATGACCGCTTCCTGGTGTCACCCAATCGGAACCTACATCGCTCTTACGTGCTCCTGTGACAGACATCCTCTGCACATCACACGTGCCTGGACGTTCTGCGGGATCACGTCACTGACGCGGTTTAGGTCACGTGGCCGCAGCCGGATAGTGCGGTCATGTGACTTTTGTTATGCTTTGTGCGGAGCGCAAAGGAGTGTATATTTAAGGAGTGTGGGAGAATAGTTTGATGCCCCTGTAGAAGTCCAATTGGACGAAACGCGTCGGACAAGGCACGCTATATCCCACACTTAATTTTATCCTACGTGATCACGCTTTTAATATTTGTATATTGGTATGACCCAATAAACTTACCTTCTGATTTGCACTATTAGAGTATTCCATTTTTTCTTTCCCCACATTTTTGGGATTCGAGATCTGGAGATTTTTCCCTTTCCACATGGTTCCTTTCGGTTGAAGAACAACATTGAAGCTGGTCCAGTTATAAGGAGAGGTCCTTTGAGATCCGGGACTCTCATCTCCCTCCAGGACAACCATCTATCTGGATCTCTGAGCCTGCTTTGATTCGATGTCGCTGACATTCGAATCCATCTGGTCTGGTAAGAGTATTCCATCTATTTCCACCTCAAGATTTCCATTCTGATGAACCACACACTAGAAGATTCTCCACTCATACTGGATTGTCTACCTATTGTATTGTGGGACTCCATCACTTATGTTGCTCCACACAGTGGATAATATTCATGAACTATTGAATTTTATTTGTATATATTTTACATTTTTTTGGTTACAGTGGATAACATCCACTGAATTTTATTCACGCACACATTTTTGGTTTTGCTTAGTTCTTAGAGCTACATTTTCACATCAGTCTATTTTGAATATTTGTCACATTCGTGTGTAGCTGCTTTATGTTTTTTCACATTTGGTTAGCGTGTTACCACTGTTTATACTTGGATTTAAGAAACCTGAACTCCTCTCTGAAGCCACAGCCATTCCGGATGGAGTCTCTCAAGACTATTTCAGCAGTAATTCTTTGGGGTGACGGGATGGTCAGTGGACCTCAAAAAATGCGTATTTCCATATCCCAGTGGCCAAGATTCATCAACGCTTTCTAAGGTTTTTCTACGCGGGCAACCACTATCAATTCAGATGCCTTCCCTTTGGACTCAGCTCGGCGCCAAGGACTTTTACGAATGTTCTAGTAATTGCCTATCTTCCACAAAGAGGAATAAGAATATTCCATTACTTGGATGATGTCCTGATCCTTGCTCGTTCTGAAGATCTTTTGCTACGGCACCGGGATCAAATTTTTTTCTTTAGATATGTCAGTTTTGCTGTAGCATGTTCTGTAAATGCCACAAATGCACCACTTTACAGGCACATTAAGGGGGCCCTCCAGGCACGATATTTAAAGGAATTTTTCATTGTTGCACTTTAAACATCATTAAAATCACTGCTCCTAAAAAAAACTCCCCCAATGTTTCCCAGTGCAGTACCCGGACCCCCATACCCCTTTTATGGTAAAATTACTTGCATATAAGCCTTCAAAATGGGGACTTTTGATTTTTCCGACTCCTATAGACTTCAATGGGGTTTGCTGTTCGGGTTGGAACATTTCTCCTGTTCGGGAGTTCTGCTGCAAACCGAACAGGGGGGTGTTTGGCTCATCCCTACTTTAAGGCTCCAAATGAGGTAACATAATTCCTCCAAAATATGCAGCCATGTCCTTTTAAATCATTTACAAAACTGCACCACAGATGAGGTCGTCAGGGGCTCGATCACTGATTCAATTGCCGATGTGATGATGTCAACGCTTTTGGGCAGAGAAAATTTGCTATTGATTTGCTATTGGTCATATTCAAACAAATTGAACCAGAAAAAAAAAGCTGCTTTGCGCATTACAGTCTTGTCAGCGGCACTATTGTTTCTTAAAACCGTGTCCCAGACAGCTGCGGAAGGTATGCATGGCCCACTCCTCCCATACCAGCTTCCACCCCCTCCAACTACACCTTATTTGCCACCCAGTCCATGCCCCTATTACGATGAATATGGCAACATGCCATTGACACATAGGTTGTACCCTATCCCATCCCCAATTACCTCCACTCACCCTCATCCAACCAGGCACACAGTTTGCAACATGCTCCCTCTATGTGCCACCACAAAGTGTCCCGAATTCCATGGCCCATCCTCGGAATGCAATGGACCTTCCCCCAGCACCCCCAGGGGAGAGTACTATTTTCAAAAATTAAGGCAATATTGCCCATGTTTTTTTGAGAATTTTTGAGAAAATAAAAAAAGAATTTCAATTGTTTTTTGAAAAAAAAAAGTACATTTTTTTGTAAAGTTTACTAGAAAAATATGTGGATAAACATTTGAAACTACAGTTGATATTATCAGTCTTTTTGTATCAGATAGTCATGTAATAAGTGAATGCTTATTCTTGCAAATTAGCAATAGAAGACAATGATGTTATTGGTAAAACAACGCACATGAGTTGGTGGAGTACTTTAGAAAACTCACTGCAACGTTAGGCGTTAGTATCAGTCACTCTATCGGCGAAACACTCATTCAACAGTTTGAATTCTGTCACACCTAATGGGTAGATACCAAAGCCAGCCATTCGTCAAAACTGTAAGAAAAACGGTTACGGTTAGGGTACACACTTTTGCTATGGACATACGGGTGTAGTTAAAGAATTTGAACGTGTACGAAGATCTTCATTCATCGTCCAGAATTGTCCTCTGGTTTGCCGCTGTGATATTATTGGGTGAATCCAATAGTGATGACTTCTTTGCATCCTTCACTTACGCTCCTCTTCCTCATCTACCATGCAAGCGGCAGCAGCCGTAATGACTGCTGCTGCAAGGTAACGGCCAGCAAACTTCCTGCTAAGCTCAAAAATCTATCAGGAAGTAAAAAGAAAGTGGAAGGCACACTAGCAGCAAAAGGAATGTCATAAAATCAGCTTTGCTTTCATTGGATAGCATGCTATGCTATGGATAATGTCTGCCAAGATTTGCACTGGCACAGCTGGAAACACCAAGTCTTCCAGCAGAGGGCAGTAGAGGGGGCATGGGTGATTATTAATCCTCTCTGTGATATGCCCCCTCTGAAGCTGCTGCCTCAAACCTAATCTCTACACTATGTCTGTTTATTTGCCTTCAACGTCACAAATCTTCAATACAAAACCCAGCCTTCAATTACACAGCCAAGTCCATCTAAGTCGTGTTAGGATTGAGTTCACCTTCTGGTGGCATTGTGCTGCTCTGGGCTGTTTGCTGAAGTTCCACCTGTTTGCTGAAGTGTCTACCAGCAAGCTTTAAGGATCAGCCACACTTGTGTTCAGTTGCCAGGTGGCTATGTAAGGCTGCTCCTCCTTTTCCCCAGTGTGTCACTATTTTGATTGCCCCCATGCTGCCAGATCCTTGCACTTGTGTGTCATGTTATCCTGATCCATCCCGCACCCTGTACTTATCTGCCTGGCTCCTGATCCCTGCCCTAGTACCCAGTCTTGATCCCTTCTTCCTTGCATCCCTGCATTGCTGGTTACCCTTTTCATAATATTGTAAATATTTGTATATAGTCAGTAGGGATGGGCTGCACACCCCCCAGTTCGGTTTACACCAGAACACCTCGAACAGGAAAAAAGTTCTAGCGAACATGCAAACACTGTTAAAGTTTATGGGACACAAACATGAAAAATCAAAAGTCCTAATTTAAAGGCTTATATGCAAGTTATTGCCATAAAAAGTGTATGGGGACCCAGGTACTGCCTTAAGGGACATGTATCAATGCGAAAAAAAAAAATTCAAAACAATTGTTTTTTTTCAGGAGCAGTGATTTTAATGATGCTTAAAGTGAAACAATAAAAATGAAATATGCCTTTAAACATCATGCCTGGGGGGGTCCCCTTAGTCTGCCTGTAAAGTGGCACATCTGTGCAATGTATAGAACATGCCGCAGCAATGACATTTATAAAAGAAAAAGATGTCATTTAAGCTTGCTCGCGCATGTAATGTATTGCCAACTCCCAACAATATAGTTGGGAGAAAGAAAAAAAGAAAGAAATGGTGTGCCCCCCCCCCCCCCAGTCCATACCAGGCCCTTCAGGTCTGGTATGGGTTTTAAGGGGAACTCCATTACAAAATTGGCGTAGGTCCCCCCAAAATCCATAACAAACCCTTATCCGAGCATGCAGCCTGGCAGATCAGGACAGGGGGGGCGGGATGAGCCAGCACCCCCCCTTATGAACCGTACCAGGCCACATGCCTTCAACATGGAGGGTGGGTGCTTTGAGGCATCCACCACCCCAAAGCACCTTGTCCCCAAGTTGATGGGGACAAGGGCATTTTCCCAACAACCCTGGCCGATGGTTGTCGGGGTCTGCGGGGGGCTTATAGGAATCTGGAAGCCCCCAGATCCTGCCTCCCCATGTGAATCGGTATCGGGTACAATGTACCCCTACCCATTCACCAAAAAAAAGTGTCAAAAGTAAAAACCACAAGAGACAGTTTTTGACATATCCTTTTTTAAAAGAGAAAGAAAAAAAAGGGTCCTGCAATGTACATATGACATTACATGTTAGAAGGGGCGGGGTCACTCAGTTATGTCATCCAGTGGCCCCGCCCTTGCATATAAAAGAACTGTCAAAGTGAAGACAGGGCATATGGCAGGTAGCCTCCAATGGAGGTGGAGCATTTTTATTTTTTCCTTTTTTCGGGTCCGTTGGGCGGCGCGATTCATGGTGGATTTACATCGGGGGGGGGGGGAGACACTTATATTTTAATAAAGGGTTTTTTTTTTAAATTGTCTCTTGTGCATTTTATTTTTTGATACTTTTTTGGTTAATGGGTAGGGGTATGATGTAGGCATGTGGCCTAGTACAGTTCAGGAGCGGGGCGTATCCCTCCCCATCCTGACCTCCAGTCTGCATGCTTGGATAAAAGTCTGGTATGGATTTTTGGGGGGACCCCACGCCAAATTTTTTTTTTTAAATTTCGGCATGGGGTTCCCATTAAAATCTGTACCAGACCTGAAGGGCCTGGAATGGAATTTTTTTGAATCTGTATTGCTGGTAGCCGTCAATACATTAGAGCCACAAGCAAGTTTAAATGAAATTTTTTTCTTTAGTAATTTTATTATTGCTGTGGCATGTTCTATACATCCCACAGATGTGCCACTTTACAGGCAGACTAAGGGGATCCCCAGGAACTATATTTTTATTGTTTCACTTTCAGCATCATTAAAATCACTGCTCTTGAAAAAATGATCGGGGCTAACACCCTGCAAATTTGAATGTTCGGGCGAACAGCTGAACAGGCAAATGTTTGGCCCGAATGCCTGCTCGGGCCGAACCTTTCGCCCATCCCTACAGCTTACTAATCAACAGAAGTGGAAGAAGATGCCTTTCGGAAAACCTGGAGAACAATCATTTATTCCTCCCCAAACAGACCTTCTGTGTAGATGGACAGGTCGCAGAGGAGAATTCTGACAAAATGTGATCTACTGAAGAAGTAAAATGGTCACCCACTCCAGTATCCTTGCCAAGAAAGTCTTTTGTTTCTGTTCACGAGGTTAACAGATATGACACTGAAAGATGAGTCCCCCAGACCGAAAGGTGTCCAATGTGCTACTGGGGTAGAGCGGAGGGAAATTACCGTACAAGTAGCTCCAGAACTATTGAAATGGCTGGGCCAAAGGACGATCATCTGTGGATTGTAGGAGCAAAAGGAAAGTCCGATGCTGTAAAGAATACTGCATAAGAACCTAGAATGTAAGAATAATGAATCAAGGTAAGCTGGATGTGGTCAAACAAGAGATGGCAAGATTGAACATCGATATCTTGGAAATTAGTGAACTAAAATGGACTGAAATGGGCGAATTCAACTCGGTTGACTACTATATCTACTACTGTGGACAAGAATCTCTCAGAGGAAATGGTGTAGCCCTCAGTCAACAAAGGAATGAGGAAAGCTCAATCCCAAATACGGCAGGATGATCTCAGTCCGTATCCAAGGCAAACCACTCAACATCACAGTAGTCCAAGTTTATGCACCAACCTCTGATGCTGGAAAAGCCAACGTTGACCACTTTTATGAAGATCTACAACACCTTTTAGAACCAACTCCGTGGTATCCGTGGGGTTACCCGTGATCGCCTCACGGGGAGGAAGAACGGGGAGATGCTAATGTAAACAAGCATCTCCCCGTTCTGCCTAGTGACACTGTCACTGATCTCTGCTCCCTGTCATCGGAGCAGAGATCAGTGACATGTTAGACACAGCCATGCCCCTCACAGTTAGAAACACGCCCCTAGGACACACTTAACCCCTACACTGCCACCTAGTGGTTAACCCCTTCACTGCCAGTTTTATTTACACAGGAATCAGTGCATTTGTATAGCACTGATTGCTGTATAAATGACAATCCCAAAAATGTGTCAAAAATGTCCGATGTGTCGCAGTCACAATAAAAATAGCTGATCGCCGCCATTTAAAAAAAGAAAAAAATAATAATAATAAAAATGCCATAAAAACTATCCCCTATTTTGTAAACGCTATAACTTTTGCGCAAATCGATCAATAATCGCTTATTGCAATTTTTTTACCAAAAATATGTAGAAGAATACGTGTCGGCCTAAACAGAGGAAAAAAAAAATTGTGTTTTTTTATATATTTTTGGGGGATATTTATTATAGCAAAAAGTAAAACATAATGCGTTTTTTTCAAAATTGTCGCTCTTGGTTTATAGTGCAAAAAATAAAAAGCGCAGGGGTGATCAAATACAACCAAAAGAAAGCTCTATTTGTGGGGAAAAAAAGGACGTCAATTTTGTTTGGGAGCCACGTCGCACGACCGCGCAATTGTCAGTTAAAGCGACGCAGTGCCGAATCGCAAAAAGTGCTCTGGTCAGGAAGGGGGTAAATTCTTCCGGGGCTGAAGTGGTTAGGTTTTAAATATCTTCATATTTGTTACAATTTAATTATCATTTTATCCATTTTTATTGCTTTTATTAATCCCCTAGTTTGTTTTTAATTATTACATTGTTTACTGTGCATATGGTTGTTTCCGCTTCAGGCCACTTCCCTTAAGCATGTGTGTATATATCTGACCTTGTGAATGGTCAGCTAGATCGGATGAAACAGCGGATGCTGTGAATGTCACTTCCAGTTCGCGGTGTTTGTCTTCCACCTTGGAACGCACTTCTGGCCTCTGTCTTTGGGTTCACAGACGCCATCGATACTGCACGACGTGCAGCGCCTGCACTGCCCACCATGGAGACAGAGCGCGGAGAAGAGTTACCACCACCACCGCTTCTCATCATTCTCTTGCGGTGCCTCTGAGAACGATCGCTTACATCGTGGACCCAGGACGAATACCAGTACAGCAGTAGTATCCCCCACTTATACGCTTATTATCTACTTTTGTGAGTAGCCATTTGGCTGTTTTGTCTTGTCCAGTTAAACAGAAGTTCTTTAATACTGAGTCTGGCGCACCTTGTCCTTTTCTATTTCTGTTTTATAGAGCTGTGCTTCGCTCTCCAGGTTGCAGAATCAGAGCAATCCTAATGACTGTTCTTATACCTAATATTTGGGACTATTTAAGTACTATATAGAATTGTTCCTTGCGCCATCTCTCCTTTTCTCTTATCTTGAGGTTTGCTGATTGGTTATTGGCAGTTACGTAGTGCCTCGTTTACTGCCGTTGAGAAAACCTGTCTGCATTAGACAGTGATGTAATGGCGGACAAACGGTATCAGAGTGGCGCGCTTAAAAGAAAACTAAAGAATGAAAGACAGCAACGCAAAAAGGAAGTTCTCAGTAAAATGAAAAGGATTACTGGATTTTTTTACACCCATGACACCACAGCCTGATGTGCAAGCGAAGAATCCAGAGGACAACAACCCGAACCCGCTGGAAGAAACGGCTGGAGACGATTTGAATTCACGAGCAGGACAGCCCATCAATGAATCATAATCTCTTCAGTCAGAAACAGCGACCCAACAATGTCCAACTACAGATACTTTATCCACTGATCCTGCTCGCTGGGGTAAAATTGATGAAAGCGTGCGTGCTTATCGGGCGTGAAAAGGTCCGGAGTCCATTTAAAATAAGGATGCTAATGTCAAGGCTTCTGAACGCCACTACAAACATCAGAAGAGACTGTTTTAGAAAACTCAAATCCAAGCATTTGAATGGTGAGTACTTGCCCAGAGAATGGTTCTCTCTACTCACTATCCACCGGTTGCGAGAATAGTGACAGTCATAGAAAGGCTATGTTTAATTACATCAACAGAGCAGCAGCTGACTGAGTTATAGATTCTAAGCTTAAAAAGCAGTTCGAGTCGCAATGCAATTATTGGAGTGAAGTTTTGCAGAGCGGTTGCAGTTGTAAAATTTCTGTCAGAGCGGGGATTGGCTTTCCAAGGTTCCAGTGAAATATTTGCTCGAGCTGACAATGGGAATTACGTGGGAATCCTGGAACTGATCAGTGAATTTGACCCATTCTTGAAATCACACATACAGATACAACCCCTGGCAAAAATGATGGAATCACCAGTCCCTGAGGATGTTCCTTCAGTTGTTTATTGTTGTAGAAAAAAAGCAGATCACAGACATGGCCAAAAACTAAAGGCATTTCAAATGGCAACTTTCTGGCTTTAACCACCTCAATACTGGGCACTTTCGCCCCCCTCCTTCCCAGACCAATTTTCAGCTTTCAGCGCTCTCACACTTTCAATGACAATTGCGTGGTCATGCTACGCTGTACCCAAATTAAATTTTTATCATTTTGTTCACACAAATAGAGCTTTCTTTTGGTGGTATTTATTCACGACTCCGTTTTTTATTTTTTGCGATATAAGCGAAAAAAGAGGAAATTTGGAAAAAAAAACAATATTTTCTTCTTTCTATTTTAAAACAAATCCAATAAAATCTAATTTTGTCATAAATTTAAGCCAAAACGTATTCTGCTACATGTTTTTGGTAAAAAAATCCCATTAAGTGTATAATAATTGGTTCGTGTGATCACGGACACATGTGCGCAAATGATCATGTACAGATGTACGCAGGTGACATATGTGTGCAGATAATCATTGGGACATGTGATTTTACTGGGACATGTGTTTTTACTATGTGGGGACGTGTGTTTTGGGGACATGTGTTTTGGGGACATTGTGTGTTTACTTAGTGTTTGTTTTGGAAAAAAGGAAATAACCCCTCAAAAAATAGGTGGGACTTTGAAGGCAACGAAGTAATAAAAAACAATTTTATTGATACAAATATACAGGTAGAAAAAATCTGATACAGTTCACATATAATAATATACAATGAATAATAATAAGTATATGAATATACTGATGTAGAATTCGAATGTATATTCGTGTAGTCTTCCACCTGGGCCTACGCGTTTCGGGACTACCTATAGAGTCCCTTCATCAGGGGCAACTTGTAGGAAGAATCACACTACATGATGAGATATAAATTGAAATAATTAGGAATCATATGTGTTAAACATGTTGCTTGTATCCTAGATCATTCTGTCTAAATTGACATCAAAAAAATTAAAATTAAAGAAAAATAAAAAAATTACAAAACATACCCAAGCATATTCAATAAAAGAAGCTCACTGCCAGAATCCCGGAGGCGAGTCCGTCAGGGACGCCCCAAAAAACCAAAAGGAGAATCGGGCGTATGGCTGGCCCCGCCTTATCCTGTGCCCCGTCCTACGCCAACCTGTACCTGGGGGAATGGGAGCAGTCGTTTCTTTCCGATGAGTCTTTCAAATCCCACACCCGACATGTAGCGGCTTGGTACCATTATATAGACGACATTTTGGTGCTGTGGGAGGGCTCCGAAAGGGAATTGGACGAATGCATCAATTTGATGCAACGCAATACCTTTAATTTAAAGTTCACCGTCACTCATAGTAAAAACAGTGTCACTTTCCTGGACACTACTATTAGTAAGAACCCTGATGGGACCCTCTCCAGTGGCCTCTTTCGGAAACCTACCGCGGGCAACACCATCTTACATGCCTCCAGCTCTCACCCCCAACCACTACTCTGCGCAATCCCCTACGACCAATATTTGAGGCTGAGGCAGAATTGCTCGGATCAGAGATCGTATTTGATTGAAGCTGCCGCACTTAGAGATAGGCTTCTCGTGAGGGGCTATTCCCATTCCCTTTAAAAAAAGCATATAAACGAGCCAATAAACAAACTCGACGTGAACTGCTATTCAGTCATCAAAGGAAAAAAGACAAAGGCCCCACCACCAAGATGATCATGAGGTTTAGCAACCAACATGAATCCGTCAAATCAATCTTTAACAGACATTGGCATCTAATATACTCGGACCCCACTTTACGTCCACACCTATCCGAACTACCCGCTATCACCTATCGACGTACCAAATCGCTGCGGGACCATTTGGTCCACAGCGAATTTGTCAGGGAGTTTCGTGGTGATCCCTGCAAGAGGTTTGGGATGTTTACCTGTGGGGAATGCCCCATATGCAGATTCATGAACACCAGACAGAATGTCTTCCAAATGGCCATCCCTACAGACCATGTCATTTCTCGAACTGTAAAACCGAGGGTGTTGTATACCTCTTAGTTTGCCAATGCCGACAATTTTATGTAGGCAAGACTAAATTAAAGTTTTCATTACGAGCCTCACGGCATATTACTGCCATGAGGAAAGCAAATCCCGACCTCCCGTTGGGAAGACATGTGGCCAATGAGCACCATGGGAATTTCCCCAACATTTATTTTCTGATCTTGGATAGAGTCCACCCTAGCCCGAGGGGTGGGGATTGGAACAAGGCCCTTCTACAGGGCGAGGCTCGCTGGATTATGGACCTTGCTGCCACCTCACCCCCCGGGCTAAATGAACATTTGAGTTATAGACCCTTCTTAGAGGGCTTTTCTTCTGGGGTATGCGAAAAAGACTTATAGGCACCTCGATTCCAAACCTTTATTCATCTCAACCTGCTCTTCTTTTCCGTTTGATGACATTCATCACTATCTGTGTTTGATGCTTAATGTATGGCTGACTGCTTGATGGCTCACTTTTAAATAGTTTTCTCAGAATGTGTTTGCTGTTCTTACGTTATGCTAGGCCACCCATATATGGTTGTACATTCTTCCCTTCTTGTAGTCCTGTATATATAACCACTCTGTCATGTATTGAAGCTCTCTGCTATTCCCGTGTATGGCGAGTACTGTCGAATTACATCTACTGACCCCTCTTTGTCCCGCCCGGCGCACGGGGGCCTCCCGGGATCTATGATCCTGTTGGGGGGCCTCTGTTCGGCGCCCGGTGGTTGTTGGGCAGCGGTTTAGTGTGCTCGACTTCACCGCGAGCCCGGTCGCCCTTTTTCTGCGTCGGTGGGCGCATGACCCCTCTCACAGCTTCGGCTGTGGGGGGTGCCGTGCAGCGACGGCTCAGGGTCCCCCCTCCTCATTTGGCGCCTGGACTTGGCCATCTGTGGGTTGTGTGGCGGCGATAACATATGGTGACTCTGGTGGGTTTATTTTTCACTCCCGATATCCCCATGTGTTTTATACCCTCTCCCCGCTTCTGCTTTCATTCATCCACCTTCAGGTTGTTTCTGTTTTTTTGTTTTTGCTGCTCCATTCTATATATGAAACTGTGCTGGAGTTCTCTGCCTTATGTCTCTTCCCCCGTTGTTGCTGGGATACTGAGGCTGTGTACATGTCTCTTCCCATGCTGGCGGGGGAGGAGCCGTGCACACTTTGTGTTTTGTTTCATTCCTATCAGATGACAGGAGGACGCTGTAATCAACACGCTCCTCCGCTGTTGCCATGGCTCCCCTCTCCTTCTTTCCTCTGGCGGAGCGACGTGATGGCGTGCGGGATCGGCACGCCCATCAGCGCCGCACCTGTTTGCTTTTCTCCCTACCCTATATTAAGCCGCCGTGACACTGTCCTGCTCGGCGGCGGCGTCTATGGATCGGATGAGCGGAGCTCCCTGAATGTACAGACATACGGCTCTATGTCTAACTTGGTAAAGTCTCTCTTTGCTGGTTTCGTTTTATGGTAGCTGCAATCTGTTGTAGGCTCTTGGTATTGCCTGGTTTTGATTGCTTTTCCCTGCAAAATATACTATGTATTGCTGTACACGAAGGGCATTTCTGTGTTTGTGACTAGTTCTTTTTCTCCCATATTACAGATCCTGTCCTCTTAGGAAGCCTCTTGCTCTTTATGACCTTGTGGAGCTGCCTGTGTATATAGGAGTCCTATACTTTTCCTCTGGATTACTGGGTTCCTGTTCTACTCTCCCTGTATAGTCATGTACCATAATTAGGGTAAGTCATGCATTTCGGTTTAATTTACTTTTATGCCCTGCTTGGACATGGTTCTACATGGTGGATATGTGGCTCTGTGTCCACGCTGGGTTGGTTGCTATTTTACAGTTTACTTCACAGATAGATGGATACTTGTCTATTTGGTGTTTTCTCTTTTTTCTAGATATCCCTTCGGTTTCCATCCAATTTAGGTTCCTTTAAGATAGTGCCAACCCCTTTTTGAGCTTTGCTCCTTTGGCGTCATACGGGGGGACCAGTCATACGCCCGATTCTCCTTTGGTTTTTCGGGGCGTCCCTGACGGACTCGCCTCCGGGATTCTGGCAGTAAGCTTCTTTTATTGAATATGCTTGGGTATGTTTTGTAATTTTTTTTATTTTTCTTTAATTTTAATTTTTCTGATGTCCAATTAGACAGAATGATCTAGGATACAAGCAACATGTTTAACACATATGATTCCTAATTATTTCAATTTATATCTCATCATGTAGTGTGATTCTTCCTACAAGTTGCCCCTGATGAAGGGGCTCTATAGGTATTCCCGAAACGCGTAGGCTCAGGTGGAAGACTACACGAATATACATTCGAATTCTACATCAGTATATTCATATACTTATTATTATTCATTGTATATTATTATATGTGAACTGTATCAATAAAATTGTTTTTTATTACTTCGTTGCCTTCAAAGTCCCACCTATTTTTTGAGGTGGTTAAAGGCAAGCATACTGGTAGACCAAGGAAGACATCAAAGCGTCCAGACAGAAAACAAAGCAATATGCCTTGAAAACAGAAAATGTATAACAAAACAAATGAGGAACAAAAGGGAGGAAACTGGAGTCAACATCTGTGACCGAACTGTAAAAAACCGCCTAAAGGAAATGGGATTTACATACAGAAAAGCTAATAGAAAGCCATCTCTAACACCTAAACACAAAAAAACAAGGTTACAATGGGCTAAGGAAAGGCAATCATGGACTGTGGATGATTGGATGAAAGTCATTGTGACAGACCTAGCCGGGAGAGAGACTTTTAGAGGGGGCTGAATGCTATCCTCTTGCCGATCATGGGCCCTGGCATTTGGGGGAACAGTGCTCTTTGTGAGCTGTATGCCTGGGGACCCTTGAGGTGGTATTACTGTGGATTTGGGTCCTGGTCCCCCAGGACACACAGACTCTGGGGACCCTGGATTTGCCATATTAGAAATAGTGGCTGATTCATAATGCTGGGACAAATACTGTTAGGAGATGCTGATGTCAATTCCAGCCACCTGTCTGTCTGTTGCCTGCTAGAATGTGTATTGTAAATAAGTCTCTAGTATGGGATCTAAGAGTCATTAGATCCCCATTGTTGTTTGTGTTAATTAACTCTGCTATTGTGATAATGTTGATTGGGTTTTCTGAGCTACAAGACGGCCAGTCTGGCCTAAAGGTCATGTCTGAGTCATCTAGGCTGTCTAAAGGGATTAGTTAATTAGCCCATGTTAATTAGGTTTCTGGTCACAGGTGTATGTTCAGAGTAATATGAGCAGGAGGTATACACCTCCTCTTTTACTGTATAAAAGAGCCTGTATTTTTCAATAAAAGAGATTCCTGATTGAACTTACATACAGCCTGCCTGGTGCTTGTTCTGAGCTAAACAACTGGATTAGAACGGCACATAGCTGTAGTTCTAGTCCCGGAGCATCGGATGACCGAACCATCAGATGTGCGATCTGCAATCTGATTCTATAGCTGCAGAGGAGTGGAGCGTCAGGAGAGTGGAACCGAGCGAGCAGGGGCTCGTTACAGTCATATTCAGTGATGAATCTCGAATCTGCATTGGGCAAGGTGATGATGCTGGAACTTTTGTTTAGTGCCGTTCCAATGAGATTTATGCAGACGACTGTCTGAAGAAAACATGCAAATTTCCACAGTCAATTATGATATGGGGCTGCATGTCAGGTAAAGGCACTGGGGAGATGGCTGTCATTAAATCTTCAATAAATGCACAGGTTTACATTGAAATTTTGGACACTTTTCTTATCCCATCTATTGAAAGGATGTTTGGGGATGATGAAATCATTTATCAAAATGATAATGCATCTTGCCATAGAGCAAAAACTGTGAAAAAATTCCTTGAAGAAAGACACATAAGGTCAATGTCATGGCCTGCAAACAGTCCGGATCTCAATCCAATTGAAAATCTGTGGTGGAAGTTAAAAGAAAATGGTCCATGACAAGGCTCCAACCTGCAAAGATGATTTGGCAACAGCAATCAGAGAAGGCTGGAGCCAGATTGATGAAGAGGAATCAAAGTAGGAACCCCCTCATATCTTTCATCAAAAACATGCAACAAATTTATCGAGCTAATGAGCAATAGTAATAATAGTAATAATAGCAATAGCAATAATGTAATCATTGCTGAAGTGAAAGTCACAAAGTACTTTTCCATTTGCATTGATTCAACTCCTGACATGACGCACATTGATCAGCTCACATTTATCATAAGGTATGTTTCACCAGAGGGCCACGTAGAAGAGCGATTCTTCAAATTTCTCCCTATATCTAGCCACACAGGGAAGGCACTCTGCGATGCAGTGTTCACAGTTTTACATGAGATGGACATAGATATCAGTAACTCCCGTGTGACAGTGCTATGATAATGCTGCAAACATGTCAGGAGTGTACAATGGGCTGCAAGCTCACATCAAAGACAATAATCCACTAGTAGAGTGGGTGCCGTGCGCCGCGCACACACTTAATCTGGCTGGAGTTAACAGTGTAAACCGCTTCACAGAGACGGACAATTTTTTTAACTTCATTCAGACTTTGTTCAACTTCTGCTCGAAATCCACAACTAGATGGAAGGTGGTAACTGCAGGTTTGCAGCCTATGGAAAACCACCGCATTGAGACACTAAAATCTCTCTCTGACACCAGGTGGGCCGCCCATGCACAGGCCACCAAGGCACTGTGCAGGAATTATGCCAATATTCAAGAGTCACTGATGAACATTGCAGAAGACAGCAAACAGAACCCAAAAACACAAAAATGATGCTTGGTCACTGCATAAAAATAAATGAACAGGCTTGAGACTGCTTTTCTTTGCGGAATTATGTTCTACAAAGCTTTGTGTTGCACTTCAAGCTGTGGATCTGGACCTGTGCAATGCTGTTGATTTAGTGAGGTCACTGCAGGAATATATTGTTGGTTTGAGAGATGAATTTGATGTGTTTGAAGACCAAGCAAAAGCGATGTCTCGCACCGTTTCAGCAACATACAAACAAGACACACAAAGACAAAGAAAACGCAAGACTCATGTGGGTGAGTCTCCAACACCTGAGGTTCACTTATCAGGCAGAGAACGGTTCTCATCTGGTGTGTTTCTAGTTGTGATGGATAGGCTGCTGGCTGAACTCGATCGCCGTTTTCAGTCCTATAATGACCTCAACAGCACTTTTGATTTCCTGAACATCATATCTACCCTCTCTGCAGAACATCTTCATAAAAAAGCAGCAGATCTACAGAAGAGATACCACACTGACCTGGAAAATGAATGTTGTGAAGAAATCATCCAGTTCAAAGAATTCATCTGCCATGATGAGCCATCATCTGCTAGGGAACTTCTTTTGTGCATTAAAAAAAGAAAACTACAAACCATCTTCCCAAACGTGGATGTCGCTCTCAGACTTTACCAGTCACAAATGCAAGTGGGGAGCGCAGTTCCTCCAAACTGAAACTAGTAAAAAATAGACTAAGATCCTGCCCTGGACACATGAGAAATATTCGGAATGTGAAACCACATTCAGAGTCTGGAAACATTCAATAAACAAATTTTAATCAAGAAGGACAAAAAATTTGAACGAGATAGATGGGCTTTCACGAATGTACTTCTTTGGACCTTCAAGCAAAAGGAGGTCCCACCCTCCTGTTTGTCTCAATATTTTATATGTTTTTTTCTGCCTTCCCGGATCCAGGGGGGGCATTTTTTTTCTCTATATATGCTCGAGTTCCAATAACTGAGCAAAGAAATTGGTGAATCTGTTTGTTCTGTTATTTGAATTAAAAACTTCTTGTAATTATTTATGTTGTAATTGGTAAATCAATAAAAGGTACTGTGCCTATTTCATGCCATTTCCTGTGTACAGTGTCTTCTTTATTATTACTATTAATGGTGTTTATGGGTGGTGGGGGTTTTGTGGCCTGCAGTCCCATGGTTTATTGGGACAATCTTCTGCTGATGGACTTTGAGAATGTAATGTGATCAAAGTGGCAGATTTTGGACTCACAAGGCTCCAATGTACACAATCACCATCTATGTCTTGGTTCATTCCATACACATCTCCTGAACTGCACAGCCTAAAACATAGGGGAACAATTGCTGCTGCACCCAAGCATTGAGGTGTGGGCCTTTGGCGTCATGGTGTACACTGCGCTAGTACTAGGTCTTTGCCTTGTAAAGCAGAGGGTTGTGACCCAATGTATGGGGGACTTTGCTTGTTCATTTGCCAAAAGAAAGCAGAAATGCTTTCAGAAAACCTAACTAGGAGTACAGTAATACATATGGCATACAAGAGCAAATGATGTCCATTCCTGGAGCTTCATCAAGTGCTGCCTTGTGTCTTCTTTCAGATGTTTTATTTGATGCAATTGAAGGTTTTTATACACATGATTACGTAGGTATCACATTAATATTACAATTCTTCTTTTATGGTAACAGGCAGGCTAATTCTAATCAGGACTCGAAAGAATGCAAACATGCAATGAAAACATAATTAGTGCTGTGTGTGCAATACATAGGCAAAGCATACAAAATGGAATACAATTTTATACAGAATTTACAATTTCCTTAACATAAAGCAGAATGTTGTGACCCAATATATAGGGACTTTGCTTGGTGGCAAGTCAAAAAGGATCTTATCTTAGCTCAAGGAAAATGGAAGGAAGTTCTCTCTTGAAGCCAGGCAAATGTTCTGGGACATGTAACCCCTCAATGCCCCCAATAAGTGATCTGCCATGGACATTGTGAAATATGTTCATTTGCCATAAAAAGCAGAAATGCTTTCAGAAAACCTAACTAGGAGTACAGTAATACATATGGCATAAAGAGCAAATGATGTCCATTCTGGGAGCTTCATCAAGTGCTGCCTTGTGTCTTCTTACAGATCATAACACAACCTCACTTAACTATTGCAGCTGAGGTGGTAATGACAGACCCCTTATCACCTATTAATTTAGGAGACAGACACAGGTGTACAGGTCAATAACAGACAATAGACTGTTCTCTTTTCTCTCAGGTTTCTATGCCTGTGGGCGTTGCACAGCCTGCAGACATTCCAAATGTAACAATAAAAAACGGAAACAGTTTACCGCCACTTCCACTGGCAAGGAATATAAAATTGATCAATTGATCACCTGTACGACAATTGGGGTCGTTTACATGTTGGAGTGTGGATGTGGCCTCCAATACATCAGAAGGACCTCCAGGCCCCTCCATGTTCGTCTAGGTGAACACGTCAACAACATTAAAAAAGGATTAAAAACTCATAATGTTTCCAAACATTTCAAATTAGTACATGGTCAAAATCCCAGAGGATTAAAATTCTGGGGCATCAAAAAAGTTAACATTGGAGGGGAGGAAATTTTCTTCGCCAACTTAGTCGCAGGGAATCCCATTGGATTCACGAGACCAAGGTCCTTTTACATAGAGGCTTGAACGTCGAGTTTGACGTCAACTGTTTTATCTCTGACCGATAATTCATTTGAGTTTTATGTTTGAATATAATTATGTCTCGAATTTTAATCCAGTATTATCATGTAATGCATTAGGATGCTCCATGGAATCGAACTAGTACGCGGGTCGTTTCACAAAATTATACATCCTATATGGATGGTGTTTTATATATATATTGGCCATTTATAGTGACATTACACTTACATAGTTATTATGGGTTTAGTTGCGTTTGTTTACACTATCGCTAATGCTGACCCCTTTGCGGTTCTTTCATAAGAACTATTACCTTCGTTTCCGTAATTGGGTTACCATGGTGTTTAGTACACACTAAAGCCCATTGGCTGTTCCGATCAGCTGAGTTATATTTATAGCGGGAGGATCACGTCACCCCGTCGCCGCTGAAGAAGTCCCGCCCATTACAAGGGACGTAACGCGTACGGAACACATCACATGACTTGGATTGTGACGTCATCCGCGTCTCGCTCGCTGATCTCCGTGGATTATCCTATTAGGCTTTTTATCCTCCGCATTGGGGCACAGTGCTTCGTTTGTAAGTTTTCCTATTATTACTACATTAAAACTTTTATGCAAAATACAGAGAGCACTAGATGTTCTTTATTTTATTACATGTGATCACTGCAAGCTCTACAAGGTTTGATAACTGACCGGCCACAAGTGTACCTGCTCCTATTTACGTCCCTGTGAGGGAAATGCTGTTTCTGACCTGACTGATTCACTCAGGGGTCCACCAGCTGAGGTGAGCGGTTAGTGTTATCGTTGGTGGAGGTTTATCTCACTACAGTCACTCATCTTGTGTGGATGTCACTCGCACCATTGGATCACAAATTGGAAATTCTTCAATATGGACATTTTAACAATATTTCTTCTAGTGTTTAATCTTTTATGCGCTGTACTGCTTTTTATGAATTGTATATTTGGGATTTGATACGTTTTATCCTCAGTACCATAGCTGCTTTAGTTCAATATTATGTGATTAGCGCTGGTTGATTATTCTTTACATTGTACAGGTCAATAAAATTTGGATATTCTTGTAGATAAATGGAATTATTTGGGTTCCATGTACTCAATATACACCAACATGCAACCTATGACAACATATGAAGCCACCTGCTGCTCATTAAAGAAAAAACGAAGAAATGGTTGTAAGATGGAACATTACTCTTTAACTGACTAAAGACATCATGCATGATCCAAGACCTTGTGGGATCTAAAACATCTCCCACTTCTGTCATACAGGTGAGCTTGAAATTTACAGCAGCAGCACTTTAAAATGCTGACCTAAGAGTTGATATCTCAGGTGATGGCATGGTTGGTAGAATACAACTATCTGAATTGGATAATAACAAAAGTTCAGATATCGGTAAACAGTGGTCACCGTGACACCTCGACTAAAGAACCACATCATGTCCTTTTATATAGCCAGGATAGGAAAGAATGGACTGTGCAAGTGACCTATGAAACCACCAATCAGAATCCTTGTTTGATCTAATATAGGGTGTTCTACAGTTGGTCAAGGGAGAGGTAATAATTCCTTGGCATTCAATGTGCAAGACTGTACCACAAAACATTGCTCCAATAGATAAGTCAAGCAAGAAGAAACAAAAAAAAAAACACCCATTTTACAGAATAGGATACATAAATTGCTGTTCTTATTGCATGTGTGTGCAGCTGCATTCACCATGAGCTGGATCCTTACAGCTATGAGGATGTTGTACTGGTAGGAGCCCGGTCAGTTGAGGTAGAAGAAGAGGTTCACATTGTTGCACCTCTGCTCCACTTTCATCAACCACAGCACTTCTCACATTGTGCTCATTTAGAAAGAATGCAGGATTCTGATATCCATCGTAGATTTTGTCTGAAGCCTCAGAGGACAAGATTGCACCATCTACTGCCCCGAGCCATGCAGTTCCAGGGATGGGGAGTTGCTAGATACCCTCTACATCTTGGAACTTGGCTCGTTCCAAACCTCCTCTGGCATTAGCTATGGCCTATGTTAACCAACTGTGTCCAGGGTGTTTGATGCTATTCTTGAACCAAAATATATATACTTCCACAAACTGCAGACAAGTGAATGGACTTGATGGTGGCTATCGGCAGACTTAATTCCACAGCACAGTTTGTTTTAGAAACCTCAAGCAGTATCATTTGCTCAATGTCCAAGTTCTATGTGATGACAGGCAGTACATCCTAAGTGATAAAACAGATTGTCCAGGGTTGTGTCAACACGCCTACATCCTCTGGCAGACCGGGCTATTCTGAAAGTTCAAGATCTGACAAAATCCCTCAAGCTGGTTTGTTGGTAAAGTTTTGGGTGTGTTGGTTGGCACATTTTGTGCTGACTTTTTTGGCACCATTTCCTGAACATGTGCTGACAATGAAGTGGAAATAACATATTATCAGACAGTTAATGGTGACTTGGTAGAATGAAAATTGAGATTTTTATCCAAAGATTTAAAATGGGCTATTCCTTAGGTCCACACCTAGCTAAAGACCATTTTGTTTGGTGGGCTCTAAGGTCCCAGTAATTCATGACAATTATCTGTTATGTTTTCTTTTCTAGGGGATACAGGTTTCCCACAGCTGACGTGGCTGATGGCTGCAATCAGGCCCCTCCAGGGCAAGCAAGAGCTCAGGTACAACAAGGCCTTGCAGAGAAGCTGGGAAATTGTGGAGACCATATTTGGTCTCAAGATATGGTTTCTCTGCTTGCCCAGGGGTGAGGCTGCCGGGATCATCTACCTTGTGAGGAATGGATTATTGGGAGCTGACTGAGGAGAGGGAGCCAGAGGTCCATTAGCTGCTCATCCCCAGAAGTCACGTAACAGGTTGGATGTGCCACCCGAAATAAGTTGATAGCCCAGTAGTTTACATGTACATACATATACACACACATTAGTAATGATGGGAAGCAGCTCATGTCTTGCATTGTCCACAAACTACCATCTTTGACCTATCTCACCAACTAGGACACAGATGGCAATAAAAAACTGACATGCCTTGTAGTCCTTATTTATGCTATAGTTAATATAAGTTGGGGCTTTAATAAGTCAAGCAAAAGCAACATTTTTGGGAGAGAAGAGGGACTAGAGCAGCTGTTTGAATTTGTAGATTTGTGAGTAACACTAATGTCTGCTATGTACTTAAATCTTTTTTTTTTTTTTTCCCACTTTTAGCCTGATATTACTCCACTTATAGAGCAATGATCTGCAGCACACGTGCCATGGCTGTACTTATTGCCCAAGTGCACATGTTCACTTCCTACCTGTGAACTTCATGAGATCCTGTGAATTGAAGTGGTGCAGCATAATGATGTTGTTGAGGCTCTGAATCCTCTGATTTATAAGGATGTCATGGTGCTAGGAGTATTCATAGTAACGGGAGCCTTAGCAGATGAAGTACTGGTGGAAAAAAGGAGGCAGAAGCCCATGCTGCTGTCGCCTTTACCAACCACGGCTCTTCACATCTCGTGCCCGTTTTAAAAACATGCAGGACTCCGATATCCGTTCTAGATTCTGCTTGAAGAGAGAAGAAATGATGTACCTCTATAGGACTGTAGGGGAGAAACATGCACCATGTACAGCATGAAGCTGCTGATTACCCTTTACATCTTGGGCTGCGGCAGCTTCCAAACCACCCCTGACATACTTGGGATCAGCTAACCACCTGTATAGAGGGCGATTATGCAGGTCATTTATTCCATTCTTGCCCTTGTGCCACAGTTTATCCACTTTCCACAAACTGAAAATGAGTGGAATGATGTGAAGGTGGCTTTCTACCCATTGGCTAAATGTCCTCTGATCCTGGAAGGCCATTGATTGCACCCATGCTGCAAACAGGGCCACCCAGGCATAGAGAAGATGACTTTCAGAACCGCAAGCAGTACCACTTCTTTAATGTACAAGTGGTGTGTAATACCAGGCAGTGTCTGTATGCTCAGACAGGGATCTGTGTGTGTTGACAGTGAGAGAAGTAATAATGTAAGCATTCTATATCACAGAACATTTTGGTGAATTCTAAGGGCTGTGGAGCAGCCAAGTAAATCCAGTTCACGTCTGAGATTCCTCAGATTGTATGCAAGATATATATCAGCCTGTGTGGGTCCAGCCAGATAGATTCAGGTGAGGGCCTCTATCTTTGACCAGTGGTATTGCAGGCTGTAATAACTTTGGCAGCTGGTTTTGTATTCCCTATAATAAGCTTTCCACCTCCACCAAATCAAGGATCTTGCTCCAGGTATTAGGTTGCCATGGGTGTGCATCCTTGACATCTGGTGGCAGAGGTGGGAGATTAGAGTGTGCGTGTTTTGTGGTTGTTAGCTGGGTCTGTATTGGAGAATTTGAGGCTCCTTTGTGACTTTGCGAGAATGCTGGTGGATTTCCAAAAACACGCAATGGAAAGAGATACACGGCATAAATTCCACATCTGCGATGGGGACCTTTGGTTCCTACCAACCAAGCCTAAATGTTTCCCCCTCACCTGCTCTGGGTGTAGGATAACCTTTGTTTCTGTAAGGGATTTTCTTAGAATATGTTTAGCTTTACAGATTGTGATGACCTTTTTGGGTGTTATATACAGTATATGAATGGGAAAGTCTTCCTTCCACTATTCTTTATTGTGTATACTCTGTGCCCTGGTTTGTACTGAATAACACAGACGTTTCCTGTAGGTCCTAGGTATATTTCATACACCCTGGGCTGTACATTGATATTCGGGGGGAAAAAAAATCTGGTGAATATAATGCTGCATTCCTTACCATTTAATTTCCTATATCAGTTTTAGAGACTAGAAGAATATTGTCCTAGTTAAGAGCCCTTTCACATTAACAGGGCAAACTAATACTCTATTTAAATGAAGATTTTTGTGTAGTATGATGAAGGTCCATAATAATTATAATAAAATCCTATGTACCTTTAACCACTTCAATACCAGGCACTTAGACACCTTCCCGCCCAGCCCAATTTTCACCTTTCAGCGCTGTTGCAATTTGAATGACAATTGCGCGGTCATGCTACACTGTACCCAAACAATTTTTTTATCATTTTGTTCCCACAAATAGAGCTTTCTTTTGGTGGTATTTGATCACCTCTGCGGTTTTTATTTTTTGCGCAACAAATAAAAAAAGACCGAAAATTTCGAAAAAAAACAAGTTTTTCTTTGTTTCTGTTAAATTTTTTTGTAAATAAGTACGCTTTCTCCTTCAATAATGGGCACTGATATAGCTGCACTGATGGGCACTGATACGGCGGCACTGATGGGCACCGATGAGGTGGCACTGATGAGGTGGCACTAACGGGCACTGATGATGGGCACTGATAGGTGGCACTGGTATGCGGCACTGATGGGCACACATAGGCGGCACTGATGGGCACTCGTAGGTGGCATTGATTGGCATATATGGGTGGCACTGATGGGTACTTATGTGTGGCACTGATGTGTGGCACTGATGGGCACTGATAGGTGGGCACAGATGGGCACTGACAGGTGGTACCGATGGGCAATGACAGGTGGCACAGATGGGCAATGACAGGTGGCACAGATGGGCAATGACAGGTGGCACAGATGGGCAATGACAGGTGGCACTGATATAGCATTGCTGGGCAGATCTGGGCATTGCTGGGCAGATCTTTGGAATAATAGTGCCAATCAGTGCCCATTTGTGGGCACTGATTGGCACAGATTGGGCACATGTGGATGGCCATGGGGTACATACCTGGCCATCCACGTTGCCCCTTCCCTGGTGGTCCTAGTGGCGATCCCTGGTGGTCCAGTGTGGTGATCTGCGGGGGGGGCTGCGCTGATAAACAATCAGCGCAGACCCCCCCTGCCAGGAGAGCCGCCGATCGGCTCTCCTCTACTTGCGTCTGTCAGACGCGAGTGAGGAAGAGCTGATCAACGGCTCTTCCTATTGACAGCGTGATCAGCCGTGATTGGACACGGCTGATCACGTGGTAAAGAGCCTCCGCCGGAGGCTTTTTACCAAGATCAGTGTAGCGGTGTGTCAGACTGACACACCGCTCCACCGATCGCCGCGATGCGCGCCCCCGGGGGCGCGCTGCGGCATGTTATCCTGAAGGACGTCATATGACGCCCAGTCAGGATAACACAACCACTTCCCGGACGTCAATCCGCCATAGGGCGGGCGGGAAGTGGTTAATATATCAGAACCTAGGCATGTGCCCCGAGGTGTGGAGTGTCTGATGGTACAAAGTATTAAACATTAATATATTGTTGGCCGAGGTCATTAGACATGGCGGTGAAACATCTGGAGTGAGCCGGGGAGACTAAACTTCCAGTGTCTGTATCATTCCACACCAATGATGATCGGTGATGGAGGAATTCCCGACACCAATGTATTATATCTGACACCAACACTAATGAGGGTTTATCTTCTATTTTTCTCTCCCAAACAATTTTTTTTAATTATAAGGAAGCAATAGCTGTTACCAAAGAGGTGATGTCACCAAGTGTATTCCACATTATTGGAGCTGCTGGACACAATATAATTAGATGTCCAGTATCTAATATTTCTTCCAATTGCCCTATCAGGAAATCAAACTTCACAGTCCCCCAAAAATATTATTAATACACCAATTACGTTTGGTTCCAACAGTACCCTCTCCTCTTTTATTCATAAACCCCTCTCCAGCCACCCAGATAAAAAGAAAGTTTGTCGGAGAGGTTGCAGAGGGGGAAGAGGTAGAAACAGAAATACAAGTAAACATAAAATCGGAAACGATCAAAATCTTTAATTTGTCCGAACACACTTTATCCCCAGCAGAAGTCTCCCTGTTAAATCATGGCCTAAACTTTTCACCATCTAACAAACCAGACCCATTCATTTTATTTAAGGATCTCAATAGATATGTCAGAAATCTTACATTGCATAGATTCTTTCATATTAAAAATGCAAAAAACACAAGCAATATTAATAGTCCCCTTCCAGTAGATAAGGTAGACCCTCCTTCTGAAGAGCAAGTATTTGATTTTGATGTTGAAATTATGGAGATGCTTGAGCACCTTTATCATGATGACTCATACACTGGATTAGATCTTTTCACCCAACATTTACACATTCAGGACTAAAACCAAAATCAGTCTTTTTTCCATACCAATCCAAAGACCCACACCTTACCACATTTTACAACATGGTATACTCAGATCTTAAAAAGATGTGTGCTTGTACAGAATCAAGTACTACCAATCTTGGTAGCCTTACCTCAAAAGAAAAAACAGCCCTAAAAGCCTTAACTAACAAAGATCTGATCATAAAAACTGCCGATAAAGGCGGCGGAATTGGGATCCAAAATAGATCGGACTATATCAAGGAAGCAGATCGCCTGCTTGCGGATAGTTCTCCCTATCGGAAACTAAGTACAGATCCTCTGCCTGAATTTCAAAAAGACATAAATTTACTTATTGATGGTGCCATTTTATCAAATATTATTAATAAAAATGAAGCCTCCTTCCTACGAAGAGACTTCTACCGGACCCCATATTTTTACCATATACCAAAAATTCATAAGAATCAGACCAATCCCCCGGGGAGACCTATCATTGCTGCTATGGACAGTATCACTTCCGGATTATCAAAATACATTGATTATCACTTACAACCTCTAGCACAAGGCCTACAGTCTTATATCCGAGATGGAACTCATCTCTTGGATCTATTGAAATCCTATAGATGGGAAGACCAATACATCTGGATATCTTTAGACATTAATTCCTTGTATACCTCTATCCCCCATACTTTTGGAATAGCAGCACTTAACCACTTTCTGTCCTCTCTCCTCACCCGTAATATGTATGAAATTTTACTATCTATGATATATGTTACAGATACTGTAATCATCTTTTTTGGCCTGTGATGGTCTTCATCCATAAGAATACACATCCCTCCCTACGGGTGATCAGGCATCTATCTGGACAACGGGGGGGGGGGAGTCGATTCTGAGGGTACCCCTCCTCCCCTCTTCTCTCAGTTGACGCCTTGTATCCTGCGACTTCCCCAGAACTCTAACACAGAGGTATGGAGTTGACGCGGGGGTTGTGTTGGGTGGGAGTACTGGGGGAGGGGTGGGTGTGAGCCTGTGCGATGAGGTTTGGTTGTGTGTGGGGGGGAGAGTGGGATGGGTGGTGGGGTTGTTCTATTTTTGTTTTTGGAGGGTGGTTTTGGTGGAGTTATGGTTGCACAAGCTAAAGAGCTCTCAAGTTGTATAAATGTGAATGTTTCATGTATACTCTTTTTGTGTATTTACTTTCTTCTTTTTCTCTTTTGAACATCCAAGGTTGTTTTTATCGTGAATATTGTTGAATAATTGAAAAGCCTCGTCCATTTTCCTGATGAAGCCTTCCGGGGGCGAAACATGTTGACATTTTGTGGACATGGTTATGTTATGAACCCTTTGTGACCACAGTTTTTTCATTGTCAATATTAGGTTGAGGATGTATACCTGTAAAACTGTTCTCACATTTTACCATATTCTTTGTAAAATTGCATTAATAAATACTTGCTATATTTTTAGTTGATAGTGTTCTTGCCTATATCAGGGGTACCTTTAAAATCCCATTTCCTACATATTTTTTGGTTTACTACTTTAGGGATGATGGTACATACATAAAAAATGTTTGGAAATACTGATCTCTACCCATTCAGCTTACTCTATCCCCCATACTTTTGGAATAGCTGCACTTAACCACTTTCTGTCCCAAGATCCATACATGAGTAATAAACAGGCCTCATTCATCTTGGACTGTGCAAGATATTGTTTGACACATAATTATTTTACATTTGACGAACAGTACTATCTGCAGGTCCAAGGGACAGCCATGGAGGCCAACTGTGCGCCTTCGTACGCAAATTTGGCAATGGGATTATGGGAAAACAGGTACATCTGGCAAAATAACCCATTCCTCAGGCACCTTATTTTCTATGGTCGATTCATTGACGACATTATAATCATCTGGGATGGGCCAGATGATGTCGTTGATGAGTTTGTTTCCCATTGTAACAATAACCCACATGGCCTTAGCTTTACTCATGTTATGGACAAAGACAAACTAGCCTTTTTGGATCTTGACCTGTATCATGCTGACAATGAGATACATGCTAAGAATTTCTTTAAACCCACGGCAGGAAATTCCTTATTACACTATAAGAGCTGTCATTATAAAAAATGGAAAGACAACATCCCCAAGGGGCAGTTCTGCCGGTTGCGGAGAAACTGCACCAAAATATCTGATTATAAGGAACAAAGTCACCTACTTAGAAAGAAACTCAAGGACAAGGGTTATCCAGACTCGCTAGTTGATCAAGCACAACAATATTACTTGCAGTGTACACCTGGAGCCCGAAACAAAAATGATGGGAATTCTAACCAATCTGGGCGCTTCATCACTAGGTTCCACACCAAGTTTTCTAAAATGGAGGCAATTTTCAAGAAGTATTGGCCAATCCTTCTTGAGGATCCACACCTCAAACCTGTTTTGCCAAATTACCCTAAAATTACTTACAGAAAGGCTCCCAATATCAAAAATAAAATTGCCCCTCGTAAATTAAAATCCATAAAAGAAATTACACCGGCACAGGCCCATATGACCCCACTAAGGGGCATGTTCCAGTGCAAAAAAGCTATGTGTAAAACCTGTAGTTTTGTCCAGCATGGAAAGAAACATTTCTCCACCAAGGAAAGACTTACACGTTAGATGAAGTTTACAACTGTGGCACAGATTTCGTGGTCTATGGCCTCGGTTGTCCTTGTAAACTTATATATGTGGGGCGTACTATACACCCACTAAGACAAAGATTTGGTGAGCACAGAAGAAAGATAGAAGGGGGGAGGGACAAACATAGTGTCCCACGCCACTTCTGTGAACATCACACAAAATCTACAGAAGGTCTCGAGGTATGGGTCATAGAGCAGATTCCCAAAAATCTTACTGCAGCAGAGAGGTTCTATAGATTATGCGAACGAGAGACCTTCTGGATATATTCCTTGGACACCCTAAACCCTGGCGGAATCAATGAAGAACTAGAAATCTGCACTATTTTATAATAACATTGGTTTTCGGCGTGTGACTCCGTTTATATCTATGGGTAGTGGTAATAAAATGAATACCCCTATAGATTCACGTTAGTCATAATAACAATCATTCATCATGGTAATTTAGTTATTCCCTGTTTTCAGTACTTACACAGTGTATCCATTTATATGCTATTTAGTTATCCACTGTTTCTATTACCCACATGGATTCCCTATGTATATGCATAAGTCGTTTAATTACTTCCCATCTTCAGTGACCGCATAAATTGTATTCATGCATATGTGTATGTATATTTGCCGTTATACATATATGTATATATGCATGGCTTAAAGGATTATTACACTTACAATGGTCCTGTTTTTGCCCCCCCCCCCTCTTTCCCCTCCAGTTTTTCTGCAAAACAACCTATAGCCATTAAATTCAGATCTAATATGCATTTGCTATTTTTTAATATTGTTTGTGATATGTGTAACAGTAATAATGATGTTTTTAAAATCCATTTTTATTAATAATGTGTGCACAATCTATGTATATATGCATATGTATTGGTAACAATGCATAAAGAATATTAGCACAAAACGGAAAATGAATTCTAGAAAGGCTAGTAGCATATTGATATTATGCACATAATTTTTATTTCTAATTTTGCCTTCTCCCTATATTCTTTTTAATTGTAATCTTATCCCTGTATTGCCTACTATGTCCATTAGGCGGCAGTGCTAGGTGAGCACATAAATAGGCCGCAAACACATCAATCTTCCCTCGCTTGAGAAAGGAGTGCGCCGCAATGCGCATGCTCTAAAACGCGTTGCTTTACGGAAGTACAGTGCCTCCATCGAATCTGCATTCCAGCCCTCCATTCGACTGCCTGGCGGATTCCCAAAACCTCGTCCTGGATTACGATCGAATCCCGGAAGTCCACGTTGAATACACTAGCCGGCAGCATAGAGGAACCAGGCTTCTTTCCATATGAGAGCGCAAAAATTGTGTATGGCCTTTACTGAACATACCTACGCCGGACTACACAGTCTTTATATGTGAGTGTTTTAATGGAATTGTATCATTAAATTTTACGATCTTACTAAGAGGCGCCTTTGCTGTTTTCCTTTTCTTTTACATATTTGGAGTGGCTTCACCTCCCCTGATAAGGCTGCCCTGCCAACAGACCGTATACATCTCACAAAGAGCTTTCAGTGCTCAAAGGACTTTTTTTAAATGTGCATTGAGGCTTATTGTTTACATTGAAACCTGCGCTGCTTCTTCTTGTTCTATTTTCACAATATAATGAGATGATGGTGAGAAGTAGAGGGGGCAAGGCAATTAGGAGCACAAAGGGGGCTAATGAGCCCATCCCCCCCCCAGCTGAGTACTAAACCCAATTTCATTAACGGCAGCCTGCTGCTTACTAAATATTTCTAAAGGTACAATGAAAAGATATAAGCGATCTTCAACAAGATTTTTACTTACAGCTGCAAAAGCCCTAATTCCTAGATATTGGAAAACCACAAAAACACCCACTATTAGGGAATGGCTTTTTAACATACATGATATCTACGGTATGGAGGAAACAAGGGCCATAGCCCACGAAAATACAGAGAAATTCAACACTCTATGGAGAGTATGGGTGGTCTACAAATACTCTGAAGAATTTAAGACCCTTACAAAATACCTGAATTATGGGTGCACTCCTAACAATCTCATGGTATACCTAAAACTTATCTTTATTACTCATCTCTTCCTTTACTTACATATTCCATTTTTACATTCTCTTTTAAAAACCTATATGGTTACTTTAATGAAACTTATGACAGGCATAACAGTGTTACGTTGCAACATATTTCCTCTTTTTCTGAGCAAATTTACTGAATATGGGGCCTCGGACACGACTGAGAGACCAGAACATTTCCTTCAGGATCTCCTTTCAAATACAACTTTTGTATCACTGGCTCTTTACACAGAACACTTGACTTTCTGGATTTTCTCTTATTTCTAGAAGATCAGGAGAGACAAACTAAGTCCTATTTATGAATGATTTCCCTGGACTGAGTTCTGTCTCTGATATAGAAATCTTCCTGTACTGATATACAAGTTGGTCCTCTCCCTATACTGAGATAAAGGTCATCTCTGTCCCTCTCTATCTCTGTGCTGATATATCAATCAAGATTTTCCCTACAAGCAGCTTCAGTGTCATTACATTTTAGTATAATCCCCACCCAACACACAAATGTGTGACTGCTTCTCCTCTCCACCCAGATATATAGTCACCATTCACCCCGCCCACTCATCACATGACCAATACCAACCAATGAATGTGCTTCAAACCCTTCCCACTCCCTAATCCCATGACCTCTCATATTAGCTATTGCCCCTCCCTTTCACAGATTAACCCTTTTCTGTCATTCTCTTGGCTGATTTCTATAGTCTTTTATCTTAGAAAACTGCCCCCCATATACACAGCCCAGTCATTCATTCAAAGTTCTGTGAATGAATAGACTACAAGTATGGACAGTCTTTTCAAATGATGGTAGTGCTGTGAGCATCCTTGTAGTTCATTGATTCTTCCTGGAATAAAATAACTGCCTGTATTGGAGGTACGGGGGAGACATCTACACTGACAGTCTGCAGGAGCCTGACATTGTACTCACAGTTTGCAGATCACAAGTACAATGCTTTAGCGATTCCTAAGAAAAAAATAGTAAATACACATTTACCTGCAAAAAAAAAAAAAAAAATGTGCATTTATTTTTATTTTAAAGGGGAACCTATCCTTTAAATCATTATGTGAATTCCCTGAAGGCTTTTCTGTTATTACATTATGTTTGTGCAAAATTGTGTTTCAGAATCCAGGCCACATTCGTGTTCTTCTGGTTAGCACAACTTCCTGCTGATGTGTTTTTATTTTCAATGAGATTCATGAGAATCATCCACAACTTTCCACCATCCACAAGAAACATGCCGCTTCCCACCATTACTTTCAGTATGATCGGGGTCATGGGTTGTAGATCGGGGTCATGGGTTGTAGATCGGGACAAATACATGAAGACGGCAAATCTAGAAGTTTTGAGTAAGTTGGCTGGTTGGACTCCTGGATTATCCTCGGTGTTCTATTCTGTGATCCTGTGTGGGGGAAGGGTCTTATGTCACACCTGGTACAGGTGGGGTGATCCACATTCATTAATCAGATAGACCTTCCTCAGGTGTGTCGGCACCTTTGGTGATCCTCTACATCTCAGAGAAATAAAACATGGAGAGGATTTTTGCAATAATTTAGTGAAAGGGACAAAAGAGTTTTCAGAATTGAAAACTATTGCAAATCCCTTCCGCCCACGTTCACATCGGACTGATTTGGCATGCAATTTGACATGTCAAATCGACGGCTATTGCTGGGAAAAGCACCGCCTGAAGAGGTGTGACGCAGACTTTGCGGTGCCACACCGATTCCCAAAAGTAGTTACTGTACTGCTTATGGTGGCTTTGGAGGCGATTTGAATAGACATCTGTGCTTGAACCCGCACAGATGTCTGTAAAATCACCCCCCGAAGTCAGACTGCATTGCTGGTTTGAAATCAGAGGAACTTGCACGGTTTCTAACCCGCAGTCAGTGTGAAGAAGTCACGTGACCGTAACGTCACGCGTAGGGACGGGACAGGCACTCTATGACTGTTATTGTACTACGAGCTTGCCGCTCGTCGGATCTCCACCCGGTTCTAACGTTTTTATGTGAGTACATATGTTTTTCTTAAATAAAAAAGTGGTACGTTTTCCATACAATACTACACTATTGTGGGCTTCCTTTTTAATTTATCTGGGTGACCCCGGGACACTACTTGAAAGGACCAGACGCCCCCACAAGAGAAGTGATCAGGATAGGACCATATCTCTACTATCCCTCACAGTTGGTTACATCCACGGTCTCTACAAAGGCTGCCATGCCTCAAAGTGGCTAAATGCGATTACCCCATTACCTGCAGGTAAGGGGCCACTGCCCACCAGTGTGCGCGTTGCTGCATGAAGATTGATCACCATTGTCACCTATATTTTAACACCGAAGGGATCACTCATATTTTATGGACTTTGATTTATTGTTCATTGCCGAACGGAGCACCATATTTTATATTGTTTTGCACGCATGATCTGCATGCATATAAATGAACTTTCTAGCACTCAGTCACATTAGAATTGTCACTGTATGCACTTTAAGCATTATCCACTTTGTCTATACCTCGCACCTGAGAGAGTGTGTTGATTTACACTAGGTATATGTTAAGCCAGTCGGTGACTGGCTATGGTGTAAGTTAGCTGCTATATATTATTTTTTATATACCTATATTTTGCGATTATGATGTATAAGCACTGATCACTTTTCATTTATTGTGCATGTTTTATATACTTTTGATTATTAGCACTAGCTGAGTACCTGCAATACTGGAGTCATACATATCACCAGTACATTATTACACCACTGTCACATTAGGTTACTTTTCTACTGATATTTTTTCAGTTGTAAATATTTATTTATCTGTACTGGGAGGTACCCACCATCACTGAGCTATCACACGTATTATTATTGCCTATCTAAATAGGATTAGCGCAGCACCACATTTTACTCTATTTTTCTTTAGCTGGGGACAGGCTGTACCCCATTCGGTGTAGGCTGCTTTTCCTTGTCTCATTTAGATTTGGTTCCCCTCCTCTCTTTCTCCCTCACCCCGCTTTACGATAGCGCAGGAATACCCCATAACCAGTGTGAACGAGGGCTCCAGGTCAGACCCGGTCTATGGGGTGTGAGATGCCGGCCAGTGACCCTGTGGATACTCCCATCTCTCTCTGCAGACAGAGCATATATGTGTTTGTGCATATATATATATATATATATATATATATATATATATATATATATATATATATATATATATAAAAATAATTTGTATTTTTTTTGTGTATATTACACACACACACGGACTGTATGCAGGGGAAAAACTTTTTTTTCATATATACTATGTCTGTTAACCTGAGCAATACCCTCATATTAATCCTTGGTAGTTTGGTGAAAGAAAATAAATATTATTTGCCTGATCCTTGGATGTCTCTTCCCTCACCATAGTGACAGTGTGCCCGGAGTGTACTATGACATCACTGACCAGACATGGAAGGGTATGTGGATGTCTAATAAGAGGTGCTGCTCCTCTACTGCCTGGAAATGTGGCCTCCTGTCAATCCAACTTCTTTCTGATCGAACACATTTAAAGAATAAGTTATAAAAATCATAAGAAAAAAGTGCAACACAAACCGATAATACATTAAAAAAAGTAAAAGAGAAAAAAATGACCAGGAAGTGCTGGGAGCCACCAGCCCTACCAGGAGCTCCTTTGGGTATCCACCAAAGTGAGATCAGTGGGACTGGATCGGCTTGTTGCAGAGGTGTAACATGACTAGATGAGCATTTTTATCTCCATTGTAAACTGTGGATCATGCTATGCTTTTAGTGTAACAGGCTCTCTGGAATACCAGATAAAGCAGAAGACAGGAAAGCTATCACTGAGTAAACAGGAGCTTGTGGATTGCAGCAAGAGCTATGGAACCAATGGATGGACTAGAGGATGGATGCATAATGCTTTTGATTATATCATTGACCATGGACTTGCATTGGAATCCTCATACCCATACCAAGAAAAGGAAGGCATCGCCATCTCTGCTCCTAAAGCTGCTGCATGCCGGGATTATAATAAATTGTCATCTGGGGATGAACCGTCACTTCAACAAGCTGAGGGACTCGTGTCTGTGGCTATAGAGGCTTCCCTAGCTTTGCTCAAATCATACAAAAATGGTGGATACTATGACCCTAACTGTCATCCAGGGTACATTAACCACGCAGTACTGGCAGTTGGATACGGTACAGAAAACGGAAATGCCTGCTGGCTGATTCAAAACAGCTGCGGCACAGGCTGGGGCAATAAAAGGTACGTGAAAATGGCCAGAAATTGTGGCAACCATTATGGAATTTCTGACTGCTGTGTCTATCCGATTGTGTGAGAATGGAAATGCTGGATATCCTTTCCATACCTAGCTATGAGTAAGGCCCTATAACGGCTTAAACGTGTATGCTGGCTTTACTATATTGGCTTTCCATACCTTGTATTTGGTCTGCTTTCCATTGCAAGAAAAACAAAAAAAGTCAAAGAGCTAAAATGGAATATAGTTCCAAAACACAAATAAGATGTCCATAGATGCACACATCCAGTGAAGAGGAGCGTGACACACAACAAGAGAACAAGCACATAACAACCACCAGGAAGAGGAGGATCACTCTGATGATGTAAAGAAGAAAAAAACAACATTTATATTTCCACTTGTCAGAATGCCTAGCTAATAATGCCTGCACATAAACCAAAAAAAAAAACAAAAAAAAACACACAACTCCCTCTGCTCAGGTGTGAATGCAGCCTAAAGCCCCATACACACTATCAGATTTTCTGCTGATTTTTGTCTTCAGAGTTACCAAAACCATGTAGTGCAAGGGTACTGAGTAAATGACACTGGCAGGGAAGGGGTTAAAAACTAGGGGGCGATCAAGGGGTCAATCTTTAACCCTAAGACTCCTGGTAATCAGTGCCTTGGGGCCTTTAAGAGGATGGTAGAAGAAGACCTGAAAAGGTTGAAAAGCAAGCAATCTGGAAATATGAATATATGGAAAATTATCAAAGCAATTGGGAAGAAGAAAGTAGTAGTGATATGTCCAGCGGATAAGGGAGGAGGATTGGTGATACTCAATAAAAAAAAGACTATGAAGAAGAAATGGAGAACCTACTTAAAGTGGAGAACACATAAAAAATTGAAAGGGAACCCTAAAGCAGGATATGAAAAGAAACTAAAAACATACGTGAAAAAGGAGATAAAGGAATACCGAATAATAAGGAAGCTGAGTATCTTATGTCTGAATCCACAAAGACACCTGTAATATTTTATGTTCCAAAAGTCCACAAAAGGCAAGTAAAACCTCCAGGAAGACCAATCATTAGCGGTATTAACTCACTCTTCTCACGGTTAGGAGAGTATCTCGACCAATTGTTAAAACCACTGGTCCAAAAAAGGAAAATCGTATTTCAGAGACAGTACACAACTAATAACAGAACTACAAAATAGGAATTCATAATTGGTCAAAAAAGTAGGAAATCATACTGATAACGTTTATTACGGGATTCAATACCCAGTACCAACAAATAGAACATATTATCAGAAAATATTGGCCTATTTTGAAAGAAGATAGAATCCTGTCCAAAATTTTACCAAAGAAACCCAGGTTTGTGTACAGGAGAGCTCCCACACTTAGAAATCATCTAGTTCACAATGTAATTGACCCTCCAAAGCCATTTAAACTCTTCTCGGAGATGAAAGGGTTTTTCAGGTGTCAAAATTGCCTTCCATGCAGAATAAGTAAGAAACAACCACGTAAAAAGGAATCATTTAAATCTAGGGTTAACAATACCAAATAAGAGTGGATTACTTGCAAAAGTACCCATGTTATGTATGTTATTGAGTGTCCATGTCATCTTCAATATGTAGGTAGGACCACCCGACTACTGAATGTAAGGATTAGGGAACACATCAACATAAGGAAGGGGTTCCTGAAGCATAGCCTCTCAAGACATTTTAAGGAAGTACACCAAAAAGATCCCACAGGACTGATTTTTTTTATGGGATAGACCTAGTAAAGGACCACTGGAGAGGTAGTAACAAAAAAAATCCTTGTATCACAAAATGAGACAAGGTGGATATACAGGTTGGGGTCCCTGGCGCCTGGGGGCCTAAACCTTGATATTGACCTTAATAGCTTCATATCCAATTTTTGAATATGGTCGTTCCTTATTAGCTGATAAAACTGCCTTGCATAGGAAGTAATTAGCTATGGGAGGTGTGACTAACCCACTTAACAATTGAATGGATGGGTTAGGGACACCTTGAAATATCATGGGGAGACACTAACAATACAGATTTGAGGCTTAGGAATAACAAACTGAGAAATTAGAGCTGATGAAGGCAAATTAATAACTAATAGAAGACAGTTCACAATGTCATAGCATTTTTATGGGTTAATATCTGATATATACCCTTATCTTTAATATATTTTTAATAATGTTTTATAATGTATGTATTATTTTTACTGGATAATATCTGTATTGTAGTATAAAGCACTCGAGTCTGCAGGGAGTAATTTCTTTCTTAACCACTGGGGGCACATGGCTTATGGCGGGTGGGCCCCTGTGAGGCACAGCCAGCGCATTAAAATTGACAAAATCTCCCTTTGGAATTTATGTGTCTGTTGCACTGTGACCCAGGTGTGACACATGAGCTATAATTTAAGATGGGAATATGAAAATCCTCGTTTTCCAAATCATGACCATAGAAGGTGTAACCTGCAGACCATTCAATATAAAAGACGTAGGGTGTACCAAGATGGCACCGCCTCAGATGACGTCCTATGACGAAACACGTAAGCTGGAACTTGGTATGCAATTACGTCACTTCCGGTTGCGGAGTTCTGGCACGTGGAACACACGCTGGTCGGGAGCTGTGCGTTACAACCAGGACACGCTAGCCATATACTTGATTGAGTCAGGTTTTTTGGTTTTTTGGATTAACTTGTTTTTATATATAAAAGTTTTTAATAAACCATCCGGGTTTACACTATGAGGTTCAGTTTTTTTTTGGTTTATGAGGATATCCTGCGCTTATGCCACATAGAAGTGAATAATACAAAGAGATCCTGCCCAGGAAGGGGTCGAGAGATTAGAACACCCCAGTGTCCGTGGGGCCAAAAAGGTGAAGGTGACCATTCCAGAGACAGCTAGTAAACACAGCACATGCTTCTTACCCCTGCAGGGGTGCTAGAATCTGGTGAGTGGGGAACTGAAGGGGAGCATGGAAGTCACCTGATTATCTTGCACACTGTTGGAAATCCAGGCACAAGTAACTTTGGAAAAGCACAAGTCACTTTTTAAAGTTGTGGTGTTTTTTTGCACTGTTTTTAAAGGACTGAACATTACCTGGGAGGAGAGACCCACTGTGTAGAGTCACTCTTTCGGTGACAGGAACATTTATAGGAACAGAATATTTTTCTATTGCACGCACAATCACTCTTCAGGTGATAGGCAGCACCATTTACCCCATATACACACACACCTTTTTAAGGGGTTAACTGTGTTCCCACTGTAGGGGGGGTGGGGTCACTAGAACATGACAGATCACTGCTCCCGATCACTGGGGGCCTTAGATTCCTGTCATGTTGCTAGGCAGAACAGGGAAATGCCTTGTTTATATAGGCATCTCACCGTTCTGCCTCTCCGTGTCACGATCGTGGGCCACCGGTGGACATAGAGTCCGCGGAACCCGCGGGCACGTCACGCGGCAGGTGCGTGCCCACTAGCCCGCGATTTAAAGGGGACGTACAGGTATGCCCATTTGCGCAGCCGTGCTATTGTGCCGACGTTCATCGATGTGCACTGGTCGGCAAGCGGTTAAGGACATCAAAAAGGTTCATCAATTTTCAATGCCATAAATTGAATCCTCAAAAGCCAGGACGACGATTACTGAAAGCATGCGCAAAAACTTTTCCACTACTGTATGTTTTCTATGCAAGTCACCAATGATATACAGAAGAGAATGCGATCCTTGCAAGAAGAACTGAACAAATTAATGGGATGGGCAACTACATGGCAAATGAGGTTTAATGTAGAAAAATGTAAAATAATGCATTTGGGTGGCAAAAATATGAATGCAATCTATACACTGGGGGGAGAACCTCTGGGGGAATCTAGGATGGAAAAGGACCTGGGGGTCCTAGTAGATGATAGGCTCAGCAATGGCATGCAATGCCAAGCTGCTGCTAGCAAAGCAAACAGAATATTGGCATTAAAAAGGGGATCAACTCCAGAGATAAAACGATAATTCTCCCGCTCTACAAGACTCTGGTCCGGCCGCACCTAGGAGAGGCAACCTGTATGCTTGCACCTTGTGAATAGCCTGTGGGTCTTGTGTATCTCTGGTAGCGTTCAGCCTTCCTATACCTCCACGATACCCGGTGACACACACTGACTCCATCAAGTACCCATCTCCTACCCTGACTTGTTTTGGGCTCTGAAATCGAGAGTCTATCGTCCATGCAATGGACTAAGGCGTTTATTTATGCCCATGAGGTAAGTTCTGAGAGCACATTGAAGGGGTGTTGTTATCATTTGAACTACAGTCAACATGCTTTTATGTTCTTCTATCTAATTGTGAAGATTTTTGAACTTTTTTAGTTGAACCCTGTTACCGATATTTTGTACTTTTGGAATTTTTTACACTTTTTTGAACACTTTTTTGGAACATTTTGCACAATTGAGCTGCTCATAGATAAGCTGGATAACTTTGTATTGTATAAATGTGTCACTGGTTGGAAGTTTTATACCAGCCTGTTGGTTTTAGTAGCACTTGGATTACTTAGTTTCCCTTATTATCACCAGTGTCAACAACACTTTTTATCTGGATGCATATCATTATTGTTTAGTTATTTTAGCTATTGAGGTCATGCGCAAGATCACATATAAAATTCTTTATATTTACTTTACTGTCATTAGGTGATTTGTGATCACTGTTTGATTTTGCAGCATTTCCGCATTTTATTTTCTAGTTCACTTTAATAGCGCAGAGGTCCTTTCACTAAGATTTACGTTATTCACCTAGAGTATGCTGTCCAGTTCTGGGCACCAGTCCTCAGAAAGGATGTACTGGAAATGGAGCGAGTACAAAGAAGGGCAACAAAGCTAATAAAGGGTCTGGAGGATCTTAGTTATGAGGAAAGGTTGCGAGCACTGAACTTATTCTCTCTGGAGAAGAGACACTTGAGAGGGGATATGATTTCAATGTACAAATACCATACTGGTGACCATACAATAGGGATAAAACTTTTTCGCGGAAGGGAGTTTAACAAGACACATGGCCACTCATTAAAATAAGAAAAGAGGTTTAACCTTTAACTACGTAGAGGGTTCTTTACTGTAAGAGCGGCAAGGATGTGGAATTCCCTTCCACAGGCGGTGGTCTCAGCAGGGGGCATCGAAAGTTTCAAGAAACTATTAGATAAGCACCTGAATGACCACAATATACAGGGATATACAATGTAATACTGACATATAATCACACATAGGTTGGAATTGATGGACTTGTGTCTTTTTTCAACCTCACCTACTATGTAACTATGTAAGAATGAAAAGCATTGCCCATGACATTTGAGTTGTGGCCAGGTTTTTGTCTTTTATGAACGCTAAATATTTAAAAGGTTAATCAATTTATTTTAAGCCATAAAATACTTCCTCAAGAGCCATACGACAAGTTAAAGCTTGTGCAATACTTCATGATATATTGGTTGAAAAGTACAAACTTGTCTATATAAGATCCTCAACTTATCCACTACTGTATATTTTCTATGCAAGTCACTGATGATAGATAGAAGAGAATTAAAAGCATATCCCCATGAAATTGTTGGTAAAAGGTTTGAATCCTTGATGAGTATCTTCAGAAATCCCGCCGAATGCCACAGGCTTCTGGGGGCAGCAAATGACTCCTTTCTTAAAGCTATTGGTAAAGCCAAAAACAATCAAATATTGGATTTGAGTGTCAAAGTTGGATATTATTATCTAGAAGCTGTTCTGGTACTTCAAGATCCGCAGAGACCAGAGGTGGGTAAGAATATGACCGAGTAGAAGAAGACAATGAACCACCAATATGCCACTTCTGACCATACAATGTCTTGTACAATCATTGGGGGTTCAGCTACATAGAGCAATCGATGAACTAAGTTGACAGAAAAAGAAGAAATGAGGTACAAGGTATATTTTGAGTGATGCCAACCTTGCTGGAAAAAAAATAGACTCTGCAGAGAACACATTCCTTTTATCATCATTGGGGCAGAACATTTACAGGTACAATGTGGAAAATCACTTAGAGATATCATGAGAGGTTCAGACTACCACATGTAACACGCCAGGTCATTAGTCCAGTTATGTGAGGCGTGGACAATGTTATGACTGTTCTGATGTTGATGTTGTGATTGTTTGCTAAAATATATTTTGCACACAAATCTGACAGATCAGCATTATAGAAACGATGGTAATGGGCACCTGTCAAGCTAATTTCCAGGTCACAAAAGTTGGTGCAAGCAGTACAACCAGCGTCCAAGCAAAAACCTCAAGAACCAAAAGAACAAGAGAACCTGCATGTGTCTCCATGCAACCTTAACCACTTCCGGACTGTCCATCGTCATAAGTCAGTAATTTGAAGGAGGAGGAGATCATTGTTATGGCAGCAGCTAGCTGCCATAACCCCGGTATCCTCGTCTTCAGCGAGCGGTCCGGTTTAAGAGAAAAGTGGTCTCAGTGGCGGATTCCCCGCAAGATCACTTTTATCGCCGGCGGGAGAAGGCCCCCCCCTCCCACCGCGATCCGGTGCCCTCCTCCGCTTACCGGAGCCGTCGGCAGTGGCGGAGGCGATCGCGTCTGTCCCCTGCCTGGTTATGGAGACAAGTGAGGGGAAGATGGCCCCCACCCGTCTCTATATCACTGCAGGGCGGAAGTGACGTCAAAATGTCAAGATTCACTAGATGAGTGGTACAAATTTTTTAATGAAAAAGGTATAGAGGTTTTATAATTTTTGATCAAAAGGAAACAAAGGAAAGTGGCAATTATAAATCAAAAGATTGCTGGAAGCAAAGTGATATTAGAAGCTTATAAAGATTCACCTTCCTTTCTGACACTAACCAATCAGCTCAATAGAGTGTTGGAACAAAAAGATATGGCAACTAAAAATAGGAAGAGAAGAAAATACTTAAGGGATATAAATGACTATAAAATTGGAACAGGCTTATAAATGGCAATTAACAAAGATGACCAACAAGGATCTGTTGCCTCATCGCCAGATAGGGAGGTGTGTATTAGAACTCCCAATAGAGAACCTAGATACAGATCTCCAGATTCACACAGACAAGATAGAGAAAATGGGTATGCATCACAAAAACCATACAAAGAAGAACAAAATGGGTCCAAGAAACCCCCAAATCGTGGTGGAGGAACAAACAGAATAATTCCAAAAAACTATACTGGAAGAATGGTGAAATAGAAACCAGCAACCAAGGAGTCAACCATATAACCAACAAAATTACTATGGAAATGCGGGTAAATATGGGCATTATGACCAAGCCAATCAAGGGTATGCCAACCAAGATAGAAGAGACACCAGAGAATACGCTCAGTAGACTCCTTACTTACAGGGAGATAAGCGTTATCATCGGGATCAATATCAGAGTGATAACAGGAGAAGTCCAATACGCACACAAAATAGATACGAAGTATTAAGAGATAATAGAGAAGATGACTCACATTCTTTTTTAGACCAACGCAGATGGGACAGAACCCCTCCATATCTAGAGAGAACCCCACTACAAAACGAGAGAACAGGCAACACAAGAGGCCCAAACAGAAGAGGGGATGCCGAGGAGGACTCAAGGCCAAAAAGAAAAAGAGAATAATTGGAGAGGGCATTTACAATCTTAGTGGAATTGAGCTCACTAAATTGGAATTGATCACTTTGGATAAAGGTTTAAAATATGCACCAAGAAAAAATCTGAATAAGTTTGAAACATGTGGATTTACAGAAATATACTAGAAAACCAAATATTCAGAAGTACATGATGAACAAAGTACCCGTGATAGAAAGAAGATCTACAAACATAACAGATAGAATAGAACACACTGAATAAAGAAATCACTGTTCAACCCGCCAGTATTGAATAATGAACATATTAAAGTATTTAACAAAATGGTAACTCAGGACATTGAAAAACTCAAAATCAAAAGAATGCAAAACCCACAAGTAATCAAGAGGGGCATTAAGGAGTTGGAGGAAAATAAAGAAGTCATGATAAGACCAGCAGACAAAGGCGGAGCTATCGTAGTGCTTTCCAAGGAATATTACAATACTGAATTAGCTGACCAACTTGGTGATATCAAAACATATATAAAACTACAAGGGAACCCGACCAAAGAGTATAAGAGCGAACTACATGAATTAATACAAAGAGGAAGGATGAAGAATATACTGACTAAAAAGGAAGAGAAGTACCTCCTACCAGATATATGTAGAGTACCTATCATATACACTGTACCCAAAATCCACAAAAAACAGACCCACCCACCTGGTAGACCCATAATTAATGGAATACAATCTATCGATGCGAGATTGGGGGAGTATGTGGATAATTTTATTCAGCCATTAGTTCCAAACACCCAATCATATCTAAGGGATACTAAACACCTAATTCAAATCTTGGATGCTGTTGAAATTGAGCCACATGAAAATTATTTAAATGCAACTGCAGATGTAACATCGTTTTATACGAGTATTGCACACACGGATACCATAGAACAATGGTTCTCAACTCCAGTCCTCGGGACCCACCAACAGGTCAGATTTTAAGTATTACCTTGGGGAGTTGCAGACTAGAATACTGCAATCACTGAGCAGCAAGTGATATCACCTGTGATGTATTTCAGCTATCTTGCAAACCTGGCCTGTTGGTGGGTCCTGAGGACTGGAGTTGAGAACCACTGCCATAGAAGATACCAAATGTGCTCTGGATACTGTAACATCGGGGGTTGGTTTAGCTTAAAGGTAGAGCTTACCAGTGAGCTGAGTCCACGCCAGATGCGCAGTTTTAAGGGCTTGTAGGCCCACTTTTATTAAAGAAAGAAAATGTCCGATAACAGAAGAGTTGCCCACACAGGGGTTTCAGCTTTCCACAGCAACAATGTAAGTTCAATCAAAAATACCAAGCCACCTGGCTCTCTTTAGCAGCACTGCTGCTCAGACTTATGCTTCATCCCTCTCGGCTCTATAACAGAGTTCCTGCACACCCAGTACCTCAGCACTCTTTTCCAGCTTCCTTTTCCAGCCCCAAGGCTTGGACCCTCTGTCTACTCTGACAGACCTGTGCAGACATGTGCAGACATGCACACTTCTCCCTTGCTTGCCTGGACTCCTCGGGAGGGTGGAGCCCAGAACTATGGTCAGGTGTCTACAAATAGCCCAACACACACCTGACCAGTCAATATGCTGGTGGATCTCAAAACCTGGAGAAAGCTGCGAAAGCAGTTTTCTCCAGTCCACAGTTATGCTCTGTAGCCTTGCACCAAGCAAATGTGCATACTGTGTCCACTTTAACCCCATTTTCATAGTGACAGGGACTCTCGCTATTACAATACATACAGCAATCTTGTATCGAAACACAAAAAGGTTCTTATTGAGATGTCTAGCATATGGACTACAATATAATTATTTTGGCACAATATGGAGTATTATAGGCAGCTGAATGGGATTTGAATGGGGGCGAAGTACGCTCCCAGTGTTGCCAACATTTTTATGGCAAAATGGGAAGAAGTGATGTATTCCAATCCCCCAAATGAGCTGGTTCTGTTCAAGAGATTTATAGATGACTGTATAATCACCTGGAAAGGAGATAAAAATAGTTTAAGCCAGTATTTTGAAAAATTGAATAATAACAAAAAAAAAAAAATCAGGCTCTCGTATGAGATTAGTAACAACAGCATAACATTTCTTGATCTGGAAATAACTCTTGAAACTAATGGTTTCTCAACAAAGAAATTCTTCAAACCAGTCGAACACAACAGTTATATTCCAACAGACAGTTGCCACTATGATCCCTGGCTCATCAACATACCCAAAGGACAAATGATAAGAATTAGAAGAAATTGTAGCAATGAAAATGCATTTGTGGAACAGGCAAACATAATAGGGCCCAAACAGTCACCACAGGGAAATGGCCAACTATGAAAAAGAAAGGAAGGAGAGGGGGTAGAAGGTTACAAAAGACCCAGACCCCAGTAGGTACAGGCATCTACAATCTGAGTAGCTGCACATGAAATGAAAATGAGATTCATGTTCTAGATAGGGAACTTAAATTTGCCCCTGTACAGAACCTCAGTAAATTCCAGACCTATGTGAACAATCACAAATGTATTAGGAGTTTGAATATAAAAAAAATATTTTTTATCTAACCCTGTGAAAACTCCTGCAGTTGATGTAGGAATCCACTCCAATCTTCGTAATAAGTCCAACTTTAACCCTTTGAACACAGATAACAAATATCTGGAGGTATTTAAAAATATGGTGTTTAATGATGTGGACGGGATGAGGATAAGGAAGGTGATGGATCCTCAATATATTAGGAAGGGCATGGAGTCACTAGAGCAGCAGAAGGAGATCATCATACACCCTGCCGATAAGGGAGGGGGTCTTGTGATCCTGAACAAAACCGATTACCAAGTGGAGATGAGCCGGCTACTCAGTGACCGAGACACATAAATTTCTTGCTAAAGACCCTATGCTGAACTTCAAAGATGAATTACATGTGTTGATTAGGGAGGCAAGGCTACGGGCATATTGAATAAAAAGGAAGCAGCATATTTTGACCCCTTGTTCTGTAGGACCCCTATAATATACGGTCTACCTAAGATCCATAAGGATTGTGCCAACCCACCAGGTAGGCCTATCGTAAATGGAATAGACTCTGTCTCATCCAGAGTGGGACAGTATATTGATTCCTTCCTGCAGCCACTAGTCTAAGACAGATGCATTCCTTAAAGATACTAAGCACATTATACAGGTCCTTGAATCTGATAGCTGTTCACCATCTAGCATTTTGGTTACTGCTGATGTCAGCTCTTTGTCCACTATTATTGGGCATGAGTATGCATTGTCCTCTGTACAATGGGCTCTGACATCCTCTGACCTTCCTAGAAAACACAAAAAATTCCTCCTCAGTTGCCTCAGTTTCTGTTTATCACAAAATTATTTTTGGTATAACCGACAGTTCTACTTGAAAACAAGAGATGCGATGGGGGTTCGTTTTGCTCCCAGTGTGGCCAATTTGTTTATGGCCCACTGGGAGGAAGAGCTTGTCTTCACCAACCGTCCCCCTGAGCTAGTCTGCTATAGGAGGTTGATCGATGACCTCATTCTTATATGGGAAGGAGACCATTTCGGTTTGGATAGGTTCTTTTAATCCATGAATGACAACTCTAAGAATATTCAGCTTACTTGGAATATCAGTATGGAGCATGTCATTTTCCTTGATCTGGAGATCTCTAAAGAGGGTGATCATTTTTGTCTGCGCAACCATTTTAAACCAACTGATCGAAATTCCTATATCCCCCTGGAGAGTTGCCACCATAGGTCATGGTTATGCAACATCCCTAGAGGTCAATTCATCATCTTAGGCAGAATTGCACTCATGAGGATGATTACGTCTCCCAATCCCAGGTTTTTGCCTCTAGGTTTCACCAAAAGGGATATGAGAAATCTGTCCTGGATAGCGAAATAGAACGAGTGCGTAACATGGATAGAAATGTATTGGTATCCAACCAGATTAGAGATAATGATATTGGTGTTCCTAACTTTAAAATGGTATTGAATTTTAATGTTCAGCATAAAAAGTTTGAGAGGATTGTTTAAAACAATTGGTCCACATTCAAACAAGATAAAGTTTTGGGTCCTCTTCTGCCATCACGTCCATCATTTATATATAAAAAAGCCCCCTCCCTTCGTGATCGCTTGGCACCTAGTGTCGTTGATCCACCTACTCAATCAGAAAATTGGTTATTCTCGTTCCTTTCGGGATTTTATGCCTGCGGGAAATGTAATATTAGGGGGGGCGTGGCTAACCGCCGAGGAAGATGGACGCCTAGCGGGACATCTCCTCAGTGAGGAAATATAATGGAACGACTCAGGCCCACTACATGACGCTAATTGGCTCAAAAATCTCTCCAGGAACTCCCAGCATACCGGCCGACCATGTCCCGCAAAAGATTGGGTGATCACACACCGAAAAAACTGACAAAACTGATGTTCCCGCCGGAGATAGAGGTTAGTGGGGCACAAGATGGCGGTGGCCCGGCCGGAACGAGGGAGGCTTACACAGATCTCCCTGACGAGATTCAGGGAGAATTAGAAAGCACAGCGGCTCCCCTGTCTCCTGCCCAAGATGCTGACACTGACCCCCTCACCAGCAGCCCGGCCAAAGCGAGGATGCGGATGGCTGCTCCGCGCCAGCATTCACCTCAGCAGCAGCCCCAGAAATTAATTGAGGCCCAGGCTTTTCACCCATTGCAATCCGGCCAGGCCCTACACAGCTGCATGGCATCATTCCCCACCACAGGGCAGCTGGTACTGGACACGACACTTAAGGACATGTTAATGTCCTTACAGACTTCCTTAATAACAGACCTCTCCTCCCTATTCCAAAAAAATAACTACAGATATGACAAACATGGATCAAAGGGTTACTACCATTGAGAAGGGTATGGCAGAGTGCACAACCACTGTGAACGATCTGATTGACACCTACACAGAAGTTAAAGAGGAGCAGGATTGCTTCAGGGCCAAGCTGGCCGATTTGGAAGACCGCTCTAGACGCAACAACGTCAAGCTAAGGGGGGTCCCTGAAAATATCCCACCTGCAGAACTCTCAAAATACGCTAGAGACCTCATGCATTTTATCCTGCCTGTGTCGCCTAGAGACCTCATTAAAGATAGGATCCACAGTATCTCCAAACCTCCACACCTCGCAGCTTCTGTACCACGAGATGTGTTAATGTTCATTTTTTCCATGTAAAGGAAAAACTGATGACAGAAGCCCGGTCAAAAATGCCACTGCCACGTCCATATGAACAGTTACAGCTGTATCCTGATTTGTCCAAATACACACTCCAACTTAGGAGGAACCTAAACCCAATCACGAAAGGCCTCCATAATCATAAAATTATGTACAAGTGGCGTTATCCCGCGACCCTGCTCATTTCCAAAAATGGAGCCACTCACACCGTCACAGATCTGAAGAAGGGTTTGCGACTCCTACATGAATGGGGCATCATCCTAGAACCCCCCCCAAACAAGGAAACCCACCCTTGCCGCAAAGAAAGGACCGGCACCGTCGTCGGTACCAAGACCCCAATGGATACCAGCACGAATTCCATACCTGAATATACTGGGGCCATTGTATCAACTAATCTTCTTCCTCAATGCTTAGTGTTCAATACTACTCTTCCTCTGTTACTAACTTTGTTTTTCCCCCATTGCAGCATGGCTGATTCAGCTGCATTCTGCCGCTCCGTATTATACCAGAAGTATAGAATAACTAGCTGGAAAACACCAGCTCTGCAACTTAGCACACTTTGACTTGACTTATTGTTTGTTTTTTTGTTTCTCTTGCTACCTTATTTTTTTGCTGATAGAACATCAAGCCTGCAAGCCTACGACACCTTCGTATCCATAGATACCTCTTCAACGGACAACCTTCACCAACTATCTCTACAGTCGACCTTCTACTAACTGTAAGTGTTATCCATCCCACCTAACACAAAACAGGTCACCAACCTAAGAGCATGCCACATAACATAGTATCGATCAACGCCAGAGGACTAAACCACCCGGCAAAAAGACATTCCCTTTGGCAAATGGCTGACAAGCTGCAAAGCGATGTAGTCTGTGTTCAGGAGACACATCTATTACCCAAATCGACTGCTTTTTGCAACAATAACAAATACTCCCATATCTACCATGCTACCTCTGAGTCCAAGACAAAAGGGGTTCTCATCGCCATAAAAAACACAGTGGACTTCCACCTGACCCAAACCATATCTGACCCCCAAGGCAGATACATCATCTTACTCGGTACTATAAATAAGGTCACATATACCATTTTGAATATCTACGCACCGAACGTCAACCAAATGAGTTTCATTAGACACACCCTGCGAAAGGCCCAAGAAGTCAAACAAGGACATCTGCTGATATGGAGATTTTAATATAGTTGCAGATGTGCACATGGATACCACATCGGCAAGCAAAAGACGAGTCTCCCCACTGAAGAGCTTCCTTCATTCAAAGGATCTTTATGATGTGTGGAGATGTCATCATGATTCTGAAAAAGGATTACACCTACTTCTCCCCACACCATAAATCGTACTCAAGAATAGACATGTTTATTACTGACAAGGGGTTGTTACAAAAAATTAATGCCTCAAAGATCCACACCATGACATGGTCGGACCACACCCCGATCACAATATCCATCGATGACACAGGTCACCAGAGGAATGTATTCCTATGGCGAGCAAATAATTACGTACTACAACACCCAACCTACTCACAGGAAATTGAAAATCAACTGAAAGTATACTTTGACATTAACGGTGGCTCGGTAGATGACCCTGTCGTGGTGTGGAATGCACATAAGGTGGTGTTCTATTGAAATTAAGTTCTATCTGTAAACGGAAAAAAACTCAGCGCATCGATGAACTGACATTACAGATTACTAACCTTGAGTCAGCCCACAAATCCAAACCGAACCCCACCCTATTGGCCCAACTACTCACCCTAATGCTGGCCATACACTATACGAAAAATCGGCCGAAAAATCGTTCGAATGGACACTTCGTTCGTTTTTCGGCAAGTTAGTGGGTACAAATCGATAATCGTTTGTGACGTTTTTGTGGAAAAAAAACGAACGGCATGTTTGGAAAATTTCTGCCGAACGTACGATAAATTGCAAGGTTAATGTGTTTCCCGTCCGAACTTTCTGCACTAGGTATATGTAAAAAAACGAACACAAAATTATTTATTCATGTCCACTGAACAGATTATCGGTCATTATACGATGGCACGATCGTTTGCGGTCACGGTCGAACGTTCGTTTTTCGAAAAGGGGTTCGGACGATTTTCTGTATAGTGTATGGCCAGCATTAGACAGGAACTCAGGACACTGCTTCTCAATGCGTTCGAACATATGCAACGAAAACTTAAAGCAATATCCTACTCCACATCTAATAAGGCAAGCAAAAGGCTGGCACAACGTCTAAAGGGCAATAGAATCAAAACTAAGATATCCCACTTGATTCACCCTCACACTAAACAGAAACTGACTAACCCACAAGATATAGCCAACGCATTTAGAGAGACTATTACAGCGACCTCTATAACCTTAGAAATGACGACACTACGAACCAACCCTCCAGCGAAAACATTGACGAGTTCTTGCACCGAATAAACCTCCCTCAATTGACTGAAGCCCAACTGCACTCCCTAAACGCCCCCTACACTGACCAGGAAATTCTCGCAACAATCTCTGCGTTACCCACGGGGAAAGCACCAGGACCTGATGGCCTACCAGGAGAATACTTTAAAAAATTATCTAAAACACTGATACCATACCTCACCCAATTTTGTAACAATGCAGCCTCATCTTCCATGTTTGTCAAAGAATCTTTAAGTGCACTTATAATTACACTCCCAAAACCAGGAAAAGAACCGACCTCACCTCAGAACTTTCGTCCCATATCCCTACTAAATTTAGATGTAAAAAATTATGCTAAATCTATTGCTAGAAGATTATGCCTTTCCTCATTTATGTAGATCAGTCAGGGTTCACCAAGGGGCGACAAGCACCCGATGCCACTAGGTGTATGATTAATCAAATACACCATGCAGAGGCTACTGGAACGCCTTCTCTGCTGCTTTCTTTAGACGAAGAGAAGGCGTTCAATAGAGTTCACTGGGTATATCTACAGAGAGTACTTCTTAAATTTGGGTTCAGAGACACCATTTATAGGGCAATTATGGCACTTTACTCAAATCCTTCTGCACAAGTTTACTCGGCTGACATGTTGTCCCAACCATTCAATATAACAAATGGTACACGCTAAGGATGCCCCCTGTCACCTCTTATTTTTAATCTGATGATGGAACCTTTAGCAGAATATGTACGCTCAAATCCGCTGATCACGGGATTAATGATAGGTAGAACCTCACATAAAATAAGCCTATTCGCGGATGACGTCATCCTAATTCTAACTAACCCAACTTCTTCCCTAGCGGAAGCCCACAAATTACTTCACTGGTTTGGAGAAGTCTCTTATTATAAATTAAATACTACTAAATCCCATATTTTAGACTTGAAAATAGATGCCACTACAAAAAACTTATTGCAAGTCCAATTCCCCTTGGTCAGATAAAAATATCTCATATCTTGGTATTCAACTCACTAGATCGGTTAAACACCTCTTCTCGGCTAACTATAAACCACTCCTTGCTAAATTGCAAAATGAAACTCAACCCATGATTAAACAAGAAATTTCCTGGTCAGGCAGACTAGCGGCTTTCAAAATGATCCACCTGCCACAAATTCTATATTTATTTCAAACTATCCCCATTCCTCTGCCCAAGTACTTCTTTAAATCCCTTCACACATTGTTCAACAAATGCATTTGGAAAGGATCTAAACCTCGGTGTGCTCAATCGAAACTCTTAAAACATAAGCTTGCGGGAGGCTCTGGTACCATTGAATTTGAAGACTACCACACAGCGTCGGTGTTGGAACAGCTTACTGAGTGGTTCCAACCACAAACAAGTAAATTATGGAGTACAATAAAAAATCAGTCACTGACCCGCCCAAACTTGAAATGCTGGGTGATGAGTACACCCTTCCTTCCTAAACTGACTCCCACAATATCCCCCACCATGCTAGCGTCGGCACTTGCCTGGAAAAAATCATAGACAGTACTACCTACCCCAATCTTCCACAGATACCAATTCCACTTGAATCCCTACATCAAATTTCCCCCGACTTACCTCTACAACAATGGACAAAAAAGGGCATCCAATACATCCAAGACTTACTCCTGGACAATAAAATGAAATCTTTCCCTGTCCTACAAACAGAATTTAAACTAACAACAGACTTCTTTTCCTATATCCGAATGAAGCACTGCATAGCGACAATCAAACCCTCTCTCTACACGTTCCATCCAAAAATATGGAAACACTTGACAGCCACATTCCCTAAACCGAAAGGGATATCGTTAATCTACAATATCCTTCATCAAAAACTCCTCTTCACTAAAACATCTTCCCACATTCACTTGGAAAGAGACATGGGGCACACATATACCGAAACTCAATGGCAAACAGCCTTACAGTCCATTTACAAGGCCACAAGATGCTCAGCACTCTGGGAACTCACCCAAAAACTATCCCTCAGATGGTATCTAACCCCGTCTAGATTGGCAGCATTTAGCTCAAGAACTCCTGACACATGCTGGAGATGTCTGAAAGCTAAAGGAGACCTCTTTCAAATAATGTGGGATTGTACACACATTAGAAAATACTGGGAAGACATTTTCCGCGTACTAACGGACTTATCAACCCAAGACATAACCCTGCAACCAGACTTAGCAATCCTAAACCTTAATATAGACGCACAACCCCACCACGTTAGACACGTGATAACACACATTTTACTAGCTGTCAGACTATCCATTACCAGATTATGGAAAACAGATAAGGCACCCTCCGTTGAGCAAACTCTGGAACTAGTACACCTGCACTATAGTTATGAAACGACAACAGCATCTAGCGGTGACTATGTAGCAAAATGCAGGAAACTATGGCTACCGTGGATACAGTGGTCAGGAGCAGCAAAATTCCTATGACTAGTTTGTATGACGATTTTACAGTCATGCGTTAACAGTCGGTTGAGTCCTAGTGTGCTTAGGTGAAATAGGGGTAGGCCATACCCATACACCATGCCAAGGAAACACCCCAAAGGGCAACAAAAGAGATCCCATAGGGGTTGCCAGGAGGGATAATCACCAAAGTCGCTTAAAGGCCTACTTCTGTAACACCAGTTCTGTTATGTAGAGTTGTATCTTTGTTATTATCTCTATTACTACATACTTATGTTTCTACATGTATGATTATATGCATTGAAATTTAAGCGTTGTACATTGTGCACAATGTATGTTTCTTTAACTGAAATATGCCAATAAAAAACTATTGAAGGAAAATGTAATATTAAAAAACGAAAGAATTTTGTGTCTTCAGCAACTAATAAAGATTATAAAATTCAGCAACTTATCACATGTTCCACCATGGTGTTGTTTACATGCTCGAATGTGGTTGTGGTCTTCAGTATATTGGCAGGACCTCCAGACCCCTCCACGTCAGATTGGGCGAGCATGTGAACAACATCAAAAAGGGGCTTAAAACTCACAACGTATCAAGGCACTTCAAATTATTTCATAATCAGAACCCCAGGGGTCTTATGTTTTGGGTGATTGAAAAAGTCACCAAGCATTGGAGAGGGGGGGAATTTTTTGCGTCAGCTCAGCCGTAGGGAGTCTCACTGGATTCAGACAAAAGTTCTTGTACCTACCGGTCTTAATGTTGAGTTTGATTTCTGATCGTTAGGTTGTGTTTAATTTATTTTATTCCATTTTTTGCATATATATGCTGTACACGAGGGTCAGCAGAAGCGCGGGTTTTGTCATTTAGTATTTTAGTTATATATTTTTTTATCCTGTTTCACAATTTATGATTTTATTCCCCCATGTGATTATCTATGTGGAGGGTAATATGTGCCATTTGTCTCACTGGATGGTATTTCTATTTTAATATTTAGCTTTTTATCTGTCCACTTCTGGCCCTCGTTTGGTTGCGTATCAGGTATTATGGTTGTCACGTGTAATTCCTGAACCGACCTGAGGTGTCAGTGTCTTTTGTTTCCTTGGTTTCCTTGGAGTGCGGACATCTCCGATGATCAGAGGTGTCACATAAGGGTATTAATAGCAGGTGTAGTACATCACTCCGTCACCACTGATGAAGTCCTGCCCCCTGGGACGTAATGCGTATGGAACCACGTGACCTTGTGACGTCACCCGCATCCTCCGTTTACCCTCGCGGATTCATGTCATTGTGTGCCTTGTCACCTTAGCACCGGGGATACAGTGCTCGCTATGTAAGTGCAATTACTTTTTTAATAAATCTTTACTTTATCCAACGGAGAGTAATATATTTTATTATCATCATTCCATGTCACATATCCATCGGAGTTCCTGGTCACCACTTGGATCTCATGTTAACATTACACAGCTGTTCCTAGTGACTCCTCTATCCAGCTGACCAGTTTATCTACCCTATTGAAAGGGACTGCCTGTATGACTTGACTGAGTTACTCAGGGGTCCACACGCTGAGGTGAGTGGTTAGGACTCAGTGTTGGTGGAGGTCGTCACATGATCACCGTGTCTGTCATTTTTAGGATCACCATGCATGGACATTTGATGATGTTCTTCTATCATGGATTTTTATTTTGATAGATGTGTTTTTTTTATGCGCTGCACTGCTTTTATATATTTTACTCACTGGGATTTGATAATTTTGGCCCTCAGCGTTCAGCTGCTGTTTTGTGTGATTCTTGTGCTGATTGATTTCCTACATATATAAATAGGGAATAAATTTATAGAAAAGGGATACAGTGAAGACTTCATAAAAGGAAAAATTCAGGAGGTTCTGGAAATACCAAGAGAGTCCCTTGTAGTAGATAAACAGAAGAATAAAAAGAATCAGCAAGATATCCCTATACATTTTTAATTATAATGTTCAACACAATAAAATTGAGCAGATAATTGGAAAGCACTGGTCATTATTAAAAGCTGATGTACAATTGAGCAAAATTTTACCGGACAAACCACGCTTTATATATAGAAGAGCTCCCACACTCAGAGATTTGATTGTAAAAAATGTTCCAGATCCTCCAAAAAGAAATCATGATTTTACTTTTTTTTTCCAAGGAAAAGGTTTTTATCCATGCAAGAAATGTTTTGCGTGTCGAAATACAAATCAGAAGGGACAAAAGTGCAATAAATTTGTATCTAACACCACCAAAAAAAGAATATGGAATAAAAGACTTCATCTCATGTCGCACAGAAGGGGTAGTATATATGCTGGAATGTTCTTGTTCTTTACAATACATAGGAAAGACTAAACGTCCCCCATGGAAAAGATTATGTGAGCATGTACAGAAAATAAAGTCAGGATTCCCAAAGCATAGTGTATCCCGGCATTTTGCTGAGGTACACAGGAAAAACGCCACGGAGCTAAAATTCTGGGCCATTGAGAAATATAAACCCCACTGAAGGGGTAGTCATAAAATCAGGGAATTGAGTAAAATAGAATCCAGATGGATATATGAAATCAATTGTTTTGCAGCATTAGGACTAAACATCGATTTCGATCTAAACTGTTTTATATCTTATTTTTTATCTCAAACATTTTTTTACTAAGTAGGATTCCCTATTTTTATACCCATTTTTTGCCCCATATGATAATAAAATAATCCCTTTTCTGGCAATACCATTTTGCATGCCAGCAGTGCCCATCCCAAGCCCCTCCTCAAGAGCATTCCCTTCAGCCAGTATCTTAGACTAAAAAGAAGCTGCACTCTTGAAGCAGATTTCTTTCAAGCATCACAGGAACTATAAAGCAGACTTATAGACAGAGGATACAGTCACTCTCTTTTAAAGAAAGCCTTTAATAAGGCCAAAAAGCTTGACAGGAAGGATTTAGTCTTCTCTGACAAACCCCCAGACACTTTGCAGCCGGTACGACTAATCACCCAATTACTTACCGTAGATCTCCCTCACTCCGAGATAGATTAACCAAAAGCCACCACTCGGCTGATACTCAATATGTTTCCAGCATCACTGGAACTTATCAGTGTGGAAAATGTGATGTCTGCACCTTTGTTACCATCTCCAGGGAACTTGTTCTTCCCAATGGACTGACTCACAGTATCAGACATCGAGTCACCTGTGCCACCGTGGGAGTGGTATACTTGGCTCAATGCCGATGTGGTTCGTACTACATCGGGAAAACCAAGCGACCCTTCCAGGTTCGCATTCGGGACCACATCAAACCTTTACTCAAAAACACCACTACTACAGCTATCAACCGGCACATTGCTACCCAACACAACTTTGACCCTCATGTTATCCAATTTTCCACACTCGAGCATGTTCTGCTACATGCCAGAGGCGGGAGCATTGACAATAGACTACTACAGTTGGAGACTAAATGGATCCATACCTTACAGGCCACAAAATTTCCTGGGCTTAATGAACACATTAGTTTTAAACCCTTCCTATAAGTCGGGGTATCCTCTGATGTATTACTTTCTGCTTCAAAATTCTGACCTTATCTATTAGTACGAGTTAAGCCGTCAATTGTTTTTGTCCCTACCCTCCTTAATTTACGTCAATTATAGTACTTTCCTATCTCCCCCCCCTTTTTATTGGGTCCTCTTTACCTCCCACCTTTTTCCTTGTTCCCCTCCCTTTTTCTCCCCCCCCCCCTTCCCTCATCTCTTCCCCACCGTTTTTTTCTCCCTCGCTTATCTTTCTCTCTCTTTGCTTTCTTTTCTCTTCTGCTCTTCTAGCCATGGTCTGTTATTATGTTCTTCCCACACAGTCTAAGCAATTGTATTATTGAAAAAACAAAATACTTTGGTAATGATCTAAGTCTATGTTTATTATTGATGTTGCACAACGCATTAACTATATGACGCTGTATATTTGACATATATATATATATATATATATATATATATATATATATATATATATATATATATATATATATATATATTTCCCTTGTTTTTTGACTTACATCAGTTTATATATTTTCCTTTAGTTTTCTTGGTTTGTTTCATTTGTCCCTTTATGCCCTTACTGGGACCATACTATTCTCTATGCATTTGATGGTCTACGTGGCTGGACCACGTGGGTTGGTGTGCTAGGACATCCCCTCCACCCCCACTGACCTGAGGGGTCGTTGGGCGGTTTGGGGAGATCTCCCCTTGTTCCTAGCACCCCTCCCCACGTCTAGTTTCCCATCGGGGGGGCCTTTCCCCACGATCTCGATGGTGCCGGTTCGCCTCTCTCCCGGGGGGGGGTGTTGGGCTCCGACCCCCTGCCTTGGTTGATAGGGCATGCACTGTTGTCTGTATGGACGCCCAGGGCAGTACACTCAATTGTCTGCCCTTGGCGTCAGCGCTTCGCTCGCGCCACCCAGCCCCTCACATTCCATCAGCACCTGGGCTTGTGGCTTTGCTGTCGGATCACACACTGACGGCAACTCTCACTTCCCCATTGGTTGCAATCTGGGGGTCAGGTGATCCGAGCGCACGCCCGCGGTGCATCTCGGACCTTGTAGGCTCCGGCGATGCTGCCGAGGGCGCATGCGCGGACGCCTCTCTTCAGCGTCCGCACACTTGATCAGGATTCCGGTCAGGTGTGGGGGGCATGCTTAAGCCGGCCCGTCCTTCAAACCAGCTGGACACGAGGAACGCCTGTACCCGCTTTAAGTACACATGCAAGGTATGTCCAAACCGCCTTCCACCCCTTAGCATATCCTAGTCATTTTCCTTGTTTCTCCTAACTCAATCTCCATTCATCCCTTCTCAGGATGCATCAACCGACTGCCACTGACTAACTTCTAATCCTTATTCCTCATAAGTAAGATGAGCAACGGTCTTTGATAGCTACATGCCTTGCAATAGCTCTTTAGGTAAGCCCTCTCTTTAACTACTACCCTCCATTCAGATATATTAGTTATGCCATTACCTTTTCCCTAAGGTGATATAGCATCTTTTTTTAACCATCTATTATCATACATTGTTTCAGACAAATACCCATAACTTCCATCTGTCTCCTGAGCACTTCCCTTCAACTGGCTTCTAGGCGTTTCCCCTTCATCAACGAATCTGTTTTTAAATTGTGAGTTTTTTGAGGCTAAAATGCCCTATTTTGATGTGGGGCATATGACCCCACTCATGTCTAAGAAATTGTGCGCTTTACATACTTGTTTAGCTTTTATGGCTATATACACCCTTTAATTTTCAATATATTTGATTGCCAGGTCATTTGTATGCCCCCTGCAGACATAGATACGGTGCAGCCTAGTCTGCCTCCAGCCGGGGTGTTCCCTGCCGGGCCTTCCCCCGGGTGTCTGGTCTTCGGGTATGTTCGGGGTCCTGGGGAATTGCCTGTTCACCCCCCTTTTGGATATAGTCCAGCCACATATTCCAATGTATATTATATGCCTTTCCATAACAGTGTATCTCTCAATGTTTATTTACTTTGGTTTCTCATTCGATGTTTTTGTATCTCTGTGCATAGATTCACTTTATTGCAACAAGCTCATACCATTCCCCAAAGAAGCCAATGTCTTGGCGAAACATGTAGGAACTGAGCTCTTGCCTTGAAGGCCGCCTCCACCTGGCCTATTCCACTGCATTGTGGTTTTGTACAATATAGATGTTAACTGCACCTAAGATTTTATCTATTCATATATTTTTTATGTGTTAAAACTTGTTAAACAAAGTATTTTTGTAATTTTACCTTTATTATCCCATCTTTACATTTTCTTCTGGCACCGCTATAATCCCCCTTTCTCTCCCTCCATTACTTATTAAGCTATTTTTTGGGATGAGGTGCTGTATCTAATGCAACCTATCTAGCCATACCTCCATTTTTCGATAAAATAATCCTGCAATGATTTTTTAGGTTTTATGTGGAATTTTTAGGTTAGATTTTTACCACTAGATGCAGTAAACATGCATTTTGTTTTTAAATAAATGAATGTTTTTAAAATGTAAAAAAATGTATTAAAATATTCGTTTGGTTTAACGGTCTAGGATAAAGCACACATTGTAACAAATAGTATTTATTCATGCACTCGTATGTATTGACATTATTAACACACTGCATTGGCAGTTTAAACGGAACAGCAGGATGTTGCAATGAATCCGAAGTCACTATGGCAACCCACAAAGTGTGGCTATAAATCCCCATGTTTGTCAGAAGGCTTCATTCCCTTGAGAATGTCACGTGACCTGTGACGAAACGCGTCGGGAGGAGGAGCCAGTGACGTCAGCCACGAGCGTGCGGCTACACGAGGAGGCTGTGAGGAGTGAGCCTGACTGTCATACATGCTTACACCTACTGGGCGTATGTGAGTGCATCGGCTTTAGTTTGCTGACACTATTTTTGCAGTACTACACTATTGTTTTCTCTTCTGTTACATGTAGGCTATGGAGAATAGGACAGAGAAGGGTGACCTAATCAGCTGTTTGACTCGGTGTGAGCAATACAACCAGCGTCCAAGCAAAAACCTCAAGAACTAAAAGAACCTGCATGTGTCTCGGTGCAATCTTAAAGAAAATTAGACATCCCACCAGGATCCAGAGATTAGGCAAAAGTACTAAATGAAAAGTGGAACACATTTCCTGAGAGCTACATTGCAAGATGTACAAAGAAGAAGAGCTACATTGCAAGATGTACAAAGAAATACTTGGGATCACCGCTGTTCTGGTCAGGGCTTTTGTTTATTAACCGCTTGCCAAAGAAAAGAGGTTTAACCTTAAACTATATAGAGGGTTCTTTGCTGTAAGAGCGGCAAGGATGTGGAATTCCCTTCCACAGGCGGTGGTCTCAGCAGGGGGCATCGATAGTTTCAAGAAACTATTAGATAAGCACCTGAATGACCGCAACATACAGGGATATACAATGTAATACTGACATAAAATCACACACATAGGTTGGACTTGTGTCTTTTTTCGACCTTATCTACTATGTAACTATTTAAGAATGAAAAGCATTTCCCGTGACATTTGAGATGTGGCCAGGTTTTTCGTCTTTTATGAACGCTAAATATTTAAAAACCTAAACTTTAGGGACATCAGAAAGGTTAATCAATTTATTTTAAGCCATAAAATACTTCCTCAAGAGCCATACAAGTTAAAGCTTGTGCAATACTTCATGACATATTGGTTGAAAAATACAAACTTGTCTATACAAGATCCTCAACATTTCCAATACTGTATGTTTTCTCTGCAAGTCACTGATGATATATAGAAGAGAATGAAAAGCATATCCCCATGAAATCGTTGGTAAAAGGTGTGAATCCTTACTGAGTATTCTCAGAAATCCAGCTGAATGCCACAGGCTTCTGGGGGCAGCAAAGGAGTCCTTACTTAAAGCTATTGGTAAAGCCCAAAACAATCAAATATTGGATTTGAGTGTCAAAGTTGGATATTATTATCTAGAAGCTGTTCTGGTACTTCAACATCTGCAGAGACCAGGGGTGGGTAAGAATATGACTGTGTAGAAGTGGGAGAAGACAGTGGACCACCAATATGCCACTTCTGAGCACACAGTGTCTTGTACAATCATTGGGGTTCAGCTACATAGACATCGATGAACCAAGTAACAAGTTGACAGAAAAAGAACTGAGGTTCAAGGTATATTTTGAGTGATGCCAACCTTGCTGGAAAAAATAAAAAGGACACTGCAGAGAACACATTCCTTTTACAATCATTGGGGCAGAACATTTACAGGTACAATGTGGGAAAACCACTTAAAGAGATATCATGAGAGGTTCAGACTACCACATGTAACACGCCAGGTCATTAGTCCAGTTATGTGAGGCGTGGACAAGGTTATGACTGTTCGGATGTTGACAAGTGATTGTTTGCTAAATATCTTTTGCACACAAATCTGACAGCAGATCGGTGTTATAGAGAAACAATGGTAATGGGCACCTGTCAAGCTAATTTCCTGGTCACAAGAGTTGGTGTAAGCAGTACAACCAGCGTCCAAGCAAGAACCTCAAGAACCTAAAAGAACCTACATGTGTCTACATGTAACCTTAAATGAAAATTAACCATCCCACCAGGATCCAGAGATTAGGGAAAAGTACTAAATGAAAAGTAGAACACATTTCCTGAGAGCTACATTTCAAGATGTACAAACAAATACTTGGGATCACCAGTGTTCTGGTCAGGGCTTTTGTTTATTAAAACTTGCAGAAGATTCCTTCTCGTGTGGTTCCGCCCCCACTCAATTGCCTCTCCCCCCCAGTTCCAGTTCACTCACCTATCAGACGCCCCTGCACTTAAATTTTGACGAATCATCTACTTTTCATCATGCAAAGTAAGTCACTTGTCTCAACCCCCCGAACCTTAAAATGTATATCACTAAACACGAAAGGCCTTAATCTCCCGGAAAAGAGAACACAAGTGTTATCCTCGCTCACGAAACACAAGGCCCACTTCATTTACTTACAAGAAACGCACATCCGTTCGGATTCTGTACCTAAACTATCCAATCATATATACCAATCTGCTTTTCACGCCACTAACCCGACATCCAAGACTAAAGGGGTCTCTATCCTAGTATCTAAACACGCAGATTTTCACCTTCTTTATTCTCTTGTCGACCCTGACGGTAGGTTCATATTTCTTAAAGGCACGTACGCCTCAAAACCAATAACACTGGCCAATATCTACTGTCCCAACGAACATCACGTTACTTTCTTTAGGAAGACCTGTGAACTTCTATCGTCTTTCCAGCAGGGAATGGTACTTCTTGGAGGTGATTTTAATGTCCCCTTGAACCCGGTCCTCGATTCTTCCTTGGGCACATCTAATCTACCCTATAAAGCCCTCCGCCAAATTAAAATGGAGCTCCATAACTTACCTTACATGATGCCTGGCGAACCTTATCCCCCTCCGTCAAAGACTACATCTTCTTTTCGGCCCCCCACCAGAAATATTCCAGGATTGACTATTTTTTCCTTTCCCAAACAGACCTATCCTGCTTACAACAATCCACTATAGAACCTATGTTTCTTTCCGATCACCACCCGATTACTATCACGCTCTCCTTTCCTGAAACTTCCACTAGGACAAAAATTTGGCGTCTCAATCCCTCTCTTTTAAAAGACCCTGTGGTTGTTAACCACTTACGTGAACGCATCCGCTTGTACTTTGCAGAAAACACCACCCCAGATATGTCTCCTATCTCCCTCTGGGAAGCACATAAATGTGTGATTAGAGGTGAACTACTGGCCTTATCCGCAAAATACAAAAAAGAATCCCAAGCAAAGATAAACACCTTAACAAAAACTATTAAATCGTTAGAACTAACACACAAACAGACTTGCGCACAGTCTACCCTTTGGGGAATTTACTAAAGCCCGTTCCTCACTTTTGGAGGAATTGGGCATGCTCTCTAAGCGTCGGTATGAGAGGATCTTCTACGAACATGGAAATAAATGCGGTCGCTTACTTGCCCGTTCAGTCCAGGCCTCCAAACCCTCCTCTAGAATACACCACATACGCGATGCACGGGGAATGCTTCTAGCCAAAAATGAGGACATCGCAGGTGAATTCGAGAAGTTCTACTCAAAACTTTATAACCTACAACCCTGCCACTCAAACCAGACCTCCGCTGAAATCCGCACTAATAACATCAGAGACTTCCTATCCCAATATAGCCCAAAAGCATTAACCCCCCCCCCCCCCCAACAGGTCCAGGAGATGGAATGCCCTCTTTCGGGAGAAGAATTGGAGATTGCCATTAAGCAAATGAAACCGGGTAAGAGCCCAGGACCAGACGGCTTCACCCTCCAGTATTACAAACTGTTCGCTGATGTTCTTTCTCCAAAGCTTCTCTCGACCCTCAACACACTAGCAGACCCTCTCATGCTCCCAAGTAGAATGTTATCGGCCCATATATCTGTTATCCCCAAGGAAGGAAAAGACCCATCTATAGACCAATCTCCCTCCTAAATGTGGACATCAAGCTCTATGCGAAGATGTTAGCTAACAGGTTGCTTCCTCTAGTACCTGGTATTATTTCCACAGACCAAGTGGGGTTTGTCCCTGGCAGGGAAGCCAGGGACAACACCATACGCACTTTAAACATTCATCACTGGCTGACATCCTCAAAATCTCAAGGCTTTTTTCTTTCCCTGGATGCGGAGAAGGCATTCGACAGGGTGGCCTGGGACTACATGCGCGAGGTACTCATGGCCCTGGGCCTAGGCTCGCATGCTAGCACATATAATGTCCCTGTATTCTGGTCCCACTGCGGCCGTAAGGGTCAACGGCCACCTGTCGAGCGTCTTCTCCATCTCCAATGGCACACGCCAGGGCTGCCCCATATCCCCCCTAATATATATATTAACTCTTGAACCCTTCCTTAATAGGCTACAAAATAATCCTAACATATGGGGAGTGAATGTAAAAGGAAGGGAATACAAAGTCGCAGCTTTCGCGGATGACGTCTTACTTTCTCTGACTTCCCCCCGAACCTTGCTTCCCAACCTCCTTAAAGATATTGAAACCTTCGGTATACTGTCCAATCTCAAAATCAATCACGCGAAATCTCAGGCCCTAAACATATCCCTCCCTCCGCAAGAAGTAATCCATTGTCAAGACTCCTTTCCCTTTAAGTGGGAGAAGGAGGCGATCACATACCTTGGAATTCAGATCCCATTCCGTCTCTCGGATCTTTACATGAAAAATTTCCACACTGCCTTACTCACAGCTCAAAAACACCTGAGGGACTGGATGGGACTGAACGTTTCCTGGTTTGGCCGTTCAGCTCTAATTAAAATGATAATCCTCCCTCGCATTCTATACCTAATTCAATCTGTACTGATCCTCCTACCACCAAAATTCTTTGCGAGCTATCAGAAAGCCTGCTCTGCCTTCTTATGGAAAAACTCCCCACCGCGTATTAAATATTCCTGCCTCACACTCCATAAAAACTTCACATTCTGGGACACTCGCTCCTACCCCGGGACCCTTAACTACTCTAAGAGGTAACCCTGCTTTTCCTCCAGGTGACTCCCAGCATTTTCTCCGCCAGAATGGCCCTTTGAAGATGTCTTAGCCTCTCAATTTTTCTCGGGCGGGACGCTTATCCCTTTAGAGAAGGCAAAAGCCATCTCTAAGACCACCACTTTCCCCTTCTGGACATATAGGCAAATACGGCACTTTCTCATGACTCACACACACCAAACTAATTGGATGAGACAACTTACGCCCTTCAAAGACCTCTGCAACCGCAAAACACCACAGAGAAACCTTATTTCCCTCTTATACATCCTCTTTTCTGAGGAGACCAAACACGAACCACATCCCTCACAAATAGCGTGGAATAGAGACCTACAACGATCTTTGACCAAGGAGGAATGGAACACCGTATACGAATACGGCCACAAAGGCTCAATGAATGTGGCTGTTCAAGAAAACTGTTACAAAGTGACTACCAGATGGTATAGGACCCCATCACGCCTCCATAAATTTTCCCCTACCATCCCTAACATATGTTGGAGATGCGAGAAGTCAGTTGGAACCATGTTCCACATTTGGTGGGAATGTGAGAAAATACAACCTTTCTGGAAAGAGGTCCATAGTCTCATATCCCATGTCACCACATTTACCCTAGATTACTCCCCGGCTCAGTTTCTCCTTCATCACATGTCCTTATCGAAAAAAAGCTATTACAAATCCTTAGCCATGCACATGGTAAATGCAGCTAAGCTCTGCATACCGATGCATTGGCGTTCTAAAAACGCACCGACAATTAGGGAATGGTTGTCAAGAATCTCAAACATAAAAAACATGGAAGAATTGATCCATATTTCCCAAGATAGAATACATAAATTCACAACCACCTGGGCATGTTGGAATCACTTCACAACATCAGACCGTTTCCGCCAACACGCTACATAGATTGGACTTGCATATGTAGTTTTAGGCCTCCTGGGGGCTACTGGAAGAATAGGGGGGAGGTGGTTGGCGGAACCACACGAGAACGATCTACCAACACCCCCTCATTTTCTACACCCCTCCCTTAACTAATTTTATATCTATCCCCCCTCTCCCTTCTCTTCACAACCAAGTCCCTCCTCATTCCCCCTTCCTGGCTACCTCTCCTGCCCTCTTTTCCCCCCTCTCACTCTTACTTTCTCTTCATCTTCCCCATTCTCCCTTTTATCACCCACAGTAGGGTTATATCCCTTTCTTTCCCTCGAGGTCGAATGCCCTGAACTGTTAACATACCCACCTTTCCCTCCCTCCTTACACCTATCCTGCTGTCGCTAATTAGGCCGTCTCCGGTTATACAATGTGTACTACAAAGACCTGGTGCAAGCCTTCTGCCTACCCCCTACCCTTGGCGGCCTGGCAGGGGGGGGAGGTGAAATTGAAAAAGAGATCCTCCACCTAACTACGCCTGGTTTAATCCACAGGTCTTGCTCCTGGTCGACTCATACCAGATTGTTATACTACACTGTTTTCTAAGACTGTATACCCAATAAATCTGTTAATGTTGTGACTTTATCGAGTGAATGGAATGCATTCTTTGTATACTCTTTCTTTGCTTATATAAATAAAAATCTTTTATGGAAAAAAAAAAAAAAAAACTTGCAGAAGAGACCAATGATTTGGCTTTTCTTTGTCTTCCTGTCACTGGTCCATCCTAGAAAATACTTTGCCTGCCTCCCTTTAGCTTGTTGGGAAACATTTTTCTTCCTAATATGTCAGAGGAACATAGACAAAACATATTCTCCTCCACCCTCTGGCTTATTGGGAAAAGCTTTTCTCCAATGTGCCAGAGAGACACGACAATACATGTTGTACACCCGCTGTCTGAGTTGGGGCCCATTATCGAGCCATGCTCCCAGCCTCTGTTACCCATGACCTGGAAGCTCTTCTGGACAGAATGTTCGCCTTCTATTCACAAGAACTACAGCAGGAAGGTCAAGGAATAATATATTATTCGATATATTGACCCTGAGATCAAGAACAGGTTGCGGTGATGGCTATGCATAAAATTTGGGTACTTACAGAGGACATTCTGTCCAGTAAATCGAGAACTGCAAGTTCTGCTGCGGCGAGTATTGGCAGAAACCTCAAATCTGGAGCAACAGAGGTAGTTTGTTATAGTATCCAAGCTCCCCATGATGTAATCTACTGGAAATTACATTTACAAGCTGCAATCTTCAAGGATAATCTCAGTAATGAGGTTGTCCAGGGGATTCTTATATCGTATCTGTTCGCTGCATCAGTTGATCCGGGAGCATCGATAACCCAAATGGGTAAACATTATGGGATTCCATTAACTGTGTTCCCCCTGTTATCGAGGGGGCATTGATCAGTGACAGTGCACCGGGATAAACAGTTGCAGATGTCTTTGACTTATGTGTCGGCTTCCCAGATCACAATATGTTTGAGGAACTCGATCCTGCTTGGAAGCTAGAACAGATTGACGAGATTGGGTATATGACCGTCATCTCATATATTATCATGTTGGCCAGTAAGGCAGTCACTGCTAGCGCGGCATGCTTAGCCACTGCAAAAAAAGAGGATGGATTCAATGAATGAATCTTACACCATCCAGTCCCATTGGTTTCCCTCTCAGCGTGCTAGAGAACACATTGCAATATTAATTCGGAATCATATAGTCGTAAGGCGGGCCATCGTGACATTAGTGGTGGCAGTTGACAATGCTGGGAATACGACAAACCTAAATTCCTCAGTTGCGTCCATGCCGGCACATATCTCAAAATGGCTGGCTTGACCGGTTTTCAAATCGTGTGCCAATTCGTGATAGGAACTAGGTCACCAATATTGGCGGTGTCTTCTTACAGAGCCCAGGTCTCAACCTTTATTAGCTTAATGGAGGCCTATTGTGAACAAGGCTCAGACGCACCATTTCTCAAATTTCCAGGATCTTCTTTGGCTCCCCGTTTCAATGCAAGTAATTTTGAAGCACTGTACGCCTTCGCGTTAGGTTATGCATCTGTGCATACCACAACGATGAGCTCATTTTCTGCCGGAGAAGCAATTGCAGATCATATAAGCTACAAAGTAGGTTGAGCACATGCATTGAGATCGGCCAGCAATGTGTCTCGGGAATTTGCCCAAACGTTAGGGTTAGAAGCCGACGATGTCAATCGCATTGCTGGGCTACATGATGAATTCATGAGAGATCCAGCAGATGCACCAGAGGATTTCCGGGTTTAATATCTAATTGATATACTAATGCATTTCAGATTACAGGCATTCTGTTCTCAGGAGGTTATAGGACCAATTTATTTTTACTTTTTTATACTATACAAGATAGGAGTTACCTATTATTTAAGATGAGAAAAATCCTTAAACATTGTCTCTATGATAAGATTAAGAAAAAAAAAAAAAAAAACCTACAGCAGGCAGACATACAGAAGTACTTCCTCATGTGGAAGGAACTTGAAGAAGGTGGATTTGGAAGAGTATTCTTGGCAAATGAAGGAAAAACAGGTCCTGTGTTTTTTTTTTCTTAAATAACCCTAAAATCTGGTAAAATCTAAAAAAAATACACATTCTTGCAAGTTGTAAAATGTTGTACTGTGATGTGACTTGCTGTTTTTACTAATTTTTGTACGTACAGAGTTAATACAGCTGCCTACAACCTGTATCCTTGCACCTTGTGAATAGCCTGTGGGTCTTGTGTATCGCTGGTAGCGTTCAGCCCTCCTATACCTCCACGATACCCGGATAACTACATGGGAGGAACAGTAGTGGATTGAGAAGCCCTTAGCCCCATGGTTAACGTATGAGAGCTTGATTAGGTTCTACCTGGATGCTGCAGAAAGATCAACTTACATTTTGTGATACCTGTTGATGCTCATTTCTTCACATCTATGGAGGTGAGAGTTCTGTGAAACCACTGCCATAGGAGACCACCTGTGGAGTTGCTTATGGACCTTTTTTTGACATTTTTTGACAAATCCACCTTTTACTCATCCACTGCTTTGATACTTTTATTCTCCCTGGAGGACTATACTTTATTGCCCTTATTTATAGTCCACTCAGTTGGAATGATTTACATATGGTGCACATCCCTTTGGAGAGATTTCACTTTGCACTATATTAATAACATTGTGCACTTAAAATAAACAATTCCCCAAGTAAATGTGAATAATGTTTATATAGTGTTTTGAGTGATTTTATATGACCGCACGAGATCACTTTATAATGTATTTGTATGCTTTGTGTATTGTGAATACTTTTAGGTTTTGCTGCTGGTTTTACATATTAATATCACATATTTCTGTTTAATAGGCACATTTTATATTTACCCCTAGTAGCGCGAAGGACACTTTTCACTTATATAATAAAGAAAGGCACATGTACATGTTTTTCTGACTATAAATGGGGGATTGTTTAATTATGAGACCAGTACAGCATTTACTAAATCTGTATAAATCTATTATGTGTCTCTATTATGAATTCATGGTGGGCAAAAGCAAGTTACATTGTACATGACACATATATAGTATTATGGGAGGTGCTCAAGGATGTGGTAATGAGAAAGCCTACCAACGAAAATTGGTCCAACATTGCCCAAGTGTTTTGGAATCATTGCAATTTTCCTAATTGTGTAGGAGCGATCGATGGAAAGCATATCAGGATCGCGATTGCCAGTGGCTACTGGTAGTAAATATTTTATTTACGAAAATATTTTTATTTTGTTCTTTTGGCAGTAGCGGATGATAACTACTGATAACTACTGCTTTACATAGGTCGACATGTGGGAGCAGTTCAGACTGAAGTATATTTTCACACTCTTCCTTTAATCAAATAGATAAAGACTTGGACTTCATGAATGTCTCACTATCCCCTCTTTAAACGGAGACGTCCTACGCCAGTAAAGAAAAGATACTTGAACGTCTAGATAGATTCAATAGAATTATCCTAATTAACCCCTCCAGATCCGCGCTATAGCCCAATGACGGGCTACAGCGCGGATCTACATTGCCGGGAGGCTGTCAAAAGACGTCCTCCTTTTTGCACACTCCCCACGTGCCCCCTGCAGGGCAACGCACTGTGATCACCGGCTCCTTACCACGTGATCAGCTGTCAGCCAATGACTTTAGGGGCTTGTTTGAGGACCAAAGCTTGTCAAGTGAGTTTAAGGAAAATGATAAATGGTCCACAATTGCCATCAATATCCTGACTCTTTATCTGCTGGTAATAAATATTATAAACAAAGCAGAGGAATAGCTATGGGCGCTGGGTTTGCACCTAGCATGGAAAATCTATTTATGGTGGGGGACTCAAATACTACTTGAAAATAATCCCCAACAGCTTGTCATGTACTGTAGGTTCATTGATGATGTTATAGGTTTTTGGAATGGGGATGAAAGTCTCAAGAACTTTACGGATGAATGTTATCATGATGAAAAAATAAAGAAGTTCTCACATGGGATATGAGTAGAGAAACAGTTCACTTTTTAGATCTAGAGATTATGGGCAAATGTGAAGGAATATGTACCCGGGCGTTCTTCAAACCAACAAATAGGAATAGGTACCTTCCCAATGACAGCTGCCATTATGACTCGTTGTCAGGGAACCATTACTCGTGCAGCTAATGCTCATGTGCCAGTGCACAAATGGACTCTAGTTAGTAACATATGCACTCTTTCGTGTGCCAGTGCGCCTGCACATTGGGGCACGCTCGTACACGTCCAGTCCCGGGAATGGTGACAAGCAGCCCATTTAAAAGTGTGTGCTGATCACTGGACGTGCTTCAGCTCCCTGTGACCCTTGTTCCTGTGCGTCCTGGTTACCCAGCTGCCTAACCACCCATTACCAACTCAGCCTGTTCCTGGATATCCCTGACACTCTCCTGATTGTGACCCCCGGCTTGCTGCACAACATCTCTCCATCTTCTGTGCTTGACCCAGTCTCAAGACTCTGCTCCTACTTCTGCCTATTCCTGTATGACCCTGGCCTGGCTCCTGACCAGGACTCCTTCTCCAGTCGTCTGACAGTGTATGAACTTGGCTCTAGCTTCCAGACTAGGTTTCTCTGCCTGCTCCTCCAGAACCCGGTTACCTGATCTGCTGTCTGGGTCCTACCTGGCATTTGCATGCTATCAGTGCATGGACAGCTTACCATTGCTGATCGTGAGGTGTTCACGCATCTGCATCAACCACCAACCTTGCAGACCATCTTTGCTAAAGATCACCTGCCATCCAGGCTCCAGGGCTACCCTGAGCCTCGCACGTCTGTTCCCACATTCAGGTGTGTTTAGACCAGAGCCACAAAAGGAAGCTCTCTCACCACTTCACCCTCCACCAAAATATATGTGGCATCCATAGTTTATCAATGTTCCAAATGGACAATTTCTTAGAAGAAATTGCACAGGGGAAAGTGATTATACAGAACAGGCTTCAAAAATAGGAAAAATACTCGAGGTTACACAGATTGATGGAGATGAAGTGATTACAGATAAACAGATGAGAAGAATAATAATCATACACTGGTGGGGAGTCTTATGCCCTGTACACACGATCGGATTTTCCGATGGAAAATGTGTGATAGGACCTTGTTGTTGGAAATTCTGACCGTGTGTGGGCTCCATCACACATTTTTCATAGGCATTTCCGACACACAAAGTTTGAGAGCTTGCTATAAAATTTTCCGACAACAAAATCCGTTGTCGGAAATTCTGATCGTGTGTACACAAATCCAACGCACAAAGTGCCACGCATGCTCAGAATAAATTGAGAGGAAAGCTTTTGGCTACTGCCCCGTTTATAGTCCCGACGTACGTGTTTTACATCTCTGCGTTCAGAACGATCGGATTTTCCGACAACTGTGTGACCGTGTGTATGCAAGACAAGTTTGAGCCAACATCCGTTGGAAAAAATCCATGGATTTTGTCGGAACGTCCGATCAATGTCCGACTGTGTGTACGGGGCATTACACTGCAATAAACCATCTAAAAAAGCAAATCAAGAAACATTGGCCCAAATTTTTGGTAGAAAAATCCCTCGGGAGTATATTACCAGATAAATCCAAATTCATATACAGAACATACACAGAATACATGACCACATTGTGAGGACCGGTATAGATCCAACAAGTGAAAGGGCGGTCATGTCATTCCATGGAATATTCCTGTGGGAGGCGCTATGGCTGTATCGGTGGGAACAATAATGTAAAAAAGAAGAGAGTCTTTCCAATCCAGAGTGACCAGGAGAGAATATATTAGGGATTCTATTCCATGTCATATGGAAGGAGATGTGTACTTACCCCTTAAAGGGGAAGGAGCAGTGAGACCTAATTTTCCATATAGATCAATATCTCCAGGTGAGAGAATAAGGCGACGGATCAGGTGGGATCCACATTTTGGGATTTAGTCACTGGGATTGCAATAAACATGTTGGACTTTTATCTCAATTTCATTTTGATTCATTTCACTTAAAATAATAAAAAATTATATATATATATTATATATATATATATATATATATATATATAAAAAAAATAGCTTCTTTTGAAAATGTGGCACTAATGGACAAACACGGGAGTTTTTCCATTTACTTTGTTTGCATTTTTTATTTATATTGTATATATAGCGATCTTGTAAAAGAAAAAAAAAAATTTCGATCTCGCAGGTTTTTTTTTTTTTTTTAAATATGTGATACGTTTTGGGAGCACAATTGTTTTCTACAACTGAGAGGCACTTTAAAAGAAATGACAATGCTTTGCATTTACTACTAAAAAAGACAGATGAAGCCAGAAACTACTAAATTCAGAGACCGGACACCATTTTGTCTCCATTTCTAAAGAATCACCCATTTGTATATCGGCCCAAAACATCAGTTTATACTTGCGGTTGGGGGGGGGGGGCTGTAAAATCAAGCAGGCAAGCTGCATTATTCCTAAACTTAAGCTACAAAAGGCACCGGGGAAAGGATTGCACACTTGTCACAGCTGCAATGCTTTGCGGTGCAGGAAGAATACCCCCGTGTTGTATTTGGAGGTCAGTACTGCCCACTAAATAGTCAAGTGAATGAGAAAGCTGGTAAGATGTTGTCTCAACTCCCTCTGAAAAAGTGATCATATAGGGATTGCTCTTCAAAGGGTTAATGCAAATGTAAATGAACCCTGTGAATGGAGGGCATTGCTACCCTTTACTTCCAAGATACAAGAGATGGCAGAAGATCAAACATTTCACTCCCCAACCAAGATGTCTCTTTATATCTGTAAAATCTTCCAACCAGAGATCTGCACAGCCCACACAGCTCTGGATGCACACTGTGGGGGAGGGGATTTAGGGGAAATAGACTGATGACTTTCCAAGGTAAGCAGCATTGTGAATGATGTGATCCTGTGCAGATTTCAATCATCCAAACATGTGCAGCAAAACGATTTTTGTTTTTATTTCCTTGCACATTGTTGAGCTTTCTTTGCAAAGTAAAATTTCTCCACCCCCCCCCGTCTGTTCCATTCTCCATCCCGGAACATTCTCCTCCATATAATCCAATGTTTGTATCAGTGGCTCCATAAGGACTCATTGACATGGAGATGTAAAGCTCTGTGTATAGAGGTCTACAGTATAGAGGTCTACAGTATAGAGGTCTACAGTATAGAGGTGTGTATGGATCTAAACTAGGGTTGCCACCTCATCCCTTTAAACCCAAACCACATATAAATTACACAGGTTCTGAGACTAATTTAATGCAGATAAGGCAACAACTGAGTTTAATTACCACCTTAATCAGGCACAGAACCTGTGTAATATATGTGTTCGGTTTAAAGGGATGAGATGGCAACCCTAATCTAAGCCCAGTCCTATAGAAATCAATGGGGCCATACACAGCTGTGTCTACAAGCAGAAATCTGCCCCCCATTTAGCTGGGTACATAGAAGGTGGGACATCACTACCCCCAGATCTCTACATTTAATTCTTAGAAATGCAGCACAAGCCATTGGAAGAATTGTATGGGTCACAATGCCAGAACTACAATCCGGGATTTTATGTCCCATCTTCTGCTAGTCCGGCCAGCAAGAGCCGGCATTCAAACATGCCGATGTCCCTCTGAATGGAGCCACAAATCACAACCAATTTTCTGGATCTTCTCTTATTTCTAGAAGATCAGAAGAGACCAACTAAGTCCTATTTATAAATGGATTTCCCTGGACTGAGCTCTGTCTCTGATATACAAGTTGGTTCTCTCCCTATACTGAGATACAAGTCATCTCTGTGCTGATATATCAATCAAGATTTTCCCTACAAGAAGTTTCAATGCCCTCCCCACAGCACACCTCCCTCTCCCAACACACAAATGGCTGACTGTTCCTCCTCTCCACCCAGATATAGTCAGCACTGACCCCGCCCACTCATCACATCACCAATACCAGCCAATGAATGTGAAGCTGCCAAAAATCTTTGCCACTCACTAATCACATGACCTCTCTCATTAGCTATTCATACTGATCTATAGCTCCTCCTTTCACAGATTAACCCTTTTATGTCATTCTCTCTCTTGGCTGATTTATACAATTTTGATGTAAGAAACTGCCCCCCCCCCCCATGTACACGGCCCCCAGTCAGAGTTTTGTGAATGAAGAGACTACAAGTACGGAAAGCCTTTTCAGATGACGGCTTGTAGTTCTCAATGAAATATGAGGGGGGCGCTGGTGAGCATCCTTGTAGTTCATTGATTCTTCCTGGAATGAAGTAATGCCTGTATTTGAGGTACGGGGGAGACATCTACACTGACAGTCTGCAGGAGCCTGACATTGTACTAGAGATTTGATGGTCACAGCTGTAATGCTGTACAGGATCCTAAGAAAAAAAAATAGTAAATACACTTTTTTTTACCTGCAATAAAATGTGCATTTAATTTTTTTCTTAAAGGTGAACTTATCCTTTAATTATTATGTGAATATCCCTGCAAGTATCTTAGAAGGCTTTTCTGTTATTACATTACTTCTGTGCAACATTGTGTGTGCCAATTCAGAACACAAATTCATGTTCTTCTGGTGAGCAAAACTTCCTGCTGATTTATTTTTATTTTCAACCAATTCATGAGAATCATGGACAACTTTCCACAAGAAACATGCCGCTTCCCACCATCACTTCCAGTATGATCGGGGTCATGGGTTGTAGATCGGGGTCATGGGTTGTAGATCGGGGTCATGGGTTGTAGATCGGGGTCATGGGCTGTAGATCGGGGTCATGGGTTGTAGATCGGGGTCATGGGCTGTAGATCGGGGTCATGGGCTGTAGATCGGGGTCATGGGCTGTAGATCGGGGTAATGGGCTGTAGATCGGGGTCATGGGCTGTAGATCGGGGTAATGGGCTGTAGATCGGGGTAATGGGCTGTAGATCGGGGTAATGGGCTGTAGATCGGGGTAATGGGCTGTAGATCGGGGTAATGGGTTGTAGATCGGGGTAATGGGCTGTAGATCGGGGTAATGGGCTGTAGATCGGGGTAATGGGTTGTAGATCGGGGTAATGGGCTGTAGATCGGGGTCATGGGCTGTAGATCGGGGTCATGGGCTGTAGATCGGGGTCATGGGTTGTAGATCGGGGTAATGGGTTGTAGATCGGAACAAATACATGAAGACGGCAAATCTAGAAGTTTAGAGTAAGTTGGCTGGTTGGTCTCCTGGATTACCCATGTTGTTCTATTCTGTGATCCTGTGTGGGGGAAGGGTCTTATGTCACACCTGGTACGGGTGGGGTGATCCTCTGGTGATCTTCTACATCTTAGAGAAATAAAACATGGAGAGGAATTTACCGCATTTTAGTGAGAGGGACAGAAGAGTTTTCAGAAACGAGATATATATATATATATATATATATATATATATATATATATATATATATATATATATATATATATATATATATATATTTTTTTTTTTTTTTCTCGATCACAGGATCAAGTCTTTATTTTATAGATCATACTGTAGTTGTTGTTTATTTTCATGTTGACAAGTTCTCCCCACATAGGTCAGTCCGATGTAACATTTAGTCTCCTCCATGCACACTAGCGATTTTTTTAAGCTCCTAAAAGCTGTTATTAGCATTTTATTTTTTTGCTCATAGAAGCTAAATAGTGTTATCCTATGTGTCCATGCACACTACTTTAGGCTATTCACATTTTTTTGATCTTTAGCATCTAGGAGTAGAAAAAAAAAAAAAAAAAAGTTTTTGTAGAGTTTCCTGAACCTTTTTTTTCCGCAGAAACACTTCTAAATGCTGCTAAACGCTACTAAGGCTCCATCATGCACATTGGGCTTAAGGCTCTCTTTCCACTACTGCGAGTTGTTGACACATGTGAAGTCGCATGACCAGTCAAAATCCATGTATTTCTTGTACAAAGGTTTTTATTAAACATAAAAATCGTCAAGAAAAATACAACAATAAAAAAAAAAGAACAATGGTGAGCACACCATGTAAACATATCTGCAATAAGATTGCGGGTATACATCAGGCAAAACAATATTAGACATAACAAATCTTACACGATCTTGAGGTTCAGGTGAGTATGCATGAGGTCTGCGGATTTTATGAATGTATCCACCTGCTGAATCAATGCAAGGGGTGCTTAAGATTAGAAAAAAAAATCCATGTATTTCAATGGTCCCCGTTCTAATTGGTGCGACTCCAAAAAAGGTTTTTGTATTACTTTGTTCCGACTTCAGTGTGGCTTGTTCTTCCATGGAAGAAAATATTACAGCGCACACATGCAAAAAAGGCATTTACCTCCAGCAAGGCTAGTTTAAAACACCTAAACATTATCAAAAAATATGGGGATTTGGTCACACCATATTGCTATATGGTGCTAAGCCCACTTACTGCGACAAAGTAGTGTAGGACCCACTGATCATGGGGTACTTTGATGCAGTAAGTGGGCTTAGCACCATATAGCAATATGGTATGACCAAATCCCCATATTTTTTGATAATGTTTAGGTGTTTTAAACTAGCCTTGCTGGAGGTAAATGCCTTTTTTGCATGTGTGCGCTGTAATATTTTCTTCTACTGTATGGTCTTATGGCTGCACCATCTTTAATGCATCTTTTAGGGTGTGCCCCCCAAATATCTTGTTTGTTCTTCCATGGTTCTCACCAGTCACATGATAATCGCATCAAAAATCACACTGCAAAGTCTCACTGTAAATCACGCGACTTTGGGGCCGCAAAAGTGGAAGCCGAGCCTAAAAAAGAAAAAAAAAAAAAAAACGTCTCATCTTGGGATTAAAAGACGCTCATATAGAGCATTTTTTGTACAAAGTTTAGAAGAGTTCTACGTTTTTTTCTGCCACTAAGCTCCAATCAGAAACGCGAACTAGAAGACTACTTTCACACCCAGGCACTATAGCGCTAAAAATATGGCCTGTAAAGCGACCTCTCCCGAAGACTTTCACGCTGGAGCAGTGCGCTTGTGGGACATTAAAAAAGCCCTGCAAGCAGCATCTTTGCAACGCTTTAGGAGCGATGTTATACACAACTCCTAATGAGCCCCTGCCCATTGAAATCAATGGGCAGCGGCACTTTGTGGGCACTTTTAACCCTTTATTTGGCTGCTAGCAGGGTTAAAAGGGCCCGGCTAGCGGCGGAAAAGCACCTCTAAAATGACGGTAAAGCGGTGCTTTATCACCAACGGCTCAGTGTGAAAGTGCCAGAAGGGTTTTTTTTCTTTTCCTGCTTATAAACATTGAACTCAAAATATGTCTGTAAACGTCCCAATGTGCATGAACACCTAGGATAACATAAAAGTGCTTATTTTTATGTGCATTTTGGTGCTTTTTGGCTCATTTTTTAACCTGTGTTTGAGTGTGCATTCCAGAAATACACGATATGCTTGCAGTGCTATTATTTGTTAATGCCACCCCAACAGTGTCCAGCAAATGTGCTGTTTGCCAAAATACACATAAAAAGAAAATCAAAATGCACTTAAAAAGAAAATCAAAATGCACTTAAAAAAAAAAAAAAAAGTCAAACTACACGCTAAAAGAAGCACCAAAACGTGCGTTACAAACCACACCCAAACGTGCGTTACAAACCACACCCAAACGTGCATTACAAACCACACCCAAACGTGCGTTACAAACCACACCCAAATGTGCGTTAAAATAACCTGGGTCAAAATGTGCGCTAAAGGGCGTGTGTTTAAAAAAAGTGCCAAAATGCACAAGAAAAAAAAAACCACAGCCAGATGCGCGGTAAAAAATATGGCATGTTAAAAAGAAAATGGCAAAATGCATGTAAATAATGCAGAAATGTTCAAAAAAAACAAAATGAAAAAAAAAAAAAAAGCACCAGTGCTGATTATTTTCATGTAATTAAACGGATCTTTATAACTTTGGAGTCACTTTTAATCCTCAGCTGCTCTGTAATCACACAGGTGTATCCGGAGATCACAGCCCCTCCCCCTTCTACTCCGATCTCAGAGGAAAAACTTCTCCTCTTCTCCTTCTGAGAACAAATCTTCTCCACTTCATAAACCGGGGACAGAGGAGAAGATTTATCTCTGAGAACTGAAATGAGATAAATTATCTCTGTTTAATAAACGTACACCTAAGGTGTAATATTGTCTATCCTGACCGTTTATCAAACACAGATCATCCTCGGGATTCCGGCTGATCTCTGGGCTGTTCCCGTTTATATAGCTGGGATAAGGAGCAGAGAACACGTTCTTCTCATCACATTCGTTCTGTCACAATCATCCACATTATAAAAGTGAGATCTGAAGATATCAAAGATATTACACTGAAATATCTCCCTTCCAGATTCACCAGTTCAGAGGAGGAGAATGTGGGGGAGAAGAAGCCGCTGTGATTAGAGGAAGAAGGCTTCTTTCTTCATAACACCAGTGTGTTAAAAATGAATATTAACAACATATAAATATATATGTATGTGAAGGTATATATATATATATATATATATACACACACACATATACACACACACACAGTTATCACATGTCTGAAAACACGTAATTACATGTTCTTCTACCCACTTAAGGACCGAGGCTCTTTTTGAGATTTGTTGTTTACAAGTTAAAAACTGTTTTTTTTTTTTTTTTTTGCTAGAAAACCCCCAAACATTATACATTTTTTTCTCTAACACCCTAGAGAATAAAATGGCGGTCGTTGCAATACTTTCTGTCACACCGTATTTGCGCAGCCGTCTTACAAGCGCACTTTTTTTGGAAAAAATACACTTTTTGGAATTATAAAAAAAAGGACAACAGTGAAGTTGGCCCAATTTTTTTTTATAGTGTAAAAGATAACGTTACACCGAGTAAATTGATACCCAACAAGTCACGCTTCAAAATTGTGCCCGCTCGTGGAATGGACGACAAACTTTTACCCTTAAAATTCTCCATAGGTGACGTTTAAAAAAATTCTACAGGTTGCATGTTTTGAGTTACAGAGGAGGTCTAGGGCTAGAATTATTGCTCTCGCTCTACCGATCACAGCAATACCTCACATGTGTGGTTTGAACACCGTTTTCATATGCGAGCGCTACTCACGTATGCGTTCGCTTCTGCACACGAGCTCGTCGGGACGGGGCGCGTTTACATTTTTTTTCCTTATTTATTTTACCTTTTATTTTTACATTGTTTAAAAAAAAAAATTGTGTCACTTTTATTTTTATCACAAGGAATGTAAACATCTCTTGTAATAGAAAAAAAGCATGACAGGACCTCTTAAATATGAGATCTCAAAAAGACCTCACATCTCATATTTACACTAAAATGCAATAAAATGCTGATAAAAGTGATCTTGCGGCGAATCTGCCACAGAGACCACTTTTATCTTGAAGCGGACCGCCGGCCGAACACGAGGATACCGGGGTTATGTAGCTAGCTGCTGCCATAACGATATTCCTCCTCAGTTAGGACGTAGATCGGCGTGCGGCGGTCCCTAAGTGGTTAAACTTTAGTTTCACTTTTTGAACTCGGCTGCACCGTAAATCTCACAATATCTCACGAGATTCCAGGCGGCCCGCCCACTTTTACATCGATCTCCGCCGTTCTCAGAGGAAACACTTCTCCTCTGTTCTCCGCTTCATAAACCGGCTGCAGGGGAGATCATTCTCCTCTGAGAAAAAAACTTCTCAGTTTAACCGCTTCCCGACCGCCTGACGCAGATATACGTCGGCAGAAGGGCACATACAGGCAGATTAACGTACCTGTACGTTGCCCTTTAAGAGGCAGCTTGCGGGCATGCGCGCGCCCGCCGGGAGCTCCGTGATCGCGGGTCCCGCCGACTCAATGTCCGCAGGGATACCCATGATCGCCTCACGGAGAAATGCTGAAGTAAACAAGCATTTCCCCGTTCCACCTACTGACACTGTCACTGATCTCTGCTCCCTGTAATCGGGAGCGGTGATCAGTGATGTGTCACCCGTAGCCCCTCCCCCCCACAGTTAGGATCACTCCCTAGGACACACTTAACCCCTACAGCGCCACTTGGTGGTTAACCCCTTCCCTGCCAGTCACATTTACAAAGTAATCAATGCATTTTTAATTGCACCGATCGCTGTATAAATGTGAATGGTCCCAAAATAGCTCAAAGTCTCCGATGTGTCCACCATAATGTCGCAGTCATGATAAAAATCGCAGATCGCCGCCATTACTAGTAAAAAAAAAAATTATCAATAAAAATGCCATAAAACTATCCCCTATTTTGTAGACGCTATAATTTTTGCGCAAAACCAAACGCTTATTGCGATTTTTTTTTTACCAAAAATATGTAGAAGAATACGTATCGGCCTAAACTGAGGGAAAAAAAAAGTTTTTTTTATATTTTTGGGGGATATTTATTATAGCAAAAAGTAAAAAATAATGCATTTTTTTCAAAATTTTCGTTATTTTTTTTGTTTATAGCGCAAAAAATAAAAACCGCAGAGGTGATCAAATACCACCAAAAGAAATCTCTATTTGTGGGGGAAAAAAAAAAGGACGTCAATTTTGATTGGGTGCAACGTCACACGACCGCGCAATTGTCAGTTAAAGCGACGCAGTTCCCGAATTGCAAAAAGTGCTCTGGTCGGGAAGGGGGTAAATCCTTCCGGGGCTGAAGCGGTTAATAAACGTACACCTTGGGTGTACGTTTATCAAACAGAGATAATTTTTCTCTGAGAACTGAAATGAGATAAATCTTCTCCTCTTGTCCCCGGTTTATGAAGTGGAGAAGATTTGTTCTCAGAAGGAGAAGAGGAGAAGTTTTTCCTCTGAGATCGGAGTAGAAGGGGGAGGGGCTGTGATCTCCGGATACACCTGTGTGATTACAGAGCAGCTGAGGATTAAAAGTGACACCAAAGTTATAAAGAGCCGTGTAATTACATGAAAATAATCAGCACTGGTGCTTTTTTTTTAACTCACATTCTTTAAATGTGTGTTTTGGCCCTTTTTTTATTGCTTATTTCTGCATTATTTACACACATTTTGCCATTTTTTAACACACATCTGGCTGTGGGTTTTTTTTTATTGTGCATTTTGGCACTTTTTTAAACACACATTTTTGGCCCGCGTTATTTTAACACACATTTTGGCACTTCTTTTAGCGTGTAGTTTGAGGCTGGGTTCCCACAGGAGCACACAGCAGGAGTCCGGTCCACCCTCGTTTCAAAGTTTCAGCCCAAATTTTTGGCCGATTTCAGACCTGAAAATGGACCAAAAGACGCACAGGGCTCCTGTGCAAATCACACCGGAGCCGCCGCGGAGATGTGTGAACCGGCTACATCGAGAGCCGGTCAAAATCTCCTGCTATGTGAATTGGATGCGGGGGAAACCTGCATCCAAATTGCACTGGTGTGAACCCAGCCTCACAGACTTTAACGTGCATTTACTTTTTTTTTTAATGCGTATTTTGGTAAACCGCACATTTGGGGTGCCATTAACAATTAATGGCACCGCAAGCATATCATGCATTTTTCATTTGTTTCCAGAATGCACACAAAAACGCAGGTAAAAAAAATTAGCCCCTCTCCCGCCGCCGATAAAAGTGATCTTGCGGCGAATCCGCTGCAGAGACCACTATCATCGGAAAGCGGACCGCCGGCCAAAGAAGAGGATACCGGGGTTATGGTAGCTAGCTGCTGCCATAACAACAATATTTCTCCTCAAAGTTAGGACCTATATCGGCGGTCCGGAAGTGGTTAAAAAACTAGCCAAAATGTGTGTTGGAAAAAAAGCAGCAAAAAGTGCATCAAAAACCATAGCGAAATGCAGACAAAAAAGGCCCAAAAAGCCAAATTGAACATTTTTGGGGGGCATGGATCGTTGTGCATTTTGGAACGTTGGTAGAGTATTTGTCGAATGACAAAATGTGTGGCAAAGTGCATGTCTGCTAACTGCATTGGGGGTGCCATTAACAATGATGGCACCCAAAAGCGCATTGCGTATTTTAACAGAATTTTACAGCAATTTGGATTTGTGGAATTGTTGGCAGAATTGCACAATTCTGCATTGCTCAGATGTGAATGGGTCCTTAAAGAAAATACATTATTATTATTATTATTATACAGGATTTATATAGCGCCAACAGTTTACGCAGAGCTTTACAATATAAAAAGGGAGACAATACATTTATACTACAATAAAATACAAGAGGATTAAGAGGGCCCTGCTCAGAAGAGCTTACAATCTAATAGGGTGGGGCTGGTGGTACAAAAGGTTGTAACTGTGGGGAATGAGCTGGTGGAAAGTGGTAGGAGATTAGTTGGAGACGTGATAGGCTTCCCTGAAGAGATGAGTTTTTCAGGGATCGCCTGAAGGTAGCAAGAGTAGGGGATAGCCGGATAGATGGAGGTAGCGAGTTCCAGAGGATGGGAGAGGCTCTGGAGAAATCCTGGAGACGAGCATGGGAGAAGGAGATGAGAGAGCTTGAAAGCAGGAGGTCTTGAGAAGAGCGGAGAGGTCGATTTGGGTGATATTTGGAGACAAGATTAGTGATGTAACATTATAACTATACTGTACATATACACACACATTATATATATATATATATACACACACACACACACACACACACACACATATATATATATACACACACACACACACACAAACATATATAGTTATTTATATCAATCTTTATGCTTGCTATTGCTGATATTTGGAAGAAAGAAGCCTCCTTCCTCACATCACAGCAGCTTCTCACCCATAATCTCCACCTCCTGGGTTGGAGAATCTGGGACGGAGATATTTTACAGAGATGGCCAGTGAGATCTTCAGATCTCAGCTTCATAAACTGGTCATCTGTGTAAAAGTGAATGACAGAAGGGTGTCCTGTGATGAGAAGAACATGTTCTCCACTCCTCATCTCACCTTCATAAACTGGTCATCTGTATAAAAGTGAATGACAGAAGGGTGTGTCCTGTGATGAGAAGAACATGTTCTCCACTCCTCATCTCACCTTCATAAACTGGCACACCTGAGAGATCATCCGTGATCATCAGGATCTCGGCTCTTCTCTGATAAATGTACACCTTGGTGTAATAAATGATGACAAGATTATATTTCTCTTTATTTTGTGTTTAATTGGATAGAACTTTATTTATTGAACTTGGTTGTTGGCAAGTTTTTTTTTTTCTGTTTTAGTGAAACTAATAAAAATGGGAAAAGTCTGAAAGATGCGTATACATGATACAGGAGGCAACTGAGGGAAGTTGTGAAGTGACCAGGCAGCAAGCTCTCCAGCACCGTATGTGCATGCTTAGAACCTTGAATTGGTATGTGCCACCATAGAAATATCAGAAGAAGTCATCATATGAAAGTGGGGATAATGGTCTAAAGAATGCAGGTGTTCTAAAACATTTAATTTCACAACCCAAAGCTGCTGGGAATCATCGGAGGAGGAGGATATGGAATCTGAACCTTTGGCCAGGAGCAGGCACAAACCCCTCCACCAACTGCTCTTCAAGCTCTTTACCTGTCCCCAAAAGCGGGAAAAATCACTACTCCAGTAGCAACCCTGCAAGTGCAACATATGAGAGTGGTAGCAAGGGCAGATCTCAGGCACAGAGATAAGAAAAAATAGTAGACCTAATTTTAGATTTCAGGCGAAAAACTGACGATAATAAGGCACCCTTTTCATTTCTTTTTTTAAAAACAATAGTTTTTTCATGAGCAGTGATTTTAATGATGCCTAAAGTGCAACAATAAAACAAATTACTTTAAATATAGTGCCTGGGGGGTGCCCTTAGTCTGTCTGTAAAGTAGTGCATCTGTACTGTGTATAGAACCTGATACAGCAAAAATGACATTTCTAATGAGTCAAATCATTTAAAATGACTCACGGTTGCAATTGCCGGCACCCGGTTATTTAAAAAAGGTTATATAAAAAATTCTTTCATAGGGTTTGTCCCATAGGTCATTAGATTTGGTGATTTTTTATTTTTCAATATGAAAATTGTATATATGTACATTCTATATATATTTGTCCTTTCGGTCATTGTGATAGCTTTTTGTCGTCTCTTTTTTTGTATTCTGATCAGAATCTCTAGCTCCTGAGGAAGCGTTCTGTGTAATGTGAAACATGTAGAGCAACTAGAGAGCATCTCACCTTGGATCACCAGACCTGCAGCACCTCGTTTAGTTTGAGCTTGATGATTGTTTACTAGTTTAGGGGAAGTATAGCCTCCTTTATTTGGCAACAATTGTTCTGAATATATGAGTATATATGTATAACTGTTCCATACCACACTCAAGCTTGCAGGATAGGATCCGTATGGTGTACCAATACCAGGTTCTACGTCTAGTCTGACTTGCTTTTAAATGTCCATGTCTGTTTATTGTCCTTTTATACTTTATTAATAAAAATTCCAAACATATTTTTCCTTTTGTAGTTTAATACTGGTGTGCCTACAAAGTCCCATTTTTAGATTCCATTTGTCTATTTAAAAAAGGGTGTGGTGTCCCCCCCCCCCCAAATCCCTACTAAGACCCTTTTCCTGGGCATGCAGCCTGGCGGGTCAGGAAAGGGGGGGGGGACAAGTGCCCCCCCAAACCATACTAGGCCACATACCCTCAACATGGGGTGGTGGGTGCATGATGCTATCAACAAAGTATCATGTTGATAGGGAAAAGGGCCTCATTCCCACAACCCTAGCCTGTGGTTGTGGGAGTCTGCAGATGGGGGGGCTTATTGGAATCTGCAAGCCCCCTTTAACAAGGGGGCCCCCAGATCCCGCCTCATGTGAATAAGTATGGGGTACATAGTTCCCCTACCAACTCGCCAAAAGTAGTGTCAAAAAGTAATTAAAAAAAAACACAGGTTTTTTTTAAATTCCTTTACTATGTCCCCCGATGTAAATCCGTCGTCAATCGCCGCACCCGAAAAATAAAAAAACAATTGCTCCCGTTGTCTATGAAGGCTGGCCACCTCCTGCAGGCTCCGCCGTTTGACAATTCTTATATAGATAAGGGGGAGGCCCTTGTCCCCCACCCCAACATGGGGATAACTGGCTTAGTCTGCACCCTGATTGGGCAAAGCTTTAGGGTGCAAAATGCACTGTGTAGCACACAACGCATGGCGTTCAGTGGAGCGAACGCCCTGCAAATTCAGGTGTTAGACGAACGGGCAGAATAGCCAATGTTCGGCCCAAACTCATGCTTGGGCTGAACCATTTGCCCAATAATAGTGATTATCAAGTGTAGATACTTCACTCCTGATGAACTCAACAAATACATCAAAATAGTTCCCTACAAATGGTCAGACAAGACAGATTCTCCACAGCAAGTCAATCTGAAGTTTGCAATTTGGAAAAGAGAACATTCATGAAAATTGGTCACTGCTGCCATTCTTGCCCCTCCCTAATTAGAATAAAAATACCAGAGGGTCAACCAGCTTGAGAACTACTACTAGTGCTTAAAGCGGAGTTCCCCCCCAAAATTGGAACTCCTGCTTTTCTGGTTCCTCCCCCCTCCAGTGTCACATTCGGCACCTTTCAGGGGGAGGGGTGGGGAGCAGATACCTGTCTAATACAGGTACTTGCTCCCACTTCTGGAAATAGATAGCCGCAGATTCTGCGGTGATCTATGCCTTGTCCGCCCCCCCCCCCCCCGCTGTCTTCTGGGAGACACACTGGTTCCAGGAGACAGCAGGGACCAGTGAGGACGCGCAGAGCGACTCGCGCATGCGCAGTAGGGAACCAGGCTGTGAGGCCGCAAGGCTTTACTTCCTGATTCCCTTACCAAAGATGCTGGTGCCTGCACCCGGGACAGATCGGCTTCGGGTGAGGACATTACGAGCTCCCTGGACAGGTAAGTGTTCTAATATTAAAAGTCAGCAACTGCTGTTTTTGTAGCTGCTTTTTTTTTTTCCTCAGCGGAACTCCGCTTTGAAGACATTGTTGAGCTTGTTGTATGTCATATTTAGAGACTATTTGTTTCCTAGACAGTAAAATATCTGAACACAGACACAGGTTTTCCCCTCAGGACATCATTATCTGGAACATTATCCACAACTCATCAGAGGTTTTGGTTCACCGGTGTTACTGTGGACTATGCGGCTTGAAGACAAACACATTTTTTTAAGCGTGTTGTTAGGCACACTCACAGCTTTCAAAATATTCTGCTGTCACTTTCCATGACGCAACAGCTAGTCCTTACATATCTCCAGTATGGTCCCAGTGTTGTGAAACCTGTCTTGCAGTCTTCAAAAAGGTCTACGGTTACTCTGCTAACAGAAGACATCCAGGAAGGTTTGAAAGCTAAATTCCCTGGACAGAAAAGTAGTCAAATAGCCAACAATGTGTGTTACAGAGGCACTAAGTATACAGTTGGAATGGTTTTGGCTAATGGCTCAACAGGTTGTCTGACGTTGTAAATATTTGTGTGATAGAACAAGTGTAGTAGCAATCTGGGCAAAAACAAAGGGCTAACAGCAAGGAAGAACACAGGAAGGGCACAGGGTGGCAATCTGGGCACAGCAAAGGGTTAGCGGCAACAAAAAACAGCACAGGTAACTTTTACAGGCACAGCAAAGGGTTTATGGCAGCGAGGTCAGCATAGGCAGAGTCTAGGGACACAGGTCAGGAATACAGGCACAAAGAGTTAATGACAGGAAATAACAGCACTGGCAATGTCCAGGGCACAGGGCAGCAATGGGTTAACAGAAGGAAAGAATAGTACACGCAGAGTCCTTGTACACAGGGCAGCAATTCGGGCACAGCAAAGGGTTAACAGTAGTCAAGAACAACAAGGGTAGGTCACAACTCCCGCTTAGACATCCAGTCACTCTGCAGCAGGTGAGAGGTCTGCATAGTAGGCCAGGAGGTAGTCTGTGGTGATCAGCAGAGAATTGGCAGAGGGAGGACTGGATTATGGATGCATGGTGAAGATGGGTCCAGGGTGGCCTGGCCATAGCCGAGCACCACTAGGAAGGAACTCAGCCAAAGGGCAGAAGGAGAACTCGATCCTGAGTGCAGGGAGGAGAGGGGTCCAGGGTGACCTGGCTTCAGCCAAGGACTACCAGAGGAAGGTTGCTTGCAGGGCAAAGAGCAGAGGGGAACTTCTTTGAGGGAGCCCCAGATCAGATATTTAACCCCTTAGGTGGGACATGATTGCCAAGAAAATGGGCAACCAAGCGCTTAGCATTGCGTTGCTCCAGCAACAAGCTCTTCCACCTTCTGGCTTGGCTGTGGCTGAAAGTGCAGTATTTGTTTCTTGGCAAAGGAGAGCAACATGAGGCAAGTGGAGGCAGCATGGCTCTGGTTAAGGTGACAGTCTAGCCTGCATGTGGGGAACCCACATGCAGGCACAGCAGGGGGACTAGACTGTCTGGTGCCCCAGCACATAGTGGGGTGTGGAGTAGCAGAACCTATGTGCAGGCTATGTGCTGGTGAGCTAGCAGCTTTTCTGCCTGCACATGGGTGGTTTGGCCATAGCTGGCCATGTTCAAGGGACAATGGGGCCCATGACAATCACATACTCTTCATTTATTCCTAATAATTGTATTTTAAATAAATATGCTTGTACATTGATTTCCCTATAAAAAAAATATATCTCTCTAAATTGAATCTCAAGCCAAGAACAACAATTTTGTTGAAGAAGTAGAATACTGAGGTAATTTGCATAATTTCAACATTGAAAAAGTGGGGGAAACATAGTTTAGTGGTAAACCTTATGACATGTTCAGATGGACAGAGCTCATCAATTTTGTCTGGGCATGTGGAGTTGACCTTGGTATTTTTTTACTAATTCCTTCCTTTCTTTTTCTCTAGCAAAAGAGCACAAAAAAGGGGCATCTATTCTGCAGTGGATGGCAGATATATCTGGGAGACTTGAAAAAAATAGAGGAAAGATTGGAAGCCAGAGCACAAAGAAATGTGCCTATAGCAGAAAATGATGATGAAAAATCCATTGTTGGTCTTCTGCCCCTGAAGTCTTTGGAAGACTTTGAATAGGTGGATGATGCTTTGAAGGATTCCCTTTAGGATGGCTACAATTGAAATAAATGTGCATCTTATTAACACAATATTAGATCCAGTTGTGGAATCACTTACAGTACAATGCAAAAGATGAGTACTTCTTTGTAATCACAATACTAGGTTCTTAATGATATGGTGATGTGCCTTGGCAAAACATCTATTGTATCAAGCTGTTGAAGTTTCTAACACACAATAAATTCCAGTTTGATGGTAAACATTATTGTCAAGCCCAGGGTATGGCTATGGGTACTAAACGTGCCCCAGCCTATGCGAACATTTATTTAGGAGACTTAAGACTTGCCTGTTCAGTGGGGGGAGCATCATCGGTGTGCCTGTCCAGAATTTCTTTCCTGGTACAGGTACATTGACGACATCCTAATTTTTTGGACAGGCACTGAAGGAATGTTGAATATGTATAATTTAAAATTCACTGTTGACTGTCACCCCAAGAGTTACATTTTTGGACCCAATTATTAACCTGAGAGTTTTCACCCTGGAACCTTGATCTGAAAAATATGCTTATGGGTCAATATTTAAGGGCCTGTTGGAACAGTACGTATCAGACTGATTTCAAATATGAAGCTCAGAATTTGCAAGACGTTTTTGAAACGTGATATAGGAGAAAATGGCTGAGTGGAGCTTATAAAAAAGCAACAGGCATCTACTGACAGTTAAACCCTTGGTGGATATGTTTCTGCTGGCAGCGCATCTAAGCAACTGCAGATGTGACCCAGTTACCTTGGGCGAGGTGTCTCCTGGTCATATGTCCTGATCAAGACATCTCTTTATCAAACCAGTGGCTTTGCAGGAAAGATGAATGTAAGCTACTGCAGGGCTCTGGATGCATCACCTTTGATGCCAAGGACTTACTACACATTAAAGAGAAATACAACAATAACTGGTGGATTGGTTAAAGAAGGCCGTGAAATTGGCTTCATTCCAAGCCCTCTAAGGCAGGAGAATATACAAATTCAGCAAGAACAGAAGAGTACAATTTTATGGAGGTAAATAAATTTGAACAGCTTCATCAGAAGGGAGCAAGTAAGAGAAATATATTGTTTACATACACTTTAATTACAGTCAGTACTTTCATGTATTACCTCCATTTGCATCTCCAATGATCCTTTACTGTTAGATAAGGACAAATCTATTCAGCTTTGCTGTTGCTCTTATTAAAGACTAAATTTGTGGTTATGGTGTTTAGCTGCTACCACCTTCTGTGTAATGAGTAGGGGAAGCAGCTATCGAAACAATCTGATGTTCTGGCAGAGCAATACTGCACACAATAATATCTAAAATAGCCCTCTGGCTATAAGTTACCATGGGTGTGCATCCATGACATCTGGGGGCAGAGGTGGGAGATTGTTTTGTGGTTGTTACCTGGGTCTGTATTGGAGAATTTGAAGCTCCTTTGATAATTTGCCATAATGTTGGCTTATTTCCAAAGACATACAATGCATATATTCCACATCTGCGATGGGGACCTTTACTGGTTTCTACCTATCGAGCCTGAAGGCTTCCCCTCATTGTTTCTGCAAAAGTGCCCCCATGGGAAGCGGCTCTGCGTGGAGGCACTCGATGAGAAGGAGGAGCCAGGAGCACCGCCGGGGGATCCCAGAAAAGGAGGATTGGGGTTGCTCTGTGCACATGAGGGCTCTTTCACATGAGCAGGACAAACTACTACTCTATTCAGATGAAGATTTTTAGGTGTGTGGTATGATGAAGGTCCATAATAGTTCAATAAAATCCTGTGTACCTTTATATATCAGAACCTGGACATGGCGGGGAAACATTGAGTTATGCTGGCCATACACTATACGAAAAATCGGCCGAACCCATTTTCGAAAAACGAACAGTGAATGCAAACGATCACGCCATCAGGTAAGTAACGATTTTCGAACGATAAATCGTTTATGAACATTAATGTATCGTTTTTTCGTTCGGTTTTTGCATATATAAGGAAGTGTCAAAATGTGTTTGACCTCTGCACTGTGGCTTCCTGTGGTTCACGTATACGCCCAGAGGAGCAACGTACATGCGTTGGAACGAACCCTGTGCATAGTAGAGATCTACTGCACCACCTTCAATATGGATGTGGATGAGAGGACCATTGCCATAGTAATGCTTGGAGTGATGGCTATACAGCAAGCAGAGGAGCCCAGAAGCAAAAGGCGAAGTTTATGGAGTAAAGAGTGGCTGAAGAACCGTGATGACTTCTCTCATATGAGATTGGTTCGAGAGCTGAGGAAAACAATCCCGATGATTATCGTAACTATCTGAGGATGCCTGATGAGTCCTTTCGGCTGTTACTGAGTCAAGTGTCACCCCTCATAACAAAAAAGGACACAGTCTTAAGACCTAGCATCACAGCAGAGCTGAGAATGGTAGCAACACTTTGTTTTCTGGCAACTGGAAGACGTTTTGAAGACCTAAAATTCACCACTGGAATCTCTGCCCAGTCGCTTGGCCGCATCATATCCGAGACCTGCCAAGCCATCATAAGAATCATGTAAGACGAATACATAAAGGTAATGACACAGTGCTTTTATTTTTAACTCTCAAACACTGTACAGCTTGCTTTGTTTAACTTTGATTTTAGAAGCTCTAAACATATCAGTAAACTCAAACTAGTTCATAACATGTAAACTGACAAAGATAACATTTTAAACCAAATGTATGTGATTCACAAAGATGTGTACTGATAATCATGTCCCCAGTTGCTTTGTTGACGATCCTGCTGTGTGAATGGTCCGTACCACTGATGCATTTGTTGAGGTAGTTGCGATGATTGGGGGTGTGTGGTTTTGTGCTCAGCTAAGTGTGTATTTGTGGTCAGCTCCCCCCTTAACCTTTTATTAAGAAGTTGACTGAGTAATGGTTCCAGTAATTGTTTTTGGTCTTCTGACATCCTGTGTATTTTCTTTGCAGCAAATGCACCCAGGTCATCACATTCATCCCTCTTCTGATTTAAAGCTGCAGATGCTTGTAGTAGAAAGTTGCCTGTCGAATCTTGCCTTGTCTTTCTCTTTTTGGTCATGCTTACTGGTGGTGATGTGACAGTTTGTGTTTCATTGCCAAATAGATCCTGTAAAATAAAGCAAATGCCCCCAGCAAAATCTGGCTCCTTCTATTATAATTACAAAGGCTACTTTATCATCGTCCTAATGGCAATCGTGCATGCAAAGTATGAGTTTATCTTTGTGGACATTGGCAAAAATGGACGAAATTCTGATGGGGGAATAATTGAGAAAACCGCTTTTTTTTCATTGTTTAAAAAATGGACTTCTAAATCTACCATCCCAAGAGGACACAGCGGAAGGACTAAACTTCATATTTGTTGCAGATGACGCGTTTGCATTATTTGATCATGTGTTGAAACCATTTTCCCTTAAAAACCTGATCAAAAAATATTTAATTACAGGTCATCTCATGCTAGACGAGTTGTAGAAAATGCTTTTGGTATTATGGCCAACCACTTTCGTATCTTCCATACAGCAATAAATGTAGCCCCCCCCAAAAAAATTGACTCTATAGTTTATTGTTGCTGTGTGTTGCATAATTTCTTAAGGCGTACTAGCTCCACCTACATGCCACAATCCCTGGTGAACCGGGAAGATACTCTGTCTGGGGATGTCATGCCTGGTGAGTGGCGTAATGATACAGAAGGGATATTAAACCTAGGCCGTGCCCCACCACGTCTCTCAAGTCAACTCGCTCGTCAGAATCGCCTGGATTATATGCAATATTTTCTGGGGTCCTGGAGCAGTAGATTGGCAAAACAATCTCTAAATGATATATGTAAATTTGAGTGGCTGCATTTATCTCTAATTTCAGTACTAAACACAGGTGTCATGTTATATTTTCTTTAAAAAAAATAAATAAATGTACAAAGGTACATGTGCTTTAAATTTTGATGTGTGTAGTAATTTTGTATGTATTATCTTCAATTTTAATTTTCTGATCTGTACATATAAAAGCGTATAATAAAACATAATATGATGACTTTACCTGACTGTCTGCCATTTCCTCAAATGTTTCATCTTCTTCATCTCCTGAAATATTTCCACTGATACTGTCTAAACTTAACACAGATGGTCGTTCTTCCTCCTGGTCAGTCAGAAAACGTAGACTCTCAAAATACCACAGGCGTGGCACATATACTTCATCTGCAACTGCACCGGATCTTTTGGATTCATTAATTTTATTCAATTCTTTTTTGAAGATAGTACGCAGATTTGCAATTTTTTTGGTCACATAGGATATATCTGCTTTGGCATACACAACAGTGCATAGTTCCACTAATTTAGTATACGCTTCTTTACGTTTTTGACGATCTGAGTAGTCTTTGGAGCGTGCTTTCCATAGACATGGAAGGTCTCGGTACATTTCAAGGAATTGTGGCAGGAAATGTGGTGATGTAAATTTGTCCACCATTGCTCCTGTCAGTGTATTAATTCGTCTGGTCAGTGGCATCGAACGAGACAACGTTCTGTATTTGTACGTGACAACGTTCGGTGTGCGTTATATAGTTGTTGGTGTGGACGATTTGTCATGACGTTTTGACGTGAACGTTCTTTGGTAAGAATATTTACCTTCCGGGTTAAATGTTTTTCACCCATGCGCAGTAGCAATCATTAGTTTTTTCACGGACGAATAACGCATTAACTTTGCAATTTATCGTACGTTCGGCAGAAATTTTCCAAACTTGCCATTAGTTTTTTTTCACCAAACACGTCACAAACGATTATCGATTTGTGCCCATTAACTTGCCGAAAAACGAACGAAGTGTCTATATGAACGATTTTTCGGTCAATTTTTTCGTATAGTGTATGGCCAGCATAAGACAGCAGAGAATAAACTTCCAGTGTCTGTATCATGTTATTTCACTCTATTGGTGATCAGTGATGGAGGAATTCCTGACATCAATGTATTGTATCTGACACCAATACTAATGAGGGTTTATCTTCCATTTTTATATCTTGTACTTTTAGGGAAGTAATGACTGTTACCAAAGGGGTGATTTCTCCAAGTGTATTCCACATTATTGGAGCTGTTGGACACAATATAATAATGAGTAAGGCCCCTTTCACACGAGGCGGACTCCGTTTCTACGGAGCCCGCCTCGGTCCGCCGGCTCAGCGGGAGATCTGTCCGTTGATCTCCGCTGAGCCGGCGGATGACCGGTCCCTCTCTGCTCACTGAACGGGGAGGGGATTGTCAGGCGCCGCTGCCGCCTATGGAGGGATCGGACGAAAATGGACAGCATGTCCGTTTTCATCAGATCTCACCCGATCCGATCCGCCAGCAACGGACCTGGACGTAGGGCCATCCGTCTGCTTTTAGCGGATCAGACGGGGTCGGATGTCAGCGGACATGTCTCCGCTGACATCCGACGCTCCATAGGCTAACATGGATCGCCCGTTCAGGTCCGCCATCAAAACTGATAGGCGGACCTGAACGGTCCAATCGTGTGAAAGGGGCCATAAGTAGAGGGGGCACAGATCAGTGAGCATCAGGGGGGCAATTAGGAACATACAGGGGGTGTCAGGGGTTCACTCCAATTGTAGCGCTTTAAAGGACACCACCACTGGCTTTTATCCATTTCAGGGCTGGTTTTGCCCACTTTTATTTAAAAGAAAGTTCAAAACAAAGATTCCCTCGCAGGGGTATTCAGTATTTCAGTCCTGCTACCAAAGTAAACTATTTTCAGCCCTCCTGGCTTGTAAACGCAGCTATCCAGCTCAGCCCTTACACTTTATGGCCTTGGTCTGTCTCCCACAGACCGGACGCTCAGCACCTCCGTGTATACAGCAAGTAGCCTCGTACTACACTGGCTCCCACCTCTCTCTCCTAGGTGAAGCCCTAATGACTCCCATGCCCAGACCTCCTGTCTGCAGGGTGGAGTCGTCTCCAACTGGGAGCCTAGAGCCTTGGTCTGGTGATTAAAGCCCAGAACACAGCTGACTCATTAGTGAACTGGATGTTTATTAGACCTGGATCGGTACTGTCCTGCTACAGGGGCTAATAAGCCCATCCCCCAGCTATATGGGAAGAGCTTGCAGTGTGTATGGGGAGGAGTGTGATGAGGACAATGCTTTGTATTTACTGCTTGAAAAGGCTGATGAGACCAGAAATTACTTTCATTTCTGGTTTCCAGTTTTAAGAATTTCTAATTTTAACCTGAAGGTAAAGGGAATTTTATACTGAAGGCATTGGTGCACCTTTATTCCAAAATACAAGAGGGACAGAGAAAAAAAGTTTTCTATCCCTCAATTCCCAACCTCATATAAGGTGGAATTCTTTTTGATGCTGAACCCTCAACCAATTAGAGTTTGCATGGCCCATAGAGCTCTATACACACACCCCCCACCCATCGCATGGCCCATAGACCTCTATACACACACACGCTGGGTGGTTGTTCTATTCACCATACCAGAACATTTCCTTCAGGATCTCCTTCCAAATACAACTTTTATATCAGTGGCTCCCTACACAGAACACTGGACTTCATGGATCTTGTCTTATTTCTAGAAGATCAGAAGAGACAACTAAGTCCTATTTATGAATGATTTCCCTGGACTGAGCTCTGTCTCTGATATATCAGTACAGGTACATTTCTATACAAAAGTTTGTTCTCTCCCTATACTGAGATAAAAGTCATCTCTGTCCAGATATATGAATCAAGCTTTTCCCTACAAGCAACTTCAAATGTCATTGTATTTTGTTATAATTCCACCTCCCAACACACAAATGGCTGACTGCTTCTCCTCTCCACCCAGATAGTCACCATTCACCCCGCCCACTCATCACATGACCATTAACCATTCAATGTATGTGAAGGTACTACAAGCTGCAGCCCTTCCCACTCACTAATCACGTGACCTCTCTCATTAGCTATTCATACTGAGCTATAGCCCCTCCTTTTCACCTTTGTCACTCTCTCTCTTGGATGATTTATACAATCTTTATCTTAGAAAACTGCCCTCCATATACACATCCCAGTGAATGAATAGACAACAAGTATGGACAGCCTTTGCAGATAATGGTAGTGCTAGTGAGCATCCTTGTAGTTCATCGATTCTTCCTGGAATGAAGTAACTGCCTGTATTGGAGGTACATCTACACTGACAGTCTGCAGGAGCCTGACATTGAACCCGTGATTTGCAGATCACAAACGCAATGCTTTATAGGTTCCTAAGAAAAAAAAATAGTAATTAAATAGTATAGTAAGTAACTAAGGAGACTCGGCTGATCACCGCGCAGAGTAAGGGGCCGATTCTGACCCCTTACCATGTGATCAGCTGTCAGACAATGACAGCTGATCACGTAATGTAAACAGACACAGTAATCAGCTATTTTTTCTCTTCACACTGACAGCGTGAGGACAAAATAAAAAATCTGATCACCGGCTACTGTCAGAGGGACATCAGTCCTGCACAAAAAGAGCCACCGCCGCCTCATCTGTGCCCACCAGTGCTGCCAATCAGTGCCACATAGAAGTGTTGCCTACCAGTGCTACCTATCAGTGCCGCCCTCATCAGTGCCTCTCAGCGCAGCCAATCAGTGCTGCCTCATCAGCGCACATCAATGAAGGAGAAAAATTACCTGTTTGCAAAATCTTATAACAAACTATACATTTTCGGTCTTTTTTTGTTTGCTTAGCAAAAAATAAAAACCCCAGTAGCGATTAAATACCACCAAAAGAAAGCTCTAATTGTGTGGAAAAAAATGTTTAAAATTGAATTTGGGTACAGTGTTGCATGACCGCGCAATTGTCATTCAAAGTGTGACAGTAGGCAAGTGGTTAATTGAAATTGCTATGTTCAACATCTAGTAGTGACTGCAAGTATTAATACTTGTCATTATGCAGAGAGGTCCTTTAGCAGGATGGGAACTATCTCTTTCATTTTGAACTGTCTAGTTACCATCTTCATAAAGGACCTGAGCACTAGGGGGCAAAAAAAAAGGGGGCCATCTGAGAAATGGGATCTATCCGGCTCACACTGAGCGAGCTAGATCCAATCCTCAAAGTACAAGGGGCCATCTGTGGGATGGGAACTAGTCGCAACCATGAAGAGGAAGGGTACCCTATATCAATCCTGGGCAGAGAGTTGCTGGGAGGAGCCCTTGGGAACCTATGATGGTAGAGTTGTTCCATAATGAAGGGATGGGAACCCTAGCTCAATCCTGTGCAAATGGTTGCTAAGATGAGCCCTTGGCCAGCTACTCTTCAAGATCTGAGACATCAAACTGTTGAAGCTGTGAATTCAATAACTAGCGACCAGTTTATTCATGAGTGGCAAGAAATGGTCTATCGTTTTGGTGCTTGTCGTGCAACAAATGGTGCTGAAGTTCAGTGCATACAACCTCAAGGACCACAAGACTTTTTAACCTTTCCCTATCCAGTGATGTGTGGAATGTGTTTCTATCCTTCACAGATTTTTTGAAATAAAAAGTTGGCATCTGCTCCATCTTTTTAAATAATCCTGTACACTGGCGGAAGAATGTGATAGTTTTCCAAAGGCAGACGCTTGCAGAACAATAACAAATAGTGATGAAAAAAATGGATTTTGGTCCACTAAAACACCTCTCCTGAAGATTCAGAAAACACCGTTCTATGGTTAGTTCCAAGTCCTGCTGTAAATGAAGAGGAATACGCGGTGACTATTCATCATGCCAGACGTGATCACTGCTTTTAGCAATCCTGAAATTCTAAGGAAAAACATACACATATAAGACGTCTGTTTCCCGATGCCTCAGAAGAATCTGGATGTGAGTCAGTTGACTTGAGAGATACGTTGTGTCATTTTTTGAAAGAATTTCATGAGTGGTGTACTTTAGAGAAGAGTTGTAAAGTCCCATTCATAAGGCACAACTATACATACAAGACATGGAAGGCAATCACCAGAATCTTCCTCAATGTCTACAATAATTGTGGGTACCTTCTTATTAAACTTACATTTCCATTCATGCAGGAAGTCTTATTTGGAAGTATTTACGCTGATGTTATTGAAAGCTTCTTGTATGTCAGCTGTACCGAAAAAGATTCCTCACCACAGCTCTGGATATTTTTGCAGTAGCTGATGAAGCAGAACTTCTCAACGTTCTTGATAATTATGGATGTTGATGTAAAATAACATCAACCAAATTACAGAAACTAAACTGTTGTTGTTTTAACGATTTGCAGATGCAACTATAAGGAAACAATTTAACAGGAAACAAAGGAAACAACTTGACTGATTCTTCTGATGCCTCAGCTATGAATCCCACGGCTTTAAACAGCATTGGAAAGGATTTCAGTATATCTTCTCTTGGTGTACCTGTAACTAAATGCTCTTGAAGCTGTGAGAGCTGAATTTGAAGTTCCTGGTGACACATGTAGTGGCCAGTGCAGGCTTTAAATTGGCCATGGACGTGTCCCAAGCCCTTTTTAGGACTCCCCTATCCATAGGATTGTTTAGGTGTCCCATGTCTTCAAATGATAAGTCTGCCTGCTTAACTTTAGTTAAACATCTTCACCAGAAGGGAGCAAGTAAGAGAAATATATTGTTTACATACACTTTAATTACAGTCAGTAATTTCATGTATTACCTCCATTTGCATCTCCAATGATCCTTTACTGTTAGATGAGGAAACATCTATTCAGCTTTGCCGTTGCTCTTATTAAAGACTAAATTTGTGGTTATGGTGTTTAGCTGCTATCACCTTCTGTGTAATGAGTAGGGGAGGCAGCTATGGAAACAATCTGATGTTCTGCCAGAGCAATACTGCACACAATAATATCTAAAATAGCCCTTTGGCTATAAGTTACCATGGGTGTGCATCCATGACATCTGGGGGCAGAGGTGGGAGATTGTTTTGTGGTTGTTACCTGGGTCTGTATTGGAGAATGTGAAGCTCCTTTGATAATTTGCCATAATGTTGGCTGATTTCCAAAGACATACAATGAAAAGAGATACATTGCATATATTCCACATCTGCGATGGGGACCTTTATTGGTTTCTACCTATCGAGCCTAAAGGTTTCCCCTCATTGTTTCTGCAAGAGTGCCCCCATGGGAAGCGGCTCTGCGTGGGGGTACTCGATGAGAAGGAGGAGCCAGGAGCACCTCCAGTGCACAGAGCAGATAAGTATGACATGTTTGTTATTTTAAGAAAAAAGAAAGAACCTTTACAAATCACTTTAAGGGCTCATTCACATGAGCAGGACAAACTACTACTCTATTCAGATGAAGATTTTTAGGTGTGTGTAGTATGATAAAGGTCCATAATAGTTAAACAAAATCCTGTGTACCTTTATATATCAGAACCTGGACATGCCCGAGGTGTGGAGTGTCTGATGGTACAAAGTATTAAACATGAATATTTTATTGGCCAGGGTCATTAAACATGGCGGGGAAACATTGAGTTATGCTGGCCATATACTATACGAAAAATCAGCCGAACCCATTTTCGAAAAACAAACGTTCGGCAGTGAACGCAAATGATCACGCCATCAGGTAAGTAACGATTTTCGAACGATAAATCATTTATGAACAGCAATGTATCGTTTTTTCGTTCGGTTTTTGCATATATAAGGAAGTGTCAAAATGTGTTTGACCTCTGCACTCTGGCTTCCTGTGGTTCATGTATACGCCCAGAGGAGCAGCGTACGTGCGTTGGAACGAACCCTGTGCATAGTAGAGATCTACTGCACCACCTTCAATATGGATGTGGATGAGAGGACCATTGCCATAGTAATGCTTGGAGTGATGGCTATACAGCAAGCAGAGGAGCCCAGAAGCAAAAGGCGAAGGTTATGGAGTAAAGAGTGGCTGAAGAACCGTGATGACTTCTCTCATATGAGATTTGAGAGCTGAAGGAAAACAATCCCGATGATTATCGTAACTATCTGAGGATGCCTGATGAGTCCTTTCAGCTGTTACTGAGTCAAGTGTCACCCCTCATAACAAAAAAGGACACAGTCTTAGGACCTAGCATCACAGCAGAGCAGAGATTGGTAGCAACACTTTGTTTTCTGGCAACAGGAAGAAGTTTTGAAGACCTAAAATTCACCACTGGAATCTCTGCCCAGTCGCTTGGCCGCATCATACCTGAGACCTGCCAAGCCATCATAAGATTAATGCAAGACGAATACTTAAAGGTAGTGACACAGTGCTTTTATTTTTAACTCTCAAACACTGTACAGCTTGCTTTGTTTAACTTTGATTTTAGAAGCTCTAAACATATCAGTAAACTCAAACTAGTTCATAATATGTTAAACTGACAAAGATAACTTATTTTAAACCATAATGTATGTGATTCACAAAGATGTGTACTGATAATCATGTCCCCAGTTGCTTTGTTGACGATCCTGCTGTGTGAATGGTACGTACCACTGATGGATTTGTTGAGGTAGTTGCGATGATTGGGGGTGCATGGTTTTGTGCTCAGCTAAGTGTGTATTTGTGGTCAGCTCCCCCCTTAACCTTTTATTAAGAAGTTGAGTGAGTAATGGTTCCAGTAATTGTTTTTGGTCTTCTGACATCCTGCGTATTTTCTTTGCAGCAAATGCACCCAGGTCATCACATTCATCCCTCTTCTGATTTAACGCTGCAGATGCTTGTAGTAGAAAGTTGCCTGTCGAATCTTGCCTTGTCTTTCTCTTTTTGGTCAGGTTTACTGGTGGTGATGTGACAGTTTGTGTTTCATTGCCAAATAGATCCTGTAAAATAAAGCAAAATAAAAAAATTTATCGAGAATTAAGTCTTAGATATTTTTGTAACATATTTTTACCTTTGCACAGCTACGGGCATCTGTGGAGGAATGGAAAGCAACAGCTAAACAATTTAACGACTATTGGAATTTTCCCAACTGTGGTGGTGCCATAGATGGGAAGCATGTTCGCGTAATGCCCCCAGCAAAATCTGGCTCCTTCTATTATAATTACAAAGGCTACATTAGCATCGTCCTAATGGCAATCGTGAATGCAAAGTATGAGTTTATCTTTGTGGACATTGGCAAAAATGGATGAAATTCTGATGGGGGAATAATTGAGAAAACTGCTTTTTTTCATCGTTTAAAAAATGGACTTCTAAATCTACCATCCCAAGAGGACACAGTGGAAGGACTAAACTTCATATTTATTGCAGATGACGCGTTTGGATTATCTGACCATGTGTTGAAACCATTTTCCCTTAAAAACTTTACACCTGATCAAAAAATATTTAATTACAGGTCATCTCGTGTTAGACGAGTTGTAGAAAATGCTTTTGGTATTATGGCCAACCACTTTCGTATCTTCCATACAGCAATAAATGTAGCCCCCCCCCCCAAAATTGACTCTATAGTTCATTGTTGCTGTGTGTTGCATAATTTCTTAAGGCGTACTAGCTCCACCTACATGCCACAATCCCTGGTGAACCGGGAAGATACTCTGTCTGGGGATGTCATGCCTGGTGAGTGGCGTAATGATACAGAAGGGTTATTGAACCTAGGCTGTGCCCCACCACGTCTCTCAAGTCAACTCGCTCTTCAGAATCGCCTGGATTATATGGAATATTTTCTGGGGTCCTGGAGCAGTAGATTGGCAAAACAATCTCTAAATGATATATGTAAATTTGAGTGGCTGCATTTATCTCTAATTTCAGTACTAAACACAGGTGTCAGGTTATATTTTCTTTAAAAAAAAAATAAATGTACAAAGGTACATGTGCTTTAAATTTTGATGTGTGTAGGAATTTTGTATGTATTATCTTCAATTTTGATTTTCTGATCCGTACATATAAAAGTGTATAATAAAACATAATATGATGACTTTACCTGACTGTCTGCCATTTCCTCAAATGTTCCATCTTCTTCATCTCCTGAAATATTTCCACTGATACTGTCTAAACTTGACACAGAGGGTCGTGCTTCCTCCTGGTCAGTCAGAAAACGTAGACTCTCAAAATACCACAGGCGTGGCACATATACTTCATCTGCACCTGCACCAGATCTTTTGGATTCATTAATTTTATTCAATTCTTTTTTGAAGATAGTACGCAGATTTGCAATTTTTTTGGTCACATAGGATATATCTGCTTTGTCATACACAACAGTGCATAGTTCTACTAATTTAGTATACGCTCCTTTACATTTTTGACGATCTGAGTAGTCTTTGGAGCGTGCTTTCCATAGACATGGAAGGTCTTGGTACATTTCAAGGAATTGTGGCAGGAAATGTGGTGACGTAAATTTGTCCACCTGTAATAAGAAAAAATGCATCATTGTTCAGTTGCCAAACTACACCTAACAATTAATACCCTAGAACTATTGTACTGGTCTGCTTACCTTCAGTTGTTACAAATCTTCTGTGTATTGGTCAGTGTAATCATTCGTCTGGTCTTGTGGCATCGAACGAGACAACGTTCTGTATTCGTACGTGACAACGTTCGGTGTGCGTTATATAGTTGTTGGTGTGGACGATTTGTCATGACGTTTTGATGTGAACGTTCTTTGGCAAGAATATTTACCTTCCGGGTTAAATGTTTTTCACCCATGCGCAGTAGCAACAATTAGTTTTTTCACGGACGAATAACGCATTAACCTTGCAATTTATTGTACGTTCGGCGGAAATTTTCCAAACTTGCCGTTTGAAGTTTTTGTGGAAAAAAACAAAAACTAACGATTATCGATTTGTGCCCATTAACTTGCCGAAAAACGAACGAAGTGTCTATATGAACGATTTTTCGGCTGATTTTTTCGTATAGTGCATGGCCAGCGTAAGACAGCAGAGAATAAACTTCCAGTGTCTGTATCATGTCATTTCACTCTATTGGTGATCATTGATGGACGAATTCCTGACATCAATGTATTATATCTGACACCAATACTAATGAGGGTTTATCTTCCATTTTTATATCTTGTACTTTTATTAAATAAGGAAGCAATGACTGTTACCAAAGGGGTGATTTCTCCAAGTGTATTCCACATTATTGGAGCTTCTGGACACAATATAATAATGAGATAAGTAGAGGGGGCACAGATCAGTGAGCATCAGGGGGTCAATTAGGAACATACAGGGGGTGTCAGGGGTTCACTCCAATTGTAGAGCTTTAAGGACACCACCACTCGCTTTTATCCATTTCAGGGCTGGTTTTGCCCACTTTTATTTAAAAGAAAGTTCAAAACAAACAAAGATTTCCTCACAGGGGTATTCAGTATTTCAGTCCTGCTACCAAAGTAAATGATTTTCAGCCATCCTGGCTTGTAAACGCAGCTCTCCAGCTCAGGCCTTACACTTTAGGGCCTTGGCCTGTCTCCCACAGATCGGACGCTCAGCACCTCCATGTATACAGCAAGTAGCCTCGTACTACACTGGCTCCCACCTCCCTTTTGTAAAGTTGAACCTTGAAATAAAGGACATCAACGCCAGCTGCATCGTCTCATATAGGTTTACTCAAGAATATACACTGTACAGCGGACCATCCTTCTGAGTCAGGAGTGGTCCCGTTTACAAATGATTTCAGATATTTATAGAGAAGGGTTATACAGTAATCTTATGGCGGGCACAAGCCCAAAGTTACACATCACAAGTACGTATTTCATTAAATATTTCAACACAGTTCTTGGCCAGTGTTCTGAGTTTTCTGGGTTACTTTGACCTGGCTAATTTTATCTGTCAAGTTATTTTGACAGAAAGAAAGAATAATTATTTGGAAGAAATTAATTTGGCTTTTAAACAGGGACTTTCTGCGTCAACATCCTTCCTATCACATCTTTTCCGAGAATCATTGGCAGAACATTTAGATGTCAACTTGGTCAGCCACATGTGTTGCAATACCGTGTTGTAATACAAAAAGAATTCAGAAACAGAAAGATTTTACTGGAAAACAACAAGTATAATGAGAATTATCAAAAATACAATTTCATATTGAAGAGGAACTCTGGATAAGTAAAAGATATGGTTCCTATATTTCCTATATCTTCACAGTCCCTCCTGTGTTTAGAATTCTTTCGGTATCCCTTTTAAGCTTCTTCTGTGTCTTTAAGTTGATCTCCAGGTATACGGATCACCATCTCATGAGCAGTTCTGACTCGAGACCTTAAGGGCTCAGAAGAACCAATATTAGTACCAGCATATGTGATTATTTTCAAACAACATTTATATAACATTTATAACAATGTATAAAATACCATGTAAAATTCCAGAAAACCATCCTGCAATACCAGAAAACCAGTTGAGAGGATTGAGCCAGGAAAGCCAGCTTTCCCAGTTACCTTCAACCCAAGTAGTTTTGGTATGTTCTTTGCAAAATTTAACCTTCATTTGTTGTACTTTTTCTACATGTGAAATGATGGCATCTTCAGTCTTCGTATCATTTCCGATGTAGTTACAACAAGTAGTTCCCACTATGGCGCATATTCCTCCTTGACTGGCCGTGAGATAATCCAGCACCAGCCGGTGCTGCAAAACCTCTTTTGATCATCTTTAATTCTATAGCAAGGGCTATAAAGTTTCTATCATACAAGGCAGTAATGTTATTCATCAGGTCTGCCAAATCAATGATGAAACTGAAAGCCTTTTTAATACAACATCTATTTACCCAAGGAATAGAAAACAATGGTTTAATCTCTCTGTCATGTGATTCAACATTTATGAAATTATCATCTGACTTAGGATAAAATGTAGGCCTATCAGGAGAATTGTCATTTTCTCATTAATCTCGGAGTCTTCTTCTTCCTCTTTTCCTCCTGGGATTTCATCTTCTCCTGGAGCTGACTGATCAGTGAGGTTCCTTTTAACAAGGTGCACAAAGTCTTTTTTAAGAAAGTGTATAAGTATTTTGTGGAGTTGTGTTTCTTGAAAGTCATTATCCTTCATATACCAAGTAGCAGGTATGACTCTACCAAAGTAAAAGTTAATGCAGACAGCTGGTTTTCTTAATGAAGCATTTGTGAACAGTAGAAGTGAAATAGCTCTGTCAATCATTGTTCTACTGACTTCACCAAAGTGTACACTGTCCTCCATTTTAGCTAAAGTGCTAGGTATTCCTAACAAAGAGGAGAAAGTCTTATGAGAAATAGGTGCATGTGTGCATATCCAGCAATTAGTGATATTCAGCTTCTTGGCAGCTTGCATCTGAAACCGGTTCAAGTTGTGACATTTCTTCCATTATAGTAGCATTAAAAAGAAAAGTATCTTGTATCTTACCCTCTTCTTCCTTGTATGTCCATTCATAGGCCATGACTGTAATCCATACCATTACACCACAGCAGAGGATAACACTCTAGAGCTTCACATTTATCTTAGGCCCTAGGAGATTCATTCTGCAGTCTTCTTGCTCGCGCACGAGTCAGTGGAGGAGATGACCTGGAAGATAAAGATACAGAACAATTCTTGCCAGCGGCAGACCGGCTTATATTTTCTTTTGGAGTCACAGACTTTTTACAGTGTGAACCATGCACCCAATACTTATAGTCTTTCAGCTTCACTGCAGTAGGAGATACAAGAATGACCTGAAATGGTCCTTTCCACTTAGGAGACAAAGTAGTTCGGGGTGTGTGATTCTTGATATACACCCAGTCTCCTGACTTTAGTCCATGAGTTCCTTCACTCGTGTCCACAGGTTGTCCTGCTTTCGCTCTGGAAAAAGTATCAGAAAACACATTTGCCAATTTGCAATGTCCATTCATTAAAGTCACTGTCTCTGGCTGCACAAGAGATGAATGTAGTCTCCTGGGCGGTCGCCCAAACAATATATCAAAAGGTGACAGTCCATGCTTCTCTTTAGGGGTAGTCCTAAAGGCTATAAGTAACGCTTCTACCCATGTGCTTTGTCCATTAGCAGTTATTTTGGCCAAATACCACTTCAAGGTTTGATTGCTGCGTTCCATCATCCCACTAGCTTGCTGTCTGTAAGGAGTATGCAATTGCTGTTTCATACCCAAAATACTCACTACTTCTGCCATGAGTTTATTATCAAAAATGTGTACCTCTATCTGAGGAAATTATTGACCCTATACCAAACCCTTGGATCAATTCCCTCGACATTTTACCACAGTTCTGGCATCATTTTTGGACGTGGGCCAAGCCTCTTGGCCAGTTCAAAAATTAACCAATGCAAACCCAATAATACTTAAATCAACCACAAGGGGGCATATCCGAGAAGTCAATTTGCACAATTTGAAATGCCTCCTCAGTATGTGGAATATGCTTCATGGGAGTGGGCACTGACTTTCCAATATTATGCATTTGACATATAGTACATTCAGTAACTTTTTTATCAGCATATGCAGAAAAACCTGGAGCCCACCAATCTCTGGCTACCACCCGACACATCCCTCCTGTTGAGACATGGCAAGGCCCATGGCTCAAAGCAAACAAAGAAGGAAACAATGTCGGAGGAGCAACCAGCCTGTTTTTTTTGTTTCCATTTACCATCTGCTGCACAAACAGCTCCCTTTGTGGTCCAAAAGGATGTATGAGGCGAACTTGCCTGTAGAGCTGATAAAATATCCAGATCCACTTGAAGATCTGTGAGCAGGAATATTGGAAGTGCTGTAGTTGGCTCATAAGAATGTATAGCATCTTTAGCATACCTATCAGCCAAAGCATTTCCAAGTGTTATGCTATCATCTGCTCTAGTATGTGGTTTACATTTAATTACTGCAACTTTAAGAAGCAGCTGGACCGCTGCCAATAATTTAGCAATGAATTCTTTATGTTGTATAGGGGTTCCTGCTGCTGTCAGATAACCCCTCTCTTGCCAGATTTGTGCTAAACTATGCACTATGCTTATAGCAAGGCTGAGTCACTATAAATATTTGCAATAGCCCCTTCTGCTTGGGGTTAATAAATTGCTGGCATAAGGAGCAAATCTAAAGTCTCCCTTTACTTCAGTAGTTAAAACTATAGTTACTCCTATATTTAGTACTATACCTCTGTCTAGTAGACAGTCAGGGGAGTTATGGCGATAAAATAAAAGAACATTTATGACACTGACCTCTCATTCTTACTTATAGAGGTTCAGTAACTTTGACAATAACTACATCATTACGTACCCCGACCAAAATTACCTGCTGATTCGAAGTGGTAACATTGGCATCACATATATTTAACAAACTCTTTGAATCGCCTTTATCTATTAAACACAGAATAGACAAAACATTAACTGACACATCAATCATTGGTTCTGTATTTTGTCCCAAATTCAAGACAGCAAGTTCAGGGAAGGAATGAAATTTTCATTAATCAAATCACCACACTCCACTATCTGCTGAACCTGAGTCCCCACTCTTGGGGCATTTCTGACATATATCTTAATTCTGCTAGACTTAGCTCATCTTTCCCTTCTAATTTGAACAGCTAAGACCTATAATTGTAGAATATTGAGGTAAAAAGTGCCTACAATATCACACTAATCTAAGGAATGCTCTCCACTGTTTTAGAGTTGTGGGCATTCTTTGCTTTGCAATTACCTTTTTCCTTTTTGGCTGTCAAATGTTTGATACCTTGGGAGACACAGTGGCCCAGGTATTGTACTTTTAATTTAACCCACTGCACTTTTGCAGCATCTACTCTTTGTCCTATACTGGCTAAAAAATTCATTAAAGAGATAGAATCCTCAGTACAAGTCTGTTCATCAGAGGATGCTAGCAAAAAATCATCCACATATTGTATTAATACTGATCCCATGAGTGGCTGCCACTCATCTAATTTATCCTTGAGCGCCTGAGAAAAGCAACTGGGGGAATCATGATAGCCCATTGGCAATCTGGTTCAGGTAAGTTGCTTTTTTCTCAAACGTGAAAGCTAGCAACCATTGATCATCTGGATGAACAGGAACATTAAAGAAGGCTGAGACAAGATTAATTACAGTAAAGTGAGTTGCTGAAGGAGGTATTGTTGCAAGTATCCTCTCCTGCTTTTATAGGTTTGGGAACTGGATAAATAGTAGTATTAGCTGAACTCCTACAAGGAGTAAGAACACCCTCCTGTAGTAACTTCCCTATTACTGGCTTAGTACCTTCAACTGATTCAGGAAATAAGGGGTATTGAGGTAGTCTAGGTACTGACAATGTAGGGTCTCTATTTAACCGGAGCAACTTTCATAAGACCAGGAGTGTTCGCTCCTGTTACCCATATAGAAGGGTTAATTTTTTGTTTGACTTCTTCTAAAATTCCTCCCTCCATATCCGCTACTAATAAAGGCATGAACAACAGATCAGTTGCTTCTTCTTTTAACCTATGCGGTATGTCAATAACAGTTTCATCCGGAGATAATGCAATTGTTACCCCCATTTTAGAAGGTAAATCTCTTCCTAATAAATTGCAGGGGGAATGTGGAGACAATACAATTGAGTGTTCCGTTGGATGCTCTCCCAATGTCACCGGTATAGGTTGTGTAACCCTTGCTGAGATTATATTATTACTTACTCCAACCAAAGAAACTCTTTCATTGGAAAGTGGTAAGTTAGGATCAAAGACATGTAAAAGAGACCGTGAAGCCCCTGTGTCTATGAGCCCACACAAATCAATACCGTTTACATTTATTTCAACTATTGGTTCATCAACAGAATGAACTTCAATTACAGCTAAAACTTGGTAAAATGTGTTATCTATATTGTCACCACATCCCAGCTTATCCTAGCGCTCCCTACAGTCCTTGGCTATATGCCCACTCAATCCACTCCTGATGCTCCTAATAATTCCCTTCTTATTGAGTCATAAGGGGAAACCCATGCATTGGGTATTTTATCCTTATTTTCTACATGTAAAGCAGCTTTCTCTGAACACATTTATAGGGGGGGTGGTTTTATATTTTTCCTAGATAACTCTTCCCAGGCTGCTAAACATTCAATCCCCCCACAATAAAACCTTTTAAAAAGCCGATTAAACAATTCATAAATTTCAGGTGTACCAAGGGACCCCTCTGGCGGCCATTCAGATGGGTCCTCTTCATACTCCTTTCTTGTTAGTTTACACCATTTTACCATTTTACATAATGTTTCAGGGCATCTGGGTCTCCACTCACCATCATTTTGATGATAGGAGCACTTGGTTGCAATTTAACAATACTTAGCCCTGTTGCTTTTGCTATTTTCAATAACTTTTTTTTTTCCTTTTTTGTTAACCCAAATGTATTCATGACAGGCAAAACATTTTTTTTCCATATTTATCACAATTTCTCATTAGTCTCTTTAGAAATGACAATAATTTGGAACTCCGGGACTGAGAGCTCCACCGTTTAACATTATGGCTGTGTACCAGCAGCCCAGTACATAAGTTGAGATATCTCGCTCGTTCTACTCTCAGAAGGACGTCTCCTTTCTGAGTGGTAATAGGCTAGTCCCTATCTAGACTCCCTATTCCAGAGAACACACAGCAGGTCATTCACCCATTTGTGGATATCCGCTGAAGGCAATACCAATCTGCCTTAGGACCACAAAAGTTTATACAAAAAAAAAAATTCAACACACCACCAACTTCTACTCACTATTCAGAAATTGTGGTACCTGCACTTATACATCCCTTCATAAAATATATATACATTGTCATTTCTGGAGACAAGGAGAAAAAGGCAAGCGCTTAAAATGATCATTCTTTAGCATGCTTTAAATTATAATAATAGGTACCTTTAATATTCTTTAGTAACCATACAGAGACAAAAATGCAGGCAAAATCAAAATAGGAAACGTGTTACCTTCTGTGGCTGCACTCCCCCAACCGACCCCTCCACACCGCACAGAAAAGACAGTATTTATCATGAGAAAATAAAAGTTTTCTCACCTGAGGCCTCATTGCTGCTGTTTGTCCTGGAGAGGGTGGAGAGCCGGTGGTGGAGATGCAAACAAGAAGAAACGTTCGGGGTCACCAAATGTAAAGTTGAACCTTGAAATAAAGGACATCAACGCCAGCTGCATCGTCTCATATAGGTTTACTCAAGAATATACACTGTACAGCGGACCATCCTTCTGAGTCAGGAGTGGTCCCGTTTACAAATGATTTCAGATATTTATAGAGAAGGGTTATACAGTAATCTTATGGCGGGCACAAGCCCAAAGTTACACATCACAAGTACGTATTTCATTAAATATTTCAACACAGTTCTTGGCCAGTGTTCTGAGTTTTCTGGGTTACTTTGACCTGGCTAATTTTATCTGTCAAGTTATTTTGACAGAAAGAAAGAATAATTATTTGGAAGAAATTAATTTGGCTTTTAAACAGGGACTTTCTGCGTCAACATCCTTCCTATCACATCTTTTCCGAGAATCATTGGCAGAACATTTAGATGTCAACTTGGTCAGCCACATGTGTTGCAATACCATGTTGTAATACGAAAAGAATTCAGAAACAGAAAGATTTTACTGGAAAACAACAAGTATAATGAGAATTATCAAAAATACAATTTCATATTGAAGAGGAACTCTGGATAAGTAAAAGATATGGTTCCTATATTTCCTATATCTTCACACTTTCCTAGGTGAAGGCCTACTGACTCCCATGCCCAGACCTCCTGTCTGCAGGGTGGAGTCGTCTCCAACTGGAAGCCTAGAGCCTTGGTCTGGTGATTACTTAAAGCCCAGAACACAGCTGACTCATTAGTGAACTGGATGTTTATTAAACCTGGATCGGTACCGTCCTGCTACAGGGGCTACCCTGTTTCCCCGAAAATAAGACCTAGCGTGATTGTCGGTGATGGCTGCAATATAAGCCCTACCCCCCAAATAAGCCCTACCCTGTTTCCCCGAAAATAAGCCCTACCTTGAAAATAAGACCTACAAGGACTTTAACTAGGGCTTATTTGGGGGGGTAGGGCTTATATTGCAGCCATCATCGACAATCACGCTAGGTCTTATTTTCGGGGAAACAGGGTAATAAGCCCATCCCCTAGCTATATGGGAAGAGACTGCAGTGTGTATGGGGAGGAGTGCGATGAGGACAATGCTTTGTATTTACTGCTTGAAAAGGCTGATGAGACCAGAAATTACTTTTGTTTCTGGTTTCCAATTTTAAGAATTTCTAATTTTGACCAGAATGTAAAGGGAATTTTATACTGAAGGCATTGGTGCACCTTTTTTCCAAAATACAAGAGGGACAGAGAAAAGTCTTCTATACCTCAATTCCCAACCTCATACAAGGTGGAATTCTTTTTGATGCTGAACCCTCAACCAATTAGAGTTTGCACGGCCCATAGAGCTCTATACACACACCTCTCACCCACCGCATGGCCCATAGACCTCTATACACACACACACACACACACACACGCTGGGTGGTTGTTCTATTCACCATCCCAAAACATTTCCTTCAGGATCTCCTTCCAAATACAACTTTTGTATCAGCGGCTCCCTACACAGAACACTGGACTTTATGGATCTTCTCTTTTTTCTAAAAGCTCAGAAGAGACAAACTAAGTCCTATTTATGAATGATTTCCCTGGACTGAGCTCTGTCTCGGATATATCAGTACAGGTACATTTCTATACAAGTTGGTTCTCTCCCTATACTGAGATAAAAGTCATCTCTGTCCAGATATATAAATCAAGCTTTTCCCTATAAGCAACTTCAATGTCATTGTATTTTTGTATAATTCCACCTCCCCCTCCCAACACACAAATGGCTGACTGCTTCTCCTCTCCACCCAGATATAGTCACCATTCACCCCGCCCACTCATCACATGACCATTAACCAACCAATGTATGTGAAGGTACTACAAGCTCCAGCCCTTCCCACTCACTAATCACGTGACCTCTCTCATTAGCTATTCATACTGAGCTATAGCCCCTCCTTTTCACAGATTAACCCTTTTTTGTCACTCTCTCTCTCTTGGATGATTTATACAAATTTGGCATATTGTGCAAACAAGAGGTTCAGTGGATTTTTAATCTAAATACTAGACGTCCCAACGGCCTCAATTTTGAATGGGACGTGTCCCACTTTTATCAATAGATACGCACCGTGTTATGCCCATAAGATAATTGTGGGGTATTCCTGCGCTATCGTGAACGGGGTTGGGGAGAGGGGAGGGGGGACACCCAATCTCAATAAAAACAAGGAAAAGCAGCATACACCGAATGGGGTACAGCCTGTCCCCAGTTAAGACAAAATGGAATAAAGTGTGGTGCTGCGCTAATCCCAATGAGATAGGCGCATAATGGCTCTGTGCTCGTGAGCGTCTTATAGTGCACCAAAATAGGCTTTGCAAATGTAACAGAGCAATAAAAAGATGACCTAATATGACAATAGTGTCCTTATGTGCTGATAGTGTGTATGGTCAAGAAAATCGTAATAAAATACACAATCAATAATAATACATATAACGTGCAAAGTGATTATTGCTTAAACATCACAGTAGCAAACATAAATGTATGGGTGAATATAACTTAGATAAAAATAGCAGCTGGCTAAGACTATCACCAATCGCCAACTAGCTAAAAACAATATAAATCAACACATTCATAAGTGCATATATAGCCAAAGTGCATCCAGTGCAAGTTAAATGTGGCTAAGTGCTTAAAAGTTCATAAACATGCATGCAAAACTGCGTGCAAAATATATAATCAGGTGCAGTGCTCCTTGCGGCGAAAAACAATCAATCAAAAGTCCATAGAACGTGTATTGACATCCGTGCTAAACATGGGTGACAATGGTGGTCAGTCTTCATGTAACAGTGTGCACATTAGTGGGCAGTGGCCCCTTACCTGAAGGTAATGGGGTAATCGCGTTTAGCCAATCAGAGGCATGGCAGCCTTTGTAGAGACCCTGGGTATACTCTGTAATGGAGGATGGTGGAAATATGGTCCTATCCTGATCGCTTCTATTGTAGGGGCGTCTGGTCCTTCCAAGTAGTGTCCCGGGGTCACCCAGATAGATTAAGAAAGGAAGCCCACAATAGTGTAGTATTGCATGGGAGCGTATCACTTTTATTACAACATAAAGTACAGTACTCACATAGAACGTTGAAAACCGGATGGAGATCCGACGAGCAGCGAGCTCGTAATGCAAATAACAGTCAGAGAGTGGCTGTCCTGTCCCTACACGTGACGTCACGGTCACGTGACTTCTTCAGGGGATACAGGTAGGCACTGTAGATGTCTTTAAATAGCGCCCCATAGACTATAATGACTATAATCCCCAATTTAATCCAAATAACATATTGATTGATTTAGGTCACATTGACTCCCACAATATCTCACATACATGTGTGTCTATCTTGATACCTTAGCCTAAATTTATTTAGTATATGACGTAATGCTCCCTGGTTTATATTTGTCAGTGGCCATCTTTCACTTCGATTTTTGTTTTTTTGTTCTTCCGATTTGCTATCAATTTTGTGTATTTTTCCATGTTTTTTTCGATTTTTTGCAATATTTTGTGATTCTGCGACTTTTTGCGATTTGTGCGTTTTTTGTGATTTTTTTTGCGATTTTATATATATTTGGTGATCCATTGCTGTTTGTGATGCTGTTTGTGATCTACTTAGAGCCTGGAAGTTTAAATTATCACTTTTGTAACAAAATTATCATCTTAATTATGTTATTGCACCAAGTATAGAGAGACTATGTCTCCTACACATCTATCCACACAATATCTGTTGATTTTCTAGGGTTCTTTGAGATTCAACTGAGAAAATCAGTAGCTTGACCACCTTTCCCATAGCAATTACAGGTACAACGAGATCATTGCTCTTTGTTTACTGTTACTTGCATAGCCATCCAGGTAATATTTATAGATCTCTATAAATTTTGGACCACCGTCTGAAGTTTACGTTATTTAGCACATATAGCTAGTCTATTAAAAAGATGTTCACGTAACTCCTTCAGGGTCCCTCTCTATTTTCCCACCTTTTCCATGCACCATTTAAATGCTTCCCCATCGGATGACGATTTTCTGTCTTTTTCTTCTCTTTTTTTCTTGGCCATTTGTTGCAAATTTGAGATATATTTTTTGTTTATGTATCTAATATGAATGGATTCCAGACGTCATCGAATGGGGCTTGCGTTCTTCTTGAGTGCATGGATTTATGTGGGAATAATGATTTATACATAATCATTTTTAAACGAAAATCAAGGTTTTATTTACACAATTTTCAAATGTAATTAGGTTTATATATTTCAGGATGATGTGTTTATATGTATATATATGCAGTTACCAAGACATGTTTTAAATTTTTACGAATTTTGTTTATCATCATTTATACACAAGTTTTCCTTTGAGATTATTTAGCATTTATGATTTGAAAATTAGTGTTGTTACTTTGTACTTTGCTATTGTTTAATATTGTTTTAGTATTTATCATGGTCTTCATCCCAAGGTTATGGATGTACACAATGGGAGAAGTTGAATAATGCGAACATTAAAAATAATCATGTGTCTAGCGCATGTATATACATATATATATATGCGCATTGGTTCACTTAGTAAACTTTTTTAGTTTGGTGGACCTTTATAGGCATTATTACATTGTCATGTTATCTTGTCTTCAATTTTTGATTTATAATTCAACTTCACATCCCAGGTGTCTCCTATCTCTTGGGTGTCGGTCTAGAGTTTGATTATGTGGGCAGGTCTCTATTTGAGCCCATCTCTGGATTGGCTATCAAAACCTGAAGTCCCTATATATACCCATGATCAAACTTTAATCATTCAGCTATGAATAAGCGCCATGATGGGGCGTGAAACATGTTAGCTATCTTTCCTGTTCCTCCCTGTACATGAGGTGACTGCATTTGGATTTTATTTCTTTATATCAATAAAGATGCCTTCTATGGTGTGCGGCCGTCCAGGATATTTTTCTCTTTCCTCAAGCTTGTGCAGAGCCAGCACCTGTGAGTTCCATTAGGGCGGGTGTCTTGATACGGATTTGAGAGATTTGGGCGTCAATCTTTTGCTTATGATTTATACAATCTTTATCTTAGAAAACTGCCCTCCATATACACATCCCAGTGAATGAATAGACAACAAGTATGGACAGCCTTTGCAGATGATGGTAGTGCTAGTGAGCATCCTTATAGTTCATTGATTCTTCCTGGAATGAAGTAACTGCCTGTATTGGAGGTACGGGGGAGACATCTACACTGACAGTCTGCAGGAGCCTGACATTGAACCCGTGGTTTGCAGATCACAAACGCAATGCTTTATAGGTTCCTAAAGGAGACTTGGCTGATTATCGCTCGGAGTAAGGGTCCGATTGCGACCCCTTACCATGTGATCAGCTGTCAGACAATGACAGCTAATCAAGTAATGTAAACAGACATGGTAATCAGCTATTTTTTTCTCTTCACACTGATAGCGTGAGGAGAAAATAAAAAACCTAATCACCGGCTACTGTCAGAGAGACATCGGTCCCGCACAAAAAGAGCCACCGCCGCCTCAACTGTGCCCACCAGTGCTGCCAATCAGTGCCACCTAGAAGTGTTGCCTACCAGTGCAACCTATCAGTGCCACCCCCATCAGTGCCTCTCAGCGCAGCCTATCAGCGCACATCAATGAAGGAGAAAAATTACCTGTTTGCAAAATCTTATAACAAATTATACATTTTCGGTCTTTTTTTGTTTGCTTAGCAAAACATAAAAACCCCAGTAGCAATTAAATACCACCAAAAGAAAGCTCTAATTGTGTGGAAAAAAATGTTTAAAATTGAATTTGGGTACAGTGTTGCATGACCGCGCAATTGTCATTCAAAGTGTGACAGTAGGCAAGTGGTTAATTGAAATTGCTATGTTCAACATCTAGTAGTGAATGTAAGTATTAATACTTGTCATTATGCAGAGAGGTCCTTTAGCAGGATGGGAACTATCTCTTTCATTGTGAACTGACTAGTTACCATCTTCATAAAGGACCTGAGCACTAGGGGGCAAAAAAAAGGGGGCCATCTGAGAAATGGGATCTATCCGGCTCACACTGAGCGAGCTAGATCCAATCCTCAAAGTACAAGGGGCCATCTGTGGGATGGGAACTAGTCGCAACCATGAAGAGGAAGGGTACCCTATATCAATCCTGGGCTGACAGTTGCTGGGAGGAGCCCTTGGGAACCTATGATGGTAGAGTTGTTCCATAATGAAGGGATGGGAACCCTAGCTCAATCCTGTGCAAATGGTTGCTAAGTGAGCCCTTGGCCAGCTACTCTTCAAGATCTGAGACATCAAACTTTTGAAGCTGTGAATTCAATAACTAGCGACCAGTTTATTCATGAGTGGCAAGAAATGGTCTACTGTTTTGGTGCTTGTCGTGCAACAAATGGTGCTCAAGTTCATTGCATACAACCTCAAGGTCCACAAGACTTTTTAACCTTTCCCTATCCAGTGATGTGTGGAATGTGTTTCTATCCTTCACAGATTGTTTCAAATAAAAAGTTGGCATCTGCTCCATCTTTTTGAATAATCCTGTACACTAGCGGAAGAATGTGATATTGTTCTGCAAGCTTCTGCCTTTGGAAAACTAACAAATAGTGATGAAAAAAAAAATGGATTTTGGTCCACTAAAACACCTCTCCCGAAGATTCAGAAAACACCCTTCTATGGTTAGTTCCAAGTCCTGCTGTAAATGAAGAGGAATACGCGGTGACTATTCATCATGCCAACAGTCTGACAAACATGATCACTGCTTTTAGCAATCCTGAAATTCTAAGGAAAAACATACATATAAGACGTCTGTTTCCAGATGGCTCAGAAGAATCTGGATGTGAGTCGGTTGACTTGAGAGATACGTTGTGTCATTTTTTTGAAAGCATTTCATGAGTGGAGTACTTTAGAGAAGAGTTGTAAAGTCCCATTCATAAGGCACAACTATACATACAAGTCATGGAAGGCAATCACCAGAATCTTCCTCAACAACTACAATAATTGTGGGTACCTTCTTATTAAACTTACATTTCCATTCATGCAGGAAGTCTTATTTGGACGTATTTACGCTGTTATTGAAAGCTTCTTGTATGTCAGCTGTTCCGAAAAAGATTCCTCACCACAGCTCTGGATATTTTTCCAGTAGCTGATGAAGCAGAACTTCTCAATGTTCTTGATAATTATGGATGTTGATGTAAAATAACATCAACCAAATTACAGAAACTACACTGTTGTTGTTTTAACGATTTGCAGATGCAACTATAAGAAAACCATTTAGACATTTAAAAAATATCAGTTGGAGCCTCCTAATGTTATTTATAGAGGGTTCCCCTCTTTACACAATGATATTGCACCAAATGTACTGGATCCTCCTAAGAGACCTACGTTTTTTGAGTCTTTAGTTGGGTTTTTACCTTTGTTGTGAATGTATCATTTGTCTTGCTAATATCTTTACAGGTAGGAAGTCTACATCATTTCAATCAGTGTCATTTCCGCCTGCAACCAGCTCTCAGCTGTTCCTTCGCCACTGCCTCAATAAAATTGATGTATTGTTGATCAATAAATTACATATATCAACTCCCATCCTTTGAGCTGTGTGGATGTGTGTGCAGCTGCAATCCCTCTTTTTAAATGACAACGTTGTCTTTTTTAATGTCTTGAAAGATTATACTCAGACCGCTATTTTTGGTATTTCGTCATATTTGATATTATGGTGTGTTTTTTCTAAATAAAATTTAAATAAACTCAACCGTAGAGTTCAGTTACTGCGACCCCTTTGGAAGGCCTTGCCCTTTCCTTTTTTTCTCATATGCAGTTTTTGTGGTCGCATGGACTGCGCCATGTTGTTGATACTACATGGTGAAAGGTTGAAGTAATTACTATATTACTTATCTAAATAGTTGTATACTAATAGTGCGGTAGATCGGGGCACCACAACATTTTTTTTCATTTTTGTCTTCTTCTGGATCAAGTTGATCCGTTCATTGCCCAGGAATCCCGCTAAACACCAAATTGTTATTTGTTGAACAGGAATTGAGTGTTATTCCTTCCAGGTTACAATCACTGAGTACATTATGGCATACGTGATTGATGCTGATATTGATCGTGAAATACAGACTGCATTCTCCAGGGATGGGGAAAAAGCAGATACCGAAAGAGAACCCCATAAAAAAACTTTTTAGAAATCATAAAAAACTGATCAAATTTCTTAACAGGAAATGGGATTTTTCATCCCTAAATTCACACATTGCTAATAAGGTTATTCCAAGGGGGTGGAGAGAAAGGGTAGTCCCAGCTGAACATTTACACACACCCAGATTTCTAGAAATCTGGAAGGAAGAATGTGTTAATAGGGGCCTTAATGTAATGTGACTTATTGTCGCAGAGGAAAAAAAACTGTTGCAGGAATTGCAGGAGGAACTTGAAAATAGTGCTAAACAACTTGAACCCTATAAAGATGAAGGTGAATTTGAAAAGAATAATGGGTTTTTCAAAAAGGAAATTGAGAGAATCTAAAAAAACATTAAACATACTAAACAAGGGAAATTTAAACAAAATCTGCTTGATAGGGAAAGAGGTGATGTCTTTGATCCAACTAAACAAAATAGAAGTAGGTCAAGGAGCTCTAGGCCAAAACAACATAGTTGTACCAACAGGACTGGGTCATCCTCTGATAGTGACGTAGATACTGGAGGTAAATCTGTCACCTTTGCTGAGGAACTAGAGGGGAAAATGATAGCTCTGTACCCCAAACAAATTGTAATCAAAAAAAGAAAGGGGAAGGAAGGAGGAAAAAGCACCCACAGACGGAAAGGGAAACGAAACAGAAGAGACAAGGAATCAGAGAAGTGGGAGACTCAGGAACCAAAAAAGATACTATACTAGGTAGTAGTCCCCAGGACATATCAATAAATGATTTAAAAGTTGTGAACTTATCTAACTTCCATCTAAATGAACATCATAAACAATTATTGCAAAATGGTCTGTCCTTTTCCCCAACCTCACCTATGAAGGAATTTGAGGTCTTTAAAGACCTAAATCTCTTTTTGAGAAAAGTCCTCTATAGGTTATGGCCGGAAAAGAATTCGCAAAAACAGGAGCCCCAGAACAGAGGGAATAATGGATGGGGATGACAAGGAGGCATTGGAAAGCCTCCTATCATTACTGGAGGAGAATATTGATAGCGAATTAGAGGAGGAAATAAGTCAACCCATTAGGAGAACAGCTAATTTGAGAATTAGATCAACAAAAATGCCTTCATTAACAAAACATAGGTGGCTTAAATAGTTTGTGGACCTGGTCCAAAAGGACCTAAGCAAGATTGGCTAGGTCCACACAATTTAACCAGTAATGAACGTAAGGCATTGAAAGAACTGGAGGAGGCCCCTGACCTGGTCATTAAAAAAGTGATAAGGGCGGGAATGTGGTCCTACTGAGTGAGACCCTTTATGAAAAGGAGATCCAAAGACAACTAGGTGATGAATCTACTTATATGATGCTCAGTGGGAACCCATTCCTGACCCTTGTCAAAACACTTAACGGAAAATTAAAACTGGGCCTGGAAGCAGGCCTACTCTCAAAGAAGGGGTATGATTATCTCCAAGTAAATGAGTTCACCACCCCAACGTTCTATATTATACCAAAACTGCACAAATCAATGATGCAGCCATCTTGGGAGACCAATTGTCTCCGCCATAAAGGGCCTCCTGGAAAACGTGGGGCGATATGTGGACTCACTCAAAAAATGGTCAACCATCTACCGTCATTTGTAAGGGACACTAGAGATGTCCCACTCAGGCTGTTACATCTGTCCCTGCCAGAGGGGGTATTGCTGGTGGGGATAGATCTTGAAAGTTTGTATACTTCAATACCCCATCAGTGGGGGATCCAGGCTGCAGTACATTTCTTTGAACAGGAATACCCCCTATTAGGGGCACATAATGAGTTTGTGGCTGAATTGCTAGAATTCATGCTCCATAATAATTACTTCCAGTTCTTGAGTATTAATTATCATCAACAAAGGGGCACCTGTATGGGGCACCGTGGGCTCCGGCCTACGCGTGCCTCCACCTAGGCCTCTGGGAGGAAGAGGTAGTGTATAAATCCTTGATGCACCTCAGCCACTGTCTATTGTGGCTGAGGTACATCGATGATGTCCTAGTGGTGTGGAATGGTACTGCAGAACAATTGACGGATTTTCTGTCACAGCTTAATGTCAACAATATGAATATTAGACTCACCTATACATACCACGAGACCACACTGCCCTTCCTCGACTTACAAATTACCAGAATTGGTAATAAGATTACCACACGGACATACCAAAAAGAAACTGCAGAAAATACTTTACTACTGGCACAAAGCCATCGCCCTAAATCACTGATCCATGGAATCCCTACGGGACATTTCCTTAGGATCAGGAGGAATTGCTCAAAAGATCATCACTTCTTAGAAGAAGCTGATGATATGTACAGGTGGTTTAGAGAGAGGATACCCCCATAAACCTCTTAGGAAAGCTAGGAATAAAGCCATAAAGTGTAAACGAGAGAAACTCCTACAAAATCATGAAACAACTAAAAAAGACCAAAAAACTTACCCGAGGATTATTACCAAATTTGGGACACAATGGAATCAGGTCAGAGACACTCTAGCAAAACATTGGCATATCCTGAGTTCGACCCCTGGGATTGCTGATATCGTAGGGTTGAGACCCCTTATGACGGCAAGAAAGACTCAAAATCTGAATGATATACTAGTACATTCTGAATATCAGAAGACTCAGAATAAAAATTGGTTGAGTAATTTCAAGCTGACCCCTGGGATGTTTGCATGTGGTCACTGTAGGGTCTGCAAATATGTGCACAAAACCGATGTGTTTGCCAACTCTGATGGGACGAAAGAATTTATGATCAAACAATTTGTTAACTGCTCTACAACTAGAGTAGTGTACATGTTACGTTGCCCATGTAATAAGATTTATGTTGGAAAAACAAAAAGACAGCTTTGGGTCAGAGTTGGCGAGCGCATCCTAAGCATCAAGAAAAAAAGATGACGATTGACCACTATCATTGCATTTTGCACAGTCCCATGGGGGGCCCAAAGGGGTTAAAGGTAAAGGGTATATATGTACTTAATCTACCTATGAGAAGAGGTGACTTTGACACAGTGCTCTTACAAAAAGAGAAGATGTGGATATATTATTTAAATTCTTTAATTCCACATGGCCTCAACAACGAATGCAATTTGCAACCGTTTTTGGAAAAAATAATTTGGAATTTAATGAATTTAATGAATAAGGACGATAGGGTTATTACCCACCATCATTATTATTATTTTCATTATTATTTATGAATTTTTACTGATTTTGTTATTGTTTTCTATTATTATTTTTTCACCTTTCATAATTTTTCACTTTTCTCCCCATCCCGTTTGAAACATGTGCCAAATGTACTCATTGATGTGTCAATTTGTCTCCCTGTGTTGAAAGTTGAATGGAAGTGAGCATTTAGATGACATTTAGTTGCCGAAGCAAGATATTGCAGCCAAATATTTGGCTATTTAAGCCAGCATCTCCAGCTCTTCCATGCTCTGAGGAAGTTGGCTGTCATTGGCTAACGAAACATGTCAGCGTGACGTCAGCACATTCATGACGACGGAGAGGTCGTAGCACTAACACAAACAGTGTATTGAGGCAGTGGCGATGGAACAGCTGAGAGCTTGTTGCAGGCGGGGATGACACTGGATCCAACACCTTGATCAACTTCCCAAGGAAATAACCCGGTGACTTCAGGAGTGGAGCACGGTTCAGAAAGGATGGGTGGAGGTATGAGGAGACACAGACGTGGGTGAGAGTATCTTATATTGCTATTATTCAGTTGAATTTGCTGATTAGCTGTGGACACAACACCAACTCCCCCTGCTGTGTTCCTCCCTCCCCAAACCTACTTGTGATGGATCAAATGAGTATTACACTTAAGTTTTACCCCCCCCCCCACAGCCTTGTTTATTAGACACTGCAGCCTATAAAATTAAGCCAGCTGTGCCTCCAATAGACAAATGAGAGCCCCTAATCCTAGGTGCCACCGTTGAATTTGTGTACTAATGACTTAGGACGGCCTATGATATATCCACATCTCAATAAGTTTACAGCTACATATCCTGTTTGGGATGACCACAATCCACTGACATCAAATTATGGAAGGGTTAGTTAAACTGTAAAAGCTGTGGAAGGATTATGACCCCCTGAATAAGACAGTTCCAGACTACAGCAAAATGTGCCGTTTGAAATCAAACAAGTCCAAAGGCCTCATGTCTCTCTGGCAGCAAATTCTTCTTCCTTGTTTGGGGATTCAACATGTCAATGGGGACAGCGGGATTACTGCAGAAACAGTTTTCTCTCAGCAGTTAAGACGCTGCTGCTCCACAGACAACAATCACTAGAAAAAGCCGATAGCCATTTACCAAACAGGTTTTCTTTTCTGTTTTTGGTTTGTCTGCATGAAATAAATGGCTGAAAATTAAAAAAAAAAAAATCACCGGTTTCCTAGGAGGAATTGTGCTTAACATTTAATTTCAAAAGGCAAGATTGATAACATTTGTAGGTTTCTTCATGCCAACGCCAAAGTGTACCTGTAATCTGTTTGCAGTAAACGCAGCCATTTTGGATACAGTCTAGGAAACCATTTTTTACCTCATTGTCTCAGTGATGTCACATGTGCAAAATGCCCATATTAAGAAGGACACAGGTACACATTAAACAGTGTGCATGGAGGAACCTCAGGTTTGCCACACTGCTCTGCTATACTGTGCACTATGGGGCAAAAAAAAAGGGGGCCATCTGAGAAATGGGATCTATCCGGCTCACACTGAGCGAGCTAGATCCAATCCTCAAAGTACAAGGGGCCATCTGCGGGATGGGAACTAGTCGCAACCATGAAGAGGATGGGTACCCTATATCAATCCTGGGCTGACAGTTGCTGGGAGGAGCCCTTGGGAACCTATGATGGTAGAGTTGTTCCATAATGAAGGTATGGGAACCCTAGCCCAATCCTGTGCAAATGGTTGCTAAGTGAGCCCTTGGCCAGCTACTCTTCAAGATCTGAGACATCAAACTTTTGAAGCTGTGAATTCAATAACTAGCGACCAGTTTATTCGTGAGTGGCAAGAAATGGTCTACCGTTTTGGTGCTTGTCGTGCAACAAATGGTGCAAGTTCAGTGCATACAACCTCAAGGACCACACGACTTTTTAACCTTTCCCTATCCAGTGATGTGTGGAATGTGTTTCTATACTTCACAGATTGTTTCAAATAAAAAGTTGGCATCTGCTCCATCTTTTTGAATATTCCTGTACACTGGCGGAAGAATGTGATATTGTTCTGCAAGCTTCTGCCTTTGGAAAACTAACAAATAGTGATGAAAAAAATGGATTTTGGTCAACTAAAACACCCTTCTATGGTTAGTTCCAAGTCCTGCTGTAAATGAAGAGGAATACGCGGTGACTATTCACCATGCCAGACATGATCAGTGCTTTTAGCAATCCCGAAATTGCAAAAGGAAAAACATACATATAAGACGTCTGTTTCCAGATGGCTCAGAAGAATCTGGATGTGAGTCGGTTGACTTGAGAGATACATTGTGTCATTTTTTTAAAAGAATTTCATGAGTGGTGTACTTTAGAGAAGAGTTGTAAAGTCCCATTCATAAGGCACAACTATACATACAAGACATGGAAGGCAATCACCAGAATCTTCCTCAACGTTTACAATGATCGTGGGTACCTTCTTATTAAACTTACATTTCCATTCATGCAGGAAGTCTTATTTGGAAGTATTTACGCTGATGTTATTGAAAGCTTCTTGTATGTCAGCTGTTCCGAAAAAGATTCCTCACCACAGCTCTGGATATTTTTCCAGTAGCTGATGAAGCAGAACTTCTCAATCTTCTTGATAATTATGGATGTTGATGTAAAATAACCAAATTACAGAAACTACACTGTTGTTGTTTTAACGATTTGCAGATGCAACTATAAGGGAAAAATGTAAAAAATATCAGTTGGAGCCTCCTAATGTTATTTATAGAGGGTTCCCCTCTTTACACGATGATATTGCACCAAATGTACTGGATCCTCCTAAGAGACCTACGTTTTTTGAGTCTTTAGTTGGGTTTTACTTGTGTTTTGTTGTGAATGTATCATTTTGTCTTGCTAATAACTTTACAGGTAGGAAGTCTACATCATTTCAATCAGTGTCATTTCCACCTGCAACCAGCTCTCAGCTGTTCCTTCGCCACTGCCTCAATATAATATATGTAATTTATTGATCAACAATACTTCAATCAACTCCCATCCTTTGAGCTGTGTGGATGTGTGTGCAGCTGCAATCCCTCTTTTTAAATGACAACGTTGTCTTTTTTAATGTCTTGGAAGATTATACTCAGACCGCTATTTTTGGTATTTCGTCATATTTGATATTATGGTGTGTTTTTTCTAAATAAAATTTAAATAAACTCAACCATAGTGTTCAGTTACTGCGACCCCTTTGGAAGGCCTTGCCCTTTCCTTTTTTTCTCATATGCAGTTTTTGTGGTCACATGGACTGCGCCATGTTGTTGATACTACATGGTGAAAGGTTGAAGTAATTACTATATTACTTATCTAACTAGTTGTATACTAATAGTGCGGTAGATCTGGGCACCACAACATTTTTTTCATTTTTATCTTCTTCTGGATCAAGTTGATCCGTTCATTGCCCAGGAATCCCGCTAAACACCAAATTGTTATTTGTTGAACAGGAATTGAGTGTTATTCCTTCCAGGTTACAATCACTGAGTACATTATGGCATACATGATTGATGCTGATATTGATCGTGAAATGCAGACTGCATTCTCCAGGGATGGGGAAAAAGCAGATACCGAAAGAGAACCCCTGAAAAAACGTTTTAGTAATCATAAAAAACTGATTGTCAAATTCCTTAACAGGAAATGGGATTTTTCATCGCTAAATTCACACATTACTAATAAGGTTATTCCAAGGGGGTTGAGAGAAAGGGTAGTCCCAGCTGAACATTTACACACACCCAGATTTCTAGAAATCTGGAAGGAAGAATGTGTTAATAGGGGCCTTAATGTAATGTGACTTATTGTCGCAGAGGAAGAAAAACAGTTGCAGGAATTGCAGGAGGAACCTGAAAATAGTGCTAAACAACTTGAACCCTATAAAGATGAAGGTGAATTTGAAAAGAATGAGTTTCTTAAAAAGGAAATTGAGAGAATCCAAAAACATTAAACATACTAAACAAGAGAAATTTAAACAAAATCTGCTTGATTGGGAAAGAGGTGATGTCTTTGATCCAACTAAACAAAATAGAAGTAGGTCAAGGAGCTCTAGGCCAAAACAACATAGTTGTACCAACAGGACTGGGTCATCCTCTGATAGTGACGTAGATACTGGAGGTAAATCTGTCACCTTTGCTGAGGAACTAGAGGGGAAAAATGATAGCTCTGTACCCCAAACAAATTTTAATCAAAAAAAGAAAGGGGAAGGAAAGAGGAAAAAGCACCCACAGACGGAAAGGGAAACGAAACAGAAGAGACAAGGAGTCAGAGAAGTGGGAGACTCAGGAACCAAAAAAGATACTAGATAGTAGTCCCCAGGACACATCAATAAATGATTTAAAAGTTGTGAACTTATCTAACTTCCATATAAATGAACACCATACACAATTATTGCAAAATGGTCTGTCCTTTTCCCCAACCTCACCTATGAAGGAATTTGAGGTCTTTAAAGACCTAAATCTCTTTTTGAGAAAAGTCCTCTATAGGCTATGGCATGAAAAGAATTCACAAAAACAGGAGCCCCAGAACAAAGAAGGAATAATGGATGGGGATGACAAGGAGGCATTGGAAAGCCTCCTACCATTACTGGAGGAGAATATTGATAGTGAATTAGAGGAGGAAATAAGTCAACCCATTAGGAGAACAGCTAATTTGAGAATTAGATCAACAAAAATGCCTTCATTAACAAAACATAGGTGGCTTAAATAGTTTTCAGACCTGGTCCAAAAGGACCTAAGCAAGATCAATTGGGATTGGCTAGGTCCACACAATTTAACCAGTAATGAACGTAAGGCATTGAAAGAACTGGAGGAGGCCCCTGACCTGGTCATTAAAAAAAGTGACAAAAGTGTGGTCCTCCTGAGTGAGACCCTTTATGAAAAGGAGATCCAAAGACAACTAGGTGATGAATCTACTTATATGAAGCTCAGTGGAAACCCATTCCTGACCCTTGTCAAAAAACTTAACGGAAAATTAGAACTGGGAAGCAGGCCTACTCTCAAAGAAGGAGTATGATTATCTCCAAGTAAATGAGTTCACCACCCCAACGTTCTATATTATACCAAAACTGCACAAATCAATGACGCAGCCCCCTGGGAGACCAATTATCTCCGCCATAAAGGGCCTCCTGGAAAACGTGGGGCGATATGTGGACTCACTCAAAAAATGGTCAACCATCTACCGTCGTTTGTAAGGGACACTAGAGATGTCCTACTCAGGCTGTTAGATCTGTCCCTGCCAGAGGGAGTATTGCTGGTAGGGATAGATCTTGAAAGTTTGTATACTTCAATACCCCATCAGTGGGGAATCCAGGCTGCAGTAAATTTCCTTGAACAGGAATACCCCCTATTAGGGGCACATAATGAATTTGTGGCTGAATTGCTAGAATTCATGCTTCATAATAATTACTTCCAGTTCTTGGGTATTAATTATCATCAACAAAGAGGCACCTGTATGGGGCACCGTGGGCTCCGGCCTACGCGTGCCTCCACCTAGGCCTCTGGGAGGAAGAGGTAGTGTATAAATCCTTGATGTACCTCAGCCACTGTCTGTTGTGGCTGAGGTACATTGATGATGTCCTAGTGGTGTGGAATGGTACTGCAGAACAATTGACGGATTTTCTGTCACAGCTTAATGTCAACAATATGAATATTAGATTCACCTATACATACCACGCGACCACACCGCACTTCCTCGACTTACAAATTACCAGAATTGTTAATAAGATTACCACACAGACATATCAAAAAGAAACTGCAGCGAATACTTTACTACTGGCACAAAGCCATCACCCTAAATCACTGATCTATGGAATCCCTACGGGACATTTCCTTTGGATCAGGAGGAATTGCTCAAAAGATCATCACTTCTAATGCCCCGTACACACGGTCGGACTTTGTTCGAACATTCCGACAACAAAATCCTAGGATTTTTTCAGACGGATGTTGGCTCAAACTTGTATTGCATACACACGGTCACACAAAGTTGTCGGGAAATCCGATCATTCTGAACGCAGTGACGTAAAACACGTACGTCGGGACTATAAACGGGGCAGTGGCCAATAGCTTTCATCTCTTTATTTATTCTGAGCATGCGTGGCACTTTGTCCGTCGGATTTGTGTACACACGATTGGAATTTCCGACAACGGATTTTGTTGTCGGAAAATTTTATATCCTGCTCTCAAACTTTGTTTGTCGGAAAATCCGATGGAAAATGTCCGATGGAGCCCACACACGGTCGGAATTTCTGACAACACGCTCCGATCGGACATTTTCCATCGGAAAATCCGACCGTGTGTACGGGGCATTAGAAGAAGCTGATGATATGTACAGGTGGTTTAGAGAGAGAGAGGATACCTCCATAAACCTCTTAGGAAGGCTAGGAATAAAGCCATAAAGTGTAAACGAGAGAAACTCCTACAAAATCGAGAAACAACTAAAAAAGACCAAAAAACTTACCCGAGGATTATTACCAAATTTGGGACATAATGGAATCAGGTCTGAGAAACTCTAGGAAAACATTGGCATTTCCTGAGTTCGACCCCTGGGATTGCTGATATCGTAGGGTTGAGACCCCTTATGACGGCAAGAAGGACTCAAAATCTGAATGATATACTAGTACATTCTGAATATCAGAAGACTCAGAATAAAAATTGGTTGAGTAATTTCAAGCTGACCACTGGGATGTTTGCATGTGGTCACTGTAGGATCTGCAAATACGTGCACAAAACCGATGTGTTCGCCAACTCTGACAGGACGAAAGAATACAAAAAGACAGCTTTGGGTCAGCGTTGGCGAGCACATCCTAAGTATCAAGAAAAAAAGATGACGATTGACCACTATCATTGCATTTTGCACAGTCCCATGGGGGGAGACCCAAAGGGGTTAAAGGTAAAGGGTATATATGTACTTAATCTACCTATGAGAAGAGGTGACTTTGACACAGTGCTCTTACAAAAAGAGAACGGCTGAACTTGACTTGATTTCAGGCCGATTTGCCTGTGGGGGTTTTTTTTGTTTTTGCCCTGTGAAGCTCCAGGGGGTGTGGTCAGTGTCTCCTACATCTGTGCTGTCACTTTTTTGCATCTCTTGGGCATTGCACGAGGCTGAAATCAAGCAAGGTTCAGGTAGGGGATTGTTTTTCCACCTGTGAAGCTGCAGCCAGGCGTGGCGTTCCGCCATCTTCATCGCGTCACTTGTTTGTACCTCCCAGGGATCGCAAGAGGGTGAGATCAAGTCACGTTCATATCCTGCATTATGGACTTCCTGTGGATGTGCGCGCTTCGGCACTGACTAGACGCTGCGGTTCTCCTGCGGCGTGTGTCGTCGTTCTGTACTCGCAAGACTCCTCGCAAAGCAGAACTGAGCAAACGTCATCACCTCAAGGAAAGGGAGTACCAGCGGATACCCCTTGGTGAAAGGGGCCCCAGGAAGGAATCCAAAATAAAAAGCTACAGAAGGCCACATTAATGGACGGAGGCCTGTGAGGTGAGGGTTTGGGGTCCCTGCCACATCCTCCCAGCCATGCTGCACACAGTCTGATCATACCAGCTGGATTTCTCACACCAGGACGGAATACAGGCTGTTTTTGGCTTGCCTTGCGGTAAGCGCAATATGTGTATGGTGGTGGATTACTGAGTGTGGTGTCTCTCTCATCTCCACTGCTGAGTTTGGCACATCTACATAAGGGTTTCTTTCTTGCTGTATTTATAATTTATGCATGTAAGTTTTCTACCTTCCTCTATCCAACCATCTTGCCAGTATTACACTATGGTCAGTTTCTTTTTATTTACATGCCTGTGAGACAGAAGTGTTGGCGTCCTTGCTATATCCTCCCAGATATACTGGATGCAGTCAAAGTACATCAGCTGGACTCCCCATTCCAAGACGGAATACAGGCTGTTTTCTGCTTGCCTTGTGGTAAGCGCAATATTTGTGTGGTGGTGGATCACTGAGTGTGGTGTCTTTCTCATTTTTTGCCACCGAGTTTGGTCGTGTTTACTCAAGGGTTTCCCTCTTGGACTGATTTTGACTAATTGTTGGATTCCCATTCACTACATATGGACTATATTTATTGATTTATGTATTAGATTTATATTTTTATATTATTGCAATGTTTTGCACATGCACTTTCTAACAGGAAGGTTTGGTATAGCTTTTGGGGGGACACAACCCCATTTCATATGTTATTTTTGGCATAAGGGATCCCCTCACAATCAAAAACAGACCTGTGTTTTTTTTTTTTTGTGGTGTAACCCATGCTAATGTTTAGTTTTAATATTTGCATTGGGTACCCCTTACAGACTGTGTAGTGCTTTGTTGGCTCAAAAATAAACTCCATCAATACTTTGTTACACTTTGCCACTGTGTGGTGACATGTCTAATTATAGAGAGACAGAGAAAGAGAAACATAGGTGTGGAGCTTAGTGTATGTGTATCCCCCAAACATTTAAAGATGTATTTCCTTTCTGGCAAATGTACAAAGGTGGTTTAGTTATGTTTTTATTTTTGCAACGACAATCTTTTCAAATGTAATTTCTCTCAAAAATCTCTGTCTCCACAGATCCTCCTCCTCCGCAAATATGACAATGGCTTGTCTAATTATAGCAAGCAGACAATTGTCAGGAAAATCCAAAGTCAGCTGCATCAGAAATATCGGCACGGCGTCTCTGTCCTGCAGATTCAAAGGTCCTGGAGTGACATAAAGTGCCGAAGGACCAAGGTTCTGAGGCAGCTCAAATTTCTGGTAAGTCTCTATGTAATAACTATCTGCTCCAATATGCATGTGTATGTTTGTTTTAACAACCTTTAAATCACTTTTGAATTGGGCCTTAAATTCTATTCTCTTTCTCTACTTGTTCTAGACACAGCTGATGGATGTAAGGCAGTTGTCTGCTTGCTAAAAGAGCAGAGGAGGAGGACTGCAGTTTTGCAGTTTGTGGCCCCCGGGACGGAGACACTTCAGCAGCTGCGGGAAGTAAATGGAGAGCAGAGGTTTGGGAATGTTTGGCTAGCTACATTTTGCGTCCTTTGGGGGAGGGGAGAACATTCCTAAATTGTTATTGGATTTTCCTTTATTTTTGTAACACTTACATCTGAACAGTTCTTTAGCAACATTGTAACACTCTACTCTTGTATTCTTTCCCTTTTTGAAAAACTTGGATTGCTCTTACGATGAGGAAGATTGTACCGGCCATGTTTTTACCTATCCTGAATAGGCTACGTTCATGACAACTGTTTGACAGTGATCTGGGCTTGTCTACACCTTGTTGCTTGGGACAGAGTGGTGTGATTGGGCCAGGTAGCATTTGCGAGCTGAGCGAAAAAATCACCTCACTGGTGGAGGAAGCAAAGCTGGAATAACCTGCTTCCAGAACAGCTTTGTGGAGCTTGAGTTGCTGTGAATGCATCTTAAAACACAGGATCTTCAGGCTGCTTAAATTCACCAGAATAAGTAAGTCACTAGCTACTTTAGTGTGGGTGACGGGGGGGGGGGGGGGCACCCTAGTGGATATACAGGGACCTCCTGGTTCCAAACATGCCCAATAATTCACATTGATGTCATTGTGCCTGTATGTGCTGCCTGCCCCAAGGAAATGTCCAATGGACATTCTCCAATGTGTTACAACCTTTGGCACTAAACTTGTTTTAGAATTGTGTATTTTGCTGCCATGATAAGTAGCTTCATGTTTGTGGACTAAAATTGAGTGTAATTTGCACTGTTCTTTCTGTAGAAATGAGTGACGAAGAGGAGCAGTAGGAGCCCCCCCTCCCCATGTAAGTACCTTCTCAATGTGCTTGTCTGTTTTCTATGTTTCTTGTCATACTTTGGAGGAGTGATTTGTTTGGTGTGTGTTTTTGTAGAATCAGACCCATCTCCCACCGGGATTCAGGAGGAGGGAGAAGCTGAGGCCTCCCCCTATCCATCTCAATGTAAGTACCTTCTCAATGTGCTCGTCTGTTTTCTTTGTCTCTTGTCATACTTTGGAGGAGTGATTTGTTTGGTGTGTGTTTTTGTAGCAGCAGACTCATCTCCCACCTGGAGTCAGGAGGAGGAACAGGAGGGAGAAGCTGAGGCCTCCCCCCATCCATCTCATGGTAAGTACCTTCTCAGTGTGCTTGTCAGCTTTATGTGTTTCCATTGTATAACTTTGGTGGCTCATTTTTTGCTGGATTTGTTTGTTTTTTGGAGCAGCAGCACTCTGTTCCCCCAGGACTGAGGAGGAGACTGATAAAGAGGCCACCCCCTCTCCAGCCCAAAGTAGGTACCTTTCATGTTTAAATGTTCTCTGTGTCCCTGTTTTAACTTTCAAGACCGCAAGATTTTTTTTTAATGGTTGCTTTTTTTCATTTAAGTAGCACCAGCTGTCTCACCAATTATGGCTGAGGGCAGTGGGAGAGGGGAGTCTGGCTCACCAGCCTCCTGTAAGTCCCTTCAATGTTGGGTTGCCATCTCATCCCTTTAAACCCGAACACATATTAATTATGCAGGTTCTGTGGCTGATTAAGGTGGCAATTAAACTCACTTAGTGCCCTATCTGCATTAAATTAGTCTCATAAGCTGTGTAATTCATTTGTGTTTGGGTTTAAAGGGATGAGGTGGCAACCCTACTTCAATGGACTATCAGGCATGTTTTCCATGGATGAGGAGGATGCCTCACCTCTGGCCCAGTGTAAGTACCTTCAATAGTATTTACATATGTAATGTGGGTACTATAGGGATGTGTATATGTGCAAATTACATGTTTTTAATGATCCCATTTTTGTTAGCTGTTGTATGTGACAGGAAGGTTGAAGTGTTGAATTTGTAGGATTAGGAAGTTCAAGGTAATGTAAGGCTGTCCGTCCATCCAGGATCTGTCATTCTGTCCACCAAATGGCCACAAATGGCACGTTATTATTTGCACACAGTTATTGCTGCTCGGTAGTGGTTAACTTTGCCCTATTAGAATCTGGTCATGGTTGATGTGGGGAGCATTGGTGGACAAAGTAGGTTTTATTCAGTTTCAGGAGGCCACCCTCTTCTAATTTGTTGTTTGGTTCCCTGAATTGTACATGCTCTAGTTTCTAACTTGAAATTATATTTAGCTGGGTTTACCTCACCATATCCCGCTGTTTACACCATTAAAAATGTGGCCGGCTTGTCTTCAACATTGTGGGTGTTATTATGGAGCTCCTTAACCCCTGGTATAAACTTTTTTTTTTTTTTTCTTCCAAGTGGAAAGGCCTTGTCAGGTGACCAGAGTGCCCCGAGGAGGTTGGCTCTCCTCTGAGGACTCTTTCAACAGCCTGCCACCTTCATTTCCCCCCGAGATACAGGGCCAAGTTGCTCAAGGTAGGTAAACTGTTTATGTATTTTCCCTAATGTGCATTATTTGTTTGTGTAGAAAGTCTAGGTGTGTGTGTGGCAGAGCACACTTAAACTGTTTGTAAAGGCAGAAGGTTTTTTCACGTAATGCATTAAGAAAAATAGCCTTCTGTGTGCAGCAGATCCCCTCAGCCCCCCATGAGCCTATCTTGCTCCAGTGACGTTGCAGGAGACCGTCGCCTGGCCAAACCTAATTGGCTGAGATGGCAGTGCAGCACCATTTCATCCCGCTGATGTCAGTCCAAATTATTGAGCCAGTGAGAGAGAGGGGGCGGAGCTGGTCCACGCCTCCATGTCTAAATTAAAACAGGGAGTATGAGCTTGGCTTGGGTGCCCCCATAGCAGGCTGCTGTGAGGGCACTCAACAGGGGGGAGGGGCCCAGAGTGCCATAGAGGGACCTGAGAAGAGGAGGATCAGGGCTACTGTGTGCAAAACCACTACACAGAGCAGGTAAGTATAACAGGAAAAATCTTTTTAAGACCAAACAAGGAGGGCGTGGCTTGCCTTGAGAGAAGATGGCTGCTTAAACCTCTAGCTCCAACAGACCGAGGCCCAATTTTCGCTTTCCCTGGGGATTTCAGCTACAAACTCACAATCAATTATGGGAACATCTTCCCGCAAATCCTCAGCATCTAGATCCCGCTCTCCGAGAGACATTCACGGACCTATAAGCCAGAACATCCCGGAAATCTTTCCGGACACAGAGATCCAACATGGTGGCCTCTTCCTCAGCCGCGACTCCCGCTCAGACTCTCACAGGTATCACCCTCACTCCCACCGAACAGCCTCCTGCTATACTTGCTGGCACCCAACCACCGCTCCAACAACCGAGCCTGAATGACCTCCACACAGTGGCGGCCGACATCAAGAATACGCTGTTTGCGGCCATCACGGACCTACGCCATGAAATACATGCAATAGCGGGCAGGGTACTTGAAGTGGAACGCTCTGCTGCACAACAACACACAATTATCCGCAAAGTTAACCATAAAGTGGACACACATACCTTGCAGCTTCGGGACCTCCAGAGACATGTGGAGGACCTGGACAACCGAGGACGACGTCACAACCTGAGAGTTAGAGGCCTCCCCGAATCCGTTGTTCCTGATCGTGTGCTACCGACGGTGACAGAGCTGTTCAATCAACTCCTCGAACAACCCCGCCAAATGCCCATCGCTATGGAGCGAATTCACAGAGCCCTCAGACCGCGCGGCAGAGACTTTGATCCTCCGAGAGATATCGTGTGCCATAAAAATGACTTCAAGAATAAAGAAGACATCCTTCGGAAGGCCCACACCAAGACACCGCTGCTATATGAGGGCCACAGCATTCACATTTATCAAGATCTCTCAGCCATCACACTCAGGCACCGCAAGGATCTTCGTCCCCTGCTTGATGTGCTGCGAGCCAAGGAAATACCATACCGATGGAAATTCCCATTCGGTCTTTCGGCCTCCCATCAAGGACGCACTGCCCTCCTGCAAGTCCCTGAGGAATTGGAAGACTTCTGTCTGACTCTGGACATCCCGCTCGTAGAGGTTCCGAATTGGTACGCAGACTTCGACATCCCTACTCCGTACCGTCACCAAGCCAGAGAGGAATCTGATGGAGACGCAAGACACCCGCTTTCGGAGACGGCGCTCGCCATCCACACCCAGATCAAACCCAGCTTTGATGTCCCATCATCAGCTTCCGAACACCATGACGACTCCCCTACCTTGTAGAACACGCAGGGACCGCTAAGCAATCCTCCTGTCATGTATACCCAGGATTGCCAGATAAGTGACTTTACCTCCTGTTCTCTCTTGCTAGCTTTCTTTCCCTTCACGCATTCTCCCTCTTGTGTATTACCATGATACCCCCACATGTCAGCCTACCTATTCAGGGCCTTTCTTGAGATGCTATGTAGCCCAGACTAGATTACAGCTACACGCACGGCGGGGGTTACTGCTCCAGGATAGCTGACCAAACTCTTGTATGGCTGACACGTCTCACCCCTCTACAGCCACCGGATATCACTCGCAAACTTCTTCGCTCGCACTAGTCTGCTTGCCAAGACCGAGAATAGGGCTTCTCAAAGACCAATTGTGCCTTTGATCTCCCCATCCATGTCAGTCTGAGGATTCTCTAATCTTAAACCTATAGGGTCACACGTACACATCTCTCCTGGCATCCATATACATGTATATCAGACTACTACTTGTTCCCCTTTTTGGAGAATGACCAGAACCCCATTGCACGGCTTGTCTATTCAACGATCCATCATTTACGGACACACACGGAACTCCGCTGAGCCAGCCATACCAATGTCCGACTGATACACACGAGACATATGCGATAGACTCTACATCTCCAGATGTGTGGCCCTTATCCAATATGATTCTCACTCATGAGGAGACAATTTCTTTATACTCGCCGAGCATGCCAACGTACATTCTATCCAGCTCCTTACTGACGCTGCGCCACCATATAACACACTCTTTCGGTCATGCATGGCATGTCCAGAATGTTGCCCCCTAGCTTCACCATCAGAGTAACCCCCTCCCTAATGCTTGTACACCTACATGAGAAACACAGGAACTGCAATGCTTACATGGCTATGTTCAAATGTTAGATTATGAGTGACTTTAGGCCAGTGGTTCTCAACTCCTGTCCTCAGGACCCACTAACAGGCCAGATTTTATGTATTACCTTGGGGAGATGCAGACTAGAATACTGCAATCACTGAGCAGCAAATGATATCACCTGTGATGTATTTCAGTTATCTTGCAAACTTGGCCTGTTAGTGGGTCATGAGGACAGGAGCTGAGAACCACTGCTTTAGGCTCTCCTGGGTACCTTTCACTCTTCTTCTCCTGTCAGTTCTACATTTATGGTTGCTCGCCACTTTAGAGCTGTTAAGATTTATCTTTTAATATTGTTGTCATATTGACATGTTATTGTTTCTGTTCACGATGTTAATCTCCGGTGCTTAAGTACTACAGAAATGCATTTGAGAAGTTATGTAGCTGACTACCCTGCACTCGACCCCCACAGCTGACCTCCTCTGCACCCATGCATTTACAGACCAAGACCCAAATCCTACCCCCCCTTTTTTTTTTTCCCTCCCGACACCTTTCTCTCCCATACTGGCTGCATGGCAATTGACCCCCTGTGGATACCAAGGCCCTTGCCACGCAGGTAGTTCAGCCCAATACCTATATCTACACACGCCCTAAGCAGCACTGTGCTCCCCACATGCACCCGAACACATGCCCTAACTGGCTTTCTGTCTGTCGGTTCATCTCATCACATAGACTCCTCTTCGAACGACAAACCACTTCCCACACAGTGGTAATATCCAACGCTCACTATAAAACTATAGTGACCTACTTTTTACCCCACTGACCTTTTTCAGCTACTCCGCATTTGCGGACGATACCTTACTTGGACAAGTGAGACGGTTCTCACCTGTCGCCGGAATCTACCCTGACCCCTCCCATACCCGCTCACCTGACCCCCTTTATCCTCCGCCCCGACTCGTAACAACTGACTCTAATCCTCTAAAACAAAAGCCAATTATCCAGAGCCTCTACTTGCTGCTCTACTCTCCCTCACCTCTAGCACAGCGCTCGAGACCTCCATAACCTCAGTCCGAGGGGCTCTGGTTACGTCGCTAACAATGGCCCCCACAAATATTACTACGGACAAGCTCCCTATCAAGATCGTCTCGCTAAACGCGAGAGGACTTAATATTCCAGAACGACGCTCCCAACTCCTCCTTACTATGCAATGCAGCAAAGCAGACATAATATTCCTACAAGAAACGCACTTCCGCACGGACGAAATGCCAAAACTACAGAACCAATACTACCCTACTACGTTTCATGCAACTTCCCAAACCTCCAAATCAAAGGGTGTCTCAATACTTCTATCGAAGCATTGCCCCTTCCAACTCACAGACACATTGACTGACGTGGAAGGCCGTTACCTCTTCCTTAAGGGGGGCTTTTCGGCAGAAAAATCACATTTGCAAATATGTATGCCCCAAACTCTCACCAAGTAAAATTCTTCCAAGACATCACCAATGCTCTCATTGTATTCCAAGAAGGCATTCTCATCCTGGGTGGAAACCTTAACGTCCCTTTAAACCCAATCCAAGACACCTCTACAGGTACATCCTCCCTCCCCTACACTGCTCTGAGATCCATCAAATCCCAACTCCAATTGCTGTTCCTACATGACTCTTGGCGCTATCTAAACCCCAACGGCAGAGACTACACCTTTTTCTCTGCACCCCACAATAAATATTCCAGGATTGATTACCTGTTCATATCACAAAATGACCTAACTATCCTCCAACACACGTCCATAGACCCTATGTTTCTATCTGACCACCATCCTATTTCAATGACCATAGCATTCCCGGAAGTACACCCTCGCCCACAATATTGGAAATTGGACCCCTCCTTGCTCACGGACCCGGCAGTGATGGCGGGAGTCGAACTCCACATTAAACAGTACTTTGCAGAGAACAAACCCATTGACACTTCCCCTCTTATCACCTGGGAAGCCCACAAATGCGTAATAAGGGGTATCCTAATAGCGGCCGCAACCAAGCGTCGTAGAGAAAAAAGAAAACACTTTCTGGGCCTTTTAGACCGAATAAAGACATTAGAAAGCGCTCACAAACGGTCTCAAGCACTAGACACCTTACAACCCCTTTTACAAGCTAGAAACGAACTGCTAGAACTGTTAGACAAACAAATCAAACGTAAATACATTCTCTCCCAACGCGTATTCTACGAATATAGCAACAAAGCTGGACGACTACTAGCGAGAGCCTTACAGGCCAAAAAAACTACTACATCAGTACACTCCCTGACAGATTCCAAAGGGCGCAAGCTAACCGCTACCCCAGACATAGCCGAACAATTTGTCACCTACTACTCGCAATTGTACAACTTACCACCTGCTTGCCCACCCACGGAAGCGGACTTGAGAAAACAAGCAATCAGAGACTTTTTGCAGCAATACAGCCCCACTCCAATCTCAGACTCCTTAGCACAGCAACTAAATAACCCCTTGACTACTGGGGAAGCTGACATAGCGCTGAAACAAATGAAATCAGGCAAAAGCCCAGGCCCCGACGGATTGACTACAGGCTACTACAAATCATATGCTAATCTACTTACCCCTTTTTTTCCTCGCAGCTTTTAATTCTCTCGCATTACCTACTGAACCCCCTCGGGACCTACTCGCGGCATACATAACAATGATCCCAAAACCAAGAAAAGACCCCTCTGCAGTCACAAATTATAGACCTATCTCACTGCTGAACGTTGACCTCAAGTGGTATGCCAAAATGCTTGCTAACCGACTACTCCCTTTGCTCCCCCAATTGGTAGATTTGGACCAAGTCGGCTTCATACCAGGCAGAGAAGCGAGAGACAATACGCTTATGGCTCTTATCATTCACCACTGGCTCACGACTCAGCATCGACAAGGATTTCTACTTCCCTTGACGCAGAAAAGGCATTCGATAGAGTGGCCTGGGACTACATGTCGGAAGCTCTTCAAATCTTGGGCCTCCCCCCACGTATGCTACAATTCATACTCACCCTCTATGCTAATCCCACTGCTAGAGTCAGAGTAAACGGCCAGCTATCGAATGCCTTTTCAATTCCTAATGGGACGCGCCAAGGGTGTCCACTCTCTCCAATAATCTTTGTTCTCACCTTAGAACCGCTTCTAAGACGCCTCAGAGCAAACCCTGACATAAAAGGGATAGATATCAAAAGTCACAACTACAAAATAGCTGCGTACGCGGATGACATCCTCCTCTTTCTTACTGAACCTCTCACCACACTCCCGAACTTACTTAAAGATTTCCAACTATCTAACGAACTTCAAAATCAACTTTATGAAATCTGACGCCCTTAATGTTACACTACCCCCTGACCTATGTGCACAATGCCAAACTAACTTTCCATTTAAATGGAACAATCGTTCCATTACATACTTGGGTATCCAATTGCCTTCTTCCCTAGCTGATCTATATTCTACTAACCATCTCCCTCTTTTACACAACATAGTGCACGATCTGAAAAAATGGTCCACAGGGCTTTTCTACTGGTTCGGCAGAGCCGCCATAATTAAAATGAAGGTCTTACCCAGACTCTTGTACCTGATGCAAATAGTCCCAATTAAGCTCCCACCTGCTTTCTTTACAATATATCGAAGAACCTGTTCAAACTTTATCTGGGGCAGACTACGCCCTAGAATAATTTATTCCAGACTTACCATCCCAAAACTCAAAGGAGGCATTGGTCTCCCTGACATCTGCAAATACCAACAAGCCTGCCACTTAACGAGAATTATTGACTGGAACATACACCACAAAACCAAAGCGTGGGTCCACTTGGAACACTCTCTATCACCTATCCCGCTTTCCCAAATCCCCTGTATTGCGCCAAACCAAATTCCTCCCACCTGTAAGAACCACCCGCTCATTCACCCAACACTGACTTCCTTTCGCTCCCGTAGAAGTCCGTGTGACGAAACGTACGTAGGGCGTGGCCTTTGACTGAACGCCTTGCTGACATCTCCCTGCAAAGCTGACGCTTAGGAACATCTTTGTAAGCATTGTACACCGCTCATTTTTTCGATTACAATGTGAGTACCCTTTTTATCTGACCTAATAAATAGTGGTTTTAAACGGTTTCACACTATGGAATCCTTTCTTCTTATGTCCTTATGATATCATCCTGGTCCTGGTCTTGCCAAGTACTGCTGCACAGTGGCACATACTGTGACTACTCGTTACCCCTTCAGGGGATATACAGCTGGTGAGTCTCTGCACAATCACAACGCGAGACACCAGCACTGGATTAACACCTGTTGTGTGCTTTGAGGAATCCCACAAAGGACGCCTTTTTTCACTTATAGTGCACCGGGCACATACCCATATGAACTGTTTATTATCATAGAACCATTTGCATGGCACGTGTGTTTAGTACTTTTCAGAGTGACCTCTTTATAGGGCACTTGTCACTTTGTTATTTGCAACCTTTGTAGAGCAATATTTTAATATTTATTTATTTAGCACTAGACACTTTAGAATTTTTTGCATGTCACGTGTGATGTATTTATTGCAACTTTGTGTTTTCTAGTGTTTAGACATAGACCACTTCATGCTCTTAGCAGTGGTTAATACTGTTTTTTCCTCTTGAGGGAATATAGCACTAGACACCTTGGATGCGATTTATTGCACTCATTATGCTTCTTATGTTTAAATCACCAGTCACTTTAACCCACAGGAGTGGTAATAACTGCCATACAAATTTCACTTAAGGGAATACACACGTGACACTTTGGATAAAATTGCATATATGCAGACATTTTTTTTTTTTTTGCAATTTTGGGACAGCGCCACACTCACACACTTTTCTTTTTTTTTTCACTTTTTGACTTCCTTTCGTACTGCCTGTACTGCATCTAAAATTTCTTCCGCTCTAGGCCCGATGACACCACTTAGACACAACCCAGACTTTGCCCCAGGTACCTCTCCCTCCTTCTTATTGGACATTTGGCCTCACGCAACCGTCCGCGCTGAAAACTTCTTTGCAAATGACCACCTTATCTCCCACACTGATCTGGCAGCTAAAATGACTTCTGGCACATTCCCCTTTTGGACATATATCCAAATTAGACATTTTCTAGATAAACCAAAACCTAAACCTGACTGGTCAAGACAACTTACCCCCTTTGAAGCTCTCTGTCAAAGCTCTACACCCCAAAAACACTTGATCTCCTACACCTACACGCTTCTCTTCTTAGAACAACGCCCCAAACTTAATTGGGCCAGTCACAAATGGGAAAAAGAACTCACCCTTGATCTAACAGACCAGGAATGGGAAAAAATATACATATGCATGCACAAGGGAACAGTGAACGTACACGCACAAGAAAATGCTTTTAAAATATTTTCGAGATGGTACAAAACCCCCCTGAGGCTACACCACATTTACCCTTCCATCTCCCCACTTTGCTGGAGATGGGAGACTGACATTGGCTCACTTCTACACATATGGTGGGCGTGCCCTAAATTACAACCTTTTTGGAAAGAGGTCCACCGACTTATCAAACAAATAACCACCTACACCCTAGAATACACACCTGCACAATTTTTGCTGCATCACTCTAACATATCGACTAAAAATTATGTACGATCCTTGGCAATGCATATGGTCAATGCTGCTAAGATGTGCATCCCAGCGAAATGGCGCTCCTCAGAACCTCCATCTATAGCGGATTGGTTCAAACGAGTACAAAAAAAAAAATCGCAGAAATGGAGGAACTGATACATCAGGCGCATGACACGCCCTCTAAATTCTGTACAATATGGTCTTGCTGGTTACATTTCACCTCAGACAAATTTCAACACTCCGTCACTTGATTGCTTACTAAGAGCAATGATAGAGATAAGAAACGCATGAGGAAACACTTTACTAACGTCCCTTCTCCTAACCGTCCCCCCTCGCGTATTCCTCCTCCTGAAATAGCCCCATTTATACAACCCCCACCTAGACAACATCCTGACATACATACTCGAGGCTCTCGGATATACATAACCTTCCCTCCTTCCCCTCCCCACCTGTACAATCATAGTATCCACAAGACGTTCAAACATCCTGGATTCTCACAAACCCCCTATGATTTCAGTTCCAGCAGATCAATGACTATGCTTCTCATACCTGACTGATGACTGATAGTACTTCAACATGTACATCCACTAGAATTGCTATTTCCATTGACACACGTGAGATCCTAAGTTAGTATTTAAAAGTTTCCTGCATACATATGACTGTATTTGCTGTGTCTTCTATATTCTATGCCTGGCGGCTGCGTCCGCAAATTTGCTTTCTTTGGCTTTGTTATGTTCTAAATACTTTTCAATAAAAACTTTTGAAACAAAAAAGACCAAACAAACGAGATTTTACAATCACTTTAATGTAGTTTGTCCCTCATCAATACCATTTCAGAAAACCCTCTTCAGTACAGAAACATGGAGTACAGATCTTTGGGCTACCAGCTTCTCTCTGAAGCAGAAAGCTTTCAGGGGAGTGTGGAGGGTGTAAGGAAAGAGAGAGACATACCGAGAGGAGATGGTGTGAGAGAGAGAGAAAGGTGTAAAATAGTAGGGGGGTTAATAGGTGAACATTTAGAGGAAGAGAGGGGGAGGGTGGATATGGGGTGGAGAAAGATGAGAGAACGGGGGAGGGGGGGAGGGGGGGAGGGGGGGAGGGAGGGAGGGAGGAGGGGAGGAGGGGAATGAGGGAGGGAATGAGGGGGGGGAATGAGGGGGGGAATGAGGGGGGGGAATGAGGGGGGGAGGGGGGGGAATGAGGGGGGAGGGGGGGGAATGAGGGGGGGAGGGGGGGGAATGAGGGGGGAGGGGGGGGAATGAGGGGGGGAGGGGGGGGAATGAGGGGGGAGGGGGGGAGGGGGGAGAATGAGGGGGGAGAATGAGGGGGGAGGGGGAGAATGAGGGGGGAGAATGAGGGGGGAGAATGAGGGGGGAGGGGGAGAATGAGGGGGGTGTGAAGATACATAGAGGAAATTAGAGAGAGAGAAAGCAGGAGGGTGAGAGAAAGGTGCAAGCCACCAAAAGGATCAAGACAGCCTGTCAGCCTTCCCACCATACTTCATTTGGCAGTGAGGGAAGGGGACACAGCTGTTGTTGCAGGGCAGCATGGCATGGAGGACAGGACAGATCTGTAAATGTTGTTAAGCAGAGGAGGCAAGTGTGTTAGTGCAGGGTGGAGGAACGGGAGCTGTGTGTTTCATGGGTAAGGTCCCAGTGCTAGCTCCTCCTCCTCTCAGCTGCTGCCTCCATCAGTCTCATCTGCCTCTTTCTCCCCCCTCTATCTTGACATCATGATGTGTGTCCTCCAGCATTGGTTGCCATCCTCTGTCTCCCCTACACATAGTCACATGGGTCCACCTCACCTCCAAATCTCAGTTAGTCTTTAGTCACTGTCAGCAGGGTGTGTGAGCACTAGGGAGGCAGAGCCTTTCTGGAGAAGTAATGTCTAACCTTCTCCACTTGCAGTGCTGGGGCCTAGGCATATCCAGCAGGGTTTGGTAGACACCAGGCAGCCCTAGAAAACCGTTATTGGACAGGGTATGGTGTGGATCTGCCACAGGACAGGGCTCTGGGAATGGGACATGGGCTACTTGTGTGAGGGCCTGAGCATTCTGAGAAAGCCCTGGTTGTTTTCCACATTTCAGGCAGAGTTGTCTCAAGTTTCATGTGTTTTGGGGCCACCAATGAGTGGGCCCTGGGCAGCTAACCCTTTTAGTCTGTGTATAAGATGGCCCTGGTGTGTGTGTTTTTTTTTTTTTGGGGGGGGGGGTGTTTACTACTAAATTAGGCCAGAGAATGGTCCAACTAACAAGCATGTAAGAATGATAACTTGCACTGTGCCTTTTGTTTGAAATCTTGGCGTCTTAGGTGTTTGGGATGTGGAGTTTTGTAGGTAAGGAGTCCTTCTGCACCTAGACTGCAAGAGGCTTGTATCCTGTGGCAGTTTGATATGAATCCTCACATACGATGAATGGGTGCAAGGGCTGCCCAATTAGTGTGGACACTCTTATTGGAGTGTTGTCATGGAGAGTTTGAGGCTTGGCCCACAAATACCCTTGGCAAGAGTGAGAACGATCAAGCATAGTACTGCTGGCACCACACAACTTCAAAGGTAGACAGTTGCTTGCCACATCTGTCAGCTGGGACATTTGTGTAGGGCCTAAGGTGATGTGTTACATCTCAAATGGTTCCCCAAAGAGTATGTGAGCATTTTTGGCCCTGAGTAGCTTGGTGTAGTGTTGTTTTACACAAGTACTATATCTAAGCTTTCCTTTAAGCCTTAAGGGGTCTTGTCATCTAGCTTACTTCAACAATCAAGAAGAGGATTTGGCTGTGGCTAGGGTTCCCCACTTGTTTGATGTATTAGGTGACTGTTTTTCCTTCATTTGTTGTTCTTATGTCATGACTCGACTTATTTCCCTTTTTTTATATTTATCTTCACACAGCTTCAACTCAGTCAGCAAGGGCTGCTCAGCTGCAAGCTCAACCCTCTCAACAGGCACTGCCTCAGAATAGGAGCGGTCAGTCTCTCAAATGTTTAAATAGATATAGCGAGAGATATAGATATATTGAGATTTTAATAGAGAGTGATATGTGCACATGTAACTTAGCTAGCAAGTTAACACACCCCATACTATATTGATTTGTTTGCCTTATCCTGGTTTACATGTCACCCGTTACTTTTTTTGTTTTATCAGACAATTACTGTGATAAGTCAACTCTGGACAGTTTCCCCTGACAGCTTATTGTGTCTGCATATGGCCCCCTTAAAGTTTGTCGAAGTTTAGGACAATAGAACAATCCTAAAACAGTTCACTAGTGAGTACTAACTTGTTCCCCAATAACAAAGTGCTTCAGCCACTCTGATCTCTATCATCTTCATGAACAGGGCCGCTCCCTACCTCCTAGCACACACCTGAATAATCTTTGCAGGTCAATAGGAAACCCTGTGTGAATGGAGCTGGATAACATTCTGAACATAGAGATAGGTATGGAGATTGAGAATAATCTTATCTTGGTGGCCAAGGAATTCCTCTTACATGTGCATTGAAGAATTTGTAGGGTTAAGGAATTGAGGATGACTACGTGACCTAGCAAATTATCATGTTTTACCATGAATGTATGCAATCCATGGCTGATATGCTACTGTGCCTAGTTGTTGATGTAGTTATTCTATGAATCAATGGGATCTGCTTTTTGACTCCAGCTATTTTTTTTTCTCCACAGTCATGACCGACTTGTCCATGACGGACATGGAAAGCCTCCTGATGTGGACGGTCAGGAGGATTAAAGATTTGGAGAGCCAAATGGGGGTTGGACCTGCAGCTGACCAGCCCTTGGTGTTGGATTCTTTTTACAAATAGCATTTTAGTTTTTGTCTGTTATTTATTTTGGTTTGTACATATTTGTATTGAAATTGTTCCAAAGTTTTGAGAGTCTATAAAGTTTTTAAAAACATATTTACTATTTTGTGTCTTTTTTTGTAAGGTAGCCACATCTATTTTTTTTTTGTCTTTTAGCCAGCATTGGATGCAGCTGGATCGACCACCCCCCCCCCCCCACCTTATCACAACCCACATTTGAATCTACTAGAAAGGCTGGTTGCCCAGATAGAGTTATTCAATGAGCAAAGGAGGCCTTCTGAAACAAGTGATTTAGTAAGGTTACTGGAGCTCACACAGCAATCTGTGCTGAAGTTGACTGGTAACCAGGAGATCCTGCAGCAGATCCAACAGGATATGCCTCAAGTGATGCAAACTATGGTCACTAACCAGCATGCAGACAATCATTATATTGGGGAACTGCTGGCCATACGTCAACTGTTGGAACAGCAAAACCATCTAAATAATGGGCAGCCAGTCAGGGGGTGGCGCATCCAACAATTCCCAGTCCTCTCCCAACGGTGAACCCCTAAACCCCGCGCCCTCCTCCTACACACACCACGCATCTGCCCCTTCCTCAGATTCCACACTCCCCCTTCAACCCCCCCCCCCCCCTCGCTGATCACCACACCCCAACTTACCCAAAATTCTGGCCACCCCTCATGTACACCCCAGCAGGACCCTCCACAAAATTTTTACAACCAGACCACCTTGCAAGTCCTTCCACAGGCCCACCCTCCCCAGACCTCCTGCCCAGCCCACTTTGTCCAGGCCCCCTCTCCTTCCCCTATCAACAAGAGCTGACCCGTGCCCTTAACCTCCTCCAAGCACAGGCCCACCAACAGAATTTCATCCATGCCCAGTCCTACACCTTGCACAGAGCCGCAATACACACTCAGGCCTTCCAGACACAGCCCCTGAGCCAACTCCCTCACTTCCCCTTGACACAGCCCCCCTTCCAAGCCACTCTCCCAACCCCTTCAACACAACCCTCACAAGTCCCTACCCTCTCCTCGGTCCTCTCACACCTGCCCCCTGAGCAGCAGCAACCACCTCCCCATTAAATGTATATATTTTTTTTTTTGGCCTTACTGTTTTTGATTAATTTGTATATTTTTGTGTTAATTTTGGCTCCATTTTTTTTAATAAATGTTCACATTTCAAAGAACTTGTTCTTTCTTGGGCAAATAGGCATGGGAAGGAATGCCCCTGATTTGGTAACATTGGCATTTATACATAGGTATTTTTATGATAGCAAACAAGTGCTTACACTCACCCCCCCTCTCTCCTTTTGGTGGGCGGGATTTTTTTGTTTTTAGGGGGGGGGGCAGCATTTTTTTTTTTTTTTTCGGTGATTTTTTTTTTTTTTCCAAATAAAGCTTTATTAAGTTAAATCCATACAGAAAAGTAGTACACAAAAGCAAGGTTTGAGATAAAATGATAACAGTGTTATACAGAGGAAACAGTCCAGAGTGTACAACGTTGTATTTTAACAAGAATTCAAATCTACGACTGTGGAGTTGTTGAAAAACACATTACATCTGGGGTGTGGATATATGGGATTACAGAGTAGTGTGGGCAGAAAATATAAAGAACATATATTAAAGCAGGTAAAACATTTTTTAAACATGTTGAATTTTGAAGGCGAAAAAGATGAAAAAGGGAGAGAGGAGTAAAAACCGTATTTTAATAGATTGCCTATGATAGCCTTAGTACATGAGTCTGAGATGTTTGTTGGATTGTGTTTGGAATAATCGGTAATTACTATGTCTGTGTGAGAGTGTGAAATTGATCCTGGTGCATGGTGTCCAGGAGTCGGGTAAAGTCTGTAGATAGAGATATAATCATAGCATACAACAATAGATACCTAACATAGCAAAGTTTCAATTAAATGGTGGTCAAAATATAGTGAGAAGTACAAAAGGAAGGTAGGGGAAAGTTATTTCCTGTCCCTGGCTCAGCCATGGGTCTAACGGGAAATATCTTTACAGAAGGACCAAGTCCCAGGAAGAAAAGCATAATAGAGCTTTTTGAAGTGAATTCGGTATGCGTAATGAAATAGTTGCCTCCTGAGTTTTGTTTCATGCACGGCTATAGGGAGGACTATAGACAGTTGGGATGTATGATGTGTCTTATGGTGCGCTGGAGGGGGATTCCTGACTGATTAATTGGGTATATTCAGATGTTGTGCGGAAATGTAGCCAGCAGGCCCAAGTTGTTCCTGTATTTAGTATAGGAATCCTGTGCTTGATGTACAAGTTCCTCCATTTCAGCTATTTTGTTTACTCTTTTGAACAGTCTGCGATTGTGGGTGGGTTGGGAGATCTCCAGAGAACTGGGATACAGAGTTTGGCAGCATTGATTAGATGTAGTGCTAGGGATTTATGATAGGATTTCATCGGTAGGGAGGAGTGGTGTAGGAGGGCTTGTGCTGGAGAGAAATCTAGCTGAAGTGCAGTGATTTGGGAGGAGAGGTGAAAACTTTAGTCCAGAAGGCAGAAATCGCAGGGCAGTCCCACCATATGTGAAGGAGTGATCCGTTTTTGTCATTACATCTCCAACAATTAGATGGGATCTCTGGATTAATGGTGTGTAACTTGAGAGGCGTTTTGTACCATCTGGAGAAAAGCTTGTATCCGTTTTCTTGAGTTGTTACATTAATGGAGCCTTTGTGTATGTTAGAGTATATCTTTTCCCATTCCTTATCAGAGAGGTGGATGGAAAGATCTTTTTCCCATTTTGCACTAGCTATATTTGTTTTAGGAGTATGCTCGAGAAAGAGGTTCAAGTATATGGTGGATATCAGGTGTCTTTGTGGTTCAGTGGCAGAGCAAAGGGATTCAAAGTGTGATTGGTTTCTTGAGTATGCAGCCCTAGTTTGGGGATCAAGAAGAAAATGTCTGAGTTGCATATAAGACCAGAAAGGGATCTGGTTATTCGTTTCTTGGGAGTTCAATGAGGACAGCGGTTTAATATTCCCCTTAGCGAAGAAATCTCCCGCTGTCATCCTTGTCTGGGATCCTATTGATAAAGGAAAGAATCATCAATGCCTGGTGGAAAGTCTGGGTTATGTTTGATTGGCGTGAGAGGGCCTGGAGAGGAGGAAATGTGCAAATGTTTACATGTCTTTTTAAAGGAATTCAGTGTTGTATCGATAAGGGGATGTTGTTTGCAATGTGGGAGAGATGTGGCGAGGGTGAATCCAGGGTAGATTATGGAGCGGGATTTGTGAGAAGGCTTGTTCAATTGCGATCCACGCTTTAGTTTTACGGTGAACATTCAGTCCACTATTCGAGAGAGTTGACAGGCCCAATAGTATTTTCGAAGATCCGGCAGGCCTAACCCACCTTTCATTTGGGTACGGTCAATTCTGTTGAAACTCATTCTAGGTCGCTTATCGTTCCAGATGAATTTCATACAGGATTTGCGGTATGCATTGAAAAAAGTTTGTGGTGTGACACTGGGATTGTTTGGAGCAGGTATAGAAATTTTGGCAATATAGTCATTTTTATAATGGAAACTCTGCCAAACCATGAGAACAAGCCCGTTGACCAAGTGTTGAGGTCTTTTTGAATATTTTGGATAATGGGAGTATAGTTTTTGCTGTATAAGTCCGATAGCGAGTTGGAATGTAGACCCCAAGGTATTTAATGGCGCTCGGTTTCCATTTGAAAGGGAAATTAGTTTGACATTGTTTCACTATATCTGGTGGTAGGGGTGATATTTAAGGCCTCTGATTTAGCGAAGTTAATTTTAAGATATGTGAGATTTTCAAAGAGAGTAAGATCTTTTAGGAGATTGGGTAGCGTAATGTGTGGCTCTTTCAGGAATAGTAGGATGTCATCCGCAAATGCCGCTAATTTATAGGTAGATTTTGCAATGGTTATTCCTTTAACGTTTGGATTGTTTTTTAGGTGCGTTAGACATGGTTCCAGTGCCAGGACAAAAATAAGCGGAGAGAGTGGGCATCCTTGTCTTGTACCGTTAGATATGGAGAAGGCATTCGACAGGTGTCCATTTATCCGGACTTTGGCAGTTGGGGTGGAGTATAGAGCAAGAATAAATTGTAGCATGCGATCTCGTATGCCAATGTGTGTTAGGACCTCTTTTAGGTAGTCCCAGGCTACCCTGTCGAATGCCTTCTCCGCATCAAGGGAAAGAAGGAATCCCGGTTGTTTCTTTGAAGTCAGCCAATTGTGAATACTGATTGCCTTTAGGGTGTTGTCCTTGCCTCTCTACCTGGGACAAAACCAACTTGGTCCAAGGAGATGAGGCCAGGGAGAAGGGGTAATAATCTATTAGCCAAAATTTTTGCATATATTTTCAGGTCAACATTTAGTAGAGATATTGGTCTGTAGTTGTGAACTAAATTTGGATCTTTATCAGGTTTTGGAATAACCACTATGTGGGCTGTGAGAAGATCTCTGGAGGGGGGTTCTCGGATGAAAGGGAGTTGAAAGCATTTAAGAAGTGAGGACAAAGCGTAGCTGTGAATTCCTTATAGTATCCTGCTGTTAGGCCATCTGGACCTGGACTTTTGCCTGTTTTGAGTTGTTTGAGCACAGTCTCTAGTTCATCCTTAGAGATGGGACGTTCTAGATGCGATGCATCTGCATCAGAAATGGGTTTGGGACCATGTTGGGCTAGGAAATCTTTAATCAAGTGTGTTCTACGATCATTGTTTGTCATGGGTTTATGTGGATTGATATTATAGAGCTGCGAGAAATAATTCACAAATTGGTCTACTATCAGTGTATTAGACGTTACTTTAGAACCCGAAGGGTCATTAATGGAATGAAGTGTTGTAGATGATCGTTTTGCACGGAGGGCTCTGGCTAGAATTTTTACCGGATTTGTTGCCATGTTCGTAGAATATTTTTTGTGATAATATGTATTTGCGTTTTATTTGTTTATGTAACACTTCTTTCAACTCTGTCCTCACCTGAGTAAGTTCCTCAAGTGTGGAGAGAGCTCGAGTTTTCTTATGGTATTTTTTCTAAATCCTGTATGCGTTTGGAAAGGATAGATATATGCGCTTGTCTTTCTCGTCTTCTTTTGGAAGCGATAGCTATTAGTTTTCCCCGTATGGTGCATTTGTGGGCTTCCCATTTTATCATTGGGGATATTTCAAAGGAGTTGTTATCCTGGAAATAAAGTTTTAGATTGTCGTGTATAGTAGACACTATTGAAATGTCTGTCAGCAGTGAGGGATCAAGACGCCATATTTGTGAGCGAGTATGTTTGGATGGAATTCCAAGGACATGGTTATCGGGTGGTGATCTGATATGTACATTGGTTCGATGGAGGTGTGCTTGAGCATGGGGAGATCGCTTTGTGAAATAAAGAAATAGTCAAGTCTGGAGTAACTGCCATGTGGGTTGGAGAAAAAAGTGTAATCTTTAGTTGATGGGTTTAAAGTACGCCATGCGTCATGTAATGTCAATTCTTGAAAATATTGTTTAATTGCTCGTAACGCGGAAAAGGGTAATTTGGATGCACCCGAAGATGTATCTTGTAGTGGGTTTAAGGGAACATTAAAATCTCCTCCAGTTAATAGTATACCCTCTTGAAACGATGCGAGCAATTGCAGTGTGTGTCGAAAGAACGGGACTTGTTTAATGTTGGGGGCGTATATGTTTGCTAAGGTTAAAGGTTTACCGAAAAGTGAACCTTTGACAAAAAGAAATCTTCCATCTTCATCCGCTAGAGTGTCTTTGATTATGAGTGGACACTGTTTTGAGATAAGGATTGAGACACCTTTTGTTTTTGATTGTTTGTTGGTAGCATGAAAAGCTGTTGGATAACGTAAGTCGGAGAATTTGGGGATAGAGTCCGTTTTGAAATGCGTTTCTTGGATGTATATAATGTCTGCCTTGAGTTTATGCATAGAAAGGAGAACTTGTGTACGTTTCTCAGGGACATTTAGTCCCCGTGCGTTGAGCGAGACTAGTTTAGTAGTGGCGTTGTGGTGAGATATTGATGTAGAATTGTGTGAGACCGGTGTCATTCTGTAATTTGGGGGGTGTTGTGAGTTAGACTGGGGTGGAGTTTACTGAATATAGACCGCGTTGCAGGTGTATGTGTGGCAGAAAAAGAACAGTAGTTGGACTTGTGCCTTATGCTCTTATGTGTGGAAGGCGCGTTCTAGGAGAGTGATGAGATTCTATTCAGGATGAGAGTAGATTGTTCAGGAATAGGGAGTGATGTGAGGGATATTGGGTATGCGGGGGAGAGGAAACTGTGAAGACCACTGTGTAGTGTTGTTAGGGTTTATAGGTAGTGGGAGGTAATCCGGGGACTAGCGATGCCTGCTCGCTAGGCTATGTACGAGTATACACTCGTGATATATGGTACCGGAATGGGTCAGTGGTGGTTTAAAGGAGGGTTGAGTGAGGAAATCAGGTAATCAATTGAAACCACTGTTTGGGAATGTGACCAAACGGTAACGTAGAGAAAAGTAAAACCTGTCAGTAAGGGACAAGAGCCGCTGACATATGGGATAGATGTAGGCAGAAGGCATGGACTGAAGACGGTCCATGTGTGAAATGGTTGCATTTAGATTGCTGTGAATGCCGCCTATTAACTTTCTCAGTGGATTTGGAGAAACAGCATGGGTCAGATTTGCGAAAAGCAGATAAGAAATTAGGTGTATGGTCAGATGTAACATTAACTTAATGACATATTTTGTGAGATCGTTCTCCTGGTGATCGTTAAGTGAGAGGAAAGAATGAAAATAAAAAAAAAATTAAAAAAACAGAGAAATAAAAGAAATAAAAGAAATAAAAATCCCCATGAGTAGCACAGAAAATAAACATCTGGTGAGGAGCAGATTTACAAAGCGCAAAAATCTATGTAATAATTCAATTAAACAGTCAGACAGAAAACTTGAACAGTTTGCAGAGCAGAGTATTCAACATAGGTAGAAAGTATTATCTCTTAAGATAGATAAACCGTGCCTGAACTAATTAATAATTAACTACCCCTGAAGGCTATGAAGAAGCTCGTCAAAATAATTAATAAAACGAAGTATCCATGTAGATCGTTATGCTAATTAGGAGCATATCTCAGTGAATAGGAGGGGATGAATATATGAGAAAGATCAGTGTCTGTGAAACTCCCTTAGAGTGCCTTTGTCTGAGAAGCCTTTCAGTTCCGTTTTGGCATGTAGACAGCTTTCTAGTCAGGGAAAGGCACTCGTAAGGATAAGTTCTATATAATCATACAGGGTAGTGAATGCCCTAATCTTTGCGTAATTCATGACCGACAAGGTGATGTTAGAACTACTAAGGAGATGAATCATGTGTCACAACCATCTCGGGCTGGGGTGACACAGGCATCCTCCTATGGGAGGTGCGTGTGTGGAGGCAGAGGAGAAAGGTTTGCAGTGTGTCACCACGGTAACAAGTCAGGTCTCTAACCTTGTGAGAGCCAATGAGCGACTGCATGAGTCATGTCCGGGGAGAACTTGTTACCTCAGACCTTGGCTCCTCTCATGAATTCGCGCCGAAAGACAGCAACCAATAGAGCGATGAACAGCTGGTTGTCATGGCAATAAGATTGTGTGGTAGTTCTAGTAGTCACCTAATAATGTAGTTGCTATCTAAGAGGAACAGAGAGTTAATACAGGATTAAAATAGGGGTGTCAATGAATATTACTAGCAGCCTGTTGTGTGTAAGAGAAGGGCATATTTGCAGTTAGAATTATCAATCCGTGTAATCGGAGCCGGATGAAACCCTGATAAACTGTCAGTGTACCGATCAGCTAGAGGAGGGAGAGATAAAATAGATTGGAGATCTCTGATGGCTCTATACCTCATTAGATTGGAAAATACAGTCACATAAAAAATTAATTACAATAGAGCTCTAATGAAGGGTGGAACTGCTAGTTTAGGGCCGTATTGGAGAGTAAGGTATGACAGAACAAACCATGCAGGCAGAGCGCTGCTTTGGTAATCAGCGTTAAGGGGGATATAGATATGCCTGTGTGTAAGAACTATGATCTACATAAACTAAACTTAACATATTGAAATACTTTAGGAACATATTACCAGCCGGGGCATGAACTTTCAATACTCTAAAAACGGCACATGAACAGTATAGAGGAAATCTTTCAGCCTATGTTGCAGATGCCATCTGTGTTCACCGGTCTCTTCTAGCTCTTCTGGAGCGTGGAGGTTTCGTCGGGCTGTAGATGGAAGGAGATTGCGGGTCGGGTTGAAGAATTCTTGGTTCCGATGGCGAACGGTGTCTTCGGTAGCTTATGTGTTGGGTCTCCATTGCTTCACTCCTGGAAGGTGCTTTAGAAGCAGTAGGGGTACGAAATTCCGCGTACCAATCTGGGACCTCCATGAGAGGGATTCCGAGCGTGTCACAGAAGGAATGTAGATCCTCAGGGACTCTGAGGAGAGCTGAGCGTCCTTGTACTGTTGCCGCCAAACCAAAAGGGAACTTCCAGCGGTAAATTATACCCTTGGCCCGGAGTACTGTCAGAAGGGGTTGCAGTTCCCTTCTGCGCTGCAAGGTTATATTTGATAAATCCTGGAATAGACGAAGTTCTGTGCCGTTATGTAGTAAAGGGGTCAGGGAACGTGCTCTCCTCAGGATGTCTTCCTTCAAACGGTAGTCAATAATGCAGCATACCACATCCCTAGGTGGGTCAGAGTCCTTTCCCTTCGGTCTCAGGGCACGGTGGATTCTTTCCATCGCAATAGGAACCTCTCTGGGTCTGCCGAGTATGTTATTAAAGATATGAATAACTTCACTTTGAAGGTGATCCGCATCCACGGTTTCAGGCAGACCTCTCAGCCTGAGGTTGTGGCGTCTGCCGCGATTGTCTAAATCTTCCAAGTGGCGATTGACATCTCTTAATTGCCGTGTATGTGTGTCAATCGCCAGATTCTGGTGACGGATCTTGGATGAATGGAGGGCAGTCGTTTGTTCCACCGCCTGAACTCTGCCTGTAATAGCTTGGATTTCAATTTTTAAATCTGAGATTGCTGCTGTCAGGGTATCCTTAATGTCCTCAGCTACGGATCTGAGATCGCTCAGGCTCGGATGCTGATGAGGAGTGAGGAGAATTCCCCTGTCATTGAGTTCAGCGTGAGATGGAGAGGCAGCAGCATTAGAGTGAGGAGGATGCTGATGCTGGCTCCGTGAGGTGGGAGCCGGCGCCGAAGTTCCCATCTGTGCCCGGAACATCTCCGGGATGTTCTGACTGGATCTTGCCGGTATTTCACGGGGAGAACGGGACCGAGAGGTCGACGAAGTTCTGGAGGATGTACCCATCGCTTTTCGGGTGTTTGGGAGGCCGTTGACCGTCTTTGGAATTCAGATTTCTATCCCTGTCAGCGGAGCTCTGAAGTTAAGCAGCCATTCTCTACGAGGTCAAGCCACGCCCCGGGGGCAGCATTTTATTGAATTAAAGTGGGCCGGTCTGGATGAAGTCCAGGGCCAAATTTTGTCCCAGCCCAGCCCTGTGGCAAACTGTTTGATTGTCTGACATTCAGGTAAGACTTTTATGTAACTTCTGCGGGTTGCCCTTAAAGTCTAAGGCCCTCAACTTGCATGAAAGTCAGTGTTAGGTAATGCATGAACTACATGGAAGACGCTGCCACTGTATTTTGCACAAATATCAATGGGTAACATTCAAAAACATGTTGAATAAAGATGGGCTCAGACGTGTTGGCAGCTCCACGTGCCTGAGCCCGCCAGGAAGCTCACACTGCACAGCGCTAATCACAGGCAGTGACACATTACCCGATCTGTGCTGCCGCGGATCGGGAAATGTCTCACTGCCTGTGATTAGCTATACGCAGTGTGAGCTTCCTGGTGGGTTTGAAAAAAACATGCCCGAACCCATACTTAATGTTGAACAACTGGAGATGCAATTTTGATGTTTGTAGTTGCATGACAAGTGTGAATGTAGTTTTCAGCTATGGCCGTGGCTGACACCATGGGGTCCCGTACATGTTCTTTTCTCTGGTTCATGCCAAAATCAGGTGTGGTTCGAGGCTTGACTTGGCACCCTAACTGTAGCCAAAGACGCATGTTACCTTTTTTAAGGCCCCTTTCACACTTGCACGTCCTGAAAGTTGTGTGACTTCAATCGCTGCTTGTGTATTCTTGATGTCTATGGAGCTCAAGTTGGCTAAAAGTCTGACTAAACTAGTGCAGGGACTACTTTGAAGTTGCTTCAAATTAAAATCGCACAGATATGAAGGTTAGTCTTTGGAAATCATGGGGTCCATCTTGTCATGTGACTTTGTAGTCCCAAGTTGCATTCCAAGTTGTACCCCATGATTTCCAATGAGTACTGTTCATATCTGTGTAACTTCAAGTCACATCAACCTCTAAGTAGTTCCTGCACTACTTTGTTCCCACTTTGTAAACTTGAGGCCTATGGAGGTCAAGTCGTATTCAAGTTGCATCAAAGTTGGACATCTTTCAGGTGGTACAAGCAGGAAAGTGGCCTTGGACGGCATCTGCTCTGGACCTGTGTGACCCGGCTTCATTGAGGGCCAGTCACACTCTCCTGTAATGAAAATTGGATGTGGGGAAACACAGATCCAATGTGCATATGTGTGAACGGAACTTTCTTTAAGTTAATAGACATGTTGTGCAAGCTTTTGGTGGGAGTATCAGGGTGACAGACATGTGGTAGTTGAACAGCATTGTAACCGTGGCTTAAAAAAAATCAGGACCTGGAAGAGGAAGTAGCTGGAATCAGAAATGGTGAAAGATGGGAAAATACAACCTGAGTGAAGGAGAACCTATTACCAAGTGTAATCGCTTTTTCTAGTGGTGGACATGTGTGCTCGCATGCAGACAGCTGAAAAATCACAGAGGCAGGGGTAGGTGATGTGTCTTTACAGTTGTTAGATTTTATGTATGTGGTAATAGCATCTGGAGAGACAAGTGTCAGGGGACAACATTCTTAAAATCATGGCTTTGAGAAATGATAAAAAGGAAGTGGATAAGCACAGTATAAAGTGATCTATACAGTCATCACATTGGTACACTTTGCTGTCCCTCTTGCTGTTATTTTGTTTCAAACAGCTTCACATAGAGAATAGGCCACTATCCTAAGGCTCTGTTTAGTTCTCGCTCTACTGCGAGTTGTTGTGCGACTTGACATCGCATCAAAAATCGCATTGCAAAGTCACACTCTAGACAAAGAGAAGGATAAGCAATTCTTCATAGAGGAACACAAAATGACCAAAATATAAATTATGTTTATTGAAAAATTGGAAATATAAGGGCCTTGATAACCTTTCCCAGGAAGAAAGGAAAGCACTCAGGGAACTTGAGGAAGCCCCTGGCATTGTTATCAAAGGCAGCGATAAGGGTGGCAATCCTCCTCACTGAGGACCAATATGAGAATGAGGTGAGGAGATTGCTTAGTGATGAATCTACGTACCGCAGACTGCATTCTAATCCATTTCCTGCCATTACCAATGCACTTAACTATTTACTGAGTTTGGGCCTGGAAGAAAGACTGATTAACAGGAAAGAATTTAATTACTTACGGGTCGGACAATTCAACACTCCGACATTTTACATCATACCTAAACTTCACAAGTCCTTACACAACCCACCCGGCAGGCCTATAGTGTCTGCAGTCAATGGCCCCCTGGAAAAAATCGGTGCACTTATAAAGGAATTGGTCCATGACCTACCCTCTTATGTGCAAGATAGTAGAGATGTACTGCTACGACTGGACACCTTAGCCCTGCCGGCTAGAGCCCTCTTAGTGGGAATAGACGTTGAATCCCTATATACGTCGATCCCACACTCATGGGGGCTTAGAGCTGTCCAGTTCTTCCTTGACAGGAAATTTGCCCTTCTTGGACACCAAAATGAATGAGATTCTCACCTTCCTACTGGAACACAACTGTTTCCAATTCATGGGAACCCATTATCAACAGATCAGAGGTACTTCCATGGGAGCCTCTTGGGCCCCCTCCTATGCATGCCTTCACCTTGGCCTATGGGAGGAGGAATTGGTCTACCCATCGCCAATGTACCTCGGCCGCAGTCGCATGTGGCTGAGGTACATTGATGACGTGCTGATGTTATGGGACGGTACTGAACAAGAGCTGCTGCAGTTCATGAATGAACTCAATACTAATGAACGTAATATCAAACTTACTTTTACAGCTCATTCTCATACTCTCTCCTTTCTTGACCTAACCATAGGAGTTGACAATGGATTCATTAGCACTAAAACTCATCGGAAATCTACAGCAGCCAATAACCTTCTAACAGCTACCAGCGATCACCCCAGGTCCCTGATTAAGGGAATACCGGTTGGCCAGTTTCTGAGAACATGAAGAAACTGTTCCAACCAACAAGACTTCATGTCAGAAGCCAGGGACCTTTATGGCAGGTTCAGGGAAAGAGGTTATTCCCACTCTTGTATTAGAGAAGCCAAAAGATGGGCCATCCAGATAGACCGACAAAAACTACTTGTGAAAAAAGACCCTATATCCCAGAAGGACAAACAAGGACCCTTAGGATCATTACTAAATTTGGGGCCCAATGGGAGCAGGTCAAGGCAATACTTTGACAAAATATGCCAATGGTGGCTGAGTCGCAAGCTCTGGGTAATATCGTGGGTGCACGTCCTCTCCTTACCGCACGTCGCTCAAAGAACCCGGGAGACTGTCTTGTCCACTCCGAATATAAGAGATCGCCTACCCCCAATTGGCTCTCCCAGCTTCCACCTCTGAAGGTGGGGATGTGGGGGTTGCTCGGTCTGCGGATACGCTGAACGTACGGACGTGTTCGCCGATTCTGAAGGTAAAAAACATTTCAAAATTCATAATTTAATTAATTGTAACACCACGAGAGTCATCTATATGCTCACCTGCCCTTGTGGGAAGAACTATGTTGGCAAGACCAAGAGGCAACTTAAAGTCAGAATCGGCGAACACGTCCAAAGCATTCTGAGTAAGGACGATGAGCGTCCTATACCTCTACACTTAATTAAATTTCATGGCGGGAATCCTGCCGGACTCACGTTTAAGGGTATCTACAGACTAAATGTCCCCCAAAGAAGGAGTGACTTTGACAGAATCCTCTGTCAAAAAGAAAAAATGTGGATATATATATAATTTAAATAGCATGCAGCCCCATGGGCTAAACAATGAATGCAGTCTTTCGGTATTTCTCACACCATAACCCTTACTGCACTTACTTGGGATTTATTCCTCAAACATGTTGTCTCTAATGAATTCTATGTCAGCAACTATTTTGTAATTTTATCCATAAGTCCTGTTGATCTATTCACACCTATATAATTATCCATATCTACTTCCTAAGCTTATTCCCTCGTCTTTACATTTTATACTTCAGTTATTACTATTGAAACATTATTATTTTTTTCATCTATCTTATCTTCTTTCTCTTTATTTTTTCCGTTTTGTTTTTTCAGTCTTATAACCTTTATTTAATTTGCGTGGTTTTTCTTCTCTGTAATTCCTCCTTTTTTCTTTGGATGTGTGCACCTTCAGACCAGTCTGTTACTTTTATCTGTATTGTTAAATGTAAGCATGGCTGTCAATAGGTGTGCTGTCGCTGAGGCAACCTGACGCACTCATTGTTTTTCACGTCTGTGCTATTTAAGAGGTTAGCCCCAGCCACTGCGCATGCTCTGAGGAAATCCGAGTGACGGATGAAATGCGTCAGAATGATGCCATCACACCCTGCTTAGCCCTCCCACAGAACCACCAATCAGCCTGGGAATCCCGGTCCGCACCTCCACGAGGCTGCTTGTATTCTCCCGGGAACATTATGACCGGATGACCGTATGCAGCGCGCTGATTTCTGCAGTCTCCAGGTCAACCAAGACGTTCCCCGGAAACCTCCACTGGTATCCCCCCAGTGCCACCAGCCCAACAGACGGAAGTTAGCCTGAACGACTGGCCGGAGATGAACAGAGCTACATATGGTTTTCTTCCACTGATCGGTGATTCGGGTGAGATCTTCCCTTTTAAAAACCTGTTCAGGACTGCTATTCACTTTATCATATGTTATCCACCCGCTAGCAATCAATTGACACCAACACCGTTACATCCTGAAACCTGCTCACACTCTCCAGGGCCCATAGTCTCTCATACACAGGCGCTGACCTTCCCTGTCCACCGTGCTCAACAGCACTTCATTCCTACAGTGAACTTTCTTCATCCAGGACAAGAACGTCCATTGTCCTATTTACCTACAAGTGATCGTCAGGTTCCTCAAGTATTGACACTTAATAGCGGACACAATTCCCCAATGGCTGCATCCCCATCCATCCTCCTTTTGATTCAAGTTTCATTATTATTTTGACATCCTTCGGGATCACTGGTCATTTTTACCGATGACCTTCAGGATATACCATACTTATTAGGAGGTGTGCATGGTGTATGTTTGTGGTGGCCATCTGTGTTGGTTCATGACAACGTTGTCATTTTTTTATTATTGGTGGTGGTGCCAGGTTTTTTCAAACCTTATATCTTTTGATTGGTGTTTAAGTGTAATAATTTTTTTCAATAAACATAATTCATATTTTGGTAATTTTGTGTTCCTCTCTGAAGAATTGCTTTTCCTTCTCTTTGTCTTGATATGCCCCATAATTCAGAGGAAAGCACCATCACTACGGTCCAGTCACCATTGGTGCTAGCAATTACCTTCATTTAACAGGCACTGATCCTATTTAATCTCTGCCGTTCACAATTACACTATCCAGTTGAGCTGTCAGTTCTGTTTTTACCCTTGGGTTATTTTCAAAGTCACACTGTAAATCGCGTGACTTTGGGGTTGCAAATAGTGGAAACAGAGCCTAAGGGTTTAAGGGGAAGAATGAATGTTTTTATATGTTTAATTGTTTTTTCTCAATTTAATGATTATTAATGAAAAAGTATATGGTAGCTCCTGTCAGAGCGGATAAAATGAAGATTGGGAAAGGAAGGGGAAAGAAGAGAAATGTAAGTTATAGAATGTTTTGTAATTGAAAAATTAATAGAGAGATTTATAAAAAAAATTAAAAATGGCCAATATATATCCCAATTAGGGAAGCAATGCATGATTGTGAATTAGCGTGGTTGTACATTTATGTGTGACAGACGAATAATAGAAGTATTATAACTATGCTGTAGTGGTTATTTATAATGTCATTCATATTATTGTTTTGTTATCATGTTCAACCAACAAAGACATTTCCAGCGGGGGTATTACAGAGTAATATCTGCTATTCTGCAGTGTTAAACATTAAATATTTACATTTAGAGCTTAATTACATATCAAATATAATTTTACGTTCAACTGGTATCTTCTAATATTGAGTTGTATGTAGATCTGTTTAACTATGGTAATGCTATATATTGAAGGTAGAGCTGTATACACTAGTTCAGTGTTTATTAACTCCAGTCCTCAAGGTCATGTCATGTCTTCATGATTTCCCTCAGATGAAACGGCTGTGTTAATTACAAAGATGATCACATCACCTGTGCAAAATAATGGCAAGCCTGAAAACATGACCTGTTATGGTGCGTAGTGGAGAAACACTACACTAGTTGCTTAGTAATCAGAACTCCTATCTCGAAAAACACAAGGAAATGAGTTCCAATGCAAAACATGCCACCACCTGTCTAACGTTCCAAGGGCACATTTACAAACACATAATGTTACTTCAGCCAGGTGTTGACCTATTTGGGATTTGAACCCATCAAATGAGCGACTGCTGAGTGTTACTAAACTGGAGCTCAAACCACTAAGCTACCTTGATCAGTACAATTAGAGTAGAAATATACCACTGATAAATGATCAAATAATGAACATAGATAACTAGAACTCCATACTAATCTAAAGTACTAAAAAGCTTTTTGAAATATGCAAGAGTCCAAAGTTTGTTACTGGTACCATCAACAAGTAGCAGTGCATTATTAGCAAAATATGTTATCACAATCTTGTAGAAATGGTTTACCAAATATCGCAAAGAGCAACAGCACACAACCCAACATCACTTCACAACTCCACACACCCACAGTGCAATGTGGTCTTAATATATCATATCATTGTGCGTACACTAATTTCACAATCGCGTATTTATGTGCGCATGTTCGCCAGTGAGACCCTCTAATCACAAAATGGCAGAGGTGGAGGATCAAGTTATGTTGGCAGTACTGGTTGGTGCCTTTTGCGAGGAAGCCGAGCAGGAAGTTGATGCACCTGTGGCTCACCTTTGCCAGCCACGGCTTTTTGCCCCACGGGCATATTTTGAAAGCATGCGGGACTCTGATATCCGTAGCAAGTTTCAGTTAGGGCGAGAAGCAATTATGCACCTCTATCAGCTCATACAGCATAAAATTTTACCATCTACAGACCGCAGTCATGCTGTGCCAGGCATGGTCAGGTTGCTTGCGACTTTGTATATCTTGGGTCGGGGCAGCTTCCAAGCCACTTTTGGAAGTATTATGGGTCTAAGCCAACCCACGGTGTCCAGGGTGTTTATGCAGGTCATAGATGCCCCCAGGATAAGTGAAGCAGCCTATCGGAATCGCAAGCAGTACCACTCCATCAACGTCCAATTTGTGTGTGACGCCAGACAGCGCATAATGAGTGTTCAGGCGGCTTTCCCAGGGTCGTGCCATGATGCCTACATCTTGAAGCAGACCGGCCTCTTCCGGAAGTTTGAGGGTGGACAAATGCCGTCCGGGTGGCTTATTGGTACAGTATTGTTTTTTACGCAGAACATGCATTTTTTTTACAGGCATCTAAGGTCACATGAAGGGATGGGAAGGACTAATTTATGTTTTGTTCTTTTTGTTTCTAGGTGATGGCGGTTATCCGCAGCTGAGGTGGCTGATGGCTCCAATCAGGCACCCTTCAGGGCAGGCACAACAGCGCCTTACGCCGGGGCATTGTCAAGCTCACTATTGGCCTGCTGAAGTCCCGGTTTTATGTTTGGCCAGGCCCGGGGGGGGGGGGGGGGGGGGCTACTGTACTCTCCTCAAAAGTGTTCCAGGATCATCCTTGCCTGTTGTGTCTTGCACAACATGTGTGTTGCGAGGGGTGATTCCTGGGAGCTGAATGAGGAGAGGGAGCCAGAGGTCCAACAGCTGTCGGTCCACAGACACAGCAACACTAATGCTGGGCCTGCCAACTGGAATCAGCCGATTGATGGTTACTTTACATATACGTATTACAACATAGCTAGAGATAGAGAATGTGTCAAAAAATTCCTACTTTGCAGGGTATCCCTCACAGGGACAGATGCTAAGAAACATCTGACAGTTGTGGTTGACCCTCTATCCAGTGTGTGGTCAACATGACAAACAATTTACTTTGCCACCAACACTAAACTTGATTATGAACTGTGTGGCAATTTCAAATGAGTGGAGAGGGAGTAGAACACCTGGCAGGTGTTTGCTTGTGTCTGTGCCACATGTATATAGACATGCGCAATTCGTTTAGTTCCAAATTCTTTTTTGAACAAATTGACAAATTTGTTAATTCCGAAGTTGCCGAATTTTTCAAGTTCCGAAATTTCCAAATTTTCAAATGTCCGAATTTCCAAATTTAACGAACTTCTTAAATTAGAGACTCGGAAATTCAGATATCTGAAAATTACGAAATTCGGAAATCCGAAAATTAAAAAATTCGAAAAATCAGACATCCGAAAATACAAAATTCAGAAATCCGAAAATTCGAAATTCGGAAATTTTTAGATTACCAAATTCCGAATTTCAGAATTTGCAAAAAAATAATGAAACTAAAACGATAAAATACATTTTTTTGTCAGTGCCCATGTCTAATATTTAGGAGGAACAATAACCTCAGCTAGGTATCTAAATGTGTTTTATGTTTTTTCAGCCAATTAACATCATGGCATGTACCCTAGGAAGCCTGGTTTGATGGACTGTCTGGCCTCACAGGTGTGTTTTCAATCTTATCTTATATGTTTTTGTAGTTGATAAAATAAGAGACCTCTTTAAAAGGGGTTGTGAAGGTTCGTGTTTTTTGCATTAAGGTGAAAAAACACCTGTCAGTGAGTGCCCCCCCCCCCCCCGTTTTACTTACCTGAGCCCTGGAACTTGACCCGGCGGGGACGCGCTCTCCCTCTGCCCGGGGTTCTCGGCTCTTGATTGGATAGATTGATAGCAGCGCAGCCATTGTCTCCCGCTGCTGTCAATCAAATCCAATGATGTGAGTGTCGGGGGGGCGGGGCCGAGTTCTGCATTTAGCCTCTGTTAATGAATGCTGGACTCGGGAGCGCGCCTGCAAGGTAACCCCCTCGGGAAGTGCTTCTCCGAGGGAGTTATCAGATGTGTGGAGGAGCCACGAGAGCCGCCGGGGGACCCCAGAGGAGGATGTTTGGGGCCACTCTGTGCAAAACCTGCTGCACAATGGAGGTAAGTATATGATTGTTTTTTTTTTGTTTTTTTTTCTAAATATTTTTTTTCTTTACAATCACTTACATGCTCACTGCAGTGGTTAGCAACTGAACAGACATGACCCTTCTTTTCATGGGTGATTATGCTGGAGTTTGTGGCCCCTACCCCCAGTCAAGTGCCCTCTGAGCACACATCTTGTTCTGGGAGCACCCAAGCCTTGCTCTTGAGCCACTACTGTGCATGCCTGTCAACATACACAGTGAAAGCTCTGCCCCTGCCTTCCTCTCCCCCTCTATACACAGTGAAAGCTCTGCCCCGGCCTCCCTCTCCCTCTATACAGTGTTAGCCAATAGCAGCCACTGCTGTCTCAGCAAATCAGGATGAAGAGTACACAATACAACCAAGGCTCTTGTGCACATTAGTGGATCATGATGGGGCTCAGGTAAGTTTTCGAGTGGCTGTGCATTATTAGCAAAATATGTTATTACAATCTTGTAGAAATGGTTTACCAAATATCGCAAAGAGCAACAGCACACAACCCAACTTCACTTCACAACTCCACACACCCACAGTACAATGTGGTCAATATATATCATATTATTGTGCGTACGCTAATTCGCAATCGCGTATTTATGTGCGCATGTTCGTCAGTGAGACCCTCTGATCACAAAATGGCAGAGGTGGAGGATCAAGTTATGTTGGCAGTGGCGGTACTGGTTGGTGCCTTTTGCAAGGCAGCCGAGCAGGAAGTTGATGCACCTGTGGCTCACCTTCGCCAGCCACGGCTTTTTGCCCCACGGGCATATTTTGAAAGCATGCGGGACTCTGATATCCGTAGCAAGTTTCGGTTAGGGCGAGAAGAATTATGCACCTCTATCAGCTCAGACAGCATAAAATTTCACCATCTACAGACCGCAGTCATGCTGTGCCAGGCATGGTCAAGTTGCTTGCGACTTTGTAGATCTTGGGTCGGGGCAGCTTCCAAGCCACTTCTGGACGTTTTATGGGTCTAAGCCAACCCACAGTGTCCAGGGTGTTTATGCAGGTCATAGATGCCATTCTTGACCTTGTACCACAATTTATTCACTGGCCACAGAATGAAGATGAATGGAATGACGTGAAGGTGGCTTTCTACCGCCGTGCGCAAATGCCAAAAATCCTGGAAGCCATCGATTGTACACACGTGGCAATCAGGGCCCCCAGGATAAGTGAAGCAGCCTATCGGAATCGCAAGCAGTACCACTCCATCAATGTCCAAGTTGTGTGTGACGCCAGACAGCGCATAATGAGTGTTCAGGCAGCTTTCCCAGGGTCGTGCCATGATGAATACATCTTGAAGCAGACCGGCCTCTTCAGGAAGTTTGAGGGTGGACAAATGCCGTCCGGGTGGCTTATTGGTACAGTATTGTTTTTTCGCAGAACATGCATTTTTTTACAGGCATCTAAGGTCACATGAAGGGATGAGAAGGACTAATTTATGTTTTGTTCTTTCTTTTTGTTTCTATGTGATGCCAGTTATCCGCAGCTGAGGTGGCTGATGGCTCCAATCAGGCACCCCTCGGGGCAGCCACAACATCACTATAACAGTGCCTTACGCCGGGCCATTGTCTAGCTCACTATTGGCCTGCTGAAGTCCCGGTTTTTATGTTTGGCCAGGCCCGGGGGGAGCTACTATACTCTCCTCCAAAGTGTTCCAGGATCATCCTTGCACAACATGTGTGTTGCGAGGGATGATTCCTGGGAGCTTAATGAGGAGAGGGAGCCAGAGGTCCGCCAGCTGTCGGTCCACAGACACAGCAACACTAATGCTGGGCCTGCCACCCGGAACCGAAACAACATAGCTCGAGATAGAGAATGTGTCAAAAAAGTCCTATTTTGCAGGGTATCCCTCACAGGGACAGATGCTAAGAAACATCTGACAGTTGTGGTTGACCCTCTATCCAGTGTGTGGTCAACATGACAAACAATTTACTTTGCCAGTAACACTAAACTCGATTATGAACTGTGTGGCAATTTCAAAGAGAGTGAAGAGGGAGTAGTACACCTGGAAGGTGTTTGCTTGTGTCTGTGCCACATGTATATAGATATGTGCAATTCGTTTAGTTCCAAATTCTTTTTTGAACAAATTTTGACAAATTCGTTAATTCCGAAGTTTCCAAATTTTTCAAGTTCCGAAATTCCAAATTTTCAAATGTCTGAATTTACAAATTTCCAAAATTAACGAAATTCAAAAATTAGAAACTCGGAAATATTATCTGAAAATTATGAAATTCAGAAATCCGAAAATTAAGAGATTCAAAAAATCAGAAATCCGAAAATTCGAAATTCGGAAATTTTTACATTTCCAAATTCCGAATTTCCAAAAAAAGAATGAAACGAAAACGATAAAATAATTTTTTGTCAGTGCCCATGTCTAATATTTAGGAGGAACAATAACCTCAGCTAGGTATCTGTGTTTTATGTTTTTTCAGCCAATTAACATCATGGCATGTACCCTAGGAAGCCGGGTTTGATGGACTGTCTGGCCTCACAGGTGTGTTTTTCAATCTTATCTTATATGTTTTTGTAGTTGCTAAAATAAGAGACCTCTTTAAAAGGGGTTGTGAAGGTTCTTGTTTTTTGCATTAAGGTGAAAAAACACCTGTCAGTGACCGGCCCCCCGTTTTACTTACCTGAGCCCTGGAACTTGACCCGGCAGCGACGCGCTCTCTCTCTGCCCGGGGTTCTCGGCTCTTGATTGGATAGATTGATAGCAGGGCAGCCATTGTCTCCCGCTGCTGTCAATCAAATCCAATGACGTGAGTGCCGGGGGGCGGGGCCGAGTCCTGCATTCAGCTTCTATGGATGAATGCTGGACTTGGGAGCGCGCCTGCAAGGTAACCCCCTCAGGAAAGTGCTTCTCCGAGGCAGTTATCAGATGTGTGGAGGAGCCACGAGAGCCGCTGGGGGACCCCAGAAGAGGATGTTTGGGGCCACTCTGTGCAAAACCAGCTGCACAATGGAGGTAAGTATATGTTTGTTTTTGTCTAAATATTTTTTGCTTTACAATCACTTTAACTTACATGCTCCCTGCAGTGGTTAGCAACTTAACAGACATGACCCTTCTTTTCATGAGTGATTATGCTGGAGTTTGTGGCCCCTACCCCCTGTCAAGTGCCCTCCGAGCACGTATCTTGTTCTGGGAGCACCAAAGCCGTGCCCATGAGCTACTACTGTGCATGCCTGTCAACATACACAGTGAAAGCTCTGCCCCTGCCTCCCTCTATACACAGTGAAAGCTCTGCCCCTGCCTCCCTCTATACACAGTGAAAGCTCTGCCCCTGCAGTGTTAGCCAAAAGCAGCCTCTGCTGTCTCAGCAAATCAGGATGAAGAGTACACAATACAGCCAAGGCTCTTGTGCCCATTAGTGGATCATGATGGGGCTCCGGTAAGTATTCGAGTGGCTGTGGGGGCTGCTGGCCAGAGAATGTTTTGTACCTTCATACATAGAAGCCAAATAGGTACAAATACTTCTGCCTTTGTAAAAAATGTCATAGGCCAAAAATTGTTAACCTCACCCCTGATCTGCAAAAGACTGAAACTAAAACTCAAGCTAGCCTGCACTAAGAAGTGATTGTCGGGATGAAATGTCACTTATCCTTTCCTCACATTTTACAGGAGTGGTCCTGCTTGCGGTTCAAGACAGCAGAAAGCCATCTTCATGTCTTCCACTCGTCTTCATTCGTGTAAAGTGGATACTTTGTGGTACAAGGCAAGAACTGGCATCTAGAACCTGGATAAATACCCCGGCATATCAGAGGTGGTTTGGAAACTGCCCAGCAACCTGGCCATGCCTTTCCTGTATGCTGCTAATGGGGGTGCATAATTTCTTCTCGTTTCTAAAAGAACCTTCACCAGATATCAGAGTCCTGCATCTTTACCAGGTATGCAGATGGTGCAATAAGCCGTGGCTGGCAAAGAGCGGGGAAATTTGAGCTTGCTACCTCCCTCCAAAAATCTCTCGAATAAAGATAAATATTTGAAACTGAACAAGTATGTCACCTCTTTATTCTATTTCATTGACTTAAGCACAAAGCAATCTGATTGGCCAATGTATGTGCGTTTAACTTTACATGTAGGCAACCACTGTAAGATGAGGACCTGGCTAAAAAATCCATTCATTTAGCTTCTACCTAGACATGACCTTAGACCACATATTTGAGGTTTGTTTGGAAGGAAATTTCTACTTTGGATTTCTGTTAAGAAACTTCTCATGTCTTGACTCGTGCAGATCCAAAAAAAAATTGTAGCATGTCCATACACTAGCCACTATGATTGCCCTATCGGTGCAATGCATAGGGGGGCTAGGTTTTTAAAATCTTTAGTGCTTTTAAACACTAGTTTTTGAAACTTCAGCCAACTGGTGCCATGGTTAGTATTTGAACCCAGGAGCTGCTAGTTAAGAGTGCCAACTACTAAGTCAATGTGCTGAGTACTATTATACACAAAATATAATTGAGCTCAATTCCCAACTATGGTATCACCTATGTAAAGCTTACATTTTAATCAACAGCATATGCTAAAAATAGGCCAGTGCCTAATAGCCAATGCCACATCAGTATGAGCACGGGTGTTTCCATAATATGAATGCCTTAAATGAAAACATTATTGTATAGAAGTAAAAGAATAACACTTTAGTAAACATATTTTATATGTACAGTGTGATTGTGCTCAGCTCAGTAGCCTAGTGGGCTCCACTCCTGCCTTTAACGACTCAACCCATGGGTTCAAATCCCACAGGGGTGTATCACCTAATTAAACCAACAGGCCCTTTGGGTCTGGCATAGAATTTAAATAGGATCTCCACGCACAAGTTTTAAAAAAAAAAAAGCATATACTGTTGAGTCCAATGCAATCTTTAAGTAGGTGATACCCTCTATGGGGTTAGAACCCATGAGTTCTTTAAGGCCTTAGTCGTTCAAGGTAGAAGCACTGACCACTAGCCTATTGGCTAGTATGTATAACTGTGCTCAGCCCAATAGGCTAGCGGTTAGCACCTCTCCCTTCAAAAATTCAGGCATTGAAGGACTCATGGGTTCAAATCCCACAGAAGAATCCTAAAAGATTGCATTGGTGGGAAAATGAGAATTACTGTTAGCCAATTAGCCAAAGCAGCATATGCTGAAAATAGGTGATGCCGAGTAGCCAATGCACTTTAATGTGGTTGATTTTATTGTATTAACTCTTCGAATGCATGCAATGGTATGTAAGTATTCACTAATAATATGGTGTGAAATTCCAAACACCACACACTAGCTAATGAGCAGTTTACATTTGATAAACATTATTGTATAGTATATAAAGCATCAAACACTAGTAAAAGTATTTTGTATCTATAATTGTGCTCAGCCCAATAGGCTAGTGGTTAGCACCTCTACCTTCAAAAAGTCAGGCATTGAAAGACTCATGGGTTCAAATCCCACAGAAGAATCCTAAAACATTGCATTGGTGGGAAAAGGAGAATTACTGTTAGCCAAAGCAGCATATATATATATATATATATACTGAAAATAGGTGAATAGCAAGTAGCCAATGCACTTCAATGGGGCTGATTTTATTGTATTAACTCTTCAAATGCATGCAATGGTATGTAAGTATTCAATAATATTATTATGATGTGAAATTCCAAACACCACACACTAGTTAAAGGGCAGTTTACATTTCTTTGTTTGTTTATTTTAATACGCTTGTGCACTGAAGAAATAAACACAGCTGGTAGATGGTAGGTTGGCTGTTGCTTGAACTTGTACCATGAGTGGTGTGGAGATATCCAAGCAGACCATTAAGCCATTGTGCTAAGTACGAGACCTGCATAATAGTGTAGTATTATTAAAGAATGTTACACTTATACTAAGAAACATTCCCTTTGTTTATTCACTCAGCTTTATTTCAACTTCTAATCTCTTCAATATATTTCCTGTTCAGCATACACTTTTCAAATAAGTTGAAACTCCTATCTGCCTTCATTCTAATGGCAGACATTGAATTTTCTGTCCATAGATATAGCTGTCTTTTTACCTTATATATTTTGATACCTATGTGACCCCATATCCATACCATTTTTCTATATGAATTATATTATTGCAATGTTGGTTTATATATGGCAATACACTTTTTTCATACAAAACATTAAATATATTATATATATTTTTTTACTTTATTTCATATAGAAACATAGACTATATAACCTTCTTACCAAATTAACATAAATAAACCCACATACCATACACCACCCATCAATACTTCTCCTTTCTTCCTTTGCAGACTATATTTTTTTGCTGCCCTGATTTTTCTTTCATTATACTGATTGTATTATTTAGGTAGAAATAAATATATTAATTTAAACTATATCCTTTATCCCTAAACTGTACCATTTATTACTGTTACCTCTATAATCCTCTTTTTTACTCCCAGGGATTCCTCTCTTGCCTCAGTATATTCCTTTGGCCAGACCGCTTCGGTGGAGTGCATGAGGAACTTTTTCCCTCCCCCGTCCCCCGTATACATTTTTTCCGCACAAATCATCTGTACATACATCTTTCGAGTCTATGACAGTTTCATTACCAGTCTAAAATTTGATGCCATTCCAATTGCAAGCTCCTATGGAAATCAACTGATTATTGTCAAACCACTCTATCAACTATATTTAAGTGATAAATATAATGTCTGAATTTAACGACTGTTTCTGAACCTTATGCCTTAGGTCAGTTTTAAACTGATTTTTGTACATTTAACTTCATTTTAGATAAAGTTCTCCTAAGTCTCCACACACCTGAAGGAGGACTAGACACATATCGAAACGCGTTGGGTGTAAGGAGAATTTATTATATGCTTTTTGTAGCACTATACATGCTTTGTATGGATCAATTAATGCCTTGTTGCAATTGTTTTTAAAGTGTTTCAATAAAATTTATGTAACCTTTTTATATATACCTTTGTACATTGCTTTACTACTTCGAGTGCCTAAAAAGTCCACTTAGGGGAACTCTTCCGCATTTCTTGATATTATTAAAGAATGCACATAAATAATTACTGCTTTATAGTCAACTAAATTAATACATGTAACTTTACAGAATAGCAGACATTACTATGTAATAATCATTCATAACTGCATTTGTTAGCAAAAGAAGGAAAAAAAAAACTAGGAATACTAATTGCAATATACATCAATAGATGCACACGAAGTAGAGCACATCTCAAATAAAAATGTTTCTTTCACATACATGGATCATGGTTACAGTGCAGTGCTATATAACAACTTGGTAGGAATTGGCATTTGCATATAAGCGGAAACGCTAATTACCGGCGATTTAGAATTTACTAATATATGACCCCCACTGTCTGCATTATATAAAAAAAATAATTTCAGACTACTTGAAAGCTGTGTTTCCCAATGTTGAAATTGCACTCAGGATATTCATGTGTATGATGGTTACTAACTGTACAGGAGAACATTAATTTTCAAGGCTTAAATTGATAAAAAAAAATCAGCTTGGCAGCACAATGGTACAACAGCGTTTGAACTGGCTTTCATTGATGTGCATTGAAAGTGATGTATTAAAAAGACTATTGATTTTGCAGTAATAATTAAACAATTTTTGGAAAAGAAAAGTTGCAACGTTTCTGTTAAACGATGAAGATAAATATTTGTAGTAATTTTCTTTTATGCCAATAAGTTATGTATTTTTTCTATTGAATCTGGTAAGCGGCGGCGTTGTCTGTTTTATTTTCTGGAAAGAAGCATCTAATGATTTCTTTAGTGTCCCGTAATATTCTTCACTGTTCCAGCACCTTGCTTTTGGGTCTTTTCTATGTTGTTTTAAAGTGTATCGTTATCACATATTAGTATCATTTTTCTCCCTTTATATTTTAGGGAGTTTATTGTTTGGTTGCGCACTTTTTCCTTTTTATACACATGTATTTTAAGGACTAATACAATAACTTTCTGTAAAGAAAATTGTCAAATGTCTGTGCTAAATACTCTATTAAAAATAAATAATTCATAGTAATGCCCTTGTCATCTTTATTTGTATAGTATAACATATTGTGTATAGGCTGACATTTTGTTGTTCAAAACTTTTTATACTGTTTGTTCAAATCTATCAACTATTTATACTTTGATTCTTGAGAGTAGGTGCATAAATTGGGGAAGGCTTGTAGGGGTCCCAATGCATTACTTTGCCCATGGGGCCCCATGATGCTATTAAGATGGCCCTGAAGTGGAGTCCTCAGTGCAGTAATACTTCAGTAATTCCTTATGGACAGAGCATTCCCCGTTCTCCAGGAAAGTGGTGGGGCCACATAAGATGTGGACTGGTGACTTGCTGTGGGCGCTCAGATGATTGTCACACAGAAAAGCTTCACATACCAAAAAGGATGGCACAGGAGTGTGAATACAGTAAGTACAGAAGACTCCGGACTCCTCCTGATCGGGCTGAGCAGACAGGAAATTCTCCACTATGTTACGCAGTGTTACGTTCCTCCGCAGTGCAGGCCGCTCCTGGAACTCTTCTCTGCATTCAGGACAGGAATAACCTCCAGACCGCTCCTGTGTATCCAACACACGACCAATACAGTCCCGGCAGAAGTTGTGTCCACATTTCAGGGTTACAGGATCTGTATAAATGTTCAGACAGATGGAACATTCCAGCTCCTTCCTCGGATCAGCAGACGCCATCACTGAAAGCGGAAGAGAGAAACGACAATGAAAGTCTCTGACGCTTAGTAACCAGTTCTATACATTCCTACACAGGGTATGACTGACTGAAGGTGGCCACTTAACAGGGACTGGCTGAATTTTGGGAGGATTCCTGACAATCCCCTTTCTGCACACACTACTTATGTTCTGAGTCTGGCACTACTGGTTTTAAATTCACCTTTTCTTCTTCCACTCAGAGCTCTCTCCAGTCTATGGACCACTCCTCAGGTCACAGCTCTCCCCAGTCTATGGATCGCTCCTCAGGTCACAGCTCTCCCCAGTCTATGGATCGCTCCTCAGGTCACAGCTCTCCCCAGTCTATGGATCGCTCCTCAGGTCACAGCTCTCCCCAGTCTATGGATCGCTCCTCAGGTCACAGCTCTCCCCAGTCTATGGATCACTCCTCAGGTCACAGCTCTCCCCAGTCTATGGATCACTCCTCGGGTCACAGCTCTCCCCAGTCTATGGATCACTCCTCGGGTCACAGCTCTCCCCAGTCTATGGATCACTCCTCGGGTCACAGCTCTCCCCAGTCTATGGATCACTCCTCGGGTCAGAGCTCTCCCCAGTCTATGGATCACTCCTCGGGTCAGAGCTCTCCCCAGTCTATGGATCACTCCTCGGGTCAGAGCTCTCCCCAGTCTATGGATCACTCCTCGGGTCAGAGCTCTCCCCAGTCTATGGATCACTCCTCGGGTCAGAGCTCTCCCCAGTCTATGGATCACTCCTCAGTTCAGAGCTCTCCCCAGTCTATGGATCGCTCCTCAGTTCAGAGCTCTCCCCAGTCTATGGATCACTCCTCAGGTCACAGCTCTACCCAGTCTATGGATCACTTCTCAGTTCAGAGCTCTCCCCAGTCTATGGGATCACTCCTCAGTTCAGAGCTCTCCCCTGTCTATGGATTACTCCTCGGGTCACAGCTCTCCCCAGTCTATGGATTACTCCTCGGGTCACAGCTCTCCCCAGTCTATGGATCACTCCTCAGTTCAGAGCTCTCCCCAGTCTATGGATCACTCCTCAGGTCAGCACAAATCAATTTTGTTACAAATTGGAAAAGGAAATTACCTGTTCTACTGCTGGATCACAAGTCTGTAAACGGCTCAGGCTTCATACAATTTATACAGCACACTCAGTGGGTGCAAACTCTAATATAACAAGTGTTGCAACATCAGAACAATAAGGTGTTTTTGGTCACCACATCCTGGTTTAGAGTAAAAGAAGAAAACCCTCTTGGGAAATGGGACTTTGGAAGTGACCAATACACCAAATATTATCAAAAAATGTATTTATTGTATAAATTTAGACAAAAGATGGCCTTTCACCTCATATATTAGACCTGACACAGGTCACAAAGCAGTAAGCAGATCACCAGGCAGTAAGCCCAAACTCTGGATACCGTCTTCGAATCCATACTTTGATATTCCACAGCATAAATAAAACAGAGGGAAAAATGATCTAGTGCTCTCTGTATTTTATTAATAAAAAGTGTAGAAATCTACTTACATTCAGCTGCACTCAGATCCGAGTGCCGGTGCATAGACATGTAAACAAACCAACAAGATGGCCGCGGGTGATGTCACACGTGACTCCTGACCCCCCGTACGTGTTACGTCCGTGGGTGGGACTTCATCAGTGTGGGGCAGGCTACACGTCGACGGCCCGCCTTGTTTATATACTGTCTTGGTAACCATCAATCCTGCAAATCAGGCTCCCGGATACAGTGTCCCAATCACAGCTTATATTACATAGAGAAAATTTCATTATACACCAGGGAAACCATAAACTGGGACGATTAGCAGACAGAAATAAAGTGCATTGATTAAAGTAAAAATATGTCAATAAAACTGGCGCTTTGGAACCGTTGTATTGTAGGACTCCGATCATTTATTTTTTGCCTAAAATGCATAAAAATCCTGACCAGCCCCCAGGACGTCCAATCGTCAATGGAATAGATTCTGTGACCTCACGGCTAGGTCAATATTTGGATTTTTTTCTGCAGCCTCTGGTTATTAAAACCAATGCCTATTTAAGAGACACTAAGCAGATACCCTTCCGTGTACTCCTAGTATACTGATAACTGCAGATGTAGGATCATTGTATACCGTCATAGATCACGAAGAAGCCTTATCTTCGGTTGAATGGGCTTTAGCAGCTACAGATCTTTCTAGTGAGCACATTCAATTCCTGTTAGAGAGTCTTAAGTTTTGTCTGCTCAATAATTACTTCTGGTTTAAAATTATTATTTTTTACAGACACATGCTGTGGCGATGGGTGCGCGTTTTGCTCCCAGTGTAGCCAATCTTTTTATGGCCCACTGGGAGGAAGAGGTTGTATTTGGTGATCGCCCACCTCAATTGTCCTGTTACAAGAGGTATATAGATGACTTGGTGATGGTCTGGGAAGGTGATATGCCCAGTTTACAGTTATTTATGGATAAATTAAATAACACCAAAAATATTAAGCTAACCTGGAATATTGACCAACAGATTACTTTTTAGATTTGGAAATTTTTAAGAAAGATGACTGTTTTCAAACCAGAAATCATTTTAAAACCACCGATCGTAATGTGTTTATTCCTTTGGATAGTTGCCACCACAAGTTGTGGTTGTGCAACATTCCTAGAGGACAATTTATCTGTCTCCGACGTAATTGTACGTCGGAGGATGAGTTTTTATCTCAGTCCCAGGTTTTAGCAACCCATTTCAGACAGACAGGATATGCACATTCGTGATTAATTCAAAAATTGAGAGGGCAAGGCTTACTGATAGAAATACTGTTGTGGCAGACAGGATTGTGAGCCCTAATGTCCAGAATAGTACCACTGGATATAGTATCCAATACAAGAAGTTTGAAAAAATTGTAGCCAAACATTGGCCGATTTTGAAGTATGATCGGAAACTAGGTCCACTGCTTCCGAATCGACCTGAGTTTATTTTTCGCGAAGCACCTTCACTTCGCGATGGTCTAGCACCAGGAGAGGTGGATCCACCTAAATTAGTGGATAACAGGTTATTTAGCTTTTTATCTGGTTTTTATGCATGTGGCAAGTGTGCCACTTGTAGAAATACTAGGAATAATATTAAGAAGCGAAAAGATTTTATTTCAACCGTCACACGTAAACAGTATCAGATTGAGGGTCTCATCACGTGTGCATCAGTTGGTATGGTGTACATGCTCGAATGCGACTGTGGTTTGCAGTATGTTGGTCGTACTTTGAGAGCATTACACGTACGGGTAGGTGAGCACATTAGTAATATTAAAAGGGGAGTTAAAACCCACAGTGTATCTAGGCATTTTAGAATGTGTCACCAACGAGACCCCAAATGTCTGAAGTTTTGGGGTATTGAGAAGGTCCCCAGACATTGGAGAGGAGGTCAATAAAACCGTTGAGTCGCAGGGAATCGTTTTGGATCTATGAGACCAAGGTGATGTCACCTGCAGGGATGAACATTGACTTTGACCTCAATTGCTTTATTTCCAATAGATAGGTGGTATTAATTTTTATTCTGGATTTTTTAATATATGATTTTTATTAATTTTTTGTATCAATTTTTAATTTTTAAAGTTATGTCGAATTCTAATTGTATATTTATAATGTTTTTTGAATCACTAAGAGGGTCGTGGGTTGATGTCAATTTTATTTTTAAGTTAATTTTAATTTTTGGGTAGAGTGCCCCTTTAATTATGGTATGTTTTTCTTTTATAAGAATTGAGATTTGTGCGCACTTTGTTAAATATGCTTATGAGTATAGCCTATTTAAGTCTTTCATTGCTTGTAACTACAAGAAATACTAAGATCTGATATGTAAATTCAACTAATGCTACCATTTAATGTAATCAATATTTTGTTAATTGTACCAATGTTTATATTTTCAAAATCAACAAACAAATTTGACAAGAAAAAAAAAAAAATGCTTATGAGGATCTAACTGTTCCCTATATATATTTTTAAAATAGCGCCAGTCTTATTGACATATTTTTACTTTAATGAAAATGGCTGGGTGACCCTCGATGTGATACGGCACCTCATCCCAATAAATTGGAAAATTAAACTGAGAGGAGGAAATATAGGAATTATAGCGGTGCCAAAAGATACACTCTACACTTAATACTCCTGGTTTTTACTTAACAAAAATTCTTAAAAAATCCATATAGGATTCACAGGAGCAAGGTGTGCATAATAATTAGTATGTTTAAAAACAATTATGTAGCGAAATTTTACGAGACTTGGCCTAGGGGGCGTAGCGGCCAGTTCCGTAGATAGGCATTTAGATGTCCGACATGTTTCGCCAATGATGGCTTCCTCAGGGACAGATGTTTGATACCTATAGCGCTACAATTCAATCTATAGAAGAAAATTAACAATCAGACAAAATTCTATAATAAGACATTTAAACAAAAGTATAAGTGATATAAATGGATACTTAAATATGTTTGCGAACTGTCAGACCTGAACCACAGGCACCCACCCAAAGTAAACCCCCGGAGACCCTACGCGCATAGAGGTGCCAACCAAACCCCCCTCAAGACCCCCACAACCAAGCCCCCATAAGATGGTGAATATATACCTGTAGGTCACCAAGGGCAGGCGCAACATGCACCCGGAGCAGGGCCTCAAGCACAGATTACAATGGATAGCTACAGGGGGCAGATAGAAGGACCTGACAGAGTATATCTATGAAGAAAAAAAATGTGAATTATTTATAGTGGGCCCTGGAGGAACCCTTAGCGAGCACTACTCGCTCTCCCTGCTCCTACTGGAAGACGGGTAAGTAAACCAACTAACCACCATGTTTCCCACAGCCTCACAGTCCATTGACCCTAAGCTGGCTCCCATTTTTTTATCTCAAGCACTGGACTCGACACAGAGTCCTACACCTCAGCACCTAGTAGCTCCCACTCACAGGGAACTCACGACTTAGATGTTGTGAATCTTTCTTCTTTTCCCTTAACTAAACAACAGATAAAAGTACTTCAATTAGGCCTCACCTTCTGTCCCTCTGCGGAATTTAACAAATTCCAATTTGTCAAGGACATCCATTTATTTGCAAGAAAATTAATGTACAAGGTCATTTTTGACAAACCCGCAAAAACTCAAGCGGTAGAGCCATTACCAGAAAACAGTGTTCCTACACTGGCCGAAATTCAGGCCATTGAAGATCTACTAACACTCTTGGAGGAGGGTGGCACCGAGGACGAATGCCAGTGGCACTTGGAAAGTGATGGCATTGTGGCCTCTGGGGTGTCTTTCCCCCCGCCATCATCCTTTAAACCCAAATTCACAGCTTTTCCCAATCTTTCAGTGAACCCCAATATTTGGGCATTTGTGGAACAGATCAGTAATGCCATCAAACACTATGATTTTTCCACCTCATATCCTTCTAACTTATCCCTTGCCCAGAAACAGGCTCTTAAATCCCTACAGAACCACCCTGGGCTGATAATAAAACCAGCTGACAAAGGGGGGAACGTAGTTGTTATGGATGTTGCGGCATATGAATCCATGTGCCGCAACATCCTCGATAACAAGGATTGGTACCGACCCATTTCACGATCACTTATCAAATTTTGCCAGTGAATACTATGAACTTATCTTCTCTGCTTATCAAAAAGGAACCATAGATGTCAATACTTGGAAATTCCTAAATGTAAAGGACCCCAGAATACCTACATTCTACGCTTTGCCAAAACTCCATAAATCTCTAGAAAACCCCCCTGGTCATCCTATTGTGTCAGGATGTTTAAGTTTGACAGAAAATGCAAGTGCTCTTGTGGACAAATATTTGAATCCACATGTGCTGGCTCTCCCCTCTCATGTAAAAGACACCATACATCTTCTTCGTATTTTTGAAGACCTGCACCTTCCATCCAATACGTGGATGGTGGCGTTAGACGTAGAAAGCTTATACAATGCTATACCCCACAACAATGGCATTAGAGTAATTTCTAAATTGCTACAAGAAAGAGGCCCCAAATTTGAGGCCTATGGCCACTTTGTCATTGATCTTTTGGGATTATTTTGACGCGTAACCATTTTATGTTTGGCACTTCCCACTTCCTCCAGGTACAGGGTGTAGCTATGGGCACCAAATGTGCGCCATCCTACGCCAATCTGTACCTGGGGGGGTGGGAAAGGGAACTTTTTTCCAACCCTGACCTTGCTGATTTCCTGTGCCACGTGGTGTCGTGGCACAGGTATATCGAAGATGTCATCTTCTTTTGGTCTGGTACTCGGGAACACCTATCAAAAATTTATAGAAACTCTGGCTGTAAACTCATACAACCTTAAGTTCACAATGGAATGTAGCCAGAGGAGGATTACCTTTCTCGATCTGGAAATACGACTGGATCCTGATGGTAATCTTTCCTCATCTCTGTATCGTAAGGAAACCTCCAGAAATACTATTCTACATGCCAAAAGCGCTCACCCAAAACCACTGTTAAATAGTATTCCATACAGCCAATATTTACGTATTAAACGCAATTGCACGCATGAAAAGGACTTCTTTATGGCCTCCCAGGACCTTTATGAGAGACTAAAAAGAAGAGGATACAGCCACAAATTGTTGAAACAAGCTTTCAACAAAGTGAAAAACTGGTCAGGAAAAAATTAATACATTCCAACAAAAGCACGGACGGATTCCAGCCTGTCCGCGTTATAACTGAAATTTTCTTAACATCATAATGAGGTTAGGGACATTTTGTACAAGTTCTGGCCTCTTCTCACTTCAGACAACACTATCAAAAAATATATCAAATCTCAGCCCCAGATTACTTACCGTCACTCTCCATCTTTACGAGATAAAATCATAGCCAGTCATCATGCACCCAAAGCTTTTGGCACATTTCCCTGTGGCAACTGCGATATATGTGACTTCATCTATGATACACGTGAAAACCCGCTTCCAAATGGCCAAATTCATAAAATCAAGCACAAAGTTACCTGTCAAACCATCAGCATAGTATATCTGGCCACTTGTGTGTGTGGCAGCTACTATGTCGGAAAAACCAAACGCCCATTTTGCATACGGATCCGTGATCATATTAAACCTTTATACAAACGCAAGACTTCCACCTCAATTAATCGACATATAGCATCATAACTTTGATCCCCATGTTGTGGGATTTACAGCTTTGGAACATATCCCTGCACACGCCAGAGGAGGTGATATAGATCAAAAATTACTCCAATTGGAGACAAAATGGATACACACTTTGGAGGCCACCAGATACCCAGGGCTTAATGAATATATCAGCTTTAAGTCATTTCTCTAACCTAGCCCTTATTGGGGCTTGCTATAAGTACTCTACCAATCTCGATTGTATTATACATACTCTCAAAGGTTTTTATGTTCCTCCCTACTGTTCCCCCTTTCCCAACTCAGGATTCCGTCTTGATGAATCAGGATATAGCTTCAATTCCACATAGTTTAATATCCTGTGATTTATAATATTAGACACACGATTTGTAGGCTTCATCAAATGAAAAACTTTCCTCTTTATTGTGACAACAGCGTAGTTTGCTTTGCGAGCTGCTTATGTGGGCACACGCCTGGGATCCTGCCCCCCCAATTTTCTGTCCTCTATCTTTCCTTTGCTTATATGCCTAAAGTGTGCAGGCGTCTCTTTGGGGCGTTACTCTGATCCCAGGCTTGCTCCCACCCACCTCCATCTTTCCCATCATGTCCCTGTTGGATCCGGCGCGCCTCTTGGTGCTGGACCCTTCCCCCTCTATTCCCCCGCATGACCCGATGGGTACCCCCTGCCCATTGGCCCCTGTGGGTTCCCGTGGATGGCGCGGATCGCATCTGGCGCTCCAGCCTTTTGTCACAGAAGTACCCCAGCTGTATGGACACCCAAGGGCATAGGAATTCCCTTTGCCCGGTGGCAGCCACTGCACACTGGTGATCCTCGGATCATAACATCTCCCAGGTATTGGGCTGCTAGTTGTGGCCATCCAATACAGCGCTGTGTCTGTAACATGTATACACACGTTACCATGGATACTACCGCTATGCCTCCTGGACCTTGTAGGCCCGGACGCATTTGCGAGTCGCGCATGCGCAGTGGCTTTGTTTTGTCCGCTCACACGTGTGGCGACGTCAGACGCCGCACGTGTGTGGGGGGCATAAGAACGCCGGCATCTCTGGCCTGAACACTCGCCAGGGATCTACATGACACCGCTAGGTTATCTGCATCTCGGTTCGGTATGCATACACAATCTATAACCTGATCTTGTAAGTTCAGTCCCTCCTTCCCTCTGTCAGCCTGCTTATATTCAGCCCATGCTTTGTCTTTATTTCTCAGCATGTTATACTGGGCGACACAATTGGTTGTAATCTTTATACCAGCCATCTATCCAACTTATTGCACTATGCCTAACGGTAAGTGCAATGTATTTATAATTTTTTGCATATAAAAATAGTCTATATCATTTACGCACATAGCTGGCTTATATTCTCTCATTTTTACTCATCCACCCTCATAGGACTGTTTCATATATGTTTCTTTCCTCATTACTTGCAGAGATGTGTACCCCATTATGTGTTCTATGGCAGGTTTAATACCCTGAATTGATCGCTTCTCGGTGTCCTGTAAATTATCTGTTCATAGAATTAATGCAAGTACAAGCAAGAGACTATGTTAGTCCCATGTTGTCCCTAAAATTGGTGGGCCCCTTAAGGGTTCCTCCAGGGCCCACTATAAATAATTTACAATTTTTTTCTTCATAGATATACTCTGTCAGGTCCTTCTATCTGCCCCCTGCAGCTATCCATTGTAATCTGTGCTTGAGGCCCTGCTCCGGGTGCATGTTGCGCCTGTCCTTGATGACCTACAGGTATATATTCACCATCTTATGGGGGCTTGGTTGTGGGGGTCTTGAGGGGGGTTTGGTTGGCACCTCTATGCGCGTAGGGTCACCGGGGGTTTACTTTGGGTGGGTGCCTGTGGTTCAGGTCTGACAGTTCGCAAATATATTTAAGTATCCATTGATATCACTTGTACTTTTGTTAAAAATATCTTATTATAGAATTTTGTCTGTTAATTTTCTTCTATAGATTGAATTGTAGCGCTATAGGTATCAAACATCTGTCCCTGAGGAAGTCATCATTGGCGAAACATGTCGGACATCTAAATGCCTATCTACGGAACTGCCCGCTACGCCCCCTAGGCCAAGTCTCATAAAATTTCGCTACATAATTGTTTTTAAACATACTAATTATTATGCACACCTTGCTCCTGTGAATCCTATGTGGATTTTTTAAGAATTTTTGTTAATAAAATACTCCTGGTTTTTACTTAAGTGTAGAGTGTATCTTTTGGCACCGCTATAATCCCTGTATTTCCTCCTCTAGGTTTAATATTTTTACTTTAATCAATGCACTTTATTTCTGTCTGCTAATCCGTCCCAGTTTATGGTTTCCCTGGTGTATGAGATTTTCTCTATGTGATATAAGCTGTGATTGGGCCGCTGTATACGGGAGCCTGATTAGCAGATTGATGGTTACCATAACAGTATATAAACAACGCGGGCCATCTATGTGTATCCTGCCTCACGCTGAGGAAGTCCCACCCACGGATGTAACGCGTAACGTCACCCGCGGCCATCTTGTTGGTTGTTTACATGTCTATGCGCCGACACTCGGAACTGAGTGCGGCTGAATATAAGTAGATTTCTACACTTTTTATTAATAAAATACAGACAGAGAGCACTAGATCGTTTTCCCTCTGTTTTATTTATGCTGTGGAATATTAAAGTATATAACAAAGTGTGGATTCGAAGACGGTATCCAGAGTGTGGGCTTACTGCCTGGTGATCTGCTTACTGCTTTGTGACCTGTGTCAGGTCTAATATATGAGGTAAGAGCCAATCTTTACCTGTGGTGGAGGGATCACTATCACTGGATATATCGTCTTGCTCTTCACTGCACCGCACCGAAATACGGTAAGATTTGTGCTGTTTCCACATGCACCTACCTGGACTCATATATATATTCATTTAGGAATTTAATACGGACGTTTTAAGAATTGCGCTGCACTGTTTCATTTTATATGGACATAGAAATATGACAGCATGTGAAATAAAAAAATTGATGCATATACAGACATTAATTACCATATTCATTGGCATATAACACGCACATTCATTTTAAGAGGGAAGTTTCAGGGGAAAAAAAAACTTAAATTTTAAATAAGGAACTTTAAAGAAAAATAAGGGTCAGTGCCCATCCTGCAGCCTCACCATTGCCATCAATTTAGCCTGATCAATGCCCATCTGCAGCCTCACAAGTGCCATCAATGCACCCTCATCAGTTATAAACAGAGAAAGACAGTTTAACAGTCACCACATCCCTGGTAGATAGGTAAAGCAAACACCCCCTGAAGGATGGGACTTTAAAATGTGACCGAAAACAAGAAAGTATAAAAATATACAACTTTATTACATATTAACAAACAAGAATATGGAAAAAAATTAAAAAGGTCATGTAGATATACAAATCCATAAAAAGTTGGTGAATGTAGATATATGTTGGTACACTCTTAACTTGACCCAACGTTCCTGGCTGAATGCTACCCATGACCATCCATATGTTTTCCTTGTTGCCTCCTTGCTATTTCACATGATACATGAGTATTTTCATTATTTTTATTGCATTTCTCCTCCCCTGCTCCCCGCTGTCTTCCACCCGGCGCAGGGGGGGGGGGCGCATTCTGACATTTCCTCGTCGGATGCGTCCGCCCTTGCTGCACTGTTTAGTGGTGTTTCTGCGTCGGTGCTCATCCAGCACAGGTCTCCGCCCCACAAGGGGGCGGGGCCCTGCGCTCCCTGTGCAGGGGATCCTTTTTCGCGCGCGCTCAGTTACTGCCTTCTACCTCCAGACCTTATCACAACATTGCGATGCCGTTGCACACACGCGTGCATGATTACGTTCTTTAGACGCGACCATTCACCCCTTTGGTCGCTGTGACGTCATCGATGATGTGCTTTTGCGCGCAAACGCCTTCCTGCACACTATAAAAAGTTACTTCCGTATCAGCCTATCACAGCTGTTGCGGCTTTGGATCTACAGGGGATACGAACGGCCGGTTTGGCCATCTTTACTGACAGGTAGTTAACATGTTTATTGTGGGATATGCTCCTTCCTTATTTCCCCTTTTGTTTAGCCCTTATTATTATTTATCAGCCCCAGTGTGAGAGACTAATTCGTCTTCATGCCTCTACCTGCTATTTACACAGGCACACTCCTTGGATTGGTGGACCTAATCTGGCCCCCCTCTTCCTAACAGCAGTTTTGGGCACTACATCCCTTGAGCCATCCATATCTCCTCCTACCCTCATTTTTGGTAGGTGTTTCTACGTGTTCCTATCTTCCCTTACTTCATAAGTAGATATGTTTTCATGCATGTTTATGCAGATATTCCTCTAACCACACTTTTTCATAAATTCGTATATATCTAGACTGTAGGGTCCCCTCTGAGCGTGTGATTTAGTGGGATCCTCGCTGGTGACACCGGGGAGTGGGGCTCGGAGAAACCTTCATTACATCTGCTCAGCTGTACAGCTACACAATTTTTCTCTGTGGTCATGTGAAATGGCAAGTTGGATCTCTATTAAGGATCAGCTTCGTGTGTTCGGTCGTTCGCCGAATTACAATCGTTTTGGGCCGTTCGTGACAAATTCGAGTGGCGCGTCACGGCCCATAATTCACTGCGGCATCGCAGTGCATTGCTGGCTGATGATTGGCCAAGCCTGCACTATGACCCGCATGCTTGGCCAATCACAGCGCTGTGTGTACAGAGAGCCATAACTGGCCAAAGCCAAGGAGGCTTTGGCCAATTATGGTTAAGGGGGTTTAGTACACGCCCCACACGCCATCTGCAAAAGGGGTATCTATTCAATCCGAGCCTCAGCTGACCCCATACTCATATGCACATATAGCAAGAGGACCTGTCATTTTTCAAAAAAACATTGCAAAACTACAAGAGTGTTCCTTGGATTTATGATTATTACTATTTAAATATTTTTAGTCTATGTATGTGTGGATCCATTTAAGCGCGTTATATTTGATTATTTTCAGCACCAGACTTTTAGAGTACATAGTGCACTTTTAATCTTAGATAAATTGTTTATATTACAGCACAAGATTTTTAGAGCACATAGTGCACCTTTTATCTCATATTATATATATATATATATATATATATATATATATATATATATATATATATATAATCTTAGCAAGTGATATCAGAGCACTTACCAAAGGTGCAGCTTTTGCACAAAAACAATCTCGTAGTTTATGTTTTACTGCATGTGAATATAAATTTTTTTTGTCACTATATTTGAATAGAGGGCGTATGTGGAAACATATGTGATCAGAGGAGCATCACGTATATTTTATGACCATTTTTTAACGTTGTCCACCCATCATACATACACTGCACTATACATTTAGATGCACATGACCACGTATCACTATCCTTAAGCGCTTTAGTATTTATTTATTTATAATTTATCACACTATATAAGGCCAACTGCACATCTGCCCTGTGTAGTGTGTTGCGATGGAGACTGGAGAGAGATAGACAGAGAGACAGTGTGATTTGATTTAAGTTAGATAGGATAGGCAGGTTGAGTCAGCTGCACTTACAGTGTATTGTGTGTATGTATATATATATATATATATATATATATATATATATATATATATATATATATATATATATATGCATCCACAGCGAGGCCTGCTTCAGCATGAGCTCGGAGGTCTAGACCTCCGGAGCGCCTAAGCCCAGACAACACCCCCAGGACTCAACGCCGGCTTGGGAGTCCCAGTTGGGCCCCTTCAGGCCCCCCTGCTAAGCAGACCCCTCCGTCCGCAGGCAGGGGGCCTGGGATGAATCCCCATTCACGGCAAAGTCCTAGAGGGGGGGACTCAAACCAGGCCTCCGTGCCGGTCCCCTCCAGGATCGTCCGGGCCCAGATTCATTCGGCTGCCACCTCCGGCGTGGCTCCGGCCGGGGTGGCAACCCGGTGTGAAATAGCAGGTCCATCGCGAGCCGGCCTTGTCCCTGATGCGGCCGGCAGCTTGCCTCATGGTGGCGCCATCTTGCCTCGTGGAGGAGGCCATTTAAAACACAGTACACGTCAGTCGGGAGGCCCCGCCTGGGTAGTGGCTGTGTGCTGGCCATGGCGGCGCAGCTAGATGACATCACCATGGAGGGACCTAGTAATGGCGGACGGAGCCCTCCGAGGGACAATGCTGTTCTTCCCCTCTGTGCCGAGCAGCATTGTCAACCCCCCCTGGTTGACAATGCTGCTCGGCACAGAGGGGAAGAACGGCTGGAAGAGGGACAGCGGTTACAAGTGCAGGCATTCAGCAGCAGCGAGGGGGGAGAGCTGAGTGAAGATCCCCAGGAGGCAGCAGGGGTGTCGGGACAGACGGCTGGAGGGTCTTCTCTCCCGAGGCAGCCTGGTAAGAAACTCTTATCTTCTTCTGCTGATATTATACCTGTATTGTCTACGGTACCTAGGGCTGAAGAGGGGTAATGTACAGTGTATGCTGGGGGGGGATGGGGGCCTGTGGGAGTCATTGAGGGAGCTACTGCGCCGCCTTGAAGGTGGGGCTCCGCAGTCCTCGGCCCTGGTTAGCCCCTGGGTTTCACCCCCCACGAGTGTTAGGGAGCCCCAGGTCATGGGGGAACCCCCCCCAAAAATCCCCAGGTGTCAGTGGTCGCAGAGACGCAGACGGAAAAAGACGGCGTGGAAACGACAATAGGGAATACATCGAAGGATAAGGATGCAGAAAAAGTGCGCTTAGCGGATGCAGCATGGTGCGAGGTGTATGTGTGCTTTGAGGGACCACAAGGGGCACATTTGAAGAAAAGGATTCCCAAATCCTGTGTACTTTTTTTTTTTTATGTCTTTTCAGATTCCCCGGGATGTCTCATCTGGATAATGGGGCATTCCTACGTCTTTTGGGGGGCAAGAAGGGTAGATGTCAGGCCAGATGGCAGGCAGCTGAGGCTTACAAGAGAGGAGGGCAGGATCAGATGGATTGGTTATCCGGGCATGATGTGGCATAAGGTTGTGCCTGAGGTACATCGTTTTTCCAGGTTGGACCGGGCTCCTGACATCTTGGTCGTTCACGTGGGTGGTAATGACTTGGGAGTTCGACCCATGAGGCAGGTCATAAAGGACATTCAATGGGATTTTCTCAGACTTAGGACATCCTTTCCGGACATGATTGTGATATGGTCGGATATAGTGGCCCGCATGTCTTGGAGGGGGGCCAGGTCATGGGAAAAGCTTAACAAGACTCGGATTAAGGTGAATAAAGAAGTTGGCAAGTTCATAGCCCGTAATGGTGAAGTGGTTATCCGGCATTGGGAGTTGGAGGTAGATACATGGAGGTACTTGAGAGGGGATGGGGTTCATCTAAACCCTGTCTGGGCATTAGGGTTGGAGGATGGCATCAGGAGGGCGTGGCTGGCGTGGCTGCGGGCGCTAGTGTAAGGATTCACACTTGTGGCGTTTTGGGCCGAATAAAGGCCGAACAGGCCATTTACATCCAAGAAGGTGTCCCTGTCATCATTTAGTAGAAGTATAAGGCATTATGCATGTGTTGGTGGGGGCAGTAAGTTATCTGGCTGCCCTAGTCATGCATTTTACAAATTGAGTCAAACACCAGTGATAAACACAAAGCCCCAAAAAAGGTTCTTTGGTAACATCCGCACCCTCTCCAGCCGCTGTCTCTGTCCTCATTGGATAGATTGATAGCAGTGGGAGCAGGTGCCCCCAGAAGAGAAGTATAACAAAGATCTGGATGGCTTGGAAATTTCTGCTGAGATTGAAAGCTTTACATTTTTCATTGAGTCTATACCGTCAAATTTAAAATCTGCAACACCTCTTGATCTGTGCCAGACATAGACATGACTATTCTCTTACTGCTTGTTATCCAAATATTGAAACAACATTGAACATTTTTTTTTATTCTTCCTGTTACTGTTGCATCTTGTGAAAGGAGCTTCAGCAAGCTGAAACCCATTAAAAATGATTTACGATCAACTATGGGTCAAGACAGGCTTTCAAACCCTCAGTATACTTTCTATTGAGTATGCAACTGCAAAAGAGATTAATTTTGATAGTGTCATAGATGATTTTGCTTCTATGAAAGCAAGAAAGGTGTCTTTGTGATTGTGTCATAATACTAACTTTTCCATAGGAGTATACTTGACATTTTTCCAACTGTTTTCAGCAAGTTTACAGAAATTTTCATTTATTCCCTTGATTTCTATTTTGAATATTTTGTACTAAGGGGTTCTTTTTTGGCTGAAGGCCATGTATGTTAAAATATGTTTTTTTTTTTGTTTGTTTTTTTTTACCCTTTTCATATTTATATGAATATTTTGTATTGGGGCACTGACTACCTTTAGGAAAGATTACAGTTGAATGTTATGTTTCAGTGAGAAATAGTGTAATCCCTTGATTTTGCACTTTTATATATTAATATTTTGTATTGAGCGTTCCTTTTTTGCTGAAGGTCATGTATGTTTGAGAAATATTTATTTGAGAAATATTTGTTTGTTATTTTTTTTGCACTTTTCATATTTATATGAATATTTTGTATTGGGGCACTGACTACCTTTAGGAAAGATTACATTTGAATGTTATATATGTTTCAGTGAGAAATATTAGTGTAATCCCTTGATTTTTCACTTTTATATATTAATATTTTGTATTGAGTGTTCTTTTTTGCTGAAGGCCATGTACTGTATGTTGGTTGAGAAGTTTGTGATTTTTTTTGATTTTGCGTTTTTCCTATTTATGTGAAGATTTGGTATTGGGGCACTACCTCACACAAAATAATGCAAAACTGAAAAAACTTTAGTATGTTCACATGGGCCTTGACAGAAAAAAAAACAGTCAACAGGCCTTTCTACAAGCACATTTGTTGCATTAATATTTCAAAGTGCCTCCAATAAAAATACATAGAATTAAAATGTGTGAGTGAACTCTGTTTCTATCGCATTAAACCTAATTGAATTTTTATTGTTTTAAGTATATTCTTGTTTTGAAACGACATTGATTCTTTCTTAAAACCGGGTGCAGTTTGCTATCTTCGCCCTGGGCACCAAATGGCCTTGTCCCAGCACTGGGTCTAGGCAAAATTAGATTACGAGGTATGTGAGACCAATTGGCCCCATCAGACAGAGCAAAGAGCTCTGGATTTACAACCTTTTTCAATAGTAGAGGACAAGGGATTTAGGAGTTTTGTGAAAGCTCTTGATCCATCATATGTTTTGCCGAACAGAAAGACACTATCGGGAAGTTTGTTACCTCCGCTGTATGACAGCATTAAAGCCGAAAACGATGGTTAAAGTAAGCAATGCCTCTGTTGTGTGTCTGACAACTGACTGCTAGACATCACGCACAACAACTAGTTTTATGGCAATCACTTGTCATTTTATTGATGATAAATTTGAGCTTTCATCATCTTTGCTGGACTGCTTCTCATTTACAGAAAGGCACACAGCTGACAATTTGTCAGTAGAAATTTGTGAAGAGTGTGGCATCACAAACAGAGCTGTTTGCTTGTATCTCTGACAATGCCAGCAACATAAAAGCAGCAACCCGGAAAGTTGGATGGAAGCCCTTGGCATGCTTTGCTCATACGCTTAACCTATTTGTGAGGGAAATTTTAAAAAGCATTCAAGAGACGGTGACGAAAGGTAACCACTTGACCACTGGGCACTTAAACCCCCTTAATAACCAGACCAATTTTCAGCTTTTGGTGCTCTCAGATTTTGAATGACAATTACTCAGTCACGCAACACTGTATCTATATGAAATTTTTGACCTTTTTTTCACACAAATAGAGCTTTCTTTTGGTGGTATTTAATCACCGCTGGGTTCTTTATTTTTTGCGCTATAAAAGAAAAAAGGTAGAAAAATCGCATTTTTCTTCGTTTCTGTTATAAAATTTTGCAAATTAGTAATTTTTCTTCATATATTTTGGCCAAAATTTATACCGCTACATATCTTTGGTAAAAATAACTAAAATCGGTGGATATTATTTGGTCTTTGTGAAAGTTATAGAGTCCAAAAGCTATGGTGCCAATATCTGAAAATTGATCACACCTGTTTCATTGATCCTTTTATTTACCCTTTTAAATGTTAAGTCTACTACGCTCTCCTCTCCCTTATTTTGCCGCTTCACGAGTCGCAAGCCCTATAACCACAGGACACTAGGACCCAGGAGTCCTGGCAATAGAGCATATAAGCCCTCATCCAACATGGCCCCTGCTAGGCCTGAAGGAGTGCATGCTCCGTAAACACGTTGCCTATTGGTCCACCGTCCCAACCGGAAGTGACGTCATCCTCCGGCTTCCTGTGTGCTCGAGGTCCAGGAAACGCCAGCAACCACCTGCGCAACCCGCTCCACCTCACCAGTGGACAGCCACGGATGGACTCCCTCCCGGACGTTTATTTACCTACTCTTCACATGCTTCTTTTAATCCAACTCGTGAGTATATATGCACAATTTGCTCATTAAAAAGTCAACGTTTACTGCACTCAGAGTGGCACCTCTGTGCTTTCTCCCTGGGCCTTGAAGAACTGAGGCTGAAGCAATATGTAGCAACAAGGTGAAATTCTATATATTACACATGTAGCCCCCTGATGGTTAGGCAGGGTTGCTCTTAAATTTCACTTAAAAGTCCATAATAACAGAAATGCATCTTGTAAAATCCACTTGTGAGGACAGTGCCACCAACACCCAAATCACACTGCATTTAACCCTCATGAGCCGAGACATTACACGATAGAAAAAAAACAAAACAAGTTATAGTGTAATGTCTCGGCTCATGATGGGTATTCATCTTTATGTTTATTTCTAATATGTTTCCGGCATCCGGAACACATATATTCTACTCTGTTTCCTTTATTGAAACAGTTTCTATGAACACCTATGACCACTTCCTGCCTTTGGAGCACATAGGAACTTCCTGTTTCCTTTATTGGAATGTAGAGATTAACCCGCCCACTGATAAGCCGTCCCATATATATATATATATATATATATATATATATATATATATATATATATATATATATATATATATATATATATATATATATATATATATATATACTGAGTACAGCACATGTTTGGCCACGCCCCTGACATCAGTCATGACGAAACACGTATAAGGAGCTGGTGACATGTGACGCAACTTGTGTACTGGGGCGCAGCAGCCATCTTTTTGGTTGGAAACATCGGACATTTCCTTTCCTTGCCTGTTAACTACTGAAATCGCACTACATGTGGTGAAGGAGCTGTTACACTTATTCCCATGCGGTTGTGGAGCTGATATTGAGAGGCATCTAGGCTTGCTGTTATCTATCTGGAGGAGCTGCAGTCTTATATCTTTAATCTGTCCAATCGCACTTTGTCCCCTGCAGACACAATACTCCTTAGTCGTGGTTTAAATTTTGCCCCTACTAACAGACCCAATCCCTTTCTGCTCTTCAAAGATTTGAATGGTTACATCAGAAATCTGACTCTCAAGAGGCATTTCAACATCAAAAAGGATAGAGACAAACAGCAGACTCTCATCCCACCCACTGCCACCACTTCACCTGTGTCAATGTTGGATGAATCAGATAATGTTTCTGAAATCTACGACTGTGATGACTTTGACATACCCTGTACTGAAGATGACCTCTCAAAACTACTGACACAACATCTAATCACATCCCCACCCATTATTTATTCTGGTCTAAATCTGTATTTTTCCCACACAGTCTAATAGGGCGTACACACGGTCGGACTTTGTTCGGACATTCCGACAACAAAATCCTAGGATTTTTTCCGACGGATGTTGGCTCAAACTTGTCTTGCATACACACGGTCACACAAAGTTGTCGGAAAATCCGATCGTTCTAAACGCAGTGACGTAAAACACGTACGTTGGGACTATAAACGGGGCAGTGGCCAATAGCTTTCATCTCTTTATTTATTCTGAGCATGCGTGGCACTTTGTCCGTCGGATTTGTGTACATACGATCGGAATTTCCGACAACGGATTTTGTTGTCGGAAAATTTTATCTCCTGCTCTCCAACTTTGTGTGTCGGAAAATCCGATGGAAAATGTCCGATGGAGCCCACACACGGTCGGAATTTCCGACAACACGCTCCGATCGGACATTTTCCATCGGAAAATCCGACCGTGTGTACGGGGCATAAGGGTCCTTGCATAGAAAGTTTCTATAGGGTAGTCTTCTCAGATATGACCAAACTCTGCAACACTACGTCCAATTCCAAACCCCACAATCTTACACCACTGGAAATCAGAGCCCTCCAGCAATTTACCAATGCAGAGGACCTCATAATCAAGCCTGTGGACAAAGGAGGTGGCATCATCCTTCAAAATAAAGTAGATTATATCGTGGAGGCAGAATGACTGCTGTCTGACCAGGCCACCTACATAAAACTCCCAAAAGACCCTACTAATGACTTTGCCATAGAAGCAGACCTTTTGATCTTGACTGCTCTATCCGACAATGTCATTTCTAAAATTGAGAGTCCCTTTTTTCACAAACCCTTTTATTCCATTCCGTGATTTCATAATTTACCCAAAATACGTAACAATTAAAAAAAACCCTGGTAGGCCAATTGTGGCCTCTATGGACAGTATCACCTCAGTTTTCAGCCAATATGTAGATCGTTATCTACAACCCATAGTCCTTCAACTCCAGTCATATATCCGGGATGGGACACATCTTCTGGAACTCCTCTCACCCTACACTTGGGAATCCTCTTACGCCTGGTTATCGCTAGACGTCAGTTCACTATACACCACCATCCCCCACAATTTTGGCATTATGGCTCTCGAACATTTCCTTTCCACAGATCCACTCATAAACCCCCGCCAGGCCACCTTCATAATAGAAGCCACCAAGTTCTGCTTAACGCATAACTATTTCACATTTAATGGAGACTTCCATTTAAAGCTACAAGGCACAGCGATGGGGGCCAATTTTGCCCCCTTGTACGCGAACCTAGCCATGGGGTTCTGGGAAAATCAATACATCTACCAAAATAATCCTTTTTCCGCCAATATAATTTTTTTGGCCGATATATTGATATTATCATCATTTGGGATGGTCCTTTAGATCTTATCCATCCGTTCATTGCACATTGCAATAAGAACACCTATGGATTATCTTTTACACATGAAAGTGATCAGATCTCCTTAGCCTTTTTGAATTTGGAACTTCAACATGATGACCATGTCATACATGCCAGAAATTACACTAAGCCCACCAGTGGCAACTCATATCTTCTTTACAAAAGCTGTCATTACCCACCATGGATCAAAAACATTCCTAAAGGTCAATTTTGTTGACAGAATTGCACTGGGGATGTTGACTATATCTAATCCAGTGTACACCTCAAAAAAAATTTTCTGAGAAGGAATACCCTGCAGATATAGTAGAAAAAGCTTATGAACTATATCTCCATGGGAAACCCTCACGCCCTAATCCTCCCTCTACAGACTGTCCCATTCGATTTATCATGACTTTTCATTCCCAACACAAAAAGATGGAGAGGATCCTGCTGAAGCATTGGGATATTCTTCAGCAGGATCCCCACCTCAAATCTATCCTCCCCACACACCCACGTGTCACTTACCGTAGAGCTCCAAACCTTAAAAATAAAACTGCTCCTAGCCAATTGAAAACCACCCCTACCTTATCACTCCGCTCATTCCTCTGGTAGGGATGTACCAATGCCGCAAGAAACTTTGCAAAACGTGCCATTTTGTCCAGCACGGCCAAAAATCTTTCTCCACCAAAGGCCACACCTATTTTCTGAAAGATTTCTTCAATTGTTCATCGGACCATGTGGTTTATGGTCTAACCTGTCCCTGTGGTCTCATATACATTGGCCGTACCATTCAGCCCCTCAGACAGCGTTTTGGGGAGCATAGGAGGTATATTGAGGGTGGTACAGACCCCACACAGTGTGCCCAGACATTTTGCCACGGTTCACAAGGGTTCCACTCTGGGGTTATCTGTTTGGGTTATAGAACAGATCCCTAGGTCTCTCCCGCCTGCCGAAAGGTTCAGGAAATTGTGCGCAAGAGAGACCTATTGGATCTATCGTTTGGACATTCTCTCACCTGGAGGCATCAATGAGTGCATTGAAACATCTGCCATTCTGTGATACTTGTGTGTATATATATATATATATATATATATATATATATATGCTTATGTGTGTGTTTTTTCCATGATCAGATCACCAGTTTATTATGTTATATCAGTTTGCACATTGAGTGTGTGCACATGTCCTTTCTTCTTTCATTCCCTTCCCCTCCTCCTTTTCTTTTTAACTCCCCCCTCCCCCCCTTTTTTCTATTTCCATTTCCCTCCCAAACCCCCTCTCCCTATTTTCTGTTTCCTCCCCCGTTTTTCCCCCCCTTTCCAAATGATTGTTCTCCCATACTCCATATATGAAATTCTTTTAGAGGGACAGTCACTATAGCCACTATAGTCTCTTTCCAGACTATACTGCATACTATATATTACATACCATGACACAGATCGGGTTTGCTTTAATTTATTCTATATTTTAAATTTTTTATTATTATTTTTAATTTATTATTCTATTTATTTTTATTTCCCTTCAGTCATTCATGCCTTTATTTATAGTCCATCTTTTAATTCTAATTATATTCTCATCCCCAGTACTACACATTTATGTCTCCATTTCAATCATGTCCCCTCTGCCTTGTTCTGTACTTTCACTTTGTTCCTCTTCCGGTCCCGTTCACACGTCTTTCATTGCCGACACAATTCCATACAGCTTCTTCTCATGGCCACTCCCCCCACTTTCTCCCATATATTCTCTTCATTAGTCCCACAGTAACTAGCTTGACAAAGGAGTGCAGCCGTCATGCCATTCACGGCTTGCTGACTCAGGATACGCGTCGCATGTGTGTGACGTCATCGCCCCTCCCCTGGATTGCTGTTTGCCTTCCTAGCCTCATTTTGGTACTCCTCCATCGTTGCCGGCCGGTGGACACAGCGCATCTGAAGACTAGTCTGATTACACATCCATGGCAGGGATGATCGACCTCTCGGACCCCTTCGGTTACATCTGGGACTCTCATATGCCTTTTTAACTCAACTTAAATGTGAGTGCAATCTCTGTTGCTGCTCTTTTTATTAAAATTGTTTTTAAGTCTGCACCCAGAGGCGCCTCCTTTCTTTGTTTCTTATATCCCCCATGCTGCTGAGGAGCGGTTATTGAAAAATACCTAGGCTTATTTAAATCTACCAAAGGGTAAGAGGCAGTGTGTTTGGGTGTTGGTGGCGGTGTCCTCACAAGTGGATTTTGCAAGACGTATTACTGTTATTATGGACTTTTAAGTGATGTTGATGCATAATCTATTCATTACACTGAAAGTTCACGTTGGACTATTATACAGTTCTTATTAGCGCTACACCATTTTTTATATTATTTATTGTGCTTTCCTTGCATAGTGTGTCAGCTGCTTTTATATTTATTTTTCTTTTGATTTCATTTTATATGATCTCAGCTCAACAAAATTGTGTTTTTTATATTGCTCTTAAATGTACCTGCCAAGTGATAGTTGCCTTGGCTGACTGTTGGGTCAATTGGTCTCACCCTAATTCTGGAGTTGCTGCAATTCTCTCTTCTGTTACTAGATGGCTGGGTATCTGGTGGCATTAGATAAGACAAGGGCATTGTAAGGACAGATTATAAATAGATGGGGTGTCTCAGCCAATGGGCAGGGATATTCTTGAGTCCCTTGGCCTGCTGGGAGAGCCTATTTATTTGGATGGAGTCAGGTGATCAGGGTTCTGTGCCACCTGGACGGCTGTTGTGCTGCCCCAGGCTGCTAGGCCAGAGCCTGAAGCCTATCTTGGGCACATCTGGCTGCTAGGCTGTCTGAGGGCCTATCCATAAGCAAGAGAGAAGCGTAGGGTTGGGATTGCAGCTTGCAGTCCAACCAGAAGTGACGGTTCTGCTGCCCGGAGAACCTGTTGTGGTCTCAGGTAGAGGGTAAGCGGTCGTCACTAAAGGGACCATCCACCTTGTTACCAGGGACCACAGTGAGTAGCTGAAGCAAGTACAAGAGCAGTATTCTCACCAACCAGGGACAGTGAAGAAACTTCAGCAAGGTGTCAAGCCAGTGACCCAGCCAGCGGAGGTGACACAGAGCAGCCTTGTGTGCCAAGCCAGGGACTGAGCAGGCCAGTGGGGTGACGCTTGTGGAGTATCTGTGAATGCTAAGCCATGGATCCAGCAGGGACACAGGGGTGACGCTGGAGGAAGATACTGAGTGAGAAGATTGGAATAGCTCAGGAGATCCAGTGACAGTGGATCAGCACGTCTAGTGAAAGACTGGGAGCTCAGTTGAGTGAAGATCTACAAGAGGAGATTGTAGAGGAAGTAAAGAAGTTTGTTACAACTTGTGTTAGAAACTGTTATGTAGCCATAGGAGACAGCGATCCTACACATGCAGATGTGGTTTCCGGCTGGGTGCATTTCCCTGCATGGCAAGCTTCCTAAAGAAGTCTCAGAGTCTGTCAATTAACATTGCAACCGCTTAAGGATGTCCTGGCCCCAACCCTCTCTCCCACAGTTCTGTTCAAGAGACAATAAATCTCTTTGCATTAAAGAAGTGCCCACAAATCTACCTTGCATTACACCCACCATGCCTCGTAACCCACTCTACACAGAAGGATGTCAGCTGCCCCTAACTCCGGAGGTCATCATTAGACCTCTGGGGACCCGGGATCCGGCTACACACGCTTAGAAGATTTTTGGATCTGAAAGAAGCTATTATTGCCACACTTGCTTTGGTCATCGCCAGCCTTCCAACCCTGACACTTGAGTGGGATGTAATAAAAAATGCAAGTGAGCTACTGAAGCCCTTTGAAGAGGTTACTATGGAAATCAGCGCAGACAGGTATGTATTAATTTAATATGTTATCTAACCATTTAAACGGATGCATCATTTTAAACTATCATCGTTCAAACCACATAGGTAACTACTTTGTCATGTAATTTGTGTCCTTTCTTTCTCATTATACCAGATATGTGACAGAGTCTAAGGTCATTTTGATGGCGAGGGGACTGCAAAAAGTCATCCAGAGATTATGTTGTGCTGTATCCAATTATAGCCCTGTTATGGAAATGATTAATGCACTTACAGAAGAAATGCAAAATTGTTTCCACCAAATTGAACACATTCGCCAGTTGGCTGAGGCAACCCATCTGGACCCTAGATTTAAGCAAAGGGCATTTCATGATGCAGCAGTAGACGAAGCCTCCAAAAGTGTAACTGCAGCTGCTGCAAGAATTGGGTCCATTGCCTACGGGGGGGGGGGATCAACCTCAAGCTGGCCTTGCAGACCCCCCCAGCTTCTCCTCGGTCTGAACAGAAAACTTCTTCCTGGACGGACTTTGATGAGCGAGCAGCTGATGTGGTTACCATCTGCAATCCTACATCTACTGCAATAGCAGAAATGAGAGGATATCTTGCAGAGTCCCTCATTCCAAGGACAGATGATCCATTGGCCTGGTGCAAAACAAGGCAGGTATTCTATGAAAAGTTAACAGCAGTTATGAAGACAAGACTTTGCATAGTAGCGACCTCTGTTCCTGCAGAGAAAATATTTTTGAAAACTGGCCACATAATTTCAGAAAGAAGGAGCAGGCCAAATGCAAATAAATTCTGACAGCTCGTTTTTCGTGAAATATAATTTTCTATAACCGTAACAGTTTAATAAGTACAGTTTTTTGTAATTATTCCAGTACTTTAAAATATTTGATATTGTTCTATTATTTTTTTTGTTTCATTAGTTTTTATTGAAATAGATATAACAGCTTACAGTACAACAAGCATCTGAATATGTAGAACCCCAGCTGGGAACTGAAAAGATATGTCGAAGGAATAATATAAGTTCTATAGTTCTCAGCTCTGTGGCACTTGTTGCACATAACATATGAGTAACATATGTAGCACCCTCTACCATAGGTAAGTGCTAGATTGAGGATTTTTTGGGTAAGGAACTGTCAGTACAGGTAAATTTAGGCAGGCCTATGCTTCAGGCTAGGCCTATTTGTTTTGACCTGGGGGCAGGGAGTGGTTAGTGTAGCAGTGGGTGTGACCACCTGTGCTTTAGTTCTGAGGCGCCTCCTCTGCTTCCAGGGAGAATGTTCTGGAAGAGGGGCAGGGTCTAAGACTGGAGTGGCAGGCAGCTCATGTGAGGAGCCCTCACCAATCCCCAACTGGAATTGGCAGGGGGCAGGCCTCCCATATAAGCTGAGGTAACAGGCCACTGGGAGGAGTTGTGTGCCAGGAGAAGTGGAGAATGCAGTACTAGGCGGCAGCAGCAGGAGGCCACCCCCATCTGGAGGGGGTGCACTGATCGCAGGAGGAGGCCCGGGAGAACTGTGAGGGAACTTCACTCTTACACAGTCATGGGTGAAGTCCTCATCTTTACACTGTCATTGATGAGGAGTTCCTGGAGCAGAGGGGCAGGGGAAGCTGTCGGAACGTACGGTCCAGTTAAGTTCTCCATCATGGACTCGGGGCAGAGAAAGGTTGGTGAGTGTACCACAGTGGAGAGCTGGATGTGGAGACATGCCAGGAAGTCTGGGAGGGAACTTCATCCTTACACAGTCATAGATGAAGGGTTCTGAAACAGAGGAGAGACTGTGGGGAATAGTGTCAACTCAATGCGGCCCGAGAGCGCAGGATTTGCAGGCTGGACTAGCTGGGAGACAATGCATCCCAAACAGAAGGGGAGAGAAAAGAATTGGGGCTTATCGAATGACAATGAACACTTACTTGATAATATAAAATGCAACTATTTATTGATTAAATATAAAGATAAAACATGGAGGCAGATAGAGGTAATAAACGCTCGACTAGCCCAAATCATATAAAATGACAGGTCACACTGGACTAGCCAAAATAATACACTAGCATGTGGGACATAGACAACATATAACAAATTAGACAAAAACGTCCGGACGCCAAGTGAATCGGTGTCAGTTGTGCTTACTCGGAAATACCGAGTGTTTAGCAACAGCTATGGGTTGAACAACGTGACAATAAAACAATAATAATCTCCTGCGCTTGGGATTGACCGCTTAGGCTCTGTGGAATAGGGTACACCCTTGAAACGCGTCAGTCGTTTGGGATGTCATCTGATCCCTCCGACATCAGGTCTGGGTTGCAGGTGTCCAGAGACATTGGTTATTCATGAGACCAATGTGGTTTCGCCCCCCCCGACCCAATCCCAAGTTTCGTATAATATATCAACTCATAATAGGTATGGTCCTCTATCTGGTGATTTAGGAGCAAGACCCAAAACCCTAGACGATGACAATAATGGTGATCACCGCTTACAAGAGGTGACTAGTCATTTAATGCCTCCTAATGGTCAACATTTTCAGATATTACCTCCAAAGGGAGTTCACAAAGAAAAAAGAAAGTTAGAAGAGGACGAAGAGGAGGATCCAATAGGAAGAACCAACAAGGAGAGGT